>JARGCV010000085.1:11500000-12700000 GCA_034064705.1 Bothrops alternatus
CTACAATGGACAAAAATACAAACAAATAGAAGGAGCACCCATGCGATCAACCCTCTCACCTGTCATTGCAAACCTCTACATGGAGCACTTTGAAACCCAAGCCCTAGAAAAATCTGATCAAAAACCCAAACTCTGGCTCAGATACGTAGATGACACCTTCGTAATCTGGCCACATGGGAAAGAAAAACTGGACAACTTCCTCACACACCTCAACAGCCTACACCCCAAAATACAGTTCACCATGGAAACAGAAGCTAATAACCAACTTCCCTTCCTGGATGTCTTAGTCTACAAGAAATCCAATGGGTCCCTAGGACACACCATCTACCAGAAGAAAACACACACAAACCGCTATCTGCACGCACTCTCACACCACCACCCAGCACAGATCAACTCCGTAGCCAAGACACTCATCTCAAGAACCAAATGCCTAGCTGACGAACAATACCTAAAAACCAAACTACACACTCTCACTAATGTACTTACATCCAATGGATTCCAAAAAAATAAGATTTCCAACTTAATCCAAAAAGAAACTCCCACTAAAATCCAAGACAGAGAACAAGAAAATGTCAAAGCCCTCCTCCCATACATAAAAGGCACCACAGACAGGATCAGCAAGATCCTTCACAAACATAATATCAAAACAGCATTCTGCACAAACAGAAAAATATCCACCATCCTAAGAAACCCTAAAGACAAAATTGAATTAGAAAATCAAGGAGTATATGAAATCCCATGTACTGCCTGCTCCACCACATACATTGGACAAACCAACAGAAGAATAAGTGCACACATTGAAGAACACAAAAACTCAGTCAAAAAAGAGGAACCAGCTTCTTCCCTGGTCCAACACCTCAAAGCCACAGGACATGAAATTGATTTAAAAAAGACCAGAACTATCGCCAAAACTGAACACTTTAATAACAGAATAACCAGAGAAGCCATCGAGATAGAAAAACGCCCCCACAGCATGAACAAACGAGATGATACCTCCCGCCTACCAGCCATTTGGAAACCTGCCCTTATTGACAGACGAGTCCACAGCACGGGGAATGGCACCACACCTACACTCACAAGGACCACACGGGACATCACCACCACACATCCAGGCAAAAAGCAAACCCAAACCCACACTGATGATGAGGCACGACCACAAACCAGAAGCCAGATCACAGCTGCATCATTAGTCACCTTAAACCCCTCCAATCCATACACGAAGCAAACTGACACCCACCATGAAGATGAGGCACGACCACGAACGCAAAGCCAAACAGCTATACAGTTCACCATCTCTAATCCCCTTGTAACACTGACTAACCTGAGCACAACAAAGCCCCCACCCAAACAGAACACTCCCCCAGCCAATCAGAGCACAGCCAACCCCCCATCCAATCAGAGCACAGCCAATCCCCTAACCAATCAGAACACACCTCCACCCAATCAGAACACAGCTGAGCTCCCAGCCAATCAGTTCAAACCCCCACTGGCAGTTAAAAGGAAGAAACAGCTAAAATCTCACATTGCTCCTAGAAGCAGAAGCCGAAAGCACCAGCCTGAAGATGACGAATGAGACTTTGTTGAAACGTTGCCAAGACACTTCAAACTCTACGTGGGAGAAAACCCGAAGAACCAAAGACCTACATATATACAAACACCCGCGAAAACCTCAGAAAACATATATATATATATATATAATCTTGTATATTAGTTTATTATTTATGTCTATATGTGTGTGTGTGTGCATGTATATATGTATATGTGTATGTGTGCATATAAAAGAAAAAACATATACTTTCTTTATATTAATCAAATCTAACCATCAAACACATATTCATATAATACAATATTATACATATTATTTATACTTAAATATTTATAAAGATAAAATCAGAAAATATATATTTAAGCTATATTCAAACCAAAAAAGATGAAAGGGTATAAACTTAATGTCAACATACAGCTTGAATATCCAAATAAAAATCCATGATCAATTCAATTCTGAAAAGCTTACTGTTTATTGAATACATAGCATGGCAATGGCAAGGTAAAACTAGTTCTGAATTTCTAAAGCATCAGTTCACAGTATTAAACAATGACTTTCTCAGCTCAACACCCAGGCTTCCACGTAGACCATGTAAAGAAGTTCTCTTGTTATAGGAACTATTGGCATTCTTTTTCACACCTGTTGATACGACCTTGAAAAGTTTCCAGACTCTTACAAGTCTCTGTGGAAATGCAGAAGTTATGTTTGTCCAAATTAAGCCTTCAGAGTCAATACCTTCCCCCTTACTCTAATGACAAGTTGAAACAGAGAGGCATGTAGCTGCCCATGTTTCACTCTTGACATGCTGCCCCCTTGAAAGAAGAATGGATCTGAAAAGGTAAAACAAATAAACACATATACATATAGACATTGATCAATATCCCATCTACAATCTCTTCCTTCTCAACAGGGTCAGTTAAGGCAGGATTCCCAAACCCCTGGTCCATGGACTGTGGCATGCCAGAAACCAGTCCACCTAAACAAGCAAAGCCCCATCCGCAAGATGTAGGCAGCCTGTGAAACCACACCCCCTACAGTCTGTGGAAAAACCTCTCTCCACAGAACCAGTCACTGGTGCCCAAAAGGTTGGAAGCTTCTAGGTTAGGGTATTTGGAATGGAATTTCTTTATTAGCTTAGCTGCCCTAACATTTGTAGCTGCCACTCATTGTGCATCTGCTAGGAGGTATCTGTCATGGTTCCGACAGATGAAACTCTTCAAAGAACTTCAAGGCATTGTTTACCTTAAAGAATCTTTATTCAAGTAGCATAGTATCAGCATGTACATAGGCAAAGTCAAAATCTGATTCCCCTCCCCTGAGCACATAGTATCAAAGCACAATTCCCTCCTCTAATTAACAGTCATAAATCACATTCTCCAATTAGTTTGAAATGCCGGCTTTCCTTCTAGTTTTTCAACCCATTTCTTATCATCTCTTATTTCAAAAAACCTTGGTTCTCACCCTAGTTACAATGTTGTTATGTCTAACTAAACTCCCATGCACATTCCTCCTCCTCCTCCCCTCCAGTATCATCTAATTCTATTTCTAAGAGTAAAACATAAGAAGGAAAATGGCTGCATCTCCATATGTTGTCAAAGCAAGAACATCTGATGTTAGCAGCGTTGACATCCGGTTCCCCCTTACAAAAAGGACAGATCCTGTAAAAGCATATGTTAGGGATTGTCTCTCGGTTTGTTAGGGTGTTTCTTATAGAACCTGTTGATGAGTCTGCCAGCTTTCACATTGCTAGCTTTCACCCAAGTGGCTTCAGACAGTAAATATCCCTTCCATTGTAGTAGGTACTGCAATTTCCCTTTAAAAATTCTAAAATCAAGAATACGCTTTACTTCATAGTGAGTCTGACCTGCTACCATGAGAGGTCCAGGTGCCTTCTTAGGGAAAGGTCTTAAAGTGGAGCCCCAAAAAGGTTTCAACAAGCTACAATGGAAGACAGGATGCACTCTCCCTAAAAGCCTAGGGAGTTTTAATTCTACTGTGACTGGGTTAATGATCTTTACGATGGGGAAAGGCCCCAAGAATTTTGGTTCTAATTTCTTGCTGAGTAATTTGAGGCATAAATATTTAGTTGACAAATAAACCTTTTCCCCAACTTGGAATGTTCTTTGAGGAGCCCTCTTTTTATCTGCCTGCTTTTTATAGGTCTCAGAAGTCTTTTTTAAAGCAGTTTTCGTGGCTCTCCAAACTTCTTCCCACCCCCTCACTCATTGATCAAATGTCTGAGAAGCAGAAGGCACTTTTCCTGTGGCTATTCTGAAAGGCGTGAAGCAGTGCTGCTGTGAACAGAGTTATTGTGAGCCACCTCTGCAAAAAGGAGGAGGTCGGTCCAGTTGGTTTGTTGATAGGAAATATAGCATCTGAGATATTGCTCCACCATCTTGTTAGCGGCTTCCGTGGCCCCAATAGTAGACGGATGAAAAGCAGATGATAAAGCTTAAGATGATCCAATTAATTTAAGAAAGCTCCTCCAAAAATTAACTGTGAACTGCACCCTCCTGTCCAAAATTATTCGTTTAGAGGCTCCATGCAGCCGGTAGATACGTTTCAAGAACAGTCAGTCGTTGGGCAGATGGGAGTCCTTTGCAGGTGATGAAGTGAGCCTGTTTTGAAAACAGGTCTATCATAGTCCAGATGACTGTATTTTCTCTACTTTCAAGGAGGTCTACTATAAAGTCCATAGCAATTTCTTCCCATGATTGAGAAGGGTCTACCATCGGCTGCAGTAACCCAGGGGGTTTCCCTGGAATTCTTTTCATAGTGGCACATACAATACAACTTCTGACATAATTTTCCAAATCTCATTTTAACCACGGCCACCAGAACTGCCGGCGGATGAGATGTAGAGGTTTTAAATATCCAAAATGTCCACCCTGTTTTATGTCATGGCTGTGTTTGAGAGTGTTAACAAGGAGGGCTTCTGGCAAGTACAATTTCCCCCCCTTCCAAGCCAAACCATCCTTGCATGTTAGGGAGGTTTGATTGTCTTTCAACCACTGATCGGTGAGGAGCTCTTGTTTTATTTTCTTTGCCTCAGGGTTATCAGGATTAAGGGCCCTGCGAGGTGTGAGTTGAGCAGCAGTTTGTGGATTGGAGATAATTGCTTCGTTAAACTCTTCGCACTGGCTTTTGTACTGGGGCAGTCTGGATAGAGCATCAGCTAGGAAATTTTTCCTTCCCGGAATGTACTTTAGAGTGAAGTTAAAATGATTAAAGTATTGTGCCCAATGCACCTGCTTCAGGGGCAATTTGCGGGGAGTTTTCAGTGCTTCTAGATGTTTGTGATCTGTCCATACTTCAAAAGGCACCTTGCTCCCTTCTAGATAGTGTCTCCAGTTTAATAGAACCCATTTGATTATGAAAGCCACCTTTTCCCAGATTGCCCACCTCCTTTCACTCTCAGTAATTTTTTTTAAGGTATAGGCACAGGGTTGCAAGGCCCCACTTTGGTTCTTTTGCAGACCATCTCTGGCATTGGTTTGAATTACAAAGGGCTCCCCTGGGCAGGGGTGCTTTAGGACCGGTTCAACAGCAAATAGTTTTTTTTAATTCTCAAAAACAGTTTGAAAGTTTATAGTTCATGCTAGTGGTATGGGCAAAGAACTTTGGATACAATATAGATTGTACAATATTGGATACAATATGGATACAATATACAATATTGGCAAAGCTTATGGGAAAGAAACTCTAAAATAATGAAAGCGGTGACCTATAAAGAAAACTTATGTAAAATGTTTTATAGATGACATTTAACACCTGTCAGATTAGCAAAAATGTTTAAAAATATGTCTAGTAAGTGTTGGAAATGTAAACAAAAACCAGGTACTTAGTATCGTATCTGGTGGACATGACCTGAAGCTAAAAGATTTTGGTCAAATATACACATATGGTTAGAGAAAATGATTAATAAACATACAGACTTTAAGCCAGAGTTGGTTTTGTTAGGCATAATATTAGGAAAGAATGTATATACTTAATTTTACATGTATTAACTGCAGCAAGAATAGTATTTGCTCAATATTGGAAAAATGAAAACCTACCAATGGAAGAATTAATTAAGAAAAATTTAGATTATGCAGAAATGGACAGATTGACATTGAAGATAAAAGAGAATGAAGATTCAGTATAGTTTAGAACATGCGACAATTTTTATCAATGGCTAGAAAAACGAGTTAGAGAGAAAGGAATATAATATGTACTATGTAGCACTAAATATGTATTAGTAAGAAGAAGACTATCGGGTGAAGAGAAGGTTTAAGAATTATATTATTAACTAACATATTGATTATGAAAATATAGAAACTAATTATTATTGTTTTTTAATCACACACATATATATAAAGAAACACTGGGTGTATCCTTTTAAAATCTCTTGGCAATTTTACTGTAAGGTCACTTGGAAAGGTGTAAATCCAATGCTGCTATGTACTGCATTATTGTATGCCACTTCAGTAAATGGCAACAAATCAGCCCAATTATTTTGGTGATAATTTACATAACATCTTATATATTGTTCTATCATTGCATTAGCTCTTTCAGCTGCACCATTAGTACTTGGATGAAAACTGGAACTGAGTCCTTGTGGCGATCCTATTGATCTAATGAACTCTCTCCAAATTTTTGCTGTGAACTCCACCCCTCTGTCCAATATGATCCTTTTTGGAACTCTATGCAGCCTAGAAATATGTTGCACAAACATCCTGGCTAACTTCTTAACTGAAGGAGCTTTGGACAAGCTACAAATTGTGCTTGTTTTGAGAATAAATTAACTATAGTCTATATTATGGTATTCCCAGCACTCTCTAGTAATTCTACTATGAAATCCATAGCTATTTCTTCCCAGGGTCTTTTAGGGTCGGCCATTAATTGTACCAACCCTGGAGTTTTCCCAGGAAACTTCTTCATTGAAGCACAGATTGAGCAACTAGCCACATATTCTATCTTTTTTTCATTTTTGGCCACCAAAATTGTATTTTCCCAACATGAAGGGTTTTTAAAATCCCCAAATGACCAGCCGATTGTACATTATGTGCTTGGCTTAACACTAAGGTCTTTTGGGTATTTTACAACTTGATCCCTTTCCATGCCATACCGTGTTTCACCATAAGATCATTTTTATGGCCTGAAAGCAATTATCTTCTTCCAAAGCCTCCTTAAATTTCTGCATCAGGGGATCTAACGCTAAGCTGGTGGCTTTCCCCTGCACAGAACCCCTCGAGCTGGCATGGCAAGCTGGCTGGAAGGGATCATAGAGTTCACCACTTCTTCCTTGGTACTTTTCTATTGAGGCCTGCATGAAAGGGCATCAGCCAAAAATATTTTCCCTCCTGGTATGTAACAGAGACAAAAATTAAATCAATTAAAATATTGAGCCTACCTGACCTGTTTAGGAGACAATTTCCTTGGGGACCTTAAAGCCTCTAGGTCAGTGATGGCGAACCTTTTAGAGACCAAGTGCCCAAACTGCAACCCAAAACCCACTTATGTATTGCCAGGTGCTGGGTGGGCATGGCCACTGAGTGGGCGTGGCTACAGTAGTCATGGCAGCATGGATGGGTGTGGCCCACTGGGAGGGTGTAGCTCACTGAGTGGGTGTGGCTATGGTAGTCATGGCAGTGTGGGTGGGCATGGCCAGGGTTGGTGTGGCCACCTCGATGTTGCTCCTGAGGAGGGATGCCTGTGGGGGCCATGCAGAGTTGGGGGAGATCCAGGGGGTCTTTGGTGGGTGGGGCAGTGGGCAGGAGGTTTGTCATCTTGTTTTGGCAATGAGCCAATCAGATCACAGTAGGATTCAGTTATTGATTCATGTATTGAAGCTGAGAGGAGGACATTTGTGAGTGTGTTATGTGATCACTATCAAGTTGGTTGGGTTTTTTTGTGTTCTTTCATTTAATGAGCTTGTAAAACATAATAAAATTAAAGTAATGGTGCAAAGAGTTGACTGATTGCCCAGAAGCGATGTAAAATAGTATTATTAAGTGAACAAGGCTACAGTTATAAAGAAATTAGAAGAAAAATTGGTGGAAACTTAACCAAAGGTGGCATTTCTACTGTACACTTTTCCAAAAGGTTTCCACAATTTTGGCCACTACTGTATAAGGGGGGAATTAAACAATGAAAGCATAGTGTCTTGGATTTTACAGGTTGTTGGAAAAGTATTCATTCATTTTACCAGATGCTGAAAATAACAGAAATCTGAAGCTGAATGCCTGTACTAGCAGATGAAAGTGATATAAAATCTGGACAAAGAATGGTCAATAAAGCATTCTTGGTTGTCTATTTTATCTTTTCTAATAAGCTGTAACCAACTTCCTCACTTAACATTGCAAAACCTGTGAGTCCGCCATTCCACATACCTGCAAGAAAGTAGCTGCAATTTGAGTACATTTACTCAGGGCTTTTCCAGTCGCCTAGCAAGGTGTCAAAACTTGATGACACCCCACTCCCAAAAAAGGAAAAAAGTGATAAAGTACAATAGTCCTCGACATACAACACTTAACTTAGTGACTCTTCGAAATTACAAAGGCACTGAATAAAGTGGCTTATGACCATTTTTCACTTATGATCGTTGCAGCATCCCCAGGGTCATGTGCTTCCCTCCTTCTTATTCTCATCTCCTTCCTTCCTTCCTTCCTTCCTTCCTTCCTTCCTTCCTTCCTTCCTTCCTTCCTTCCCTCCCCCTTCCCTACTTCCTTGCCTGCCATCTTTTCTCATTCCCATCTCCTTCCTTCCTTCCTTCCTTCCTTCCTTCCTTCCTTCCTTCCTTCCTTCCTTCCTTCCTTCCTTCCTTCCTTCCTTCCTTCCTTCCTTCCTTCCCCCTCTCCTCCTTCCTTGCCTGCCTCTCTTTCTCATTCCCATCTCTTCCTTCCTTCTCCCTCCCCTTCCTTCTTCTCTCTCTCCATTTCTCCAAAGTGCAAACACATGTGTCCTCCACCCCCCCAAGCTTCTGCAAAGCGCAAATGGGCGCCACATCCCACCTGCCTCCTCCAAAGTGCAAACACGCGGGTCCTCCTCCCCCACCCCTGCAAGCTTCTGGAAAGCGTAAATGGATGCCACATCCCATCTGCCTCCTCCAAAGTATAAACACATGCATCCTCCTCCCCCCATGCCTTTTGCTTTCACTGCTGCCCACGAAGCCGAGGCCAGGCAGCTTAAGGAGGCAAGCTGCCCCCTGCCCCCCACGCCTTTTGCTGCCGCTGCTGCCCACGAGACTTGGCAGGCAACTTCTCCCCGGCCCCTGGATGAGGGAAAAGGGGCCAGATCCTGATTCCCCCATCCAACCCTGCTCTCGCAGCTGCCGCCGGAGGCAAAGATCCATGCCATGCCAAAACCGGCCATTTGTTTGGAGGGGCCGAGGTGGCGGCTGGGGGCAGCTCTGGGCAAGTCGGGGAGCTCTTTGGCAACTCTGCATTGGTGGCTGCAGCTGGGCCAGCTCTGAAAGAAGCAAGTGGGATGCCTGGTTGGGAGGAAGGGCGGATGGGCAGATGTAGCTCCAGTCCCTCCCCGGCAGGCCGCCCTTTGTTTGCCCAGAGTCCTACAGTGGGCACCTTCCTCGTGGCTGCTCTCCTTAAAGTGGCAGGTGGCGCTGCCGGATCCATCACATGGCCGGGAGGAGGCAGCCGGAGGGCCGAGCAGTTCTGGCCATTGCCGCGCTCTAACCGTGACCCCGGTCTTACGAGCTGTGGGGGGGGCGCTGGGCTGCAGAGCCTGGACAGCCAGCAGCAGTGAGGGGAAGCTGGGCCATCTCCTTGCCACCAACTGGTGGCCGTCTGTGGATTCCATGTATGGGCGGCTGCCCTGCCCTGCTGGGTGCCCCTCCACAGCCTAGGTCAGGAAGCCTACGATGGGGCTCTGTCCTCTGCACAGAGCAAGCCCTGGGTGGCGATCGCCAGACCCCCAGCATGGCCTCTCCGCCTCCAGCCCCGACAAGGTGCTGATAAGATGGGGCCGCCAGGCCGGTGGCCAGCCAGAAGTTGGTGGTCTTTTGGGAGAGCAGAACCCCCGTCTGCCCTGTGGCCCAGGTGGCTGGTGCCTTAGGACTGGGGGTGAGGTGGTCACAGCCAGCCTTTGACTCCTGGGGCCCCCAAGAGCGGCCCACAGCACGGTGAGTAGCAGCCTGCCATGGCAGGGGGAGGGAAGATTGGTGCCCCAAGGAATGGAAAGAGTGAAGCGGATGGTCCCTTGAGCCCTGTCTGAGCCTCCACGAGTCGCCCTGCTGCTGCTGCCATTTCCCCCCCCCCCACATTGATCGCTGTGCCACTGCTGCCATTCCCCCCACTGCACGGATCTCCTTGTCACCGCTGCTGGTTCCCTCCCTTGCACAGATTGCCATGCTGCTGCCATTCCCCCCGCACAGATTGCCATGCCACTGTTCACCCCCACTGCACGAATCTCCTTGCCTCTGCCATTTCCTTCCCCCGCACAGATCGCCGTGCCACCACCACTGTTTCCCCCCCACCCTCTGCACGGATTGCCCTGCCTTCCTCCCGGAGTTCGAATCCATGGCCACGGGGCGATTTTGCAGAGAGAGAGAGAGAGAGAGAGAGAGAGAGAGAGAGAGAGAGAGAGAGAGAGAGAGAGAGAGAGAGAGAGAGAGAGAGCAGGCACACATGGAGGGGCAGAGGGGAGCAGCCTGGCCCCGCCTCCCTCCAGGGCGATGGCGCATGTGCTCACAGGCTTGGCTCCAGTGCTGCCTGTGGCACATGTGCCATAGGTTATCCACCACAGCTCTAGGTTCTTATGATTCATCCACACTACCCTCTAAGAATTGTCTCCACGTTGGACAGCCGAAGGGACAGCGAAAGTGTCAATTCTACAGTGAACCTGGCTGAAGCCATCTTGCTCATTCTAGGTTGCCACAAGAATGGGAGGGGGAATTGGAGGTTTCTGCAAGTCTAAACAATTCTCTGTCCTGTGGGAACCAAGGTCATTTCTATCAGTTGAATTGGGGGGTTGAGCATTCTGTCAGAAGCCTGGCAAACTATTCTATTGGGAAATGTAGTTAATTGCATAGTATGGGGGTGGGGAGTTTAACTTTATAATATTGTAACTCTTTGGAGAGAATTTCAGGCTTAGTTTCACTTTTGACCATGCCAATACTATTGTTCTGACCCAGTCTTTGCGAGTGCTACTCAATACCCCTTTTCAGTTAATAAGGCATGAGCAAGGCAGGAACTTGTGAGAAAACCCCCCTTTTGATTTTAACAAGGTGTTTATGGAATAAACTTCAGATAACAAGTCCTTAGATGTTGAAACAAACAGTAGCAGTCTCTGCTCCCACTTGGCAGAGATAAGAACAAAGTCTCTGAGTTCCCAGCAGAAAGGCTCAATTAGCAGTTCAATCCAAACACAAAGAAAGCCAACAAACCTGGCAAACAATTGGCAAAGAATCCTGGCAAAAGAAATCTGACAGAGGAACAAGATACCCGAGCATGAAAGGTTGCCTGTGGCAACCAACGCCTCCCACACCTTTCTTTGTAGTCCAGCCAGGGCATGGCTTCTTAGAGTCTCTTACTTTTCCTGGAGAGCCGCCCTCTGTTGTCCCTGCATGCCTCTCCTCTTTGTGCATACTTGCATCTGGGATGGGAGCACTGTCTCTGTCATGCTGTTCTGGTGGTGGGGGGGGTGTTCTGGTTAGCAGAGCGGACAGGCTGGTTGTTCTGGAACCAAGAGGGACCAGTGAAAGACCAGATGTACACTTAGGTACTAGGTATAGGTGATCCAATTTCTTGGCAGGCCGGTCTAACGGAAGGTGCCTGGTTGACAGCCATACCCGATCTCCCACAGCTAATGTAGGCATATCACACTGAGACCAATAAGTGACTTTCTTATAAACTGCCTTGGCTGTATCCAGTTGCCATTGCACCAATTGATGGACAGCCTGTAACTCGGCAAGATACTCGTTAGCTGCTGGAATGGGCGAGTTAAGCTGTGTGAGGGGGAAAAGCTGAGGATGATACACAACATTGGCCAGGAAAGGTGTCATCTGCGTGGAGGTGTGTTAATTGTTGTTGAAAGCAAACTCAGCTACTGCAAGATAGTCTGACCAATTGTCCTGTTGCTGATTCACAAAGCAGCACAGATAATGTTCCAGGATTCCAAACACTGTCGTGAACCCAGAAGACGGGGTCAAGTCTGTCAAGACTTCCATGGACACTACTCCCCAGGGTCTCTGGGGCATCGGCAAAGGATGGAGCAGACCTGGTGGGGCTCCCATTGCTGACTTGGCCTGCCAGCACTGTACACAAGACGTGACATAGGCCTGGACATCATATCATAATTGGTGCCACCAGAATGTGCGGGAGACCAGGATCAGAATCTTGAAGAGGCCAAAATGTCCTGCCGCAGGATTGTCATGGCATTGTGAGAGGATGAGTCCCCGGAGTAGGCCCCCTGAACATAGAGCAAGTTGTGACACCTCAGGAATCCCTCAGTGAAGGTCCATGGGGAGTCTGGCTCCAACTCCTCCCATCATTGATCCACCCATGCATCATGCCATTGTGCCTCCCATATCTGAGCCTGTAAATCCACTGGCTCCCGAACCACAGAGAAGGACTCTATGGGCAGAACCATCCAGGGCAGGAGCTTATCTTCCATGTGGGAGTATTCTGGTTTCCTCAAGAGAGCATTCGCTCCTTGACTGCGACTGCTCAGAATGTAATGATGCAGAAATTGAACCTGGTGAAAAATAGATACCACCGAATTTGCCGTTGGTTCTGGTTTCTGGGTGGTCTGCAAGCATTCGAGATTGTTGTGGTCCATCCAGACTTCGATTTGATGCTTGGACCCTTCCAGATGATGTTTCCAGGCCTCAAACACCACCTTAATGGCCAGTAGCTCCTTCTCCCAGATGGTGTAGTTGCACTCTGCCAGATTACGTTTCCCCAAGTAATACGTGCAAGGGAAGAGGGTACCGCCAAGCATGTGAGCCTGGAGTAACACCGCTCTGATGGCAATGTCAGACACATCCACCTCCACAACAAATGGATGGTGTGGGTCAGGGTGTTTCAGGATGGGTTCCTGCATAAAGGCTTGCTTCAAGGCCTGGAAAACTGCTTATTCCAGAATGCTCCAATGAAATGGGGTCTTTTTGTGAAGAAGTCGAGTGAGGGGTGTGGTCAGGGAGGCAAAGTTGAGGATGAATGTCCTACAGTAGTTGGCAAACCCAAGGAGTCGCTGGACATCCTTAACTCGATGTGGGGTTATCAACTACGCAGGGACTCGATCTTGCTCAGCTCCATGGCAATGCCCTAAGGAGAAATGCAATGTCCAAGAAGTCAATGGTCGATTGATAAAATTGGCATTTCTCCAGTTTGGCATACAATCGATATTCCCAGAGCTTTTCCATGATCATGCGCAGGTGCTGATGATGACTCTCCCATGAAGGGTAATAGATCAGGATAGATCATGACAATCTGATCCAACAGGTCCCAGACAGAAGCAACAAGCCATCAATGGTCTCCACTAACAGAGGTGGGTCCACTGGGCATTGAGGAACAGCCCATTTGGCCACAAACACAGCATCCATAAAGTTAGTGGTTGCCCCGGATTCAATCAAGGCATGCACCAGGATCCCCTGTGACCTACTGGGTAGGATCAATCATGCTGCCAGGATCAAGTCCCATGGGGGTCCAAGTGAAGCATCCACTGGGAGCTGATCTGTGCTGGTGGAGGCCTCACCCAGAGTGCCCCCAGGGTCAGGCTCAGGGCATTTCCCATCAGACCCGATAGCCAATGCCCCTCGTTGCTTCTTGGGGCAAGAGGCAGCCATGTGCCCAGAGTCTCCACAGTATTATGTCTCCCCTATTTCTTCTTTTCTTTAGACTAGCCAAACCCAAATCCTGCAGCCATTCTTCATATGTTTTAGACTCCAGGCCTTTGATAATCTTAGTTGCTCTTCTCAGAATTTTTTACAAACTCTCAACATCTTTTTTTGTGATATGATGACTAAAATTGGCTGCAGTATTCCAGATGTGGTCTTACTAGGGATTTATAAAGCGGTACTAATACCTCGCGTGATCTTGATTCTATGTCTCTGTTTATACAACCCAGGATTGTATTAGCTTTTTTGGCTGCTGCATACTGCTGGTTCATGGTTAAGTGATTGTCCACTTAACTGTGAGGTCCCTCTCATAGTTACTGTTTTTAAGCCAGGTCTTGCCCAATCTGTACTTGTACCTTTGATTTTTTCCTACCTAAATGTAAAACTTTGCTTTTCTCCACATTGAAACTCATTTTGTTGGATAGAGCACATTGTTCAAGTTTGTCAAGATCCTTTTGGATCCTGAGTTTGTCTTCTGGGGTGTTGGCTACTTCTGCCAGTTTGGTGTCATCTGCAAATTTGATACGTTCCCCTTCAATTCCATCATCTAAGTCATTGATGAAGATATTGAAGAGTACTGGGCCTAAGACGGAACTTTGTGGTACCTCACGGCTTACTTCTCTCCATGTTGATATAGTGCCATTGAGGACTACTTGTTGAGTACAGTTTGCCAATCAGCTACAGATCATCTGGTGGTGATGTTGTCTATTCCATCTTTTTCTAACTTACCAAGGAGTGGGTTGTGGACCACTTTGTCAAATACCTTACTGAAGTCTAAGAATAGTACTTCCACAGTATTTCGCTGGTCTATTATTTCAGTCATTTTGTCGAAGAATGAAATAAGATTGGTTTGGCATGATCTGTTTTTAACAAACCCATGCTGGCTACTAGTTATAACTTTGTTTGCTTCTAGTTATTCGCAGATTTGTTTTTTGATTATCTTTTCTAGGATCTTCCCAGGTATTGATGTTAAACTGATTGGTCTATAGTTTCCTCGGTCCGTTTTTTTCCCCTTTCTTGAAGATGGGAACCACATCAGCCTTTTTCCAATTCTCAGGTACTTCCCCGGTGCTTCAGGCTTTTTGAAAGATGCAAAGGTGCAATGGTTCTGAGATAACATCTGCCAGCTCCTTTAGAACTCTGGGATGTAATCTGTCAGGCCCCGGTGATTTACATTCATCAAGGTCGATAGGTGTTTTCTGACCATTTTCTTATTTTAATTTTTGTTTCTAGTTTGTCTTTTGCAGTGGTTTTTTTTGCTATGCTGGGCTATAGTTTTTTTTGTGTGTGAAGACTGATGCAAAGTATGAGTTAAGCAGCTCTGCTTTCTCCCTATTGCCTGTTATTTCTTTGCCATCTTCTCTCTTTAGTGGACCTACAGTTTCCTTGACTTTTTTCTTGTTGATAATATGTTAGAAGAAACTTTTTTTATTATCCATAATTTCTGTTGCAAGTCTTTGTTCATTCTGAGCTGTTGCTTTTCTGACTTCATCTTTGCATGTTCTGGCTGTCTGCTAATAATCGACCTTAGTTTTGTGCCCCTCTTTCCATTTTTTGTATTTGTCCTTTTTGTCTTTCAGTTTATCAGAGAGATCTTTGTGCAGCCATGCTGGTTTCTTGAATTTCTTGTTTTTCTTTTTCAGTGGTATTGTGCAGGTATGGGCTTTCATGATCGCATTTTTCAGAGTTTCCCATTCTTGGGTTGTTTTCCCCTTTAGGATTTTCATCCATGGGATCTTTCCTAGGTTCTCTCTGAGTTTGTTAAAGTCAGCTCTTTTGAAGTTCAAGACACTGGTTGGATTGTTTTCTGTTGCTAGTGTTTGTGTTATACTAAATTCCAGTATGACGTGGTCAGTTTTGCCCAAGTTTTTGACAACTTCAATTCCATCACTTCTTCTCTATCAGTTAGAATTAAGTCCAGTATGGCTTTACATGAGAAACTCCTAATTAAAGAAGGGAATTTGCTAGTACTGAAGTCTTTGAATATGTTAAGGGACGAAGGAATTGTTTATACTTGGTTTCCATATGCACAATTGGAGTCTAGATGGAAAAAAGACTTTAAGATGGGCCTATCTTCTACAGATGAAAATTTAATTAAACAAGTTATAGATCAAAGGCCCATGCATATTAAAAGATTGTATAATGTATTGATAGAAATTGATTCTGAAACTGAGTTGGTTAAGGATTGTATGATAAAATGGGGACAAAATTTTGGACAACCAATCATGATGGATACTTGGGAAAGGATCTGGGTGAAAAATGTAAAATTTACACGAGTGACTCATTTAAGAGAAAATTTTTATAAAATGTTCTACAGGTGGCGTCTGGATCCAAAAAAATTATCATGTATGTATCCTAATTTACAAGCTAAGTGTTGGAGGTGTGATAGTACGGACGCTACTTATTTTCATGTATGGTGGACTTGTAAAAAAATTAAGGCTTTTTGGATAAAAATATGGTGGATTCTTCAAAATATCTTGAAAAAATGTATTGAATTTTTACCACAGATGTTTTTGCTTGGTATTATAAAAGACTGTACCACCAGAGAGACAAACTTAATCTTGAATTTGATTACAGCAGCAAGATTGTTGGTGGGACAATATTGGAAGAAGCCAGAACTACCATCTATTGAAGAATGGATTTTGAAAGTAACAAATATGGCAGAAATGGCCAAAATCTCTGCATATTTGAAGGACCCTCCTCCACCTTTTGGATGACTAAGTTGTCAGCTAGGTTCGTTAGGAATCTGTTTGATCTCCTTCTCGCTGCAGTTTTTCTCCCAGTTGATATCTGGATAGTTGTAGTCTCCCATTACTACTGTGGTATGCTTCCTACATACATTTGTTAACTGGTTGGCAAAGAGTTCATCTGTTTGTTCTGATTGGTTGGGTGACCTGTAATATACACCTATGGTAATGTCATTTTTTTTCTCTTTTATATTGATCCATATACATTCTGGAGAGATTTTATCTTGGATTATGTGCATTTCTGTAGATATGTAGCATTCTCTTACATATAGTGCAACTCCCCCTCCTCTTTTTGTAGACCTGTTTCTTTTGAACAATTTGTATCCATCGTCCATTCCATTCATGGGTTTCGTCCCACCAGGTTTCTATAATGCCAACTATGCCATACCCTCCCTCGTGTTTCTAGTTTGCCCTGTTTGTTCCCCAAGCTTTGAGCATTTGTATATAAGCATTTAAGACTTTTATGCCAGTCCACGGGCATGTTTCCTGTATCTCCTGATCGTTTGGGTTTTTCTTTTTTCTCATCTCTGCCTACCTCATTGTTTGATTTGTTTTCTTGGGATTTATGATTGGTTTTTGGTTCTAGATATTCTAAAGATTAGTCACCCTCCTCCCTCAATTTTAGTTTAAGGCCATCCTGATGAGTTGCACCAGTCTTTTTCTGAGAACATTTTCGTGAGGTACAGTGCATCGCTTGCCGGGAGTCCTTTGCATAGGAAATGCAGTCCATGAGCCAGGAAACCAAAGCTTTCTTGGCAACACCAACCCTTTAGCGTTAGCCAAAGGTTTATTTCTAGAATTCTTTTTCCCCTCAATGGGTGTTGGCCTTTCATTGGGAATATGGATGAGAACAATACTTATACTCTTAGCTTCTTAACTTTATTGCCTAGTTGTTTCTAATGTCTTGCTATTGTACTCAGGTTCTTTGTTGTGTCATTTGTCCCAATATGGAGGAGGAGGAAAGGGTAGTAATCAGTAGGCCTAATTATTTTGGTTAGGTTCTCAGCCACATCTTTGATTTTTGCTCCAGGGAAATAATATACCTCCCTGGTTTGTATGTCTGGTCTGCAGATGGATGATTTCGTTCCCTTGAGGATAGAATCTCCTATTACCAACATTCGCCTTCCTTTTGGGGGGGGCTGCAGCCTGGGGTGCTTTTCTGTTTATCTCAGGTGTGTTTGTTGATGTGACTTTTAAAGGGATATTTGAAGTGACTATTTTAGGGATATTTGAAGTTGTTTCTTTGCTAGGCATCTGCATGTTTTCTGACCAGGGGTTTATTAGTTGCATGCTGCTTCTTTCTTTGAGTATCGTGTTTCCTTCTATGTGTGACATACCTCCACTTGTCTTTCTCCAAGGGCTTTTCAATAGGGTCAAATCCTCTGGGAGTTATTTGTTCATTAATTGGTTCAGTTTGGGTATAGCTTTCTTTTGTAGATTGGGGTTTGGCTAGAGTTGCCTTTAAGTTCCTTACTTTTTCCTCCAGTAGTTTACATAGTTTACATCTAATGCATGTATAGTTTGGGTGTTCTTTGGGCATAAGCACATACATGGAACATGTATTGCATACCACAATAGTATTAGTGACCTGTTCCATAAGTTTGTTATTTGAAAATCCCTCTTTTTGGTTTTTGCCGTCTGCAGGCCCTGGTCTACTGCCATCTGTAGTACCTGGTCTGAGGAAAAAACTCTTTTCAGTTAATAAGGCATGAGCAAGGCAGGAACTTGTGAGAACCCCCCCCTTTTTTATTTTAAGAAGGCATTTATGGAATAAACTCCAGATAACAAGTCCTTAGATGTTGAAAAAACAGTAGCAGTTTCTGTTCCCACTTGGTGGAGATAAGTACAAAGTCTCTGAGTTCCCAGCAGGAAGGCTCAATTAGCAATTCAACCCAAACACAAAGAAAGCCAACAAACCTGGCAAAGCATGAGTGCTCCTCAGGGCCTTCCGCAGACTCTGATGTGAACCCAGGCACCCCTTTCCCTCATCTGATTCATCTTGACTTGTCTGTCAGATCCACTTGCAGTTGAGGAACCACAACAACTATGCAGCCAATAAACATGTTCTTTGAGGAAACTTCCAGCCTCGGAGTTCTGATTTCTTTAGTCTCATCTATTGGAACCATGATATAAAGCTTCTTTTCCCCAGCGAGCCCACCTTCTCTCAATATCTGAAAGTTTTCAGGAAGTATATGCACATGGTTGTAACTCACCTTTCTCATTTTTTGTAGCAATGCTGCCCCACTGCCACAGCACTAGCATCTGCTTGAATTATGAATGGCCTTTCTGGATTTGAGTGTTTTAACAATGGTTCTGCTGCAAAAAGCCTTTTTAGGGTTTCGAAAGCTGCTTGATAGTCAAGGGTCCAACTTAAGGGTTTGGGCATAATCCTTTTTCCAGTTTTTAAGGAATTTCTTATGGGCAATGCAATCTGTGCAAAACTGGGAATAAATTGTCTGTAAAAATGTGCAAATCCCAGAAAACTTTGCAACTGCCTTCAGGTCTGGGGAGCTTTCCACTCCAATATGGCTTTTACTTCCCCTGGATCCATTTCTATTCCCCTTGCAGAAACACTGTACCCCAAGTACTCTAAACTGGTTTTGTGAAAATCACATTTTGACAATTTTGCATACAACTGATTGTCTAACAACTTTTCTAACACTGCTCTAATTTTATATGTTTTTCCATTGTTTCAGTATATACCAAAATATCATCTAAGTAGACCAGCACTCCCTTACACAGATAATCATATAGCACCTCATTTATCAACTGCATAAATACTGCAGGTGCTTCTTGTAATCTGAATGGTATCACTATGAATTGATAATACCATAAAAGGCAATTAAAGGTGGTTTTCCACTCATCTCCTTCTTTAATCCTTACTCAATAATAAGCTTCTCTCAAGTCTAATTTTATAAAAATTTTCCCTTTGCACAACTAACCTAACATGTCTTTCATAAGGGGAAGAGGATACATATTTTCCACTGGTAAGCATTGAGATTTTTATAATCAATACACATTCTAAGACACACATGCCCCATCCTTTTTCTCTCTAAACAAAATAAGGTCAGCCATTTTCGATTTTGCAGGTTGAATAAAACTCTGAGACAAGTTTTTTCTAGATATCCTCAAAGCTCTTCCATTCCTTTAGGTGTTATAGCATACATCTTCGGCTTAGGAAACATAGCCCCTGGGACTATCTCAATGGCACAATCCGATGGCTGATGAGATAGGAGTACATCCAATTCTTTTTCACTAAACACTTCTATTAAATCTCTGTATTCTGCAGGCACGCTGTATTCTAACTGCCTGTTGGTCTTTTGTGTATCCACAAAAGCCACTTTCAATTTCTCAGCCATAGGAATGTTAACAAGCAGCTGGCATCTCCTGTGGCTTTTGTTGATTGACAGCTTTGTTTCTTAATTGCCACTTGTTATTATTTCGATCTATTAGGGCAGGGGTAGGCAACCTTGGCTCTTTTATGACTCATGGACTTCAACTCCCAGAATTCCTGAGCCAGCTGGCTCAGGAATTCTGGGAGTTGAAGTCCATGAGTCATAAAAGAGCCAAGGTTGCCTACTCCTGTATTAGAGGGTTCAATTTCTTCAGCCAAGCTAATTCTAAAATCATACTTTCAGTCATTCCAGGAGCTACTATAAAACAAATGTTTTCATTATGATTGCCAAACTTTGTAGTCACGGGCTCGGTGAAATAAGTGGCAGGTTCACCCCCCCCCCTCATAAGGGACCCATCTAACTGCTCAAACCCCATAGGTTGTCTTAACTTTCTGTGCTGCAGTCCCACTTTTTCAACCTTGGACAAGCTTATCACACATCTAGTGCACCCTATGTCCAATAAGGTGATGATGGTCTCCCTTACTCCTCAGGAAGATACAAACAGTTTTACTTTAGTAGTCATTGGGGAAATAGGACCAATTACCATTGGGTCATCTTCCCCTTCACTGTCACTCTCATAGAAAACCAAACCAGATTTCTCAGGGGTTGGAGTTATCTCCCCTTCTTCAGAGGGGGAGGAAACCTCCATGACCTGTTGAGCCATTTTTGTTTTTTCTTTCGGCTTCAGCTCTGGATTCTTTGGTTTGGATCTGCTTGGAGGGTGATGTGCTGACATTGGGTGTGGTGCAAGGTAATCCGCAGCTCAATGTTCCTTCTTTTCACACTGGAAACATGCTCCCATTCCCAGAGGTGGTCTCTCCCTTCTGGTCCCTGGGACATTACCCTTATTACCTCACCCAGCCGGGTGTCTCTCTATGGCCCAACAAAGTAGTTATCTTGACAAGCATGCTGTCAGTAATCCATTAAATCCAACTCCACCTCAGTAGATAACTGATACCAATCTCTGAGGAAATGGAGCACCCCTCTGGGTAGACAGTTGTAATACAATTCCTTATTTAGTCCATCTCAAAATTGTTAGACCAACATATGCTCTGGTAATCCTCTTACACAAGCAACCAGACTGCAAAGTATTCTGCAACCAGTCATTTCTCTTGCTTGATCATCCAGATTCTTGCATCTGCCTTCCTTGCCTCGGCAGGATCTTCAAATTCCATAGTTCTTGAATGAAAGCCTCCACTTTCTGGAGTTCTGGTGCTGCCTCATCATATAAGGACAGCAACAATTATGCTGCTTCCCCTTCCAGATTCACGGAAATAACATTCACACACGCTTCTTCATTGGGATACCTGTCTCTATATCTTTCTAAATAATTCCATACCTGGGTCAGAAAGTAAACCAACTTCTCTGTTTTTCCACCAAACGTGACTTTGAAAAGAGTAGGCTGGGAATCATCCCTTACCAATACATAGTGAGGGGATAGATCAGCTCCTGCCAGTGCTGCCTGGGCCCCTCTCTGATCAGTTGGCTGATGACCAACACACATAGAGGCAGCATTTGATGGAATGCAGACCCACTGCAACCCTGATTGTGCAGCTCTTGACGTCCCAGACCAGAGCAAACCTGCTGTTGGGAGGATGGAGATGGGTGTGATACTGTTACAAGCAGACCCCATCACTGACCACTTTGGTGGGCCAGCTCCTCAAACCTCGAATCCCCTGAACTTCTCTCTCAATTGCTCCATAGAAAGGCGGTGAATTGTCACAGGGAGTCTCCAATGCACCAGCTCTCCCCATTCCGGTTTCATCATGCAGCCACATGGACGGCTGGGAGATCTGCTCTCTCTCACCCATTCAGTTTTGCATCGCTGGGGGCCCCTGAAAAGGGCCGAAAATCGCCCTGGAGAGGCAACCAGCAAGGAGGGGCTTTTGCTGGATCACAGGAGAGCAGCAACTTTCCTGTGAAACCTGGCATTTCCTCCAAACCGGCAGACAAAAGGACTGGCCATAGAAATATGGCTCGTCCCTAGGCTGCTAACAGCCAAAGTCATATTAACATCTGGCAACTTCAAAGCAGCGTGGAAAGGATTGGGTGAGATCTCCATCAGCGATTGTGAGCTGACTGTGTTTGCATGCTGTATGAATGTGATTAATTTTTTAAATTTTTGTTGTATTGTTGTTGTAAGTCGCCCTGGGTCCTAGGAGAAGGGCTGCATGTAAGTCTGAACAAATAAATAAATAAATAAAATCTGCCTCTCTTACATCCTAATTACTTAATTACCTGCATAAGCTGCTAAAGTTCCTTCCCCCCTGTGGTGAGAGAAGGGGGATTTTAGCCCTCCCTCCAGAAACAGAGGCTATCAACTACTTGGGAGTCTATCGGTGTTCTTCTTCACACTTCACATCTGTTGATACAACCTTGAAAAGTTTCCAGACTCTGACAAGCCTCCTTGGAACTATAGAAGTTTCATTTCTCCAAATTAACCCATTCATAGTCAATACCTCCCCATTTACTCTAATGACAAGTTGAAACTGAGAGGCACATAGCTGCCCATGTTTCATTCTTGACACTTAAATCTGCAAAATTATCCCTCACTCCTTGACAGTTGAAAATTGAGTGAAAAATAAGGACAAAATTTTGAAAAATATATTTCTCAAATAATACAATTTTTTTGAAAAATACATTTCAGGAATTTCACATAAAGCAGGAGTGTTAAATTCAATTTCACTGAGGGCCACATCAGAGTTGTGGTTGACCTCAGGGGGGGTGGGCATGGTTGGGGTGGGCGTGACCAGCTCAATGTCACTTGTGTTGGGCAGGGCTGGGGGGATCCACCTTTCCAGTGGAGAAAGGCGAGACCAGGACGAGTGCCAAACTCTTGTCCACCAGAGGAGCTTTGCTGTCCCTGTCAGGGTATGTGGAGGATCCCCGGAGGGCAGTGCAGGCTGCCCGGAGCCCTGGATAGTGGAGGGTAAGCACCCATCCTGGTTCTCAAGCTCCCAGGGCACTGGGACCCCACAGCCCAGCCCAGGCCTGCTGTCCCAAGGGTGTGCCCTGCTGCGCTTACCTCCTTCTTGAAGCTGCTGCTGCTGTTCTTGCTCTCCTTGACCCGGTTGCTCATGAGGACAAAGTATGTGGGTCAGAGAGAGGCCCACTCCCTCTCCATGCGAGGAAACCTGGCTTTGTAACTAAAGCATCCTCAGCAATAGGATGAGAGACAGCCAGGAGAGATCAGGAGGAGGAGACAAGGGGATGGCAAAAGGGCAGCAGGGCTGCTGGTGGTGAAATGCTAAGGCAGCACTTCCCTCAGACTCTCTCACTGTAATTCCCTTCCTTCCTTCCTTCCTTCCTTCCTTCCTTCCTTCCTTCCTTCCTTCCTTCCTTCCTTCCTTTCCTTCCTCCCTCTTCTTCTTTTCCTTCCCTCTTTATTCTCCCTTCTTCTTCCTTCCCCTCTTTCCTTCTTTTTCCTTCCTTATTCTCTTCCCCTCTTCCCTTCTTTTTTCTTTGTCTTTCCTCTTTCTCTTACTTCTTTCCTGTCCCTTCTTGGATGCTCAAATGCAAAAGGGGAAACATTTCTCAATGCCTTCTTGCCTTGTGATCAAATGCCACTTTTGCTAGTAGTTTGTGGCCACTTAAAAGACTAAGAATAAACCAGGTTCAGTTTATCCTGTGCTTTCTTTTAGTGGGGGTGTCCACAGACAACAGTACAGCAAAACTGTCAAAATGGTGGCTATGATAGTTAATCAGAGCTCCTGTTTTTTATGTGCAACAGCTTTAGCTTTTATGAGCAGAGGTAGGTCAGTTGCTTTTCTATTAATACATAATCCTTAAAAGGTTCTCTTGTACGGAGCCTGCCTTGGTCTAATTCAGACTGGAAATATACCAAAGGAAAATATTTTTCCCCACTCTGCTTTGTCATGTTTTCCCCGCTGGAAATGGCTGTTTGCAACATACAAGGAAAGGATGCTTTCCTAAGAGCTCACAATTCAAAACACCAATGTTAAGGTGGATTGCCAACAAAGTTCTGTCTGTGACAAAACAGAACACAAAATTGCTTTCTCCTTTGAACTGGGGCATTTCCAACCAAATTTCCCCTCCCTCCCTCCCTGACTCCTTCCTTCCTTCCTTCCTTCCTTCCTTCCTTCCTTCCTTCCTTCCTTCCTTCCTTCCTTCCTTCCTTCCTTCCTTCCTTCCTTCCTTCCCTCCTTGCTTTTTTTTTTTTAAGCTGCCAGAGTTCTGAGCAGAGCTGGCAACAGAGAGCCAGCGGTGGGCAAAGGCTTCCCCTCCCTCCCTCCCTCCCTCCCTCAGCTTACTCTCCCAGACCCGCACACGTGTTTGTGTGTGTGAGTGCTCGCAAACATGTGTGTGTGTTTCTCACACCTTGCAGCCCCACACCCTCAACAGAGACATTCTGCGATGGCAGGCTGCAAACTAACGAAAGCACTTTTTTGGAGTATTTGTTTCTTTTTCTCAATGTGCTGCCGATTGCCTCACGCCCTGCCCCCCTCAGCTCCTGCCCCCAGCCCCATGGAAGGCTGCAAGAAGCTCCCATCACAACTTCTCTTATGTCTCCCCTTCTTTTCCTCCCCAATGTCACAGCATGGGGCTGCAGGAGATGAAACACTCCCCCACGCGCACACACACTCACATAAAGACATGTGCAGGTTCTGGGAGAAGTGAGCTGAGAGCCACGGAGCAGGAGGAAACAATAGGGAAGAGGTCAAAATGGAAAACCTCTGCCCAGAGCCTCTTGCAACTTAAAAAAAACACGTGGAGTAGTGGCTTCCCTTTTAGTCCACCCTCCCCTCTGTTGCTTCCATGCTGGATTGAGTCTACGCCTGCCAAAAGGGCAGTTTTGCTTCCGACCCCTCCCATGCCAGAAACTGCACGCTGCCACCATTCACCTGCCATGTCCCCCCGACAGCCCCTGCGATCTCCTATCGCATGCTGGCAGGCAGAAGCCCCATGGCCTAAAGGTCCCATTCTGTCTCTTCCATGCTCAGGAAGGGCCGAGGAGAGGAGGAGAGATTGGCAGCATTGCCAGTGATCATGCTGCTGCTGGCTGTGGCTTTCCCACTCGGGAGAGGGGTGATCCCAGTGAAAGGGAAGTCTTGCAGGCTGTGATACCAGGCCGGCAAGTGGGGCATGGATGTGCTAGTCTGGAGGAAGGTGAATGGCAGCTCCAGTGGCAAGAAGGGCTGCCGAAAAGAGTGGACTTTGTGGGTGTGCCTGCTATAAGCTCACCCATCAGCCATGCTCTTCACGCCTCAGATCAGTTGTAGCGTGCTGTGGAAAGCATGGCTGATGCAGGCAAGGCAGATGTGCACACAGACTCCATTGTTTTGAGCAGCGCTTTGGTGCCTGGTGTAGCAAAGTGGAGCTGGGTGTGGTGAAGCGAGGCCTGGCAAAGCAGAGCAAGATGAGGAGAGGCCCAGTAAAGTGGGTCAAGGCCAGGCGTGAAGGGTGAGGCCGGGAGGAGTGGGGCAAGGCCAGGAGGGGTGGGGCAGGGTGAGGCAAATGAGCTGCAGCTGCTACTGTACACCACCAGCCTCTGAGCGCTTGCCGTTTCCTGTGTGTGCACTGGGAGGGCGCTCAGCCGGGTTAGGGCAGGCTAGGGCTGAGGCAGTGGGGACGGTCCCTTGCTATTTCTGGGATAGCTCCAGGGGCCAAAATTGGGCCCTTGGTGGGCCAGCCCCAGCCTGCGGGCCTTGTGTTTGACATGTCTGACATAAAGCATAAGTTATTTGGCAACAATTGACATTATTTAAATACTTAGATTGATATATCCAAACTACTGCTATTTGTAACATTTCATTTAAATCCAGCTTAATCCTCTGCAAACATTTCTCTGATTTTAAACTCAAAATAATATATTAGTTATAGTCACCATCAAAATCATCCTGATAAAATGGGTTTTCGCAATTTAGCAATCCCCAAAAAATCTTTTGGGGAAGAAATGGCAAACTGAAGATGGCCCCACTAAAGGCAGAAGGAAGAGCTAGTTAATAGACCAGCTCTTCATAATCCTCTTCAAAGAAGGACTTGAAATTGCCCACTAATGCTCTATATCAGGCATGTCAAACTCGCAATGTCACGTGACGTTGCGCAACATATCGGAGATTTTTCGCCATTGCCGGAAATGGGGTGGGCGCGGCTCCGGTATGATGAAACCGGCCTGTGGGCCGGCAGTTTGACACCCCTGCTCTATATAGTTGCTCCACACAAGGAGACCACAGCCTCAACAGGTTTAGAGATCTGGGAATAACTCTCTTGCTCAATCCATGTTTGGAGACTTCAAAAGACACAGGGTTTGTCTACTTCCTTTTTTAATCACTTTCAGAAATGGCTTTTTAACTGCTTTTCGGCTGTTAAGAACCTTTGGATCAACAGGCTACCCAGCACCAGGTGAGTTTCCTTCAATCCTTTTACGGCCCCAATCCTTCCCCGCAGGGAGGCGGAACCGATTAGGTGGTTCCGCCCCAGACGCCTGATGGATCCAATTGGTTTTCAGACGGCGCTTGGGGAATTATCGAGCTCGTTCATTCATAATTCGGCGGAGTCCCTGGTAGCGACATGGAATTCGGCCGTGAAGGGGGCTATTGACCGGATTGCGCCTTTGTGACCTCTCCGTGGTGCTGGCCCCAGGAGGTCTCCTTGGTTTACCGAGGAGCTCAGGGGGATGAAGCGCCATAAGACACGTCTAGAGAAGCGATGGAGACGAAGTAGGACCGGATCTGATCGAACCAGATTGAGCTCACTTATTAGAGCCTATTTGAAGGCGATTAAGGCGGCAAGATCTTTGTATCTTTCCGCTTTGGTCGCGTCTGCGGAATCTCGCCTGGCCGCCCTGTTTAGGGTGACCCAGTCCCTCCTTAACCCGAGGGGTCCGGGGCCTCCCTTGCAGGGTAGTGCCGAGGACTTTAACAACTGTTTCGCAGACAAAGTAGCTCAGATCCGGGCTGACCTAGATTCCAATTGTAAAGCAGAGTCGACTGATAACGATTCAGTCGAGGGGACAGGGGCATGCTCTTGTCCGGTCATCTGGGGCGAGTTTGAGACTGTTACTCCTGATGAAGTGGACAGGGCCATTGGAGCTGTGAGTTCCGCCACCTGTTTGTTGGACTCCTGGCTGGTTTTTGCTAGTAGGGAGGTGACACGTACCTGGATCCAGGAGATTGTCAATGCTTCTTTGAGGGAGGGGTCCTTCCCGGCTCCTTTGAAGGAGGCACTCATGCGCCCCCTCCTCAAGAAGCCTTCCCTGGATCCAGCAATTTTGACCAACTATCGTCCGGTCTCCAACCTCCCCTTTGTGGGGAAGGTTGTTGAGAAGGTGGTAGCACTCCAGCTCCAGCGGTCTCTGGAGGAAGCTGATTATCTGGGCCCTCTGCAGTCTGGGTTCAAGCCCGGCTACTCCACCGAAACTGCTTTGGTCGCTCTGATGGATAATCTCTGGCGGGCCCGGGATGGAGGCCAGTCCTCTTTCCTGGTGCTTCTTGACCTCTCAGCAGCGTTCGATACCATCGACCATGGTATCCTTCTGCGCCGGCTGGAGGGATTGGGAGTGGAGGGCACCGTGTTAAGGTGGTTCTCCTCCTATCTTTCTGGTCAGTCACAGTCGGTGTTAGTGGGGAGTCAGAGGTCCACCTCTAGGTCACTCCCTTGTGGGGTGCCTCAGAGGTTGGTTCTCTCCCCCCTACTTTTTAACATCTACATGAAGCCACTGGGAGAGATCATTCATTGGCATGGAGTGAGATACCATCAGTATGCTGATGATACTCAGCTGTACATTTCCACTCCTGGCCAAATCAGTGAAGCGGTTGAGGTGATGTGCCGGTGTCTGGAGGCTGTGAGGGTCTGGATGGGTGTTAACAGATTGAGGCTCAACCCTGACAAGACAGAGTGGCTGTGGGTGATGCCTCCCACGGACATTTCAACCTGTCCTTCCATTACCCTGGGGGGTAAAGTTATAAACCCCTCAGAGAAGGTGCGCAACTTGGGAGTCCTCCTCGGTCCACGGCTGACATTGGAACATCATTTGTCGGCTGTGGCGAGGGGGGCATTTGCCCAGGTTCGCTTGGTTCACCAGTTGCGCCCTTATTTGGATCGGGAGTCTCTACTCACAGTCACACATGCCCTTGTCACCTCGAGGATCGACTACTGCAATGCTCTCTACATGGGGCTACCCTTGAAGAGTGTTCGGAGACTACAATTAGTGCAAAATGCAGCTGCGCGAGCAATTGTGGGCCTTCCACGTTGTGCCCACATTTCGTCAACTCTCCGCATGCTGCACTGGTCTCCGAGCGCAATTCAAAGTGTTGGTTATTACCTATAAAGCCCTTCATGGCACTGGACCAGGATACTTACGGGACCGTCTTCTGCCACATACTTCCCTTCGACTGGTGAGAGAGCACAGATTTGGCCTCCTCCGGGTCCCGTCAGCGAAACAATGTCGTCTGGCGGGTCCTAGGGGGAGGGCCTTCTCTGTTGCGGCGCCCA
Organism: Bothrops alternatus; assembly: GCA_034064705.1. Classification (NCBI taxonomy): domain Eukaryota; kingdom Metazoa; phylum Chordata; class Lepidosauria; order Squamata; family Viperidae; genus Bothrops; species Bothrops alternatus. The sequence goes on from JARGCV010000085.1 coordinate 11,527,979, forward strand.
CCCTCTGGAACCAACTGCCCCCTGAAGTCCACGTTTCCCCCACTCTACCGGCCTTCCGGAAGAATCTAAAAACCTATTTATGCCGGCAGGCCTGGGGATGACTGTGATTGTGTGCGAATGATAAATGGGTTTGGGGTCTTTTTAAACGCTTTTTAGCTTTGGTTTTAGTTTTGAAATGTTGACATGTTGTTTTATTTATGCTGTTAGCCGCTCCGAGTCTTCGGAGAGGAGCGGCATAAAAATTTAATTAATAAATAAATAAATAATAATTAATAAATAAATCCTTAGCGAAAGAAATTTAAATACAAGTTTAAGGACTTAATGGGGGGGAAACAAATAGCAAAATGGTATTTTGAACTTTCATTTTGAAAAATGGCAAACAGACTAAAGTCCAGATGGATTTGAAATAAGATTGTTGGAATTAATTATAACAATTCTTCCTATGGGAAAATAATTTTATTCTGAATGCTCTTTAAAAAAAATAGAATGAGATGTTGAGGGATGAACACTAGCAGAAACTAGAAAGAACTAAATATTACAATGAAAGGAGAAGAAAACTTAAATTTGACTTATTAACACAGAATGGAAACATTTTAACATCGAAAATATTGAACGATATTTTTGAATAATGGATGAAGAAGTTAATTTTAAGAATATTTGCTTTCAGAGATAGACTGCATTTAAAAGATGTTATGGAAAAGAAACAAGTTTTATGGGACAAGATCTTAAAATGGGTTTAAAAATGACAGGCAACAAGAATAATATGGAAAAAGATGCTACACTGGACACACATAAAAATCAGCTGATGTCTTAATAATTAAAAAGGATATACAAATAGCAAAATCAAAAGAGTGATCTGGATAATTTTCCTGTATTAGATTCAGAAAAGAAACTTGTTAAAGCTTTGAAGAATTTTGTAAAAATACAAAATAAAAAAAATGAAAAGAATCCAATCTGGGTCGATCACTGGGATTAGAGGTTTAGTCTTCCAAGCTTTCGACCTTGTGCTGGAGCCCATCCTCAGGGAACTTCTCTATACTAGAATGTGTCTCTACCACATAATGTGTCTGTCAACGCTGCAAATATTGTATATTCTTGCTTTGACAATATGCAGAACTGTCTGGTATTTTTGGGGTTAATACAGAGCAGATGGGGGTGGGAGCAAAGCGGGGGAAAGAAAGAGGAAGGAAACCTTTGACCTTCACACTAATTGGATAACATGAGATATGACAGCTAATTTAGGGAGGGAACATGCTGATAATTAAACTGCTCAGAGGAAGAGAACTTAGTTCTTAGCATAAGCCTCTGTTAAGCCTGTGCCGACATTTTGTAACATTTAGGAAAATAAATGTTTAGGACTTTTAGGAAAATAAAGGCCTGGAAGTTCTTTGAAGTGTTTCATTAGCCGGAACCATAACAGTGTCTCTGAGAGTTTGGAAAAAATTCAGAAAAGAGCAACTAAGATGATCCAAGGCCTGGAGACTAAAACATACGAAGAACGGCTGCAGGACTTGGGTCTGGCTAGTCTAAAGAAAAGAAGAAATAGGGGAGACATGATAGCAGTATTCCAGTACTTGAGGGGCAGACACGAAGACGAGGAGGTCATGTTATTCTCCAAAGCACCAGAAGGCAGGACAAGAAACAATGGTTGGAAACTGATCAAAGAGAGAAGCAGCCTAGAATTAAGGAGAAACTTCCTAACAGTGAGGACAATTAACCAGTGGAACAGCTTGCCTCCAGAAATCATGGGCGCTCCATCACTGGAGATTTTTAAGAAGAGCTAGACAGTCAATTGTCTGAGATGGTATAGGTTCTTCTGCTTGAGCGGGGGGCTGGACTAGAAGACCGCCAAGGTTCTATTCTATTCTATTCCATTCCATTAGAGAGAGTTCCCTGATGGGCTCCAACACGAATCTGAAAGCTTGGAAGACTAAACCTCTTATCCCAGTGACCGACCTAGACTGGATCCTATAATATTATCTTGGGACACATATATTTGCCTTCATACATGAAATGAAAAGGAATCAAACTTTAAGACATTACCTGAAGGGATTAAAGGTCAAGATTGTTAAAAGTAGTATTTTTTTCCTATTTTTTCTGCTCTTTATATTTTCTTTTTATTGTTTTTTTTATTTTAGTTTGTATTAGTTTTTATCTTTATAATTAACATTTTAAATAAAATTACTATTAAAAAAGCAATCCCAAAGGCATTCAAACAAATTCATTAATACTAGTGCCGTGGCCATGGGACGTGAAAATGGGCTGCCGTCGCACTGCAGGGTGTGAAAATGGGCTGCTGCTGTGTTGAAGGATGCAAAATGGGATGCCGCCATGCTGCAGAGTGCAAAAATGGGCACCATGGGGTGCAGAAATGGGGCGCTGTGCCATGTAAGAACAGGGCAGGGTTAGCGAGTATCACGCAAGTGCTAGCCCTGCCCTATTTGCATCACGCACATGCTTGCGTTTCCGTGCACACAGGTGCACACGCGTGTAAAATGCTTCCCCCTCCCTTTCCTCCGATCCGCCAACCGAGGAAAGTTGGTAACCTCTGCACTATTTTATTATTTTTCCCTTTTCTGGTTTTTGTTTTTGTTGTATTCTGCTTTTCTCTATCTAGTTTAATGTATGATGAGCTGCCCAGAGTCAGTTGCAGTTGGATAGCATCAAAGTGAGTAAAATAAACAAACTAAAAACAGAGCTTTTTACAGGAAATTGATTTAATTTTCTTAAAAACCAATAATAAAAATCTGTAATTAATAAGGGCACTTTGGTTTATGAAATTATGAACTGTACCAGAAATATTAAAATTATGGCCATAAAATTAACTCTTTTAAGGTTAATGCTGTTAAGATATATCCCTGCATTGTTCCTTTTTATGGCAGACCTTTTTGTTTTAGTCTAACTCATATTCCCTCAATGATCTGGCAGACCAAATTTTAAATGAACTATGTACAAAATTCTGAATGTAGATTTAAGGATAAGGACTTTCTTTACTCAGACTAATATAAAATTGAAGCCCTAGCATTCTTTTTTATCAAAGAATTATCACATGGTTTTGCAGATAAGATCAAAACTAAAATAGATACTATATTTCACACTGCATTCTGAATGTAAAAGGTTTCAGAATATTTATCTGATCTAATAACTCTAGTGTACAAGTTCCCTATTTAACTTAGACCTACAGGATTTTATGTAATCTATGGAATACAGAAAGTTGAGTAATCTCGAACACTAGAGAACAGAAAGCAATTTTAATCATGAGCCCATTCATAAGGATCAAATACTGTCACATGTTCAAAGTTTTGAGCTGTAATTCTCACAATATCTTGCCACTAGTTGCATTAGCTAGGGCTAATGGGAGCTGGGTTCCTATCTCTAAACTCACCTGGAGTGGTGAAGTCATTACAAGTTTTAAATGCTTTTCCAGCCTATCTGGAAATGCCACAAACATTCCCAATACAAAATATGTGCTCAGCTAGAGAGCTATACCACTGCCCCAGTATTAAATTTCTACTATTTTGCCATTCTGAATCCTTGTAATTTTCTTGTAATTTTCTTTAAATTAATTTGTTGCTCAGTATTGTAATAATGTAACCCTAAATGCTAATTTATTTGAGTGACTTGCCAATTTTGATTTTGTAGAGAAATATTTAAATGAATATAAATCAAGTCAGACATGTAAATATAAATTTAACAAATATAGTTTCAAGCACTGATTAATCAAAGATCAAAAGAAAACATATATTGAACTACAACCTTTTAAGCATACAATATGCAATAAAATATATCAAACCATTTTGAATAATCCTTAACAAATAAAAATCAGCTCCAAGTTTAGATAACTATATGAAATTAATCTATTTGAATAAGACTGATCTGCAAACAGGCTGATAGTTTGCATGCAGAAAAAAGATCTGTAGTGATAGATATTAATCAGTCCTGTTTTTCAACATGATCTGAAAATTTATTTTGCAATTCACAAGACAACAGGTATAACAAACTGTACCAGCACTATCATACAATGAAATGGCAATTTCAGTTCTGCCCAAATACCAGATTGTTTCCGGAAATGTTATAAGATATAACATCAAGAGACCCGAATGCCATGTGATGGGTTGAGCTCCCGTTACTTGCCCCAGCTCTTGCCAACCTAGCAAATCGAAAGCATGCAAATGTGAGTAAATAAATAAATACCACTTTGGTGGGAAGGTTACGGCATTCCATATTTTCATGCTGACCACATGATGACAGAAACGTTCTCAGACTACATAGTCTCCCTTGGCTGAGAATCGGAGAGGAATATTGCACCCTTGAGTCAGTCACAACTGGACAGGCGAAACCTTTAAACTTTTTTTATGTAATTTTATTAATAGACATGGCAATCTAATTCTACTACAAAATAGTCCTTCCAATTATTCTATTACATAGAACATACTTGTGTAAGAAAGTGTCAAACAATTTAGATAGAAGTAGGCATACTTATACATTTCAGGGGAGAGCTTGAAACCGAAATCCCAAACCCTGTCTCTAAATAAATCCGATATAGTTAGGAGAACTTGGCAGGCTTAACAGTGTTCATTCAAATACATTTGGCTTATAATTCTGAGCAATGTTGGCTAGAAATTCTGAAAATTACAAACATCTGGAGGGCATCTGGGACGGCTGAGCAAATAAATTAAGTTTCACAGTACCCAATTTTGTTTATGAACCATTATAGATTCATTATATATTTCATATATCAGCTTTGATCCACCCTTCTTCAACATCAAAGTTACTTATCTGCAAACAGACGGTCTAATGCTTTACTGATTACATATTGTATGAAATCATTCCATTATTAACTAATGCTAATTATGCAGGTCATTGGCAAGTCCCCAAAATAAGAACCTCTACAAAGAAAATGCCATCTGGCATGTCATCTTTTCTTTTCAAGAGATAATAAAATAGAAATATCCACTCAGACAAAAAATATACAGTGAAATAATGTTTATTTGTATTTTAAGGACAGCCCATTGTAGAACATTGCTTTGTCTAATCAATGCACAATAGAGATTATGCATACCAAGTAATTCCCGTTGATACTAGTAAGTCAGGAAATATTTATATAAAATCCTTGAGGCTAGGAAATTATTTTGGCACTACAATGTGCTGTTATTTTCTTGTAATTAAAATCTAATCATTTTTATTATATGTCCTATTATATAAAAAACATATCACCTTTGCACAGAACAACTTTTATTGCTTATTCATGTGATTTAATTTACATTCTGCAAATAAATACACTTGCAAGTTAGGCTGCCTGTATTTTTTTTTGTCTCTTTCTCTCTCCTTTTCAATACACGGACTACTCAAACTAAAACTTCTAAGGATGCCAAGAGACTGAATTTTATTAGACCATCTCTGTTGAACTTTAATTATAAGTGAAATAGAAATGCTCCAATATGCTTTTATACTTTAAAGATCTTATTATTTAGATAAATAAAAGAGAACAGGCTGCAGACGAGGTCAGAAATAGATTTTAAAAAGTCATATTATTTGGAATTTTGCATAAATTACTCTGGTCTACATGCCATTTTTTCAGGCTGAGCAAAGTGAAATGTGAACCTGTTAAATGATTTGTCGAATGCAGCATTATGATATTTTACTAATAAAAAAAATTCATTTGCCCATTCTAATGTAGATACTGTATATACAATAAGTTTCAAATAAATCCTAATTTTTAGAAAATGAATCAGATTATACATTGCATATAAAAATTATCAAGTGGGCAGAGCAAATATATTTCATGGAAACATGCTGCTTTAAATCTTATTGATAATGAAAAAGGAGTCAGGTGGGATTTTTTTAATAATTAGCAGCCAGATATTACAAAGTGAAGCATCTTTTAATTAGTTTTCCTCCTCCATTCTGCAGTATTGTATAAGGGAAACAAAAATATTTCCTTTTAAGAATTTTTATTGCTTTAATACCTGCTTCTTTTTAGACATCAGTTCTATTTTCCGCATTTTCTTCCCAGAGCATTTCCAACATAGACCATTATTTTTGATATTACATACCTTCTTCAACGAAAAACACAAAAAGATACTTGTTATAAAAAATAATTGTACTACTTGTTGTAATGGTGGTTCCTCAAGGTTGTTAATGACAATGAGAAGTTCATCCATCAGTTTTGTTCCTTTTCTCTGAAGAAAGGATACTGGCTTGCATCCAGCATGTAATTACATATGCTTATATTCCATTAAGATATGTGCATAATTTTAGATTTCAGCCTTTATCTGTAACATATACGTTCTCTTTCTATTCAAAAAGACTTGCATAACTTTAAAAATGTAAGAAAAAGTTTGTAAACCATACACTGAATTATTCTCTTACAATGATTATAATGCCTACCTTATCAAGTTATGACTCCTTTACTCCTTGTTTTCTCATTAGCCGTCCCAGAATTATGCAACCATCAAATTAATGACTGTGTTTCAGTATGCATATCCTGTGCCAGAACAACTGGGGTTGGGGTGGAGATCAAAACATTGGAGGCTGAATGTGTCTGGTCTTGTATATCAGGTGACAGCTTGAAATCTGCTTGGGTGGCCAGATGTTGTTCTGCAGTTACTACTCTCTTTATATATATTTTGTAAATGATTCTTTGGGAGAAAATTTGTATTTAATTCTCTTCTCAATGCATAAGTCTGGACAATCAAATTACCCTCAGGTGAGTGGCTTTCCTCTGGACTTTGGAAGAAGTAACAAAATTTCCTGTATGAGCTTGCCAAATGGTAAGGAAGATTTTTCCACATTGTGCACTGATGTCTGCTTCAAAAAAAAAAAATCACCTTAAGAGCTAGATTATTCAACTGCCAGGTGATAACACTTTCATATCACCAAAGGATCAGAAATACAATATTTAATGGTGCATGTGATAAGGGTTCAGTGAAGAAGGCTTGAGTTCACAGAAGCTTTGCCTCTGGAAAACGCAAATGGTTCAATTTTAAACAGTTATTTTCTATCAAAAACGTGGGCTATTCCCCCTACAGTTAAGGACCAGGAAGTATAGAGTAGCAAAAGGAGGTTTCTTATTTAGTGACTAATTTCTTATTGCAGTAGAGTCATCTCCAGAAAGCAAAATAAAATATTTTCAGTTTGTTCCATTGGTTGATTGTTCTCACTGTCAGAAAATTTCTCCTTATTTCCAGGCTGAATCTCTCCTTGATCAGTTTCTATCCGTTATTCCTTGTCTGGCCTTCAGGTGCTTTGGAAAATAGGTTGACCCCCTTCTTCTCTGTGACAGCCCCTCATGTCTATTATGTCTCCCCTGGTCCTTCTCTTCACTAGACTAGCCATGCCCTGTTCCTGTAATAGTTCTTCATATGTTTTAGCTTCCAGTCCCCTAATCATTTTTGTTGCTCTTCTCTGCACTTTAATTTCAACATCTTTTTTATAGTGTGAAGACCAAAATTGGTTGCAGTATTTTAGGTGTGGTCTTACTAAGGCTTTATAGTGTGGTATTAGTACCTCACGTGATCTTGATTGAATCCCTGTTAATGCAACTTAGGATTACATTGGCTTTTTTGGCTGCTGCCGCACACTGTTGGCTCATATTTAATTGATTGTCCACTAAGATTCCAAGATCCCTCTCACAGTTATTGCTATTAAGCCAGGTTTCACCTTTTGTTTTTTCTTGCCTGAGTGTAAGACTTTACTTTTCTCTACATATATATATATATATATATATATATATATATATATATATATATATATATATATATATATATATATATATATATATATATATATATATATATATATATATATATATATATATATATATATATATATATATATATATATATATATATATATATATATATATATATATATATATATATATATATATATATATATATATATATGTATTCGGATTTCTTTTTGCTGACAAATCTTTTTGTCACCAAAAAGAAATCTGAATTTGTAATGTATCGCAGTAGTGACTTGAGCCTGCTTAACGCCCCTAGTTGGGGGGCTGCAAGGCAAAAGTGATTATTTTAAAAAAAAAAAAGTGGAACTGCAATATAGCAGTCAAAATGCCAAGGTGCAATCAATCAGACCAGTCTGTCTGAAAAACTTTCTGTATGTATGTGTATATATATGTATGTATGTATGTATGTATGTATGTATGTATGTATGTATGTGTATATATATACATATATGTGTGTGTGTATATATATAAAATAAATGTAAAAAAGGATATATGCAGTGTTATCTTCATTTTAGATATCAAAAGGGCCTCTCTCTCCCTCCCTCCCTCCCTCTCTCCCTCCCCCTCTCTTTCTGCCCTTAGTCTGCCAGTCCTCTTCTCCCACTCTCTTTCTTAAACCTCTCTCTTTCCTCTCTCTCTCCCCCTCCCTCTCTCTTTCTCTCTCTCTTTCTCTCCCCCCCCTCCGATCTTCTGCTCACCTGGCAAGCTGGCTTCAAGCTGTTTTCCAACAAGCTCAGGGGTAGGCAACCTCGGCTCTTTTATGACTCATATATTTTGTTGTGTCCTGGGCCTGATGAGGCAACTCAGCAGGCCCAGAAATGTTGCAAACGGTCCCGGGTAACCTAAAAGCTGCCCGGGACCAGACTGGCTGGCGCCGGACTTATGCGCATGCGCAAGACACGAAGAAAGAGGGCTCCCTATTGCTGGACTGCCTGGGGGTTGGAAGACTATAAAAGGCCTGCATGCCTGTTTACAGAGTTGAGTGAAGTTAAGGAGCAAATAAAGAAGTTTGGTTACATGTGTCGTGCTTCAATGCCTTGAACCCTGAAACACAAAAGTGGCGACGAAGGTGGGATCGCTGCAAGGAAGAAGGCAATAAGAAGAGGATAAGCCTCATCTGAAGAGCCTAAAGCCTGGGAATCGGCATCCAGCTCTGCACTCACCTGCCAGTACAGCATCGCTGGAGGTGAGCTTGGCAAATGGGCCCTTCCCCTCAACGAAGGTTTGCAGAGAGGCATTTGAAGCAGAAGATGTTGAAGATTGGACGTCTGTCAGAGTTCGACGTCTCTCACCCGGAGCGCTGGAACTCCTACGTAGCCCAGGTAGAAAATTATCTAAGGATTAACCAGGTTCAGGAAGACGGCCTGAAAGCGGCAACCCTGCTGTGCGTCTGCGGTCAGGACACTTTCGATGTGGCCAAAAACCTGGTAACCCCTGCACCGCTGGAGTCTGTCACCCACACAGACTTAAAAAAACATGCTGAAGGATCACTTCCACCCCAAGCTTTCTGTGATTGCATGGAGGCATGCTTTTGAGCAGAGAGACCAGAAGCCGGGCGAGTCTGCTGCTGAGTTCATTGCTGCCTTGAGACAAGCTGCCAGGCCTTGTGAATTCAAGGACCTGGAAGAACCCTTACGAGACCACTTCGTCTGTGGTCTTAGAAGCAGGGAGCTGCAACAAAAAAATCTTTGCTAAAGCTGAAGTCACTTTCCAAGATGTCTTACGTGACGTTGCAGCTGAAGAAGCAGCAGGCGGTGCTGTGAAGGCCTTGCAGCTTGCCAGAAATGCTCCAGCCATCATGACCGTCCATCAAGAGGTCGCTCAGGAAGTTCAAGTCCCGGATCCTGAAGAGGAGGTGGACAGACTTCACCAGCCAGTGGTAAAAAGACCACAAGAGAAACCAGACAAGGCCCCAGCAGCCCTTCAGTGTCTCAGTTGCGGAGGACGCCACAAGCGCATGGACTGTGCAGTTCCACTCCGCCATTTGCTGGGCATGTGGTAAGCAAGGCCACATTGCCACCGTTTGTTTGGGTTGCCAGCAGGTGCAATCTCGGGAAGAATTCCTTCGGAAAGGTACCAGGGTCCCCAGCCAACACAGAGTGGGTTTCTGTGCGTCGCATAGAAGCATCTTGCGAACAGGGACACACAAGCCCCTTAAAAAGAAACTTCACATTGATGTACAGTTACAAGGGGTTCCCTTATCAATGGAGCTGGACATCGCGTCTGCTCTATCGATCATTTCACAGAATACCTTTAAAAGGATTTGCTGCAGTAGTGGCCTTCGAGTCAAACTCAGGCCATCGAACTTAATTCTTACTGACTTCCAAAATTCAAGGGTTAATGTACTTGGAGAAGCCACGCTCAAAGTGCAGCGTAAGGCTTTCCAAGGCCTCTTAGATGTGGTGGTTGTTGGGGGTGATCGTACGAGTCTCATTGGACTCGATTGGTTTGAGGCCCTGGGAATCCAGGTGACTGGCCTGAATAGTCTACAAACTCTAGGAATTGCAGAAGTCTGCAGAGAGTTTGTGGATGTGTTTAGTTCAGAGCTTGGTTCACACAAGGAGCCTCCCATTGCCTTGTGATTAAACCCAAACATCACACCAGTTAGGATTAAGCCTAGGAGGGTGCCCTTCACCCTCAAGGGCAAGATTGATGCTGAACTGGACAAGCTGCTCCAGCAGGGCATCTTGGAACCTGTGGACTCAAGTCCATGGGAAACCCCAATTGTGACGCCTTTAAAGGCTAATGGGGAAGTCCAAATTTGCGTGGACTATAAGTGTACTTTGAACACAGTTTTGCAACAGCATGCATATCCTGTACCAGTAGTGAGTCATATTCTGGCCTCCTTCAAAGGGGGAAAACTGTTTGCAAAGCTTGATTTAGCACAGGCCTATCAACAGCTACCTGTTGATGAGGCAACTGCTGAGGCCCAAACAATAATGACCCATAGGGGCGCTTTTAAGGTAAAAAGGTTACAATTTGGGGTGAATGTTGCTCCTGGCAGAGCAACATGGAGCGCACGCTCAGGGGTATTCCGGGGGTTTGCCCCTACTTCGATGATGTCCTCATCGCAGGGGAGTCATCACAGAATTTGGCTGAAAGATTAAGGGCTGTGTTGCTGAGGTTCTGTCAAGTGGGCATCAAATTAAAAAAGGACAAATGCAAAATTGGTGTTACTTCTACAGAATTTTTAGGCTTTAAATAGATGCTCAAGGCATCCACCCTGCAGAATCTAAATTGAAGGCCATTCAGGAGGCCCCAAGTCCCAAGTCCAAAAGCGAGCTTCTGGCTTTCTTGGGACTTCTTAACTTCTATCATGCTTTTCTTCCCCATAAGGCTGCAGTGGCTGAGTCGTTACACCGGCTCTTAGACAAGCAAGCGCCATGGCAGTGGACTAAAGTCCATGATAGGAATTGTAAGGAGGTAAGGCCTTGCTCTCATCAAATGCGGTATTAGCCCATTTTAATAAGCAACTGCCTGTATGCATCACTTGTGATGCATCCCCTTATGGGGTGGGTGCAGTATTCAGTCACCTAAAGGCTGATGGGACACAGGTCCCTGTGGCTTACTACTCAAGGACTCTGTCATCTGCAGAGCAGAATTATGCTCAGATTGACAGAGAAGCCTTGGCAATAGTGGCTGGCATAAAAAAATCCCATGATTTCTTATATGGCCGTCACTTCACAGTCTATACAGACCACAAGCCTTTGCTGGGGTTGTTTACAATGACCAAACAAACCCCTCACATCATTTCCCCTCGTATGCTGAGGTGGTCCATTTTCCTGTCAGCATATGACTACACGCTCATTCACAAACCTGGAAAAGAAATGCGCCATGCAGATGGCCTCAGTAGGCTACCTCTCACTCAAATAGAGGCAGATCCTGCCCCTACCATTAATATTCTCTCTATTCAGGAACTACCTGAATCTCTTCTCAATGCTAAGGATGTGGCTGCAGAAACTGCCACTGATCACATGCTTACACGCATGCTGACATGGGTGTTGTCAGGATGGCCTGACACGTGTCCAGATGCTACATTTCAAAGCTTCTGACAAAGAAGGCATGAACTGTCTACCTTTAATGGGTGCCTGTTATGGGGGAGTAGAGTAATTATCCCAGCCTCCCTGAGGTCTAGAGTCTTGTTCTCTCTGCATGAGGGCCATCCGGGCATTGTGCACATGAAAGCGCTTGCACGCAGCCATCTTTGGTGGTCTGGGCTTGATAAAGCTATCGAGGCCCAGGTGCACAGGTGCCAGGTGTGCCAACAATCATGGCCTGAAATGCCTCAGGCCCCTGTACACAGGTGGGAGGAGACACAAACCCCTTGGTCAAGGGTACATTTAGATTATGCTGGGCCCTTTCAGGGGCAATTCTTCCTTATCCTGGTGGATAGCCATTCCAAGTGGCTACAGGTTGTACCTGTCTCCTCTGCTACTACTGCTAGGAACATCCAGGTGTTAAGAGAAATCTTCGCGACCCATGGACTTCCTGATGTTCTCGTTTCTGACAACGGTCCTCAATTTACTTCTTGTGAGTTCCAGGCTTTCCTTCAGGCCAACTTGATACGGCATGCAATGTCAGCTCCCTTCCACCCTTCCACCAACAGGCAAGCTGAAAGAATAGTGCGCACCATCAAAGACATGCTCAAAAGACTCACGCACGGCAGCTGGCATCACAGGTTAGCAGATTTTCTTCTTGCACACTGCACCACACCATGCACTGCCACCGGGAAGAGCCCAGCTGAACTATGCTGGGGTCGCCGCCTCATCACGAAGTTAGACAGACTGCACCCAGACCAGGTGGCTTCACAGGTGTCACAGCCATGGGCTCCTCAGAGACTTCATGTGGGCTATCCGGTCTGGGCAAGGAACTATGGTCCTGGACATCTCTGGGTCCCTGCTGTCATCTGTAAGATCTCAGGACCTTGGAAGACAGCTGTGTTCTTCGGCGTCACATCGACCAACTGCGCTGGCGGTTGTCCCCCGTCGATTCCGCCCCTGCTTCTGCCATGGGGGGGAGGGGGCCCAGGAACTTGGTCACACGTCAGGTCAACATCCTGAGAACAAGCCTCACTGTTCCTGGGAATGGCCACAGGTCGCTAGGGATTCCCCAGGGGAGGAGCAAAGGCATCCTCACGATTCAGCTATTACATTGAACAGGGAGTGCTCCGAAGAGGAAGTCATCCTGGGGGGTGGCCGGCGCATCCGCAAGAGCGCCAAACAGGAATTCCCTATTTTGCTGGACTGCCTGGGGGTTGGAAGAGTATAAAAGGCCTACGTGCCTGTTTGCAGAGTTGAGTGAAGTTAAGAAGCAAATAAAGAAGCAACATGTGTCGTACTTCAATGCCTCAAACCCCGAAACACAAAAGACTTCAACTCCCAGAATTCCTGAGTCAGCATAGCTGGGTTAGCTAACTCTCTCTGCCCTTCCTGCTTCCTGCAGAGATGCAGCAAAGGGAGGACCTCTGCCCAAAAAACTTTTCAGCTTGTTGGAGAATACCATGAGTCCACTCTCTTTTACACACACACACACACACAGAGAGAGAGAGAGAGAGAGAGAGAGAGAGAGAGAGAGAGAGAGAGAGAGAGAGAGAGAGAGAGAGAGAGAGAGAGAGAGAGAGAGAGAGAGAGAGAGAGAGAGAGAGAGAGAGAGAGAGAGAGAGCAGGGAAGCACAAGTGCCTCTCTCTGTCTCTGTCTCTCTCTGCAAATGGCAGAGGAGGCTGTGAGCCACAGAGGAAGGCTCAAAGAGCCGCAGGTTGCCGACCTGTGATCTAGGGTGTTGGCTATTCCTGCCAGCTTAGTGTCACCTGCAAATTTGAAAAGTTCCCCTTCTATTCCCTCATTTAGATCATTTATGAAGATGTTGAGGAGTACTGGGCCTAGGACAGAACCTTGGGGTGCCCCACTGCTAACTTCCCTCCATGTCTATGTAGTTCTATTGAGAACTACACTAAGAGTGTGGTTTGTCAACCACTTACAAATCCATCTGGTGGTGATACTGTCTATCCCATATTTTTTTAGCTTATCAAGAAGTAGGTTGTGGTCTACTTTGTCAAATGCCTTACTGAAATCCAAATATATTATGTCTACAGCAATTTGGTAGTCTACTGATTTAGTCACTTTTCAAAGAATGAAATAAGATTTGTTTGGCATTATCTGTTTTTGACAAACCCATGTTGGCTTCTGGTTATAAGTTTGCTTGCTTTTAGATGTTCACAGATCTATCGCTTGATTATATTTTCCAGGATCTTTCTAGATATTGATGTCAGGCTGACTGGTCTGTAATATCCTGGATCTGTCCCCCCCCTTTTTTTTTGAAGATGGGAACCATCTTTTCCAGTCCTCTGATATTCCCTGGTGCTCCAGGATCTTTGAAAGATATGGTTCAGTGGTTCCAAGATCACGTCTGCCAGCTCCTTCAGAATTCTGGAATATAATACGTCAGGTCCCAGTAATTCGAATTCATCTAGAGGGGACAGATGTTCTCCTGCCATTTTCTTGCTTATTTTAATTTGTATTCCTAGTCTGTCTTTTATGGTTATGTTTCTGATAGGTTGGGTATATTTTGTTTTGGTGTGAAGACAGATGCAAAGAATGAATTAAACAACTCTGTTTTCTCTCTGCTACTATTATTTCCATTAGTGGAAATAAAAACATTTTCTTGTTTTTTACAGTGTATGTTGAAAGAAACTTTTTTAAAAATCATTTTTGACATTTCTGTTGCAAGTCTTACTTCATTCTAGCCTTAGCTTTCTTGAGTTCATCTTTGCAGGTTTGGGTTATTTGTTGGTATTCTGCCTTAGTTATGTGTCCCTCTTTCCATTTTTTATACTTATCCTTTTTGTCTCTCAGTTTGTCAGAGAGTTCTTGTGTAATGATACTGGTTTCTTCTTGGATTTCTTATTTTTCTTTTTCAGTGGTATTGAACTGGACTGGGCTTTTATAGTAATATTTCTCAGAGTTTCCCAAGCTTCTTGATTTGTTTTCCTCTTTAAGATTTACATTCATGTAATACTTCCCAAGCTCTCTTTGGAGAGAAATAAGTTCAAAATAAAGTAGTTCCATTAATTCCATTATACAAGGATACTAATCTGTTTTTCGGTATCAAATCAAAAGATTATTATGGTCATATATCAGCATAGCCTTTTCAATATGCGTGACCTCAATTTTTTTCCATAATTTATTTACTTAGCATATGGCATACAATGTCAGAGAAATCTACAAATACTAGACACAATGCAGTCCTAACAGCCTAAATTGCTAGTTCATTCTGTTCAGCACTTTCATGCCTCTCCTTGGTGCATCACAGGGGGCGAACTAGCTTACACAAGCTAGTTGGTGCTCATGTTGCCGGCTCTTCCAGGCTCATCTGCCAGTCTCCCCTCACCTTGACTTATGTTGCACTGCCTTGCATCTGGCCAGGCCCAGTGCCAGCTTCTGCTCTCTGCACACATGAAGGCAACTGGGTTTTCCCCACCAAATTGGTACTAATTTATCTGTTCGCAATATTGCAGGCTTTCAAATTGCTGGGTGGGCAGGAGCTGGCAAGTGAGTGGTGGGAGATCATCCTATCTCAGGAGTCGGGCTCGAACTGCCAGAGTGCAGACTATTTTTGGCTGGCAGTTTCAGTGTCATTATGCCACTGCGCCACCACATTCCTCATTTCCATAATAAAATGCATTTACAAGGTGATCCAGCTTCTTAATGTACAGTAATAATATAACACTAACATTAAACAATACACTAAAAATTCATGCTAAATATATTATCCGGTGTAAAAGTATTACATGACTATGAGCCAGCAGTGCACAGCAGTAACCAAAAAAGCTAATACAATACTGGATTGTATAAACAGAAGCATTGAATCAAGACCACACGAAGTATTAGTACCGCTTTATAAAACCCTAGTAAGACCACACCTGGAATATTGCAACCAATTTTGGTCACCATATCATAAAAAAGATGTTGAGAGTTTGAAAAAAATTCAGAGAGCAACTACGATGATCAAAGGCCTGGAGGCTAAAACATACAAAGAACGGCTGCAGGACTTGGGTTTGGCTAGTCTAAAGAAAAGAAGAAACAGAGGTGACATGATAGCAGTATTCCAGAATTTGAGGGCAGACACAAAGACGAGGAGGTCATGTTATTCTCCAAAGCACCAGAAGGCAGGACAAGAAACAATGGTTGGAAACTGATCAAAGAGAGAAGCAGCCTAGAATTAAGGAGAAACTTCCTGACAGTGAGGACAATTAACCAGTAGAACAGCTTGCCTCCAGAAATCGTGGATGCTCCATCACTGGAGATCTTTAGGAAGAGGCTAGACAGTCACTTGTCTGAGATGATATAGGTTCTCCTACTTGAGCGGGGGGCTGGACCAGAAGACCGCCAAGGTCCCTTCCAACTCTATTCTATTCTAATACTTATGCAATTTAAATGTTGGGCTATTAATAACTCTTAAATTCTGATGACTCTTAAGTGCCTGCAATAACTGATCCAACCAGCCAAATCAGGGAACTTCCCAAACAGAGGACCTGGATTCCCAGCACACTAGTCATGAATTGAATAAGAGAATTATGATACCAAATGCCAATTATTCATTCATGTAATTTAACAACAACAAAAGACTCTCATATAAATACAACTTTCCAGATCTCTTGGGAATTTAATGCAAGATGAAGTCCCTAGATATCTGGCTAACTTTTGTTCTTATTCTTCTTTCAGAAACATTTTGCCAAATTAAGGAATGAATGTACCAGGCATGAGATTTGGGTACTGGTAGAGTGAAGTGGGTTTTGACTATCAAACCTTGAATTGAACAAGATTTTGTCAATGATTTCTTAGGTCAGCTAAAGGTTGAACTGAACTGACAACACAATTAGAATTTCCTATTTCTTCATCAGAGGAGATACTATTTTCCCCATTATTTAGATAGCAGCTTTTATTTTTAAGGTAAAGGAATTGTTATGAGCTTAGGATCAAATTGTCAAGCCCCGTGGGCTTGCCACTAACCGGGAGGGGGGAGGGGCACAGGTGCATCCGGAGTGATGGCGGAGGCTGGCATTGACAGCCCTTCCCCCTGTACCTGCTTGTTGACCGGGAGGAAGCGCAGCAATCATTGAGGAGCCAGCTGGCTGGTGGTCACGGACTTCCGGGTTTTGCTGGCTCAGCTGTTTGGCGCTCCCCTGAACAGCTGATTGGCGCAGAGAAACGGTGGGGACCTTGAAATCATCCCTCGCTTGCTTTGCTGCCTTGCTGCCATGGACCAGAGCCCACAACAGGCTGAAGGCTGATGCCATGGACCAGAGTCCAAGCCAGGCTGACACTGGGGGCAGGGGGCAGCTGCTGTGAGCTGGGCGCTCACGATCATCATTCTGGACACTGGTTAGGTGGGTGGGGGTGGGCCCAGGCAGGATCCATCTATTTAGCATGCTGGGAGGCAGTTGCTCCCAGCGCCGACTTTTGTTTGCAACTGCTTTGAGCTTGCATGCCAGAGTGTACCTAAATAAATCTGGTTTCCTCTGATCCCAATGTCCTGTTTTCTGTTGGGCTTAGGTCTGTGGTTGGGACCTCTGACAGAAAGTCAGCACTCCTTTCTTTTCTGTCCCTACCTGTATTCCCTGGTATTTCCTGACGGTACAGGTACAGGGGGGATGGCTGAAGGCACAGAGGCAATGGTGACCTTTGGAGAGGCAGGGGAGCCAGTTGTGGCTGGCGTGGCAGCACCAGAGGTGACATTCGATGGGAATCCAGACTGTCTGGCGCTGTTCCTGAGCCAGGTCATCAGTCATCTTGATCAATATGCCCACTTTTACCCGTTCCCATGGGCTATGATGATGGCAGTGACTGCAATGCTGCAGGGGAGGCTGCAGAATGGATGGTGGACCTGCATAGTGACCATGCTAGGGAGTTGGTGGATGCCGGACTCTTTCTGGAAGTGCTACATGCCCATTTGAAGACATGTCCCATGTCCAATGAGTGGAAGGAGAGTTGATGGTGCTGAAGCAACGAGGCTGGTCCATTGTCAAATATGTATGGGAGTTCCGACGAGTAGCCAGCAGGTTGCAGACCTGGCCGGAATGCTTGCTGATCCACCAATTCCAGGTGGGTTTGTGCCAAGCTTGCATATACCGTGGTGTCCCAAGCAAGCTACATGACTGATTCCAGGCAGTGGTTGACTTGGATGCAGATTTGCGTGAGTTCCGTCCCAAGGGGTATGGCACCTCAAGTCCTCGAAGGCCCATGGAGAAGCCAGGTAGTCCCGGTCCCAGTTGTGGGTCCTACCACTGCTACTCCCCACCCTTTACTCCAGTGCTTTAAATGCAATTAGCCGGGACATCGGGTAGCCGAGTGTCCAGTTCTTCTTCAACTGAAACCAGGGACTCCCAGAAGAACCATGCCCAAGAAAACCCCAGAGAAATCGAGGGCCATGAACCAGGTGGAGAATCCTACCCTCAGGGTGACCCTAAGGAGGATGAGGTGACAACAGCGATGAGATACCAGTTGGTGGCATATGATAGTGAGGATGGCGCAGTGGAGGATCTGATGGTGAGCGAGCCCATATGTCCCTTTGTTGTCCGTATTGCTCTAATGGAGCCACAGATAGGTCACCAGGGGGAGTACAGGGCCCTGATTGATTCCGATTGCACCCGGTGTTTCCTCAGTAGGACCATGGTCACTGAGCTGGGGATATGGGTGAGGGAACTAGCCAGTCCTGTGAGATGCAAGCAGGTGGACAATTCCCTGTTGGGAGGGGCCCCTGCAACCCACGTAACAGAGCCAGTATGGCTGGAGATGGGGACCCATTGGGAGGTACTCCAGTTCATAGTGGTACCATCTATGACAGAGACCATTATTTTAGGGTTGACGTGGTTGAATAAGTGGGGCCCCACAATCTGGTGGGAGGGGGGTTACCGGAAGCTATGGAAAGGCATTGGTCCTCAGCCACCCCCCTATGAACAAGCTCAGAAAAGTATGGAGAGCATGGGGGAGAGGGAGTCTGGAGAGGGGAGAGCAGTGTCCAGTCCTCCTTTTCCGTCAGTGTATTCCAACCTTGCTGAGGTCTTCAGCGAATGGGAGTGCGATGTTTCCCCCCCCCATCGGCCGACTGATTGCGCAATTGAAATCCTACTGGGTGCTAAACTCCCAAAGCCTAAGATGTAATAATAAATCTTTATTGATTAGCCCTTGGGCCATATCAAAGTGCAAAGTTCCAGCAACAAATCATTACCAAAGTCTGATAAAAGCAATTTAAAATAAAATTTGATAAAATACAGTTTAAAATGGAACTAGAGTAAAATATGACTTAAGATGAAATTGGAGTAAAATACAGTCTAAAATGAAATTAAAATAGAGTACAGTAATTTAAAATATAGATAAAATATGATAAAATTATATCTTGGAGTCACCCTTGCAATCTACCCCAATCAGTCCCACATATGCAGATATCAACCGAATCATTTTGTTTAAATACTGTGCTGTGTTAAATGTTATTTTCAAGTTCTGGCCGCACATAAGGTAAGTTGTTTTGATATGGGGATCCCAATGAGTCATTCGTTTGGTATTGTTAGAGAATTTTAATTTCTCTGTTGGTGAAAAAATAAATCAGAAGCTCTCACAGTTGACTGCATTTAGCTGATTCAAAATAACTTCTTTATATTCATGTCAAAATATTTACAATACCATACATTCTTCTTTACAGCAACATATCTCAATTGAAGACTTCTTACAGAGAGATACAGAGACAGACCTGACACTGAAAATTCAGCTCCTAATTCAATACCTTTTGCACAGACTCAGTAGCACTTTCTTCACATTGGCTGAGTTACCACATGACTCTTCCTGCTCATGAATATTCCAACACTCCTCCCTTCATGACAGGAAGAGACATCAGACCTATTGACTTAATACATTCTCCATAGTGAACACCACCCAATAGTTTAGTCATCATGTCTGCCAAATTATCCTCAGAAGAACAATGATGTAAACTAATCAATTTTCCTTTTGCAGCTTCCCTAACATTACAATACTTAATGTCTACATGTTTACTTCTGTTCTTCACCCTGTCACCAGTTGCCATTTTTATACAGGCAGCATTGTCTTCAAATACCTTTACAGATTCTTTTACATTAATATTTATATCTGGCAACAACTGTACATCATTATTTGGCAATATCTTTTTCTTATATACCCACTTACAACCCACAGCTTTGGTTCCCTGTGGCAAAATGTTCCTTTTGCAAATCAGTCTTTTTTGCTTACACAAATGTCCTTCACTGCAAATTGTTCCTCTGCAAACAGTTCCTTTTCAGATGTGTCTTTTCTCCACAAATGTAGCAATTCTTTTCTTGCTGGGCTCTTTGCTTGCAAAATCTCTCTTTTGATTCTTTTCCGGAGACTTGCAGTATGGACCCCCTCCTCAGGAATTTCTCCTCCTCATGGCTGTTCCTAAAATGTTGCTTTTCTTCTTCATTAAGCAAACATGCCTTTAAAGCCTCAAAATTTAAGTCTTGCTCTTCTTTACACTCAAATATTGCAGAAACTGTGTCCCAGGTTTTATCTAAACTGTTCAACACCAATAAAACCTTTTGGGACTCAGGGAATTTAATCTCACATTGTTCTAAGTCCAAAAATAAACTTTGCATTTTATTTAAATGCTGTTCCACAGATACACCTGGTTGCAAACAGACCCTGTAAAGTTTTCTTGACAATTGCACTATATTGCATGCAGAAACATTCACATACACAGCTCTCAACTTCAACCAAATCTCCTTTGCAGTCTTTAAATTTGCAACATTTAGAAATTGTTCATCATCTAAATTCAAGATGAGATAAGCCATTGCTCGATCATGACTTTTCTGATCAGCAGCTGCAAACACTTGTGGTGGATTTTCTACGATATATACCACAGCTCTTTTGCTTTGAGCAAACATTCCATTTTTGCAGCCCACATAATGTAATTCTTCTGGCCCAAACGAGGCACAGAGCTTTCCTTAAATTCCACTGCAGCCATTCTGCTTATTCTGCCTTGTTCTTATACTTTCTAAACACAGGCAATATCTTCCAGCTTTAAATTATAATGCAGTCCTTAATAAGCTCTGGGCCCATAACCTGCTAGAGAATTTTAATTTCTCTGTTGGTGAAAAAATAAATCAGAAGCTCTCACAGTTGACTGCATTTAGCTGATTCAAAATAACTTCTTTATATTCATATCAAAATATTTACAATACCATACATTCTTCTTTACAGCAACATATCTCAATTGAAGACTTCTTACAGAGAGATACAGAGACAGACCTGACACTGAAAATTCAGCTCCTAACTCAATACCTTTTGCACAGACTCAGTAGCACTTTCTTCACATTGGCTGAGTTACCACATGACTCTTCCTGCTCATGAATATTCCAACAGGTATATAGACCAAGGAACCTGTCTCTCACCCTCTTGTACAGGCAACAATCAAATAGTATGTGAGCCAGGTCTTTTATCTCTGCTGCTCTGCAAATGCAGAGATGCTCATTGTAATGTATAGAATGGAATCTCTCATATCTGACCATTGTGTCAAGCTGTTCGAATCTCGCTCACGTAAATACCTCTCTAAGGTGTTTTGGCAGTCGTAACTTCAAATAACTCTCTACTTGAAAAGTACGCTTGTATTTACTCAGCCATTTCAAGTTACCCACCTTACTAAAGATTGCTATATCATTTTGTGCTTCTATATCCTTAATTCTTTGGGCAGCCCTTTTTTTTTAATTGTTCTCCTGTTACGCAAGAGACAGGAAGACCACAGCTTCTTACAAAATTTGTTTGGCGATCCAGGAGATTTGTGGTTGTAATTTTATTTGCTCTAGTAGACATAACTTGGGGAGTCTATCAGTCTCCATTTCATTGACTTTGCACCAGTAGTTATAAGTTCTAATTTTGGATAGAGCATGAATTGTATGAATTCCCAATTCAGCTCTAACTGCTGCAGCAGATGTTCTTGGATCTACACCCAGAATACATCTCAAATGCTGGGACTGTGTTTGTTCTAAGACTGTAGTTGAGTAGAGACCCCAAACCTCTGCTCCATACAAGAGCATAGTGGTAACCTTAACTTTATATACCTTTATATACCAGGCTAAGGACCCTGGGTAAGTATGGTTCTTTAGTTTAAGCAATAGATTCAGGCGGGCTTTTGCTCTAAATGTACTTCATTGATGATGGCAAACCGAGGATCCAGTCTTGGAAAAAGTTATGCCCAAATATACAAAGGTGTTAACCTGTTCAATTGGTTCACCATCTAATTGCCACTTATGTCTCTCATGGTGTCTTCCAAACACCATTATTTCTGATTTAGTTTTACTAATGATTAGGGAGTTATCCTGACAGTAAGAGCTGAATCTTCTTAATAGTCTACGTAATCCTACTTGTGAATATGATAATAAAACCATATCATTGGCATAAAGCAAGCTGTTACAGTAAGTATTTAGGATCATCCGCATATGTACCATGGGATCCTTCATTAACCTTGGCAAGTCATTGATATATAAACTAAATAATAATGGGGCCAGGATACACCCTTGCCTTATTCCTTTATTTGTGTGAATCCTGTTAGTCAGAGCCCCATTAACCCCATACCGCACCCTCAAACAGGTATTTGTGTAAAGGGCTTTAATCAAAGCCAGGAGTCCAGGTTCTATTTTAAGTGATGTCAATTTACTCCATAGTACTTCTCAAATGCTGGTGTAAGGTATATGAAAGCAGCAACAGGGGTCTTTTCTTATAGGCATATTTGGCAATTAGATAGTTCAAGACAAAGCAGTTATCAATAGTAGATCAGCTTTGTCTAAAACCTGCTTTTTCTTCTGTGAGGATTTGTTTTCCTCTACCCAGATTTCAATTTTGTTCAAAAGGTACATAGCATATATTTTTGTTGCAATATCAATCAGTCTAATGGGCCTATAATTACTAGGGTCCTTATTATTCCCTTCCACCCATCTGGTATATGGCAGGTGTTATTTATGTGTGTAAAAAGACCTGCCAATACAGGGCCCCACCAATTGGGAAATTTCTTGAATAATTCTGCTAGTAAAAAATCCTCACCTGGGGCTTTATTGTTCTTTAAACTTTTTTTTAAAACAAATTTTATTAGTTTTTTAACTCTTAGAACAAAGTGCTCGGGACACACCGTGGTTCTGGGGTAGTCAAATATCCAACAATAAATCCATATAGAATAACCCAAGTAAATACATTTAAATATTCCCTCTCTATTTCCCTCAAATAATATAATATATTTAAAATAATCCATTTCTACATTAAATTTCTATAAATCCTAATCCTGTTTAAACCTTATTAATTTACAATTACCATAATCCACTGTAACCTTAAATAAACATATTATCACTTCTGGTATCCCTTCCACATGTATTCTAATTCTTAATCTCCTAAATCCTTAATTTTTTCACAAATCTCTCTTATTTCTTCTTCCACTACTCGATATTTATCCTAATTAAAATAAAATATAACTCTCCCCTATACATATACCATCCATCAATCAGTCTATCTCTATAACAAAACAAAATAATACCAAACCTTAAACCATTTCAGTCTGTTAGGCAAAATTCAAATCTCGTCCAAATAGTTATCATATCTAGAAACACCCATATACACAAAGCATCATATTACTAAATTAACATACTCAATTAATTATTAAATCAAACCAAATCACTATAAAACCTCTTCCATTTTCATTCATTCCATTACAAAATAGTTTTCATACAAATAAACCTATTATTCCAAAAATTACATTCTTAATCTATTTAATATATATATTCTAGTAATCACCAATTTTTCTCTCGCTTCTAACTCTAAGTCTTAAACCTTAAATCAATCCATATTTCTACAGTGCCTTTTAATCCATTACATATAGTTTTAAATTTCTCTTTTCAGTCTTATTCTGGCTCTGCTTTTTGTGCCAGACTGGTTTCCATACCAAAGCTTCTATCTCAGCAAGTAGATCTCCCTTTGTTGCTTGTAATATCATTTGAGTCAATAGAAAGCACCCCGTCCTCTGTAATGGGCATGTGGCTCTTTTGTCATTAAACCCTCATTGCTTCAAAAGTACCAGTCTCGATCTTTGGTTCTTGTGATCCTCGAGAATATGGATGGAATGCTTATAAGGTAAAATAGATTCCTCTTTAATCTCAATTCGTTCTTCTTCTGGTATATTTTGATTTATAGCATAGTCAGATGAGGTCTGAAGATCAGTTTGAAGGTTTGGAGAATCTGGAGTAAGGCTTCTGACTCTTATTTCTGTAATAATCTCTTTCATTTTAGCGCATACTTCTTCAGTAGCTTCATAAATTTTTTCCACTATAAGTTTACAGTTTAGTTGTAAATAAGGTTTCTCCATTTTAGTAGTAATTGAAGAGAGTCCTTTTATCATTTAGTGGAGGCTATATATAAACAATATCCACCCCCACAATTTCCCACAGCTGGATCAGCTTATCTTTTCTCTTCAAGAATAGTTTGAAGGTCAAGCCCACCTCATCTCCAAAGAAAAACAGATAATTGCAATATTAACTTTATGCCACAAGATGTCCTCAGTAGGTTACAAAATCTTTCCCAGGCACCTTTTTTTCCTTTTCTCTCTCTTTTAAAGGAAAAGGTGGAAAAAATATTCTTCCAGTTTAAAGTGATAGTAAAGCTCTAAAAAAGATTTTTTTTTGTACCCCAAAGTAAACGAAAGTAAAATATAGTCATTGAAATTACTTGTTCTGTCTTTTTATTCAGGAGCATTTCTTCCCATGCATACAAATGCCGATTTTTCAAGGCGGGGAATTAATTCCAACAGAGCTTTTACAGGCAAAAAATCAAGTAGGGTGAAGAGAGGAAAAGGAGAGGTCTCACCCGGATCATCCGTGGTGGGTCTTTCATGCTTAGACGTACCTGTGACTTTCGGCTGGTGCAGCTAAGGAATTGGCCATCTTGCAGGACGATCTTTGCTCCGTCGGCCCTAAGGAGTTAGCTGGAGCCACAGAAAAAACTGCCACCCTCCTGCAATCACCAGCAAGCCTCCTCCTCAGTGGTCGCCCCTCCAGGGCGACCCACTAGGGGGTCTACTGGCGAAGAAAACACAGCCGGTGGAAAGACAAGTCTCTTCACCCGACCGGAGTCGCCGCGAACTGGAAGCGGAAGTCCTCTTTAAACTTTTGATGATGGATTGTATCTCCTTTTCTGAGACTGGTGGCCAAGAGGGGGGAGTTCTAGAGTTTACTAAATCATTGCTTAAAGACAATTTCTCCACCGGTTCCGTGGAAGCAAACAAACACTGATAATAATTCTCCCAGTCCTCGTGGTATGTCAAACGCAAATCTCCGCTGCTTCAGGATACCTGCTACAGAATGCCAAAATATTACTGAGTTATGACTTCTTGCAGCCAACTCAAGTTCTGACCAGATTGAAATGGCAAAGCTTTTTTTCTTTAATGTTATAGTTTTTTTATATTCCCTTCTTGTGTGCAACATCCTAGCTTGTACATGGGCAGTAGGATTTCTCTGGGAAAGCTTCATGGCTGCCTTCAATTCCTTTTTCAGTCGCTGGCATTCAGGATCAAACCAGCGGGGTCTACCTACTTGGGCTCTTTTTGTAGGAAATTTGGTTGTTATATGTTTCTTCAGAATGTTACAGAGATTGGAGAACACATTGAAGGCTGACATCCAGTCAGTAATAGATGACTGGATTGTTCTAGCCCACTTAGTAGCATTCTCTGTTTTAAGGCATTCTAGTATTACCTTAGTATCAACTTTGCCCCAAATTAACCTTTTATTTTGGGTCACCTCTACCTTTTTGGTGAGCCATCTATCAGCCATATTATATAGTCTTAAATCTGAGGGGGCTCGCAGTGTCACGCTTACAGTCTGGTGGTCGCTATTGTCGCTAAGGTGTACTGTGACCTCCGAAAAGAGGTCAACTTTATCTCTAGACACACAAATTGAATTGATAGAGTGGTATGTGTAGGGATATGTGTAATTCTTATCCTTACCTCCCAGAATTTGGAGATTACCTTTAAAAATTAAGGAGACTAGAAGCAGGCCAGCAGCATTACTTTTGCAGTCTCTTGAGAGCCACTGGGGATGGTTATCAAAAAATTCCCCTGGGACTCCCTTCTTGTGGGCGAGCTCATACAAAGAGGGACCTAGCCGAGCATTCAAATCTCCTAGTAATACCACTATGGACTGAGGGTACAATACAGATGTGTCTTCTAGAATAACTTCCAAACCCATCTAACATTCAGAGTTATAATACTGGGATGTGATTGGTGGGATACAGACATTTATCAGTATTAACTCAAACTTTTTATATTCAAATTTAACAGATAGAAAGTACGAATACTTATCTTCATTATATAGTTTCTCCCCCTGCCATTGCAACTCCTGCTTTATAAGAACGCATAGCCCACCAGAGGGTCTCCCTTTGTTCTTTGTTTTTTGGGCTGGGGAGGCCCATCCCTGAAAACCTGGCAGTTGTACTGGTTCATCCACTTTGGTTAACCAGGTTTCTTGAAAGGCTATTACATCAAATCTAGGGAGAAAGCTAATTAGTCCACTATCGACCATCCCTTTCCAGCCGGCTATGTTCCAGGTCATCATCTGTATGGGCTTCTCAGAGGCAAGGTGGTCTGGCTTGGTTGATTGGCTAGATAATAAAAATGCCAGATGTCAACTTGACATCGGAGCCAAGTCAATATCATCTATACATCCCATATAAACACAGCTGTTGTGAGGTTCGGTATTTCTTCTCATGGGTTGCAGAACTTGTTGCTGCTCCTCTATATCTCGATTGCCAGTGTGCCTCTGCCCTTGCTCCAGGAATATTTTTTTTTCAGAAGGGCAGGTACTCTGGCTTAAATCTATAAATGTAGATTTATGTCCATTTTTGGAGGGATGTAGCTGAGAATTCATCTTGTAGGGAGATGTTGTAGAAACTTCTAAGTCAAATGAGGATGGAAGCTGGATTATATCCTTAGTGTTTGTCGGTTTAGGAGTCACTGTGTGGTGAAGCCCTTTGTCTTTCAGTTGTTTCTCAGAGACAGGGTCAATCAGTGCAGTTGCCCCACTGTCCGCCTGTGTGATGCTACCTTTTTTATTATTGAGGTAAAGGTAGATTGTTGATTAAATGTATTGTCACAAGGTTGCGCAATTAGTGGAGTCAAATTAAATAGAGGCTTTGCTGTAAATTGAGTTGTTGTCAGTGCCTCTTTTAGGTCATCCAATCTTTGAATGATATTAACTTGCTCAGATTCCGGCAGTGCACTGAATAGTTCAATCAGCATTTCTTCTGGCACCTCTTCAACAGTTCCTGTAGCTGTGGGTAACGCCATTTGTATATCACTCCTTTGTCTTCTCAGGGTCAATTCAGTTGCAGCAGCCTCAAGCTTAGCACTGTAAGGGCTGTTGCAGCCTGGATGTAAAGCAACAGTTCCCTCTTGGTGATGCTGTTTCAGGAGTGAGCACACTTTGTCTGAGCGAAAAACCCTTATTGGGAATATTGAAAAGATACTCAGAAAGGGCTTCATTTTAAAGAGCATGGAGGGAATTGTGGACTGCTTAAATGATAGGAGAATTCTCATATATTGTCTTCTTGCTGGCAGCCACTCTGCATGTAGAAGATCTATCAGAATGAGTTCACAGTGAAGCAGCTGGCTCAGGGACAGCTTAACAGCTTCTCTATTACCCCAACACCCTCTATTCACTCTCTTGTCATAAATTTGTAAGGTAACCCGGTTATTCTGCAGACTGTAGTTATATTGGTCATCTCTTAGGCCTTTATCTGATTGGATGTTTTCTCTATGAGTGTTCAGATTTTTGGAAGGAAGACAAGGCCCCTCTCTAGTTTCATTTTCTGAATTAGCCATCCCAAGTCTATCTGTGGTTGTCCTCCCACGTCCTTCTGCAGTATTTGGTTGGCTCCTAACAAACTTTACAAAAGATTCCTTCAAGCAGTCAACCTTATTTATGACAGTTGATAAGCATTCATATATTGAGTTAACAGTTTGAGCCGTAAGCAAACATTGTCTAGAGAGGAAATCTGTCGCATTTCCCACCTTTAAATTTATTACATCTCCCTCCTGTGCAAAGAGGGCTGCTGCTGAGTTCCAAGAAGGGGAGCAACTCTCCGAGGAGGAGGAGGACAATTCTACATGCTGTTTGCTTTCCAGTTCGATTTGTAAGTCCCATTCCAATGAGTCACATAAATTAACCTGATAAGACAACTGCTGATGAATTACTTACTGGCACAGACTGTCTGTTTGCAGTGTAGTCTTCCATTTTCTGCTGCTTCAGTGGCTTGAATGAACTCTCTGCTGCAGAGTGCTGTCTCTTTCTCCTTTTCTTAGTAATCCTGGCTTATAGAATTGTTAAAATGTAGGTAGAAAAATGATGGCCTCTCCAGTAGTTAAAAAGAGTTAAAATAAAAGTAGGTTAAAATAGATTAAAAGTGGGTAGATTAAAAATGCAATGTTAAAAAGGGTTAAAAAGTTAAAATAAAAATAAAATAAAATAAAATAAAGCTTTTGCTTTTGGAGGAGCTCCTTACAGCCTTTGCTGCCTGTCCACCATCTTGGCTCTGCCCCCCCCGCCTAAGATGTATGTGATGATGCTCAGGGAAATGGAGGAATTGGCACGGGGGTTCATACAACACGCAGGGTCACGGGTCATGGCTCCAATCCTATTTAAGGAGAATAAGGACGGGACCCTACACCTGTGTGTGGATTTCTGCAGCATCAATGGGGTATGTGTAGAAAACATGTACCCTCTGCCGCTGATGAAGGACATGTTGGCTCACCTGGCAAAGGGTATGGTTTTTACCAAATTGGACTTACGGGAGGCATATTATAGGGTTTGTGTGAAATGGGGTGATGAATGGAAGACAGCATTTAATTGCCCGTTGGGGAGTTATCAATTTCGGGTAATGCCATTTGGGTTATAGGGAGCCCCCGTGGTGTTCATGCAGCTGATCAATGAGGTGTTGCATGAGCATTTGTACCGCAGGGTTCTCGTGTACCTGGTGACATCCTGATTTACACAATCAACATGGTGGAACACATTCAACTGGTCTGGCAGGTGTTAGACAAACTACTGAAGGCACACCTATATGTGAAGTTTTCCAAATGCAAGTTTCACCAATCCCAACTGGACTATTTGGGGTACCATATATCGGGTACAGGTGTGGAGATGGACCCTGCAAATGTTAGAGCCGTACTGGAGTGGCAGGCACCATGGACCCGCCATCAGCTGCAGAGCTTTCTGGGGTTTGTGAATTTCTATCAACAGTTTATCCCCTCATTCGCAAGAGTGGCTCTGCCTTTGACTAATCTACTCAGGATGAAACATGTGGCAGGTAAACCACACCTTGGTCAGTCACTGGCATGGACGTCAGACTGCCAACGAACCTTTGAGGACCTGAAGGCCCTCTTCGCAAAAGAGCCTGTCCTAAAACTCCCCAATCCTGACCAACCATTCGTCATCCAGGCTGATGCTAGCAATGTAGCGGTTGGGGCAGTTCTGCTATAGATGAACAAACAAGGAACGCTACAGCCCTGTGCATACACCTCCCGAAAGCTGACTGAAGCTGAGTGGGCTTGGGCAATATGGAAGAAGGAGGCCTTTGCTGTACGGTGGGCATTATCAACCTGGCAACAGGAGCTGTTTGAGGTCTGGATGGATCACAGGAACCTAGAGGCCCTACAGACCCCATGGTCTGTCATAGGGGATCAATATGAGATTGACGAGGTGTTAGATTCTCGACTCCACCAGGGTCGATTGCAATACCTGGTATGTTGGAAGGGGTACCCTACTACAGATGCATTGTGGTTGGGGAAAAAGGACATAAAAGCCCCTTGTCTGCTTAGATGGTTCCACCAAAGGCATTCTCATAAATCGGGGGGGAGAGTGGACAGAGGAACCCACCACAACTGATTGCTAATTACACATCTCTCTTTGCCTTCCAGGTGGAGCCCTGGTAGGGGGAGCCACCTTTCAAGCCACACGGGCTTGCCACTAACCGGGAGGGGGGAGGGGCATGGATGCATCCAGAGTGACAGCGGAGGCTAGAAGCGACAGCTGGAGGCAGCGGCGGTGACAGTCCTGCCCCCTGTACCTGCTTGTTGGTTGGTACAGCGATTGTCAAGGAGCCAGTTGGTTGGTGGTCGCGGACTTCCGGGTTTTGCCGGCTCAGCTCCGCTGAACAGCTGATTGGCATGGAGAAATGGCGGGGACTTTGAAATACCCTCAGTTGCTTTGCTGCCTTGTTGCCTTGCTGCCATGGACCAGAGCCCACAACAGGCTGAAGGCTGATGCCACAGACCAGAGCCCAAGCCAGGATGAACGCTGGGGGCAGGGGCCGGCTTCTGTGAGCTGGGCACTCACGATCATCGTTCCAGATGCCAGTTAGGTGAGTGGGGGCAGGCCCATGCAGGATCCATCTATTTAGTGCACTGGGAGGTGGTTGCTCCCAGCCCTGACTTTGTTTGCAGCTGCTTTGAGCTCGCATGCCAGAGTGTACCGAATAAACCTGGTTTCCTCAGATCCCAATGTCCTGTTTTCTGTTGGGCTTAGGTCTATGGTTGGGACCTCTGACAAATAGTTGCAGTAAAATTTCTTTTGTTACATATGTATAACATGCATAGATGTTCAGAATAAAAATTATCTCTCTTTTTACATACCTTACTTGCATATAAGATGGATACCTTTTGTCCTGCCTCTGATAATTCATTTCTGTTAATTCAATTTATTTTCTGTCTCAAGGAAAGCTAGCAAAAAGTCCTCAACATTTCAAGTAACTCAGACATCCCACCCCTTCCAAATATTTGGATTCAAATTCTACCCTGATATTATTTTATTTGTATTATTTAATCTGTATTATTTTTAATAATAACCCAGCACACTTTCCTCCTATTTTCTCTACAACAACCCTGTGAGTATCCCACTGAAATTTAGAAAAACAAAATACAAAATGAAAGGGAGCAAGAATAAATGCAGGTAATAGCAATAGCACTTAGACTTATATATTGCTCCATAGTGCTTTATATCACTCTGGGCAGTTTACAATGTCAGCATATTGTGCCTCTAACAATCTGGGTCATCATTTTACAGACCTTGGAAGAAGGCTGACTCAACCTCAAGCTCATAAGGATTGAACTCCAGACTGTGGGCAGAGTTTGTCTGCAATACTGCATTCTAACCAGTGTGCCACCAGGCAGTCCTCAACTTGTAATTGATTGTTCAACAACCATTTAGTTATAATAGACTTCCAAAAGATACTTATGACCTGGTTCCAAAGTTATGTCTCTCAATCCTTCCATCCCCACAATCGTGTGATCTTATTTCAGGTACTTGGCAAACAATCCACATTTATGGCTATTTGCAGCAACCTATGATCACAAAAACCACCGTTTATGATGTTTATGTCAAAAAATAATGTTTACTTTTTGTTTTCAGCAAAAAAAAAAAACTCTACAGTGAACAATGGGCTTATCAACTGTAGTGTTCGTTTAACACCCATAGATTACTTAATAACTATGGTAATTAGCTTGACCATCACTACCAAAAGATCATAAAATAGGATCAATCATGTGATGACCCACATTACATCCACATGATTTATGACAGTAATTTGTGAGCTCCATTATGGTTGTATTTCAAGGATTTCCTATATCATCTACTTGAACAACACAAAAATGTTCCCCAGATGCTGTGCTGTGTCTCAAATGCACTTCTGTGCCTGGATACAGGATTGATAAAAGTCGAAGCAAGAACCTGTATAGCTTCCTTAAATATCTGGCTAAAGCTTAATTTTTTTCCACAAGACCTTGCTCCATTAATCCTCCAAGACAAATTTTCCTCATCATGGATCAAGGCAGTCAAGTCCAACCTTGCCAAACTCGGCTTCTCTCCAGCCTCAATACTCAAATTGGACTACAACCAAACAATCAATCAATTTTTATTATTACAGCCGAAGGCCAACACATAAATTAAACATTCAAATAAAACAAAACTAAACAGAACCAACACAAGAAGACATAGCAATATATTACCATTAGTGATGTAATCAATGGGTGACCAAGGTCTGCCTAGTTTTACAGACAGTATAAAAAAAACTAGCTAGCTTCAGAAAAACTGAATCATACTGACCTGACAATAAAAATACATTGACTATAGTCTAATGCTGGATAAAAACACATAATAAAATTGATTATAAAAGATTATTAAAAAGATCTAAAATGTTTATTTATGTTTCTCGCGAATCCCCAGTGCTACTGCACAGAAACTAGCCACCTGCACCATGATCACTGCCTGCTCATCCTTAAGCAGCCACTGGAGATAAATACTTTCTGAACGACCAGAATACCTATCAATTATGGGGAGGATATGGTTTTTCCAAATAGCTTTATAGAAGGAACATCGAAGGAGTATGTGTCCAATGGTCTCCACCTCTCCTGAGCCACAGGAGCAGAGTGTTTCTGCCAATGGAGTCTTTTTATGCTTGCCGTACAGGACGGTCGATGGAAACGCATGGCACCGTGCAAGCGAGAATGCTTTCCGGTGATTTACTGACTCCAACTGACTAAGATACCTGGCAGGTGTAACCATGCATCTAATAGCGTCTGGAGCCAGAAACAACAGAGCTATACCTAAGTCCACTTGCCTCTTGATGTCCTCTACCCTTTGACGCAAGGTTTGTTTTGCTTGGTCATAGTCCAATTTGAGAATTGAGGCTGACGAGAAGCCTAGTTTGGCAAGACTGGACTCGACTGCCTTGATCCATGAAGAGGAGAGTTTATCTTGAAGAATTAATGGAGCAAGGACTTGCGGAAAGCAATTAAGCCTTAACCACATGTTTAAGGAAGCTGTACAGATTCTTGCTTCGACAGTTATCAATCCTGTCTCCAGGCGCAGAAGTGCATTTGGGACACAGTGTGGCATCTGGAGAATTGTTCTGATAAATTTGGATTGAATCTTTCCAGTGGTGTAAAACATGAAGCTGAGAGTCTGAGCAAGGTCCCGTAGAGAAGCTGTGCTAGCAACTTGGCCAGAAAGAGCTTAATTGCAGTTGGAACATAGTATCCTCCCTTTGTGCGGAAAAATTTAAGAATGGCATTTGCTGATCATTGGCCAGAGGCAGCCGCGTATTCTCCATGGGCTTTTTGTGAGCCAGTGGCATGGATGACCACCCCTAGGTATTTAAAGGTGGTTATCTGCTCTATTTTGTGGCTATTTAAATACCATGAGTGCCCTTTTGGCCTTTTTGCAAAAGCCATAACCTTTGTTTTCTCATAATTTATGTCCAGTTTATTATATTTGCAATACTGGACACGGGCTCGCAAGGCTCTTTTAAGGCCAACTGGAATCCTGGAGAGAATCACAGCATCATCTGCATAGAGCAGCAGAGCAATGTTTCGGTAACCTATTTTTGGGGGTTAGTAATTTGGATTATTTAACCATTTTACAATATCATTTATGTAAAAATTGAAGAGCAAGGGGGCCAAAATGCACCCGTTTAACTCCGTTTTGAGTTTCAATTGACCTCAAGAGAGACACTTGCATATTACACCTCACCTTGAGGGATGTTTTGGTATGTAAGGCACGTAACAGATGGAGGAGTCTGTGATTAATTGAGGCAGCTTCCAGCTTCTCCCATAGCTTAGTCCTTGTAACCGTGTCAAAAGCTGACTTAAGATCTATAAAAGCAGCGTATAATGATACAGGTCTATCTGATGCAAATTTTTAATCAAATGATGGAGAACTAAGCACTGATCTATAGTGCCTCTCCCCTCTCTAAACCCAGCTTGTTCTTTGGCAATCAGGTTCTCAAGATCCAGCCACTCCTTTAATTTATCTTGAAGGTGTTTGGCATAGAGTTTGCTGATTATATTTAGCAGACTTATTGGTCTGTAATTGGCAAGGTCGTCTCTCTTTCCCTTTTTATAAATTGGGACCACAATTGCCAAGCCCCAAACCTCTGGGACATGGCCAGTGGAGTCAATATAGATGAATAGTACTGCCAGGATGGGTATCCATCACTCCATATTATTCTTTAGTAATTCGGCTGAAATGAAGTCAGCTCCGGGAGCCTTCCCAATCCTGAGTTGGCCAATGAGGGGTTTAATTTCAGACTCTGTAACTGGAGGCCACTCAGGTAAATCCTTCATTATAGACCTTGTACTCTCGCTGGAGGGGTCTTCATATGAAGAATGAAGTTCCCATGTTATAGGAGATATATGACAGCCAAATGGGGTATAGATTCTTTCAGAGTGGCAAGCTATTAGACGCCAAAATAAGGAGTTCTTTTGCTTTGCTGCCACAATGAGCTGTTCCCAGGAAGACCTTGTGTATCGTCTCTTCTTGAATGCAATCAATTGCTTGTTTTTTGAGTGTAAGTAACTGTTTAAGAATTACTTTACTGCTATATCCAGTCTCGTTTTTGTACTCCTTGTATGCCAAGTTAAAGGCTTTCTTGGCTTCTATGCAATCCTTATCAAACCATGGTTTGGAGGCAGTACAGGACCTCTTAACTGAGAAATTTTGGTCATGTCCTAATAATGGTTGTAGCTCATAAACTAAATTTTTATATAGTTCTAATAAGTCTTGAGTCAGGTTGGCTGATATAAAGGCTGCGCAGATTTTTTGAATATTATCCTCTGTTACGGCTCTCCTTACCTTCTGATCAAGTTGTTGGGCCCATTTCACCTGACATCTTGTTAGGCCTGCTGTAGAAATCGCAGGGATAAAATGGTCCTTGGAGGGTATCTGCCTGATAAAGGGCTTCATGGATATACACAGAGGTAGATGATCACTTTCTAGGTAAGGCAGGACTTCAAAATTTTCTATACAATGTACTAAGTCAATGGTGCTAGTTTTGGACCCTGCCATAAATGTAAATTTGCCAGGATAGTCACCAGGCCATGAGCCGTTAGATATGAAGAAATTAAATTTGTTTGCCAACTTGGCAAGACAGGCCAGCATAGTTAGCTCTAATGTCTTTAGAAAGTCATATGAGGGGGGCATTGGATTATATAGGAACCTCCAATGGTGGGTATTGATGTTTCATAAATAACGTATAATCATCTGGTCCCAATCTGGCATTAAAGTCTCCCCCTAGTAGGACCCTGGCATTTGGGTATTCCATGAGTTGTTTATTAATGTAGTGTTTCAACTCCAGCCATACAGCATTGGTTTCAGCTTTTCTTAGTGAAGGAGGGAGATAAACATTAATTATCAAAAGCAGGACTGAGTCCAACTTGAGGAGAAGGACCATAGCTGAATGGTTTAAAGGGGTAATAAGTGTGGACTCTGCTCTCAAGTTGGTAGAAATAAATATACCCAGCCCTCCTTTCAGTCTCCCTGGGCCTCTGCCTGGCCTTGCTTCCAGTTTATATGAATAATAGCCATTAGGCAGGAGATCATCCACAGTCCAAGTCTCTTGGACCAATATAATATCCTTACCTTTCAGAGGATCAGAGTGATTAAGGGCTCTAAATCGATACCACTCGGCTACATTCCATGACATGATGTTTAAAGTGTTTTTCTTGCATTGGTCTTCATATAGTCAGTTCAAGTTCTCCATAGGGGCACTTGTTGGAGGATAGTTATAATAATTGTTATTTGATGCATTAGATTGAGTAGTTGTTGTCAATGCTTCTTTTAAACCATCCAGTCTCTGTGTATTATTAGCTTACTCAGGTTCTGGCAATACATCATTAAAGTCTATCAACATTTCTTCTGACACGCCCTCAGCAGAATCAGTGACTGTGGGTAACTCTGTCTGTGGATCATTTCTCTGTTTTTCTAAAGTCGATTCAGCTGCCTCTGCTTCAAACTTATCAGTATGAGATCTGTTGCCACTTGGATTTAAAGCAACAGTTCCCTTATGGAGAGACTGAACCAGGAGTGGGCACAGGTTCCCTGAGCAGAAGACATGTATTGGAAATATTGAAAAACTGCTCAGGAAGTGCTTCATCCTAAAAAGCATTGAGGGAATTATGGACTGCTTGAAGGATAACAAAATTTGCATATATTGCCTTCTTGCATGTAATAAATCTTCTTTGCATGTAATAAATCAATCTGAGTATACTCACATCGGAGCAGCTGGCTCAGAGATTGCCTAACAGCTTTTCTATCACTCCAACGTCCTCTATTCCTTCTGTTGTCGTAGATTTGCAAGGTAACCTGGTTGGTCTGTAAACTGAGGTTATAATGGTCACCTCTAGAACTATCTGACTGAGTGTTATTTTCTTTGTGGATATTCTTTCCTCTCTCGTTTATAGAAGGGAGAGAGGGGCCTATTCTAGTTTCCATTTCTGCATTAGCCATCCCATGTCTATCATTATATGTCCTCCTGTGTCCTTCTCCAATGTTTGTTTGACTGCTGATAAACTTTGCAAAAGACTCTTTCAAGCAGTCAACCTTATTTGTGACAATTGATAAAAGTTCATAGATTGAATTTACAGTTTGAGCTGTGAGCAAACATGGTCTGGAAAGGAGATCTGTTTCATTCTCTCTTACTACGTTTGTTACTATCCCATCCTGTACAGGAACAGTGGGTGCTGAATTCCAGGGAGGGGAACTATTTTCTGTGAAAGAAACAGAAAGTTCTATATGCTTTTTGCTTTCAAGTTCCGTTTGTAAATCACATTCCAATGAGTTAAAAGTAAGGTTAAAAGTAGGTTAAAATGCAGTGT
The DNA here is from genome assembly GCA_034064705.1 of Bothrops alternatus. Lineage (NCBI taxonomy): Eukaryota > Metazoa > Chordata > Lepidosauria > Squamata > Viperidae > Bothrops > Bothrops alternatus. Next base: position 11,564,449 of record JARGCV010000085.1, read on the forward strand.
TAAAAAAGGGTTAAAAAGTTAAAATAAAAATATAATAAAAAAGCTACAACCAAGCAAAACAAACCTTGCAACTAAGGGTAGAGGACATTGAGAGGCAAGCGGACTTAGGGAGAGCTCCACTGTTTCTGGCTCCAGACTCTGTTAGATATGTTGTTACTCCCACCAGTTATTTTAGCCAGTTGGAGTTGGCAAACCACTGGAAAGCATTTTTGCTCGCACAGTGCCATGCACTTCCATCAGCCATCCTATACAGCAAGTATAAAAAGATACCATTGACTGAAAGGCTCTGCTCCTGTAGCTCAGGAGAGGTGGAGACCATTGGCCACCATTTGATGCTCTTTCTATATATTAAAAAAAACCCATATCTTCCCAAAAATCGATAAGTATCCTGGCTGTTCTGACAGTACTTATCTGCAGTGGCTGCTTAAGGATGAACAGGTTGTGATTATGGTGTAGGTGGCCAGATTCTGTGCAGCAGCAGTGGGGATTCGTTGGAAACATAAATAAGATAAAACATATTGAAAATATTATTTTTAGATTTTGTATACTGTGATTTTATAGAGATAGTTGGGTCTAAAGACGTTACTTCAAATTCTATTGAATTTTATTACAATAGAATTTGATTATTCTATCGAATTCTATTACAAGCCATTTGGATCCATTTTCTTTTCTGCTTTTATCGATAAGGAGGAACACGTTTCTGTACCCTTTGTGCAGTAAAATCTGTTTAATAACCTATAGCCTAATAGAAGATTGCAAAAAGTCCAGATGCCATTGTTTATTACATGTCAGTGGAATATATCCAAACTTTAATAGGATTGTATCAACTAGTGATGAGGCATTTTATTTTGCTGGTTAACAGTTAATAGGGCCGGCCTCTTGGCTGTAATATAGATGAAGTGGTTGCTAAACAAGTGGCTATAAATCAAGGACATTGTACCATCATTTGTTTGGATACATTCGTCTTTTTAATAATATTTTTTAAAATTAATTTTATTATTTGTTCTTATTCATCATTAGATCATGCTCAGTGCATTTTTATATATGTATGTATGTCAGTAGCCTACAATTGGATATTTTACTGTTTCTGGCCTTATGGCTGTAATAAACCAATTTGATTTTCTTGAACAACACAAAAATGTTCCATATACAAAAGGATCTGCACATTTCACAAAGAATGGAACTTTGAAGATGGAGATGGATCAAGATGGAAATGTTTATATTTCCAAAAATGGAGATTCAACAATTATTTGCTGTAGCAAGGACTGGAAGAATCTAATACTAATTCTTTACATTCTCCGGAAGTTAACTGCTATATAAATGACTTTCACATTGTCCATTTTTTTCTTCTCACCTTTTTTCTGCAAGATTTTAGCCCCACTACTATGCATTTGTTTCCCTTCTCATATTATTTTTATGAGAAAGAGTCAATATAAATGTAATTTAAAATGCAGAATGCATTCCTTCATAATCCTAAAAATTCTTAAGTGATGGTAAACTTTACAAAAAATCTTTTCCCACACTGACTCATGGATACTCTTATACAGAAGATAAAGTTGAGAAACTGCTCATTGAAAGCTTTTTATTGCCAATATGTTTCAAAAAGAGGTCTTAAATACTGGTAATTCCATTTTAAGGCAGTGCACTGAATAGAGGACAGGTGTGAACCTTCATTTTGTAAGAATAGAAGACAGAGATTATTTACAAAGGAAGTATCTAGTTGTAACTGCATTGAAGAAAAGACTGCAGTTAGAAGTATGCAAAACATAGTTGTTGTTGTTGTTATTAGCTCAAAATTGTTCTGAGATGTTTCAAACAATAATTTAAAGCTTAAAACAACTGTCAAGGTTCCGACTGATGATTCCAACGGAGTAAAGACAGCTGAGACTTTCAAATCTCTAATGCAGGCATGTCAAACTTGTGACATCACGTGACCTCATGTGATGTATCGTGACTTTTTCCCCATTGCTGGCAATGGGATGGGCGCAGTTTCGGCATGACACATCCTGCCTGTGGGCCGGCAGTTTGACATGCCTGTTCTAATGCAAAACTTTATTCAGTACACCATTTTGGCACAGATGAATAGAAAAGCAGCTCTGGTTAATTGTTGCCTAAATCAGTATATTAAAATATTAAAATAGAATTTTCTTTCTGCCAATCTATTCTCTGTTGGGGGTTAAATTTCATAGACCAATCAGAAAAAAAACCTGTTGTTAATGACTGGAAGATACCAAGCTTAATTAAAAACTGTAAATTCTGACAAAATCTATACTGATTTTTAGAGAGTTTAGACCCATTCCACTTGAAAGCTTAATAGCACTTACAAATTAACTGCAGACAAGATTCACATTGAAATGATACTTTTTATTAAAGCACTGTAGTTTCCCCATTTAATTCTGAAGTTATTCAATTGAAAGCAAATTGCAATCGTTCATTTTTTTAAAAGTATTTATCAATTCAAAAGCCATTGGATTATTAGATTAGGCTTTATGGAAAGCAAATAATTATTCTTTAATTAGAAGAAATGCTTCAATGTAACCTCATAAATCCAATCAATTTATGAGGTTAAGTATTATTGGGATTGGATAGAAAATGTCTTTATCTCATATAATGAGATCATTGTAGAAAATTTAAAAAACTCACGATCTTCAGAAGTTTCAAAAGCTTATTTGAACTTTTGTTCAAATAAACAAGGGAGAACAGTCTCTGCTAATGATAGCATTTGTAATTGTGTCAGGCTCAGAAACTAAGCAAGCTGGGGTTGGTTATTATTTGGAAAGGAGACCACTAGAATACTAAAACCAAACTGTGAATTCAAAAGCCAATATATAATACTTCCCAGAAGAATGCAATACTTATTGTTGCCAAAAAGCAGATGTTTCCATATATTGATACCAGAAGTTGAACAACATGTTGTCTGGGTTCACGTATTTAAAATTAACTTCTTCAATATAAATCTGTTCGGTACTACACAATCCAATATTTTTTCTCTGATCCTCCTTTCTTCCCCATATTTTTTCTGTTTCCTCCTCATTACACAGTTACAATTCTTACTGTTGATGCATGCAAAGTTAAATATAAACATCCTCATCATATTTTACTAATGTTATACAAATAACAATATCAATTCAAAAATCAATATCCTGTTTTTCATGCTCTTGTTAAAGTTTGATTTCCCATCATATTTGAAATATCTTTGTCAGTTATGATTTTCTCAATATTAATTATATTTATATAGCTAAGAATTTTATTCATATCAGCCATCTTTTTATTTCATATTTCCCATATCAAAAAAAGAAAAAAATGCTATTTTAATTCTAAATCATATTTCATTATAAAAATCTAATTATATCTAAGGGTCATCTATTCTTTTAATCATATTCAAATAGATATTTAATCATATAATGCCCCCTTTAATAGGTCAAATCTTCTGGTTTTTAAGTCTAATTCTTTCTTTCTTTCTTTCTTTGCCAAATAACTTTCCAGGCCAAGGTAATTAAATCATCCAGGAATTTTCTTTCTATTTTTGTAAAAGTTGCTTGGAATGAGGAAGACAATTTAGGTAGGGTATTTTGGGGGGAGAATTCTGCCCATTTATATTCCTTAAGCAACTCCCACTTTGCTTCTCCCTTAATTTCTCTTTTCATTTTTTGTCTCCCAAGTTGTGACATTTCCCTGACAGCTCTATATTCTATTCCATTTTTAAAAATCTTCTTCCCTATTATCAGGTATATTTTACCCTAAGAGGTAAAGCATCTTTTCCATTTTCATTGTTATGGCTAAGTCTTGCAGTATTTTATTTGTATATGATAGTTTATATTTCTCTTCTTTTATCTCTTCTATCTCTGGGTCGATTTCCTCTGCTTCATCTTCTGATTTCTGGTTTATTTGTTCATACTTTGTAGTTGTTGTCTGGGAATTTTCTAATTGTAGATTTAATTTGAAGATTTGCTCATTGATATTAGCTAAAATGTTTTTAGTCTCATTATGGTTTCTTTGTGTTCTCTTTGTTTGGTGAATTTGAGAACTGCTGACATCCCGACAGCAAGCTGGGAGTCAGGTCGGCGTGCGCAGGCCAGCTGGGAGTCGGTGGAAGCGGCAAGTCCTCGGAAGTCCGAGTGTTCTCTTTGAAGTTGCCGCGTGGGGCTAGCAGGGCTGTCGGCATCCCTGCCGCACGGGGGGGGTGAAGCCCCGGCTGTGGGGAAAGAGAGCCTTCTGGGTCTGTTCCTTTGGCTAAGCACCTCCTGCTAAACCGCAAGACCCTGCAGGTGAGGTCTTTCCCGTCGCTGCTGCCATTATGTCGGCGGGCTTCTCCTTCGGAGCCGGCTCGTTGGTTTCCGCTATGTTGGGTTTAACAGCTACAGCTACTGCTTCTACAACTACTCCTTCTGTGGGTTTTGGTTCTGGACTTTTTAGCTCAAAGCCTACCACAGGTTCTATCGTAGGAGGGACTAATACAGGAACAGCTACAACTATTGCGGCAGGATTAACATTTGGCACGCCTGTTTCTACTACTACTTCCACTACGGGCCTTAGTTTGGGTTTTAGTAAATCTGCTGGATTAGCCATCCCATTTGTTCCAGCTTTTACTCCAGCTTTTTACTCATACTTCTTCTGGACTTCCATTATTTTCTGCCCTTACTTCTGTTCCAGCAGCTGGTTCTTCTGGTTTTATATTAAATTTGGGAGGCACCACGGCTCCAACTATAACAACTATAACTGTATACATAGGACTTTCTCTGAGGGGAGCCCGGACTGGTTTAGGAGGAACACTGTTCCCAGATGCAAGCACAATTACAACAGGGCTTGGACAAAATGTTTTTAATTTTTATGTAAATTTTAATTACCAAGTTTTAATATTGTTTTAATTTTAATTTTTTATTGAACTCATGGATGATGTGGGGGGGATTGATTGTGGAGTGAATCGGGATGAATGGATAGGTGGGTGTGTGGATTGGATGGATTGTGGACCTGTAATAAATGGAAGGGCCGACCTGTCGGCATTTACGGAAGCTAGAGAAGTGGAGAAGCCTTGCTCTGAGGGATCAGAGGGCCAGTCTATACCGGTCTTATGGGGAAGAGGCAGATATGACGGGAGGCGTGGGGTAGGCCGCTCTCGGGGAACAAGACTTCGCTGCCTGAAAGCGATCTCTTGTTCTGGCCCCTTGAACCTCTCCCAGGGTACTGGTAATGAGCAAAATCCAGATCCTGGACTCAGGCTGCTGCTGCTCAATGCCAGGTCAGTGGTAAATAAAGCTCTCCTCATCCAGGACTTAATTCTGGAGGAGGAGGCCAACCTGGCATGTGTGACTGAGACCTGGCTGACCCCAGAGGGAGGAGTTCCCCTCTCTGAGATGTGCCCAGCTGGGTTTCAGGTTTGGCATCAGCCGCGACCCCAGGGAAGGGGGGGAGGAGTGGCGATTATAGCTAAGGAGACACTCGGGCTGCGCAGACTCACTGCTACTGAGATATCAGGTTGTGAGTCCCTCCTTATGAGGTTGGACCTAGGTGTACAGGTGGGTCTGTTGCTTACGTACCTGCCTCCCAGCTGCGTTTCTACAGCCCTGCCCACGCTACTCGAGGAGGTAGCCGGGTTGGCGGTTGAGTTCCCCAGACTTATTGTCTTGGGGGACTTCAACATGCCGTCACTCAGTGAATCTTCTGGGTTGGCGCGGGAGTTCATGGCCTCCATGGCAACCATGGACCTGACACAAGTAATTGAGGGCCCAACCCATGAGGGGGGACACACACCTGACATGGTTTTTCTCTCGGAACAGTTGAGCTATGATCTGAAGCTAAGGGGCTTAGAAGTGTTGCCCATGTCATGGACAGATCATTTTCTGCTGCGGCTTGAGTTTACAACACCAATCCTCTCTTGCAGGGAGCCGGAACCGATTAAATGGTTCTGCCCCAGACGCCTGATGGACCCTTTTGGCTTTCAAAGGGTGCTTGGGGAATTGCCGGATTCGCTCGTACACAGTTCGGCGGAGTCCCTAGTGACGGCCTGGAATATGGCCACTACGGGGACTCTAGATCGGATTGCGCCATTGCAACCTTTCTGTGGTAGCAGACCCAGGAGATCTCCTTGGTTTACCGAGGAACTCAGGGGGATGAAGCGCCAGAAGAGACATTTAGAGAAGCAATGGAGGGAAAGCAGATTCAAATCTGATCGAACCAAATTGAGAGCTTATATTAAGACCTATTTGGAAGCGATCACTATGGCAAGATCTCAGTATCTTTCCGCATTGATCACGTTTGCGGAATCTCGTCTGGCTGCCCTGTTTAGGGTGACTCGCTCTCTCCTGGATACGGGGAGGAGGGAGGAACCTCTGCAGGGCAATGCCGAAGAATTTAACATCTTTTTTGCAGACAAGGTCGCTCAGATCCGGGCTGACTTGGACTCCAATTGGAATGCAGTGTCGGCTGACAATGAGTCAGTCGAGATGACAGAGGCCCGTCTTAGTCCTGTTGAATGGGAAGAGTTTGACCTGGTAACTCCTGATGATGTGGACAAGGCCATTGGAGCTGTGAGTTCGGCCACCTGTTTACTGGACCCGTGCCCCTCCTGGCTGGTTTCGGCTAGCAGGGAGGTGACACGGAGCTGGGTCCAGGCTGTTGCTAATGCTTCATTGAGGGAGGGGTCCTTTCTGGCTCCCTTAAAGGAGGCACTTGTGCGCCCCCTCCTCAAGAAGCCTTCCCTGCACCCGGCAGTTTTAAATAATTATCATCCAGTCTCCAACCTTCCCTTTTTAGGGAAGGTTGTTGAGAAGGTAGTGGCACTCCAACTCCAACGGTCCTTGAATGAAACTGATTATCTGGGCCCTCAGCAGTCTGGGTTCAGGTCTGGTTACAGCACGGAAACTGCTTTGGTCGTGCTGATTGATGATCTCTGGTGGGCCCGGGATAGAGGTTACTCCACTATCCTGGTGCTTCTTGACCTCTCAGCGGCATTCGATACCATCGACCATGGCATCCTTCTGCACCGGTTGGAGGGGCTTGGAGTGCGGGGCACCGTTTTACGGTGGTTCACCTCCTACGTCTGGCCGGTCGCAGTCGGTGTTCGCAGGAGGTCAGAGATCAGATCTGAGGTCTTTTCCATGTGGAGTTCCTCAGGGATCTGTTCTCTCACCTCTGCTTTTTAACATCTACATGAAGCCATTGGGTGAGATCATCCGTCGACACGGGGTGATGATACCCAGCTTTATATCTCTACAGCGAAGCAGTGGAAGTGATGAACCGGTGCCAGGAGGCTGTTGAGGTCTGGATGGGTGCCAACAGGCTCAGACTCAATCCCGACAAGACGGAGTGGCTATGGGCTCTGCCTCCCAAGGACAATTCTAACTGTCCGTCCATTACCCTGGGGGAGAAGTTTTGTCCCCCTCAGAGAGGGTTCGCAACTTGGGTGTCCTCCTCGATCCACAGCTAAGTTTAGAATATCATTTTTTGGCTGTGGCGAGGGGGGCATTCGCCCAGGTTCGCCTGGTGCACCAGTTGCGGACCTATTTGGACTGGGAGTCACTCGTCACAGTCACCCATGCCCTTGTCACCTTGAGATTCGACTACTGTAATGCTCTCTACATGGGGCAACCTTTGAAGAATGTCCAGAGACTACAAGTAGTCCAGAATGCGGCCGCGTGAGCTGTCTTGGGTCTCCCAAGACATGCTCATATCATTCCAGCTCTCCGCGAGCTGCACTGGCTACCTATTGTGTTGGTTATGACCTATAAAGCCCTTTATGGCAATGGACCAGGATACTTGCGGGACCGTCTTCTGCCTCATGAATCCCAGCGACCGGTTAGGGCGCATAGGGTTGGCCTCCTACGAGTCCCGTCTGTTAGACAATGTCATCTGGTGGGGCCTAGGGCAAGGGCCTTCTCCGTTGCTGCCCCAGCCCTCTGGAACCAGCTTCCCTCAGAGGTTTGTATTGCTCCCTCCCTCCTAGCTTTCCGGAAACTGCTGAAGATGTATCTATGCCGACAGGCTTGGGGCGTATGAGCTGTGCTCTGCCCCTGGGCCCTAAGAGTGTCCCTCCATCAGCGACTGTCAGCTGATTGTGTTTGTATGTGGTGTGAATGCAATTAATTTTTAAATTTTTATTGTATTGTTGTATTGTTGTTGTGAGCCGCCCTGGGTCTTGGGAGAAGGGCGGCATATAAATTTGATTAAACTTAAACTTAAACTTAGTTGTAGCATACAGTATATTTCCTTCTGAAAGGTGTTTATTTTTTCTTGAGGCATCATTCCTGGAGATTCTTGATTAGTCTGGGTGGGGGCTTCAAATGGAGATGCAAGGTAAATTTTCTTCCCACTTTTAGCTGGGTGTAAAGCATCCATTTTATTCCCCCCCTCCAGATAATCTGTCAAAACTTTTGTGTTCTCCAAATACAAGTCTTGTCTTGTATCATCAATCTTAATAAGAGTAGAACAAAGTTTCATCTAGTTTTCTGGTCTTTATGATCCAATAGGTTCCAGAATTTGAGTCCAGTCCTGAAAGCAATATTTTGTAGTAATCCTTTGTCTCAGGCATCCAAGAATTGTTGGTCAGGCAAGGTTGTAATCCACAGTGTTCAAAGTGTTCAAAATGTTCAACCACCCTGAAAACAGTTCAAAAATCTCTCCCCACCAGCTGTAGTCAAAAGTCAAATTTTTCTTTCTCTCTCAATAGTTCTTGAGATTAAAAGTCCAAGCTCAGTAAGGTGTTTATAATCCAAGAAGGTCAGGGTGATAAGTATGCCAAAATATTTTCCTTTATTGCCAGCTGTTCTCCATTAAGCTAGGAGTCACCAAGCAGCCAGGAAGCTAGTTATAGTGTTATTCTCAAATCCACTAGATGTCATTCAAAATCCATTTTCCATTCTTAAGACAAAGGGTTGATTTCTCATATTTCACCTCAATGTTTTTTTTCCAAAGAGAAAATCTTAACAGTTATCTCAGTTCTCAAATTTATTAAACTTGTAGTTTTATGTTACTTCCACTTCAATATTCTATATTTCTGTCCCCCATAAAAGAAATTAAAATGCTACTTCCATGCCTCTGGAAAGGTGGGGCTACAGTTCCCTTCCTTCTCCTGTTTGGAGGTTATTAGCTCCTTGGGATCCTTTCCCAGGAAATTCAGTTGTAGAATAGTAAAGAAAGGATCAGTATTCTCACCCAGTTCCAAACATGCTGTTTATGATCTGCTAATTGGTGCTTTTCTTCTTCGGTTTCAATGGCTAATGGCTGGCCACAAGAATGTAGCATGTCTTTCCCCTGCTGGTTTCTTCATCACCTCTTTGGGGTGACTTTAGGCCCTTTTAGGGCCCCCAGCAGGGCAAAATCGGGCGTGGAAGGCAGAGCCCTGCCTTCCTACATCCGTCTCACTGCGACACAAACCAGAAGTCTGAAGTTGATCTTGATAAGACACATTTTAGAGAGAGAACAAGGTCAATTAGAGGGAATCCCCTTTATGCTTCTTTATGCTGCCTGTTTTATTTGTTTATAAAATTATAAAACTATAGGCAAGCTTGCTGTAATCAGATCTCATACTTTACTTTCAAACTAACTCTAGGCTCTACATAGCTTCGTAGACATTTTAGAAAAAAACAGTGGATATATACATTTGAAAGAAAAATACACACAAACACATGTACAGGTAATCCTCGAGTTACAAATGTAATGGAGTCTGCCAATTACATTCGTAACCCAAGGATTCATAGGAGTGAATCACATAACTTCAACATGATCACTCCCTGCTTTCACCCACGCATTCACTAATAAAATGTGCGGGTTGTTAAGTGCAGGAGGTATCTCAGGGTGGGGACGGCCATGGAGGGCCTAGTGCTTCCGACCAACCAAGACCTCTCCCAACACACTAGGGTGTGTCAAATTTTTCAACCTTAAATTTTCAAACATTAGGGGTGCTCAAAAGTTGTGACATGCCTTGGGGATTGTAAAGATATTTTGGTTACTTTAATATAATTTAGGTGTGCTTCGTAAATAACTACATAAATATCATAACTTTTTAACATTTTGTTTGTTTTATTTCACAGGTTCATCTGTCTTTCTCTTTTTTGTTAAATGTTATTTTGTCTGAGAGTGTTAATACTGCTGGCCTTGTTTCCTATAAGTGTGATAACTAATCTGTAATAGGTTCTAAAAAAAAAGAACAAGACTAGGAACATTCATTCACTCATATGAGCAACCTAACTGGGACTGGCAGAGATATGTTGCCATCTGAACTTCCAACACTGCAAAATGTTCTCAGATACGCCCTACTATTAAGAGAACAAAGTAGTGATGATGCTAGAAACTAACCAGCAGCCAATCTTGCAGAGACATATATCCAAAAGTGCTTGAAACGTGGGAATGAGCAAACAGTTCTTTTGTGACCCCTGTTTTTACAACAGTGACAATCTTGAACAAGATCCAAAAGAGCTGGGATCAAGCCAACAACATATCTCTTGGTAGAGGAAAGCTAGATGTCAAAGAGATTTTCACTGTGAAACTTGACAAACTGTTTGAAATCCTCAACTGAAAGTGTCAAATTGTTCTGTGTGCCAAATTTGGCTGCTCTGCTGGCTGCAAAAAAGAAGCTCACATTAACTGTACCTGCCCTAAGGAGACAAAGATACCATTAAAGGAACTTCATTTTGTTAAAGGTCAGAGAGACAAGATTGGTTCTTTTGGATCGCACCAGACTGCTTTGTCAGATGTGCCCAGATGCAACCCTCATACATTTTTGAAGGTTACAATATTATGCAGTCACATGATCACCATTTGCAACTGTTGTGTCCTGGGCCTGATGAAGAAACTCAAGCAGGCCCAGAATTGTTGCAAATGGTCCCGGGCATTCTAAAACCTGCCCGGGACCAGACAGAGCGGTGCCAGCCTTGTGAGCATGTGCAAGGCACGAAGAAAGAAGAACTTGGTTCACTCTGTCCGGGTTTCAAGCCCTATAAAAAGGCCTGCATGCCTTTTGCTTTTTGCTTGGAGTTGGAGTAGGAGAATAAAGCATTGTTAGTTGTCACCATATGTCTTCATCATTCGCACGCGAACGAAGGATCTAACAGCAATCTTCTCAACTGGCTTGTGAAAAGTAAAGTCAATGGGAAAGGCATCAGGGAAGGTCACAAGTTGTGATCACATCTCCCTTAACCATAAAATCAGCCATAAAACTACTCAATTACAACTTTGCCAGTCCCTGTTGTGGTTGTAAGTCAAGGATTATTTGTATCTGCCCCTTATTCAGTTTTTCATATTTATCCAAATGAATGAGCAAAGTTCTAATCTGACAATTAGTTCTTTCAGTATCTTATAATGCAGGATATTTGTTGTTAGAAATCTAGCTTCATTCAAAGCAATTTGAAGCATAGACAGAAAATTGGTACTGCTTCAACCTCAGTTTTCAATACTGTCCCTTCCACTGATGACGATGGCAAACAATTGTCCAACTGGGCAACAGTAAACAAAATCCAACTGATTTTCGATGCCAAAGACAAGGGAACATTTAAATTGGTAGCATGGAACTGTGAAACCAATCCATTCTTGTGCTTCATCATAGAAGACCCAAACCTGCAGCCAGTCCCCATAAACAAGAAGATAATGGATATATTCCTGCACAGCAAGACCATCCTATCTTGCTAGAAGTTGGAATCCAAATTGCCCCAATACCCCTAGACCCAGATGGAATTTTCAAAAATCTTGATAAAAGATACAGTGGATTCCACCAAGTAGTTGGCACTATCATAGATTCATGAAGACAATAATCACCTTAGCGAAAAGCCATGTACCATGAGGATTTAGAAGACAGTACACCCCAGATTGGAACAAAGAGACTGAAGGACTCTATCAGACCCTCCTATAGAACAGTGATCCAGAGATCACTGATGATCTCTTGTGCAGCTTGGATGCAGCTCTTTATAAAAAGTGGGAACAATACACAGAATCACTACATTTCAGCAAATCCAGCAGGAAAGCTTGGAGCCTATTAAGGAAACTAGGAGGAGCTAGACAACCCACGTGATCAACACCCTATATAACTCCTGATCAAATACCCTATTAAGTTGTATCTCTCTCCAAAGCACCAAGGATGAAATGACATTCCACTCTCATCAAGAAAGTGCTTTCAGCTTTTCAGTGATCAGGCCAAATGTTTTCTGAATACTCTTGTCTCTAGGGGTGACATGATAGCAGTATTCCAGTATTTGAGGGACTGTCACAAAGAAGAGGGGTCAACTTATTTTCCAAAGCACCAGAGGGCAGGACAACAAACAATGGATGGAAATTAATCAAAGAGAGAAGCAACTTGGAGTTAAGGAGAAACTTCTTAACAGTGACAACAATTAACCAGTAAAACAGATCACCTTTAGAAGTTGTAGTTCAGACATGTCAAACACATCGCCCAGGGGCCAGGTGCTGCCCGTGAAATGGTTTCATGTGGCCCGCGAAGCCATCCTGGAAAAAGTGAGGGAACGGCCAGGAGCCAATGTACAATTTTGTGGTGGCCATCTATGCTGAAACGCATTCAGTCTTAGCTCCACAAGGTGATCTAGAAACAGCGAGGAACCAGCCCCTGCTGTGTCGGGCCTGCCCCCTGGGTGCATGCTGGGGAGGTGTCACCCTTTGTGAGGAATGAAGAAATGGACCATGCCTTAAGGTGACCAACCGTCCTCCTTTAGGGAGGACAGTCCTCCTTTTGTGAGTTCTGTCCTGCCTCGAAAAGTGTCCTCCTACATGTCCTCCTTTTCGATATTTGAAGACTAATCTGCAGGGCTTTTTTTCCCCTTATAGAATGCCATCCTAGAAAAGTGGTAGCGGGGGAGGGGAATGATCTGAAGTGACGGCAGCATTGCACAAGCCTGAGCGAGAGATGGCTGGAGCTGCAGGGCTGTCAGGGCTGAGCGGAAGCTCCAGGATCAGTGCTGCTTTCCAGCTGATTGGTGCTTCTTTGTGACTGTCAGGGCTCAGTGGAAGTGCCAGGATCAGCGCCAGGCTCCAGCTGGAGCTCGGCACTGATCCTGGTGCTTCTGCTGAGCCCAGAAGAAGCGCCGATCAGCTGGAATGTTGCAGCATCTCCAGGGTCTTGTGATTTACATTCAGATGCTTGGCAACTAATTCATATTTATGATGGTCACAGTGTCCCAGGGTCATGTGACCAAAACCTGCTGCAACCACCCAGCAGATGGGGGAATAAAAACCAAACACCACCCCACCCTCGCTGCCAATCCTCAACAGAAATGCTCACAACAATGAAAACCTCGGACAGGAGGAAGAGTGTCGCTGGGTGGGCAGGCAGGTGGCTCGGCTGTGGCTTGGGGGGCACTTTTTTCTGTGCCATTGTAACTTTGAACAGTCACTAAGCAAACTGTTGTAAGTCGAGGACTACTTGTACTTTATCACTTTTTTCCTTTTGGGGGGGGCATCAAGTTTTTGACACCTTGCTAGGTGACTGGTGGTACTCGGATATTGGCATAACCTAAAAGTGGTACAATGGGTGAAAAGGTTGAAAAGCCCTGGTTTAGAAAGCATCACCACCAGATGGATTTGTAACTGGCTGACCAACCACACTCAACATGTAGTCCTCAATGGAACTGCATCTACATGGAGGAAAGTATGTAGTATAGTATACCAAGGCTCTGTTTTAGGCCCATTGCTCTTCAACATCATCACTGATTTGAATGAGGGGATAGATGGGGAACTCATCAAATTTGCAAATGACACCAAGCTGGCAGGAATAGCCAACACTCCAGAAGATAGGCTTAAGATACAGAAGGATCTTGAGAGGCTTGAACATTGGGTCCTATCTAACAAAATGAAATTCAATAGTGAAAAAAAGTAAGGTTCTACAGTTAGGCCAGAAAAAGCAAATGCACAGGTACAGTATAGGTCCGTGGTGGCGAACCTATGGCACGCATGCCACAGGTAGCATACAGAGCCCTCTCTGTGGGCACATGCGCTGTTGCCCCAGTCCTACGGTAGGTCTTCAGCTGGGTTTTATGAACCTTTTCGCTTTAGGCCTCCGCCGCCGTGTGCAAAAAAAAAGGTTCAATCAATCAATTTCAACCTTTTGCAGGGAAAAAAAAGATTTCGCAAAGTTGGAATTGATAAAACATTTAGTCCCATATAGCAGCAGAGGAAGTGACGTGTCAGAGCTGGAAAGAAGATGCCATGTGGGGGTGGGGGGAGCGGCGGGAGCAGGGTGTCCCATGCAAGGGGTGGGGTGAGCCTTGTGCATGGGGTGGAGAAGCAATGTCGGCGTTTGCCTAGAACCTGCAGCAGCAAGGCACGAACAGCAGCAGAGCAGACTGTGAAACAGGTACGTAGCAACCGCCTCTACCCATCTGGACAGCTGGGGCCTCTTAGGGTCTGACACCAGCCCTGGCCCACCCCAACCTGGCTGGGCACCCTCCCAATGCATGCACAGGAAACAGCCAGCACTCTGGGGCTGGTTGTTTGCAGCAGCAGCTCATTTGCCTCACCCCGCCCTGCCCCACCCCCTCCCAGCCTCTCCCGTCACACCGGGCCATTCCCCACTTTGCTGGGCCTCTCCTCGTCCGGTTCTGCTGCACCGTGCCTTTCCTGACTTGGGCCTTGGCATTCTGTAAGCCTAGCGCCCCAGGGCACACCTGGCCTGTGGGATGAAAGGCGCAGAGATGGGAGCACGCAGTGGCACAAGCCGAGCATCAGCCGGCTCCGATTCGTCCTCTCTGCTACGTTGTAGGGCCGGAGAGGGGAATGCAGCAGTCATGTAGAGCTGCAGCCTGGAATTGCTGGTGGCCAGCAACGTGTGATGGCTGGAGAGGAAGGGTGAGAAGGAGGAAAAAGCAGAAGGGTTTCTCTCTCTCTCTCTCTCTCTCTCTCTCTCTCTCTCTCTCTCTCTCTCTCTCTCTCTCTCTCTCTCTCTCTCTCTCTCTCTCTCTCTCTCTCTCTCTCTCTCTGTGTGTGTGTGTGTGTGTGTGTGTGTGTGTGTGTGTGTGAGAGAGAGAGAGAGAGAGAGAGAGAGAGAGAGCCAGGAGGGGAAGAGGAGGAGGAGGAAGCCAAGGTATTACAAAAAAGGGGAGCCTCCCCCTTTCTTCCCCCCTTTTCTTTTTTTTAATATCCTCCACTCAGGGAGTTCAGGTGCAGCTGGAGGAAAAGGGGGAGAAGGGGGAGAAAGCAAGGGGAGTTTTTGTGTGTGAGGGAGAGAAAGAAAGAGAGTTTGAGTCAGCAGGGAAGCAAAAGTGTAGGGAAAGGAAAGCGTCACCTAGTAAGCAAACTTACAAAAAGGGGATATCTCTCTCTGTCTGTCTCTCTCTCACACACACACACACACTTCCCCCATCCCCTTCAACATCATCTTTTCCCACACCCCCTTTAATATCTCTTCCCCACCCCTTCAATATCATCTCTTTCCCCACTTCCTTTAATATCATCTCTTCCCCCCATCCCCTTCAATATAATCTCTTCCCCACCCTTCAATATCATCTCTTCCCCCACCCCCTTTAATATCATCTCTCCCCTTCAGAAGAACCCAGGCAATGCCTCTCGCAGCTCCAGCTGAATCTCTGCCTGAAGACTGCATGAGGCTGCCTGTCACCCCCAATCAGCTGGAGCTGCATGCGCTGATCCTGGGCTCTCAGCAGGACCCAGGCAACATGCAGTTCCAGTTGACTTTCCCACAAGCCTGTGCGGTGTTGCTGCCGCTTCACCTCATCCACTTTTACACTTTTTTAAAAATTTCTTTTTACAGTGCTGTTCAACCTGTTAGGTGCCAACGTTTCACCAGTTGAAAAGCCCTGTCATGGACCATAATACCCATAATCCTGTGGCTATGCACTCTAGAAATGCAATGCCTTATTTTCTCTGCAGTATGCGCCTAGGAGGCAGTAGGTCTGTGGGATTTAGATGTATTTAAACATTTGTTTCTTCTGCCTAATTTATTAAATCAACATCTAATTCAAAATTAAATGTTTCTGAGAAATCCAGGGTGAGGGGGGAACCTGCCCCACATTGCAGTGGCATTGGGCGCAATACGTGAGGTGCTAAACAGCAGTGCTACGCCGAAACCAGCCATTTGCCACCTCTTGTGCAATACCGCTGCCATGAGGCCGCGGAACAAGTGGAGCAGGTTCCCCCCTCACCTGCCCATTCAGTACAGCTTTGGTGACTCTGACAGAGAAGAGAACTTCCGTCCAGATGGCCTCACCTCCCTCGAGCGTTTTTTTTACTAACCTGCCTTTCAGCTGCATTCTGTTTCTTCGTTCGCTTCTCAGCCTTAGCCACGTGTTTGTGGGACTATTGGTAAAAAAAAGTCCCATCAGACTTTCTAACTTCTTGAGATCTTGGGAGAAGTTAGAAAGTCTCATAGAACTTATTTTTTTTACCGATAGTCCCACAAACATGTGGCGAAGGCTGAGAAGCAAATGGAGAAACGGAATGCAGCTGAAAGGCAGGTTACTAAAAAATGCTTGGGGGAGGCGAGGACATCTGAGTGGGGGCGGGGGCGGCAACCTATCTTGCATGGCTTCGACAGGTGTCTGGTAGGGGGAGGGAAGCAACTGGTCTACCACCATGGTAACGCCGCCGCATTGCTTCTCCACCCCATGCACAGGCCTCGGCCAACCCCTTGCATGGGGTGCCCTGCTCCCGCCGCTCCCCCCACCCCCACATGGCACCTTTTCTCCAGCTCCAACGCGTCACTTCCTCCGCCGCTGTGTGGGACTAAAAGTTCAATCAATTCCAACTTTACGAGATCTTTTTTTTTCCTCGAGTAGTTGAAATTGATTGATTGATTGAACCTTTTTTCTTTTTTTATAAGAATTTTATTAGTTTTTCTCTTACACACATATGTTAATTTTTCAACCAGTGTGCTGTCTGGATTCAAAAACACTAATACATAATCAATTCCTAATACTTGGTTCTTTCCTCTAGCTTTTTGTAGAATAGCTCCCAGATTTGGTAGTATTCTGTTTCTTCTTTATTTTTCAATCTCATAGTTAATCTGTCCATCTCTCCGCATTCCAATATTTTTTTAATTACTTCTTCCTCTGGTGGTACGGCTTCATTTTTCCAACATTGCGCGAAGACTATTCTTGCTGCTGTTATGATGTGTAAAGCCAAATATAAACTTTGTTTATTAGTCTTTTCTGGCATTATATCTAGTAAAAAAAAGTTCAGGTTTAAATTTCACATGTTCTCCCAACATTTTTGCTAACCAAACATGTATCTTTTTCCAATAAGCCTTTGCTTTACCACATGTCCACCAAATAGGATAATACGTGCCTAAATTATGTTTACATTTCCAACATCTATCTGACATATTTTTAAACATTTTACTAATCTTGCTGGCGGCAAGTGCCATCTATAAAATATTTTATATAAATTTTCTTTATACAAAGATGACATTGTCAATTTATAGTTAACATTCATAAGTATTTCCAAAACCACTATATAAGAAATGCTTTGTTAACAGTATGGGAAAAAATTAAAACTAAAATATATGTAAAAATTCCAGGGTGGCTATCAACGATGGAAGGTTTTTTACATCCAAACTTGGTAGACTTTGAAAAAAATTGGACGTATAGAGATATTCTAAATCAGTGGTTCTAAACCTGTGGGCCGTGACCCCATTTGGGGTTGAACGGCCATTTCACGGGGATCGCCAAAAAAACGCAGTCCGCCATTTCCCCCCCCCTTTTCCTTAGTTATGCTACTCCCGCTTATTCTATTGGCTTTTGAAAGCCAATAGAATAAGAGTCTATTCAAGAGACTCTATTCTATTAGCGTTCAAAAGCCAATATAAACTAAGGAAGTTTCGGTTTCGGAGCACGTGGCAGAAAGCGAGACAGAGAACAAGCCGCAGAAAGCGAGAGAGAACAAGCAGCAGAAAGCAAGAGAGAACAAGCAAAAACAGTAAGTTTTGTCTCTGGCCTGCTGCTGAGCTTCCTCTGCTTGGCCACCGGACACCCCAGCAACCCCAGAACACCCTGCCCCATTTTGTGCAATTTCGCAACCGGCCCACCGGCTATAAAACACCCTGTGGCCGCTGGCGTTCCCGTAAGGCTCCTCCCCAGCCCACTGGCTCAGCATCCTCTGGTCCGTCCTTCCTTACCTGTCCTGCGTGGTGACCCAGCTGGTAGTTTTGGTGGCATGGTCGATATCATAGTTGCGAGCTTCGTCCCAGCCTTTGGACAAAGGCAGCTTCTGTCGGGGCATTTTTCCCAGCAGCAGGCACAGCAGCGAAGAGACAGACCAAGGCCAGAGGCGAGCCAGGCTGGCTGCCTGCCGTCCGTCCTGCTCCCCTCCCCATCTCTTTAGCTGAGGACGTGGGAGGCGTGGCTGGGAGCCACTGCCTCCCATCCTCCTCGCCCTCGCCGCCCGTTCTGCTGAAGATGCGGGGGGTGATGGCTGGGAACTGCTGCCTGCTGTCCTGCTCCCCTCCCCATCTGTTTCGCTGAGGACGTGGAGTGGCAGCTGGGAGCTGCTGCCTTCCGTCCTGCTCGCCCTCGCCGCCCGTTCTGCTGAAGATGGGGGGGCGGCTGGGAACTGCTGCCTGCCGTCCTGCTCCCCTCCCCATCTATTTGGCTGAGGACGTGGGGGCGGCTGGGAACTGCTGCCTGCCGTCCTGCTCCCCTCCCCATCTGTTTGGCTGAGGACGTGGGGGGGGGGTGGCTGGGAACTGCTGCCTGCCGTCCTGCTCCCCTCACCATCTGTTTGGCTGAGGACGTGGGGGTGGGGCGGCTGGGAACTGCTGCCTGCCGTCCTGCTCCCCTCTCCATCTGTTTGGCTGAGGACATGGGGGCTGGGAACTTCTGCCTGCCGTCCTGCTCCCCTCCCCATCTGTTTGGCTGAGGATGTGGGGGGTGGCTGGGGACTGCTGCCTGCCATCCTGCTCCCCTCCCCATCTGTTTGGCTGAGGATGTGGGGGGGTGGCTGGGAACTGCTGCCTGCCGTCCTGCTCCCCTCCCCATCTGTTTGGCTGAGGACGTGAGGGGACTGGGAACTGCTGCCTGCCATCCTGCTCCCCCTCCCTGTCCGTTTGGCACCGTCTGCCTTTCGCGCTCTCTCTCTCTCTCTCTCTCTTCACCTGGAGGGAGAGGGAGAGAGAGAGAGAGAAAGAGGAAAAAGAGAAAGAGGGAAGAGAAGAGAAAGAGGAAAGAGGAAGAGAGAGAGAGGAAAAAAGTTAGAGGAAAAAGAGAAAGAGGAAAGAGAAAAAGGAAAGAAAAATGAAAGAGGGAGAGAAAGAGGGAGAGGAAAGAGAAAGAAAGAGAGAGGGGGAGAGGAAAGAAGAAGAGGAAAGAGAAAAAAGATTGAGAAAAGAGGGGAAAGAAAGAGAAAGTTAGAGGAAAGAGAGAAAGAAAGAGAAATAAGAGAAAGATGAAAGGAAAGGAAAGAGAAAGAGACTTTCTCTCTTTCCTCTTTTTCTTCTCTTTTTCTTTGCTTTTTTCCTCTCTTTCTCTTTCCTTTCCTTTCCTTTCCTTTCTCTTATTTCTCTTTCTTTCTCTCTTTCCTCTAACTTTCTTTCTTTCCTCTTTTCTCAATCTTTTTTTCTTTCCTCTTTTTCTCTTTCCTCTCCCTCTCTTTCTTTCTCTTTCCTCTCCCTCTTTCTCTCCCTCTTTCCTTTTTCTCTTTCCTCTTTCTTTTTCCTTTAACTTTCTTTTTCCTCTCTCTCTTCTCTTTCTCTTTCCTTTTTTCCTCTTTCTCTTTCCTTTCTCTTTCCTTTCTCTTATTTCTCTTTCTTTCTCTCTTTTCTCTAACTTTCTCTTTCTTTCCTCTCTTTCTCTTTCCTCTCTTTCCTCAATCTTTTTTCTCTTTCCTTTTTCTTTCCTCTCCCCCTCTCTTTCTTTCTCTTTCCTCTCCCTCTTTCTCTCTCCCTCTTTCCTTTTTCTCTTTCCTCTTTCTCTTTTTCCTCTAACTTTCTTCTTCCTCTCTCTCTCTTCCTCTTTCCTCTTTCTCTTCTCTTCCCTCTTTCTCTTTTTCCTCTTTCTCTCTCTCTCTCCCTCTCCCTCCAGGTGAAGAGAGAGCGAGAGCGAAAGGCAGACGGTGCCAAACGGACAGGGAGGGGGAGCAGGATGGCAGGCAGCAGTTCCCAGCTGCCCCCCCCACGCCCTCAGCAAAACAGATGGGGAGGGGAGCAGGACAGCAGGCAGCAGTTCCCAACCGCCCCCCCATGTCCTCAGCCAAACAGATGGGGAGGGGAGCAGGACGGCAGGCTGCAGTTCCCAGCCGCCCCCCCACGTCCTCAGCCAAACAGATGGGGAGGGGAGCAGGACGGAAAGCAGCAGCTCCCAGCTGCCCCCCCATGTCCTCAGCCAAACAGATGGGGAGGGGAGCAGGACAGACAGCAGGCAGCCAGCCTGGCTCGCCTCTGGCCTTGGTCCGTCTCTTCGCTGCTGTGCCTGCTGCCGGGAAAAATGCCCCGATAGAAGCTGCCTTTGTCCAAAGGCTGGGACGAAGCTCGCAACTATGATATCGACCACACCACCAAAACTACCAGCTGGGTCACCATGCAGGACAGATGAGGAAGGACGGACCAGAGGATGCTGAGCCAGTGGGCTGGGGAAGAGCCTTACAGGAACGCCAGTGGCCGCGGGGTGTTTTGTAGCCGGTGGGCTGGTTGCGAAATTGCACGAAATGGGGCAGGGTGTTCTGGGGTTGCTGGGGTGTCCGGTGGCCAAGCAGAGGAAGCTCAGCAGCAGGCCAGAGACAAAACTTACTGTTTTTGCTTGTTCTCTCTTGCTTTCTGCTGCTTGTTCTCTCTCGCTTTCTGCGGCTTGTTCTCTGTCTCGCTTTCTGCCACGTGCTCCGAAACCGAAACTTCCTTAGTTTATATTGACTTTTGAACGCCAATAGAATAGACTCTTGAATAGACTCTATTCTATTGGCTTTCAAAAGCCAATAGAATAAGCGGGAGTAGCATAACTAAGGAAAAGGGGGGGGGAAATGGCGGATTGCATTGTTTGGCGACCCCCGTGAAATGGTCGTTCAACCCCAAATGGGGTCACGACCCACAGGTTGAGAACCACTGCTGTAGATCACACTGTGACCTGCTGCAGGCTGAGGATATATACCGGTCCAGTATCTGATTTTTTAAAAAAAATATAAACAGTTGCGGTTCAATGGTTAGATGGTCTAGACATTGGTATTTGAACACAGTTCTTTTTAATATTTATATTTTATTGTGTTTTAATAATCTAGGTGAAATGTTGATATATATTAGTAGTCTATGTTATGATATGCTGTAGGCTAAATAAATAAATAAACTGGTCTTACAATTTCCTGGGAGACCTCAAACTTGCTGGAGAAGGCTAAGTCAAACAGGAGTTATATACTTCAGCCTTTTTTGCTAGAAATTTGTTGTATTCATTTGTATACTGATCCATTTTTACTCTTTTTTGAACATGACAATGGCTTTGTAACTACAAGAAGTCTTTACAATCATCAAACAACAAAATGCAACATTTTTGACTGTATAATTCTGTCCCTGAAATTCATTCATGTGCTACAGCAAGGTTAAAGCATTCCTTTCTTAGTGAAGCTGCTTTTGGATTTTTAAATAGATGTTTGTAGGAACTTTAAACTCTAGAGATGGAAGTTGTTTATTTTAATGAAGCATTGGACATTTGTTTATTTATTTATTTGACTGATAAGGTTGCTTATCTCAAGAATCACAATTTGAGACAATTCACAACAGGAACAAAAAACAAATAGAAATAATAAAAGCAAAAAAATAAAATACCTGGGGATTGATTATCCTTTTCCAACCAAAAAATAGTCAATGTATTACCTTGGTTGGGGAAAGAGTCAGCTCTTTACAGGTCTCCAGAAGATTAAAAGGGCTGTCAGATCCCAGGGACTCCACACAGGGTAAGGGCTGTTACAGAAAAGGCACATTTCCTAGGCCAGCGGTTCTCAACCTGTGGGTCGCGACCCCATTTGGGGTCGAACGACCATTTCACGGGGGTCGCCAAACAACACAGTCCACCATTTTTCCCCCTTTTCCTTAGCTGTGCTACTCCCTCTTATTTTATTGGCTTTTGAAAGCCAATAGAATAGATTCTGTTGAATAGAGTCTAATTCTATTGGCTTTCAAAAGCCAATAGGAATTGTCCAGGCTGTCTCTGCCCTGCTGAGCCCGCCAAAAGTCCCAGTCTGCAAACGGTGCTGCAAGTTGTCTGCAGCGAAGGCGAGCTGTCTGGAAGTTTCCACCCCTCCCTGCTGAGCAACTACTAAAAATGTAAGTAAAAGAGGGCCAGGAATGGGAGGTGGGAGGCCGGAGGGCGCAGGGAGGGTTGCTGGCGTGCGTGGGGCCTGGCGGCTGCCTTACCTCCCTTGCGCTGGGCCAGCTGGTGGCCCAGCTGATGGTCACCCTGCGCCATCGCTGCCCCTTGCCAGCTACGCCTCGGCCGGTGCAGGGGGCGGCACCATGCATGTGCGGCGCTCCCGGGCAGGGAAATAGTCCTCAACTTACGACCTGTTGGTTAGTCATCGACTTACGACCTGTTGGGTAGTCCTCGACTTATGACCGGTTGGGTAGTTCTCGACTTACGACCGGTTGGGGGTCGCGGCATTAAAAAGGTTGAGAACCACTGCCCTAGGCCCTTAAGGGAAGGGACCATAACATAATTCACAAAGCAGATATTAACTACAGGTAGTTCCCCAACATATGACAATTTAGCTCAAAAATTTTGGTTGCTAAGCAGGCAGTAGTTAAGTGAGTTTTGTCCCATTTTATAATTTTTTTGCCACAGTTAAGCAAATCACTGCAGTTATAAAGTGAATCATGCAGTCATTAAGCAATCCTGGCTTTCCACATTGACTTTTCTTGTCAGAAGTTGACTGGGAAGGTTATAAATGGTGAGCCCATGATCCAGGACAATGCAAGTGTCATAAATACATGCCAGTTGCCATGCGCCCAAATTTTGATCACATGACCATGGGGATGCTGCAACAGTTGTAAGTGTGAAAACCAATTATAAATCACTGTTTTCAGTGCTGTTGTAACTTTGAATGGTCAAGAAACAAATGATTGTAAGTGGAGAACTATATCACGGGTTTCAAACTCAATCGAGTCACGTGATGTATCACGACTTTTTTACCTTTGTGGAGCTGGGTGGGCAAGACCTGCGCATGATGCATCTGGCCCACAGGCTGCCAGTTTGACACCCCTGATCTACATTATCACAAGGTTATAAATCTTCATCTCTAAGAAAGAATATTTTTTTATTCATTGTGCTTTGTTTTTAACTCAGGATGCTTGGCATTTTGAGCAGTATAAATACATTAAATAACACTCTGGAGGCACCAAGTTGGGGAAGCATGCATGAGACGTGCACTCACAGAATTAAACTATATTTACATTTATTGTGTGATATTTGTGTTAAAGGAAATGTAAAACAATGTCCACATAAAAGTAATTTTTCTTGCAGGCTGCTAAGAAAAAACTGTATCTTTGTGATCTCCAGACAGTTTTTCTCCTTCTGACAGATAATTAAGCCCAATGTTTTTGGACAATTTCCTCCTTGTGGGTGGAATGTTTTCCTCTGAAGACACTGTGTGGTAAGCTTATCTACATTTTCAAGTCATTTCACTAATTCATTTGTTGAGATATCAGAGTTCTTCCTCATATTTGCCTCTGTTGCCCTGCCCAAAAAAAGAAGAGGGGCAGACAGACTGAAGTATAAGACTTCTAAGTGGGAACTGCTTCCTAATTTTCTTTGTCATTCTACTTACACATTCTTAGGATATTTCAGCAAAAGCTTGAGTATAGCTTCCAATATCTTTTCTGACATTCTACATCAATATACTGATTGTGGCAATTTACAATGGATTCCTAACACATATACCCCAACTCATTGTACAAACTCTGCACAATTTAAATATAGCTATAATTAGTATCATCACATGGAGTAATTCATAGTCATTTGCTCACTGGGATATGATGAGTAGCAATTAAACTGTTGAGAGAACAACTGGAAACTAATCTGATGTGGCCTGTATGGTAGCCTTTGTAAGAACTAACCAGTTAATCACAACACAAATGGAATATTATAAATCTTACAGAAAACTATGGAGGGAAGTAAACATGTATCCAGCAGTATGAATCCCATTCTCCAAATCATGTTCGCAATACAATTCCTTAACTTACTGCTCTTCAGATGCTGATGTAGATCCAACATAGCTATTAGATATTGGAAGCATTTAAATAAGTAATGTCTGTGTATCAGTTCTCAGTAGCAATTGAGAGAGCTTCGTAATTGACTGGGAGATGCATTGCTAGTGTTACACCCTGAAGATCTGGGCTACCATGGTCCATGAAGGTCCCCAAAACAATAACAGTAACAGTAACAGTGAGCTATAATTGGAGCAAAATGTACTGCTATCATGTGTCAGAAAAAGCAGGCTGTGGAAATGCAGCCGGTGTGGAATACATTATTTAAAACAAGAACATTCCTAAATGCTGGGGGGGGGGGGGGAAACAGCAACTGGATTGACAGAATACCAAGCATTTTTCCTATTCCTATCTTACCAAAATAATTACCAACATATTCTTAAAGATTGATCAATTATTCCTCTTTTCTGGAAAATAAAAAAAATATTTTAATTTTGCAAATCGAGCTACATCAATCTGGTATTCTTAGGCTGATGGAGTTCCCATCATTCCTAAGTAGTTTTGAAAACATAGTCCAACACATTGAGAGGCATTTGGTTCAGGAAGCCTAAGTTATTAATACAAAATTAAAATTAATGAGACAACAAAGAGTGTATTGAACACTGAAAACACATTATCAGCTTTGTTATTGTTGCTGCTGCTATTATTTAAGTTCAATACTAAAACAAATAATGAAATAGAATACTGAAAAAAATGTTAAGCAGGCACTTCTGAAAAAGGTGGACCATATCATTTAACTTGTGCTCTATAGAAGATGCCATTTTTAGTTAAGTTTTTCTACCCAATAAATCCTAATTGTATTTGCCTGCTAGTGCCATTAGATTTGAGAAAGACACTTTATATCATATTCTTTCAGGGTATCTTGTTATCTTTGCAAAAAAGGTCCCACTAGGTAAGTTTCCCTGTTACATTTTTCTCATAAGAAAGTAAGGGTAAGTCCTCTGCTTCCATGCTGACAGCTTGAATATAAACAGAACCTTGAAGTTGACTCAAAGTTCTGCATTTAACTACAAGACCACTCTTCTTTGCATTATTACATTCTACAGAATTAGATTTAGTATTGTATATGTAAAACTGCTAACATTTTAAACAATATTTAATTGTGGCTACCATCCTTGTACCCAGCCCAATAAGAAGAATGAAAATCTGAATATATCTCAGGTTTTCTGATCAGACAGTGAATCATAGCCAGTTATATATTTTAAAAAAACGTAGTGTACAGCAGGATTCCCTACTCTTGTTGCTGCTAAAAACAAATCCCACAGATATAAATCTCTCATAAATATGTGGGGATGGGGAAAGAAAAAAAATATGGTAGCTACATGTTTAACTGAAACATGCAAAAAATCCAAATCTAATAAAAGACTATAACTGTTGATGGAAAAATAAAAGTGATAGATATGTATGTGAACAGATATTAATTTTGCTGAATAGCTGAATGGTAAATTTACTTAACATTGGAATTGGGTATAGAGAAATAAAATATTAAGAACATGATGCTTTAATAACAAACATTAAAGTATAAAATAACTAAGAGACAAATAAAATAAAAGTTGCTTTTAAAAATGAAGAGTTCTGCTTTTAATTAGCAAAAATCATGCATTATATATATATATTACAGGTAATCTTCAACTTATGACCACAACTGAGCAAGTTTCTGTTGCTAAGCAAGACATTTGTTAAGTGAATTTTGCCCCATTTTACAATCTTTCTTGTCGTAGTGAGGGGAATCATTGCAGCTGTTAAGTTAGTAACACAGTTGTTAAGTCAATCTGGCTTCCCCATTGACTTGCTTGTCAGAAGTTTGCAACCATCATAAATATGAGTCAGTTGCCAAACATCTGAATTTTTTTCACCTGACAGTGTGGATGCTGCAATGGTTAAAAGTGTGAAAAATGGTCACGTCACTTTTTTCAGTGCCATTATAACTTTGAATCATCACTAAATGAACTGTTGTAAGTCAAGGACTACCTGTGTTAAAGTTATATGCTTCCATGTTACTGTTATATTAGCAGTCAAGAGCCAGTTTGGTGTAATGATTAAGGTATCAAACTAAAAACCCGGGAGATCATGAGCTCTAGTTCCATATTATGCATGAAGCCAGCTGAGTGACCTTGGGCCAGTCAATTCCTTTCAGCCCTAGAAGGCAGACAATGGCAAACCACTTTGGAAATCATGCCAAGAAAACTGCACACACTTGTCCAGGCAGTTACTAGGAGACAAGACTGACTTGAAGGCACTCGAGAAAGAGACTGATTCTGCTACCAAACAGCACGTATGGCCATATAGTATGATTTTCTACAATTGTACCAAGAAAATACTATTATTGTGGATTGCAAATATTTTTTAAAACATTTGGTACTAAGGGATAGACAGTACGGGATTCTAATCTATTTCACAGTAGTTATTGGGGGGAGGATATCACACAAACATATCCTTCTAGAAGACAAAAAGTGGCAGAGTAACTTATTAAGTAGTGACAGCAATGAAGAAAGGCATGCAATAGTTTCTGGAAGAGAAAGTTTAGGACTTACAAACTTACACCTTAAATGCTCAGCCCTGCTGCTACAACACTTTTTAAAATAAAGATTCATCTGAGAAGACAAGTTACTCACAAAATCAGCCCCAAGGTAAAATCCAGATCTACTATGTTGTTTCCAATATAAATTGTCTCCAGGATAACCTGAGACAGGTCTCTGGCTGTCATGGTGGCCACAAACTCCTAAACCATTTCACCCCATCCATCCCAGGAAATTAGGCTGAAATTGTTCAGCACTATCAGCCTGGGAACCCCCCCCCCCAAACTCTGTGATGAAGTTAAGAGCTCAAGCAGGGAAACTTAGTGACAGTAGAATTGCCAATTTGGGTCTTGAGCTGAGCTTTACAAATAAAGCCACACATACAGTTATTTGCAGAACTGCAGCCTTAACACCACCAGAGTCTCAAGGGATAACTGTCACAACAGTTCTCCTGCTGCAGTCTCATGGTTGATGTCAAATCTGAAACCCTCATGAACTCATTTCTGAGAAATGATAACTCACCAATCCAGGTCTCAGTAACACAAATCAGGTCTGTCCTCTCATCTACTATAGATCATAGATGAAATTTGTTATAGGCAGACTTGGTGTTTAGCAAGAAGAGCTGACAGTCAGGGACTCTAACAACCAGGAAACAATCTGGAAAGATAGAAGTTGAGAATGACCTGAGATAGCCAAGTCTCCTTCCATATGACACGGCAGAACAAAGATATTGCCAGAGCATATTTGTACCATGATTAGATACTAGTTGACACAACCTAATAGATATAATTTCACTTTTCTCTTGAATTATTATAGTGATATGTGAGAGATTCTCTGAAAATCTTTTCAGTCAATTAACTACAATAGTAAAAATTGATTGGCTTATACTGCCCTGAAAAAAAATGTTTTCAATTGAAGGTCTTCCTCTGCAGCAATAATTTCCTTTTCTTTACATGCAAGTATCCATCTATCTGAATATGGACTAATAAAAGCATTATTAACTCATCATCCTTATATACGCAGTATGCTTCAACATATGATAAAATACACTTCATTTACTTTTCTTACAGATACCAACTATGTTACTTATAGAAAAAATCTAAACCATTGGGCTTTTAAAATACTTTTAAAAAGCCACACTATCCCATTTATAATGTAAAAATGGAAGTAATTATAATGAATATGTGCAGTGGCTTATCTGCTCCAATTCTCCCTCTACCCTCAAACATAGACTAATAAAATATATTCAAAAGTGACATGCCTATGTTCTTGTCACAGTCTTATAAAACTTAAATTAGAAATGTAGTTCTTATTCTACAGAATATAAACAAAGTTCATCCTTATTTGAGAACTAGAAACAAAAGAAATATATTAATCAAACTTAGGGCAAAGGTTTGGAGCAGTGGTTCTCAACCTTTTTAATGCTGCGACCCCCAACCGGTCGTAAGTCGAGGACTTCCCAACCGGTCATAAGTCAAGGACTTCCCAACCGGTCATAAGTCAAGGACTTCCCAACCGGTCATAAGTCGAGGACTTCCCAACCGGTCGTAAGTCGAGGACTTTCCCTGACCGGGAGCACCGCGCATGCGTGGTCCCGCCCCCTGCGCCAGCCGAGGCGTAGCTGGCAAGGGGCAGCGATGGCGCAGGGCGACCACCGGCTGGGCCACCAGCTGGCCCAGCCCAAGGGAGGTAAGGCACCCATCGGGACCCACGCGCGCCAGCAACCCTCCCTGCGCCCGCCGGCCTCCCACCTCCCACCCCTGGTCCTCTTTTACTTACATTTTTAGTAGTTGCTCAGCAGGGAGGGGTGGAAATTTCCAAACAGCTCGCCTTCGCTGCAGACAACTTGCAGCACCGTTTGTAGACTGGGACTTTTGGCGGGCTCAGCAGGGCGGAGACAGCCTGGACAATTCCTATTGGCTTTCAAAAGCCAATAGAATTAGACTCTATTCAAGAGAGTCTATTCTATTGGCTTTCAAAAGCCAATAGAATAAGAGGGAGTAGCACAGCTAAGGAAAAGGGGGGGGGAAATGGCGGACTGCGTTGTTTGGCGACCCCCGTGAAATGGTCGTTCAACCCCAAATGGGGTCACGACCCACAGGTTGAGAACCGCTGGTTTAGAGGAACCATGATTAATATACATATTTTAAAAGTCACAAGGGTAAAAAAATGGATAAAATTAATAATTCATTCTCCAGTTAAGTTATAAATTTTCCATCTGGACATCCAATAACATTTTATAAATAATGACTCCCAACAATTTTGTGGTGACCATCGTAATGTGACTCTAGTATTATAATGGTTATAATCTTCTTGGAAGGTAAGACAAATGTGTCCTACTCTCTGTTCTACAATAGACATTATACATAGTACATAAAAATATGTAAAGACAAGATAACTAGGGTTCTGCCAAGTTTTATTTTGTATTGACTGGGCAATGCAATTTAATCTCTTAGAAGACAGTTAAAACTGCTAGCAAATAGAATCTACAATAGCAGTTCAAAACATAGCCAGAGGCCACTCACCACCTTTCAAGATGAACACAATTGTTTAATGGACCATCAACTCCAATCCTCTCCACATTTTCTTTTCCCATCTCTTTCTATCCTATTCCTGACCAGTGTCAGACTTTCAAGGTAGACCATACAGAAAACAGGACTAAATTAGTTAATTCTACATCACTATTACAGAATCTTACAAGTCTGAAAATACAATTCTCCCCTGCCATTCCTTTTTAGAGCCCAAAAATACTAGAAAGGGTCTTTCTCTGAGTCTCCTGTTGTATTCATATTCTGCTGCAGTCTTATATTTAACCCAGTGGTTCTCAAACTTCCTAATGCCTCGACCCTTTAATACAGTTCCTCATGTTGTGGTAACCCCCAACCCCCCATCCAGCTGGCCGGGGATGGGGGGCAGGAAGACCGCTCCGCCAGCTCCACCCAGCCTGGTTGGAGAAACACCATTCCTCTCCCTCTTTCTCCCTCTTTCTCTCTCTCTTTCCTCTCTCTCTTCTCTCTCTCTTTCCTCTTTCTCTTTCTCTTTCTCTTTCCTCCCTTTCTCTCTTTCCTCTTTTCCTGTTTCTTTCTCTTTCTCTTTCCTCTCTTTCTCTCTTCTCTTTCTCTTTCCTCTCTTCTCTCTCCCTCCTTCCTCTCTCTTTCCCTCTTTCCTCTTCTTCTCTTTCCTCTCCCAGTTTCTCTTTCCTCTCTCTCTTTCTCTCTCTCTTTCTCTCTTTCCTCTTTTTCTCTTTCCTTTCTCCTTCTCTTTCATCTCTCTTTCTCTCTCTCTCTTTTTCTGTTTCCTCCCTTTCTCTTTCTCTCTCTTTCCCCTCTCTCTCTCTTTCACTCTCTCTTTCCTCTCTCTTTTCCTCTGTTTCTTTCTCTTTCTTCTCTTTCTCTCTTTCTCTTACGGCAGCATCGTCAGGGGTCCCTGCCGCCCCCGGCCTGGCCTCCACTGTGTCCTCAGCCGAATGGGTGGGGAGGGGGAGCAGGACAGGAGGCAGCAGCTGCAGCGGCGGCCCCTGCTGCATCATCCAGGGTCCCGACCGCCCCTGGCCCGGCCACCACCCCCGCTAGGACTCTGCACTACCTGACCTCGTTCTCTGTCCATCGATGGTGGGGGCTGGTGCCACACGGCCCACCAGCCCGGCTGCTCCCCCCCAGGCACCCATCTTCCTCCTGGTGCCTGCCCGAGCCGCCTTGGGGGCAACAGGAGGAGGAAGGAGAGGAGAAGGGCAAGAAAACTGCCACCCCAGCCACCGCCCCAGCCGGGACTCCGCACTGCCTGGCCTTGCCCTCCGCACATCCAATAGAGCCATGGTGGGGGCTGGTGCTGTGCAGCCCCTTCAAGCCCCTCCGCCAGTCCGGCTGCTCCCCCCAGGCACCCCTCTTGCCCCAGTGCCTGCCCAAGCCACCTTGGGGCAGCAGGAGCAAGAAGGAGAGAAGGGCGAGAAAACCGCCACTGCTGCCACCCCAGCCGGAACTCTGCACTGCCTGGCCTTGCCCTCCGCCCATCCAATGGAGCCGCAGTGGGGGCTGGTGCCACATGGCCCCTGCCAGCCCCTCTGCCAGCCCGGCTGCTCCCCCCAGGCACCCATTTTGCCCTGGTGCTTGCCTGAGCCACCTTGGGGGCAGCAGGAGGAAGAAGGGGAGGAGGAAGAGGAGGGCAAGGAAGCCACCGCCAGCGCTGGGCCCCAGGAGGAGGCTCTCCTCTCCTACCTTTGCTGAATCTCCTTCTTCCTTCCCGGCAGCCTGGACTCCGGCGTGCCTTCTTGACCAGTGGGTCTAATGGTCAGGCTGGCTGGGGATCACAGGGGCTGGTCTCCCTTGGCCGCGGCTTGCGGGAGGGCTGGCCCATTCAGCGGAGCCTCCAGCGGGCTGCTCCCAGCAGGGATCCTGGGGCTTCCCCGGGTGGCTCCAAGGCCACGAGACCCTGGCTGTGCTTCTCCCAGGGGGTGGGGCACCCAGGCGCAGGGCCAATCAGGAGCCCTGCAGGAGGTAAGTCCACCTGAGAGAGAGAGAGAGAAGGGAAGTGAAAGTGCCTCTGTCTCTCTCTCTGCAAATGGCGGAGGAGGCCATGCGGAGACGGATGTGGAGCGGTGTCTCGGTTCCTAAGACCATCGGAAATATGTGTTTTCCGATGGTCTTAGGCGACCCCTGTGAAAGGGTCGTTCAACCCCCAAAAGGGTCATGACCCACAGGTTGAGAACTGCTGATCTAACCCTTCATCCCTGACTGTATCTCATTGCCCTATCTCTCAAGGTTGTTTTAACTCTTGAAATGTGTGTTATTGAATTGATAAGGAGAACCATCCTCTCTTTCTTAAAAGCTAAGACAATGGTTTTATATGATAAGCAAAATTAGGGATGAATTTCCAGTAGAAGTTAGCAAAGCCCATAAAACACTTCTTTCACGTCAGGAAAGTCTTTCACGTCAGGAAAGTCTTTCAAGTCTTTCACGTCAGGAAAGAGGTGTGCCTCTATTGAAATAGAACAGATTGTACCTCTTCTGGATCCATCTACGGTATGTCTTCTGTTGCAATTCTGTATACCAAATAGTCTAATTGAAGAAGGTCAAATGTACATTTTTCAAGCTTGGCAAAAAGCTTGTTCTCTTATAATTTTTGCAATATATTTTTTTACATGGGTGACATGTAAGAACATATCTTTGGAATAAACCAAGATGTCTTGTCCAATAAAACTTGTTCCTCTTCAATAACATTTTAAACTTAGTCCAACTATAGAGGCAGGCAACCTTAATTTCTGGGTCCATTGACCCATATCTTCTGGAAAAAAACCTATCCAAGGAATTAAAAACAATGTATTTTAAACATCCTAGCCAAATATGTATTAAAATATGCCATACCAGAGACATGTGGTCTCAATAAGGAAAAAAATTAACACAAAAAATAGTATTCTGTAAAATGTCTGTTCCTTATTCCTTAAAATATCATTTCTAGCTAGTTCTGACCACAAAAGGCCATTTGGTGTTTAAGTCTTTTAAACACTGGAATGTGCTTGAATCAACAGTTCCATGCTAGAATTGATTTTGGGGGCAATTTCCACTTCCCCAGAGTTAAGAATACCTTAAAGGTTAAAACTTTGAAGGCAGAAAATGACATCATGGTTCATTCACCCCAGAGTGGAAAGAATCTGAACTGTTGTAAAGTCATCACAAGATACCACAAACCACAGCTGTTCAATACTACTCAGACAGAACAATTTTTTAAATTGAAATAGATACCACAATTATTTGGCAAATACACTGAACGATGTCATTAACCAAAGATGGTTTTATATTCCTAAACCCAGCTATATATAAAACAGTCAAATGATGAACATGGGCCCTAACCACTTCATTAAAAAAAGATGATAAACTCTTATTACATACAGTAGATGCTTTTTTAAAAAGTTGTGCTCTTCAAATTATGTCTTACATATGTAACATGTATATATACTTTCAAACTTTTGATACTGCCAAACCATTGTGAGCTTCCTTGACAATAGCAAGGAAAGATGGATCAAAGATGACAGAGTACAGCTGATTTACCCAACAATCCTTGGAGTTTTAGAATTAGTTACAAATCAAAGATAAGTTCTGTGGCATACTTTCCTAATTTTGCTAATTTTGAATTGTAGTATCACTTCCAGGTCAAATGAGCATACTAAATTCTACCAGGTGGCATATCATTTCCCCCAGACTTCCCCAAACCAATGCACCACTCTTAGAGTGGTGGATTACATTTCTTTTCATTCCCAGACAGCATGATGAAAGGCTAAGTTAGCCTGTAAAATTACAACTTGGACCAAAACCCAAAAAAGTCTCAATCTTACAGCCAAGTTGCTAATGTTTTCTCAAGATTATATGAATAGTTTTAGTCAAAAAATTCATCTAAAAGTTTACTTAATATTAGTCCCAATACATGCACACATACTTTTAACATTAACTTAACCTTTACTTGTATATAGTTAAGTCAAGCATTTAGACCAGCGGTTCTCAACCTGTGGGTCACAACCCCTTTGGGGGCTCGAATGACCCTTTCACAGGGGTCACCTAAGACCATCGGAAAACACATATTTCCAATGATCTTAGGAACCGATTGGCATGGCTTGAGCCCGATTTTTGAAAAGCACTCAAATCAAAGGCGGCAATGTCACAAAAGCAAAGGCGGCTGGGGGGAAAGGAAGAGACAGCGAGCCTCAGCCAGCGAATAAGCCCAGCCAGCCAGCCAGCCAGCCAGCCAGGCTGCAAAGAAAGAGGCAGGGCCTCCCGAACCCCGACTGTTTTCCCCTCCCCTCCTTTCCTTTGCAACTTGCAAAGGAAAGGGACCCCCAGACTGAAGCCCGGGACGTCTGGAGAGCTTTGCGTGGGGTCCTGATTCCCCTTTGCTCCACCACCAGCACGCTGCCAGACCAGCCAGCTGCTGGGGAGAATTTCCCTTTTCCCCCCCTTCCCTCTCCCTCTTTTTTTAGTGCAAAAAAAAAGTCCTAGTCTCTCTTTTTTTCTTTTCTTTCCCTCTTCTTGGCTTTTTAAAATAGCAGCCAGGGGATCTTCAAGCCAATAGTTGTTGCTTGGGCATTAAAAAAAAAAAAGTCCTTCCCAGGCGGGGAATCTTTCTGCACTTCTTCTGCTTTTCTGAGCTGGGGGAGGGGAGAGCTGATGGGGGGGTCCTAGGAAGAAGGGAAAGACCCACCGGAGAGGTTCAGCTGCTTTTCTGCTCAAGCAGCCAGCAAGGAAAAAGCCCCAGAGGGTCGGGTGTCCGGGTTTTTCAATCCCTTATTAAATAGGCAAAGGCTTGGCCATTTAATAGTTTGCTCAAACTTTTTAACCTCCTGGATTTATTACCTTCAAATATCAACGAATAAATGGCATATTAAAAAAAAGAAAGAAGTAAATCATAGGAAGAGCCCATTTAGGAACGCGAGAGAAATAATATTCAAGAGGAGAAGATCGGGTGAATTTGATGCCCCCTAACAGAAGGTGGGGGAGAAAAGTTGGAGAGCGGCTTGTTTAGCGATTTAGAGGCCTAGGACGGCTTTGCAGAAAGAAAATCTGATCACCTATACACCATCGCCCTTACTTACACATCTACAGGAAGCAGACAGAAGGTGCAGATCTGGTGGTTTTGATTGATAGCTCCTTGCATTGTTGGGCTGCTTTAATAGAATTTATCCCCGGCCCCTCCAATATGCAAAAGAGGGGAGTGGGGGATTGTCAAAAGAAGGCAGCATACCCAGACTTCTGCCAGATTCAGACTGTGTGATCCCCCTCGTTTTTTCCAGTCCAGGCTCTCCCCGCCTTACTTTTTCTGCAGAGAAAAACCAAGCCTACTTTTTTTAGAAAATAGTTTCTTTCCATCAGGAAGAGAATGTAAAACGAGAAAAAGATCTCACGAGTTTCAGGAAAAAACCCTTTGGAGAGGTCTGAGGGTTTAAGATTGGGAGGCTTCTGTTGAAATTCCCTCTCCACCACCCCCCCAGCCAAATCTATCCACCTGGAGACCTATACCTAAGGCAGAATCTCTTTATCCTTGAGGATTCCCTGGTAAAAACTGTCTTTCACACTGCTGACTTGTGTTATTTGCTAAAGTTATTGGCCATCATTTTAGGCTTTGGGTTTTTTTTTCTTTTGCAGGGAGGGGATTAGATGCAGTGCAAAGCCAGCCCCTTCCCCTGCTTTAGTTTACTGCTGGATGCATTAAACCAGTGGTTCTCAACCTGTGGATTGGCTTTTTACGCATACTGTCACAAAACGTAACAATGTAGTTTAGTGTTGTTATATTAAGACTGTTACCTATGCTACACCATGCTTCAAGACAAAATTTCATTTATTTGTAATTAGAAATAAATATTTCACAATATATAATTACATATTGTTTCTGTGATTAATCACTATGCTTTAATTATGTTCAATTTGTAACAATGAAAATACATCCTGCATACCAGATATTTACATTACGATTCATAACAGTAGCAAAATTACAGTTATGAAGTAGCAACGAAAATAATTTTATGGTTGGGGGTCACCACAACATGAGGAACTGTATTAAAGGGTCGCGGCATTAGGAAGGTTGAGAACCACTGATTTAGGCAATTTAACTTTACTTAACAAGTGGTTAGTACCTGCTCCCAGATGTGTAAGTCATATTATTGGTAAAGTATGAAATGCAATGTTAATATACTCTGATGTAAGGGGAATCTCTCTAACAGTTCAATCTATACTCGGAGAGAGAGAAAAAATGTTTTTTCTATTAATAAGGACATTTTCCAGCTATTTACCTTATCTCAGTTTGGTTTCTTTTATGTAGGGTATATGGCAAGAAATGATGATTTAGAGTTCTTACTAAAGTTTATCTTGAGAGACTATTTTATCATTTAATATATTTCTATATTTTCTTGATTTCAGGAACTCACAAGGACAACTGAAATCTGTTAAGGGGTCCTAGACATCTCATGAGTTCCACAGACAAGGAGGCACTTCCATGTATCTCACCTTTGTAAATGGTTCAGCTTTACATTTTAGTTGATCACATTTTTCCTATAACTTGTGCCAGAAGGAAGTTTTCCGGTTGAACTGTGCTGAATTTTGCACATTTGTTCGTTTTCAATTTGTTACACTGTCCAATGATACAATAGCACACATATATTTGACAGTCTGCAAAGTATCAATTTATGAGAGATCTTGCATGGTGCCAAAGTTATTCAGGTAATGTGTCACATTGGTCCTTTCTAATTCTAAGAAAGCCATTCTGGAATTCTAAGTACATTTACAGCAATGTGTGTCCTAACTTGTAATTAAACATTCATACAGCAAGGCTTACAACCTAGAAAAGAAACTTTGTGATCATAAACAATTGTCATTAGAACCTGAAGAACAGCAATATATTTCTAGCACCAAACCTACAGCTCTGGATATGAAAATATGCTAAAATAATGTTGAACATTATACTAGAAGGAAGAGCACAATACCACAAAGCAGCATTCCAATTTTAGCTCTGAAGAATCTTTCATCCTAGTCTTCAGTTCCATCTAAGCAAATTCTCTTTTATAAATAGACTAAACAACAGCATGCAAGATGAGAGGCTTTTTTAGTATAAAGATGACATAAAGTAATCATTGTACGAAAAAACAAACTGAAACTTTAAGCTCAAGCACATCTGAAAAAAATGTATAATCCTCATTAGCAAACAGCTAATTAGATCAATGGAATGCACGCACCTTAATAGAAACCAGAAGACAGTCATTATTAAGAAAACTTAATATTAAGATTAAATTTATTGTGAAGAAAACTGTCTTAAGGGAAATTCTTCTTTCACAGATGTAGCTTAATTATTAACCCAGGACAGCCAACTTTGTTGCTAAAGGTAGCTCCTAATGCTCATTTCATATGACAAGTACATTCTATAAACACACCTCTGCTAGTGGTTTTTCCTGCATAATAGAAAGCAGACCATGAAGAATAGTTTTATTGACTGGGAGACCACGTAAATGACACCAGTTCTATAGTTCCAAGATTTAGTTTCTGCTACACACCCTCATTTTTCCTTTATATTTTATAAGACTTAGCAATTTCAAGAAAAAAAATCAAGCAGAACTGGAACTGTCTCCCATAAAAATAAGTGAAAATTTAAAAATGGCACAGTACAGCTAGACTTTTCTTACTTGGTAGTGCAAGTCTGCAGTCCCTTTAAGTAAATGCCTCACATGAGTTCTCTACCCCTGCATCTTTAAGCCAGCACTTTGCTCAGTCTTTGGATACAGTATAACTGGCGGGACTTACCACAGTGATGAGAAAATACCCCCTTGAACCTCTTTCTTCGGCGGCTATCTATCTACAACTCGGTGTCTCTCGGCTATTCGTGTTTCTCTAAATTCAGCCTACTTTGCAGACTGAGGAAGAGGGGAACCACCGACAGCAGAGCAGCTACTTCCACGGAGCAGCAGCAAACGAAAGCAACTGCTCGCCGGCCAAGAATCCGGTCCGAGAACAAAGGCTGCTTGCAGAGAGGAAAGCAAACCTAACTCCTCTGGCGCACGGTCAGCTTGTCGTCTCTTTATTGCTTCCCAGAAGCAACGGACGTTTGCGTGTGCGCACTCGTAAAGTAGGCAGAAGCTGAGGGTGGGAAGGCCAGGGTGTGTGTCTACGCGGAATGTGGAGGATGTCCAAAAATAACACACCAGAGTAAACCACCCACGCACTCTGCCTCCTTTTACCCCATCCTCTCCTCGGCGGCGATGCAGAGGAACGTGCTTTGTCTCTTTCCTCGGGGGCTGCTTTGGGAACTTTCAGGGAAGATTGTGGGGGGGGGGAGTAGGAAATGCCACAGATGCTTATCGGGAGGGGGAAAATTCTGCTAACTCCATTCTACCCACCACGGGGCAGGTGCTTCAACCTATAATATTCAAATCGGAGTATCAGGGCCCCCGAATCTTACAGGGGAAGTTGGGAAAAGGAAGTGTTCAGGGTCAATTAACACTCAATTACTACTTTATCCTGACCCGGGCGTCTACCCGCCTCGCCTCTTCTCCCCAGCGCAGTAGAGTTCGAACGTTTCTTTTGTCACCTGACGGTAATACTCTCCCAGTTGTTACCTTTTCCCGCCGCTTGGGATTTCTTGCAACTGTATTAAATGAATACACAGCAGCCTAGGTCTTTTTCACCTTTTCAATTCCCTCAGTGAAGAAAAGTGGCCTTCTTTTATGTGCTTTAAAGGCAGATGGTGCAAAAGATGATATTTGAACAAATGACTGTATAAGGCTGGTTCTGATCATTGTGATCAATGGGTTTTACTCATGCGACTTGGCTACTAGTCACTTATCTCTGGCTTCCAAGCTAGTTGTATGGGTACAACTGGCTGTACTATATCAATATAACAGACATCAGGTCCACCGTGCAGGTATCCTGCCATACTGTTGGAGGGACGGGGAGGAAGGTGTCTAGCATCCCTTGCATGCTTTCGCTTTTGCTGTAACTGCTTGCTAATTAGGAAGAAGGACTTTTTTTTGGAGAAGAAACAGACTTGTCAGGGAGGTTGGGTTTGGGGGGAAATGAAATAATTGCTTTGCACTTTCTGCGGGACCTTCAGATTCCGCCTGACTTTTCTGCATCCACTATCTCTCAATAAAAGTTATTTTGGACTTCTGGTCCTGCTCAGCAGTGCAGCAGTCAAGGAGT
Organism: Bothrops alternatus; assembly: GCA_034064705.1. Classification (NCBI taxonomy): domain Eukaryota; kingdom Metazoa; phylum Chordata; class Lepidosauria; order Squamata; family Viperidae; genus Bothrops; species Bothrops alternatus. The sequence goes on from JARGCV010000085.1 coordinate 11,602,764, forward strand.
TCGGGACTCCGTGCCCTTAGGCTGACTTTCTTCCTGTTAGGGGACCCTAAATGGGCCAGAAGCCGCCCCAAAGAGGTGGCAAAGAAGGAAGTACGTCCCGGGGACCTTGGAGAGATGGCAATTGACCTGATTGGTCCAGGAGAAGTCTTCCAGAAACCAACAGGAGAAAGGCTAGCCTAACTTCAGAGTCTAGCCCAAGTTGCAAGCAACTGAAGTCAAAAGCACTATTTTAAGCTGATTGTAAACAGCACATTTGAATCTGGGTAAGAACATTGATTTTCTCTATCCTACTTATTAACTTTCCTGAAGGAGAAAAAAAACTCCCAAGAAGCAAAAAAAACCTCCAAAAGTGAAAAAGGGGGATTTTTGCCTCACCCTTTTACTAACGGAACCGGTGAATTAAACCTTTTATAGAGGACCAAAATGAAATGAAATGACTATAAAACCTAAATTTGGATAAGTTTGAAGTTACTGAATGGTTAAAATTCTCATTTTAAAGGCAATTTGTGCTGACATCTAGTGGTGGATGAAGATTAGGATAGCTATGGCTTTCATGCAGGATTTGGCAAAATCTGGAAAAAACTAATCTCTATTTGTGACCCTCAAAGCTCTAACAATAGAGAACAGCTGTGACAAAAAAAGGAAACAATCTGGGCTGCAGACAAAGTGAGACTTACAAATTTCAGGGAACAAAAAAAAATTTTTTTTTAGATTTCTGGATTATAAGGATCTATTTAACTTTGACCTCAAAGCTATTTGCAGAGAAAAGAAAATTTGGATTCTTTGTCATCATGGAAAACCAGAGATTTATAGAAAGAACCTATCAAGAAAAAATAAATACTTTTCAAGAGGAGACATATGATATGTTGCAACTATTTCAAATAACAATGATTTCAAACCACAAAGAAATCCAAAATAACTTTGAAAATATAAACCAATTCATCTCCAATTTAACTTTACAACAAAAAAAAAAAAACTCCCCAGGAAACAACAACAGAGAAGGAATAGATAAAACAGACAACTGAATACAAATTTGAGGATAGAGACTTAAAGATGGAACCTAACAAAACAAAGAAGTATGATTTAACCCAAGTGGAAAAAAAATTACAAGAAATACTGGATTTGGGAAAGACAACTTATACTTTAACACCACAAAACAAATTTGAGGATAAGAAAAAAGGTTGGACAAAATGGACTGCAGAAATGTCAGGAAAAACACTAGAACTGGGGAGACCAAAAATGATAAGGGAAGCAGAGAGAAAAAGAAAGAAAAAGATTTTCAACAAAAATGAATGGGCAAATGCCTCTCACAAAGATATTGTACTTGACTTACCTTTTATATCTACAGTAACACATACAAGAATAAGGAAAGATTCTTTGCAGTAACACCTACAAGAATAAGGAAAAATTCTTTGACTCAGCAGAACATATTGATTAAGAAAGATACTGGGCAAAAAAAAGGCTAAAGTGAAAATTAAGAAAATAGACGATGGGGCAGAAAAGAAACACCTGTTCGAATATGGTTAAAGAAATAGAAAAATTTTGGGTGGGAATTTGACTTTAAGAGGGAAGAGCCCCTCAGGTAACATAGTACTTTCTTTTTCTTCTTCTTTTATTTCTTGATATGAGTAATATAAAAGAATTGGAATGGCTTATATCAGTGGTGGAGAACCTATAGCACACATGCCAGAGGGGGCACTCAGAGCCCTCTCTGTGGGCACGCACACCATCGCCCTAGCTCCACCTCCCCCTGCGGCCACCTCACCTGCAGCACCCCAGAGGAGAGTTGCCCCCGGGTGCGGTCCCACAGAGTAGCGCAGCCAAGGACATGGGATCCAGGCAGCAGGGACAAGATTCCACCCTCGTACCCCATCGTGCACAGATGATGCTGCAGGGTGCGAGCAGAGGGTGTGGCTACCATGGCGCTGTTGGGATGCCTGGACAATCTGCTGCAGCAGGCTGTCGAGGCAGTGGGTGGGGGCAGTTTTAGGGCACTTGGTCTCTAAACGGTTCGCCATCACTGGCTTATATAAAGGAAATGTTTTAGATATCTAAAGGTGATTCACTTTTAAGAAAATTACAATGGATTTAAAAAAATGTTGAATAAGAATTAAAAGACTAGAGGACTAGATTTATTAAATGGAATATTTAAAGATTAAATATATTTTTAATTATGGTAAAAAAGAATGAAAAATGTTTGGAAATGAATATGTATTAACTTATAGGAAATAGGGATTTTAAGTAGCGTACTATCTTTTTATTTTTATTCTATTCTTATTCTTATTCTTTTTTTAGTATTATTTATTCCTTAAGAAAGGTAAAAGTATTGGGTTGGCTTACATGAGAAAAAAATAGACTTAAATATTTAAATGTAATTAACTTTGAGAAAATCTTAACCAGTAAGAATGTTTTAAACATTGTGGGGAAAACAAATGTAAACAAGAACTGCAAACAGGATCTATGATGAGACAACCAGAATGACTAGATAGAAAAGGAATATTATATTGATATGATTATTATCTTAGAAATATTAGAAGACTTTTATACTCAATCATCATACATTAAAAAAACCAAGAATTGCAGTAACTTAAGGTTGGTAAGAGTTATGTGGATTATATATTATAGAAATCAACTGTTAGTGAATGTTTCTTAAATGTAAACCCAGACACTGTTTACCGAATATTACGGTGATTATGTTAAAAATTAATAAAACATATTTTTTAAAAAGGTTATTTTGATCAATCCCAATGGAATCAAGAGTTTTGCTCTTCTGAGGGCCAGCTGGGGCAGATCCTTACATTAGGCAGAATCTGCAAAATTGATCAACCTGGAGAGATACCTGTCCCTACCATAGGGACCGTGCAAGCAATGTCAGCTCGAGGCAGTGACCAGGAGGAAGCTGAATGCTGGAGGGAAATCTCCACCAGGACTGGGCCTTTCCAAGTGGATGGAGGAGGTTGCCAGCCTGGGAAACTCATCAAGACTCAGGTGGTCCATCAGCGTCATCAAGAAGGACAACTGGGAAGGGAGAGCCAAAGGGGTGACCTTCATCCATGGCAGCTGAGAAAGCCAATGACATGAATGGCAACTGCAGCTGGAAAAATTCAAGGACAAGGAGGAAGAACGCAGAGGGGTAGAACATGCCAGTCTCCTAATGAAGCAAACCATGCACTTTATGATGGATGCCTTCCAGACCCTCAATACCTGTAGAGACTCACCCAACCCAAAAGGAAGAGGTTGGCGGGAGACCATACCACAGCAGGAGGTGCAGCAACCCCAGTCGATGGCACCACGGGAGCAGCACAAAGAATATCCGTCAGAGCCAATGCAACAAAGAGACGCAAGATCCCCACCTCTGGGTGTGAAGTTCAATGAGGACCTCCAACAGTTGGGATTTTTCCTGGCCCATGTCTTGACCACCCTGGCATTGAAGGGAGCCACAGCTCATTGGATGGTCACACTCCACAATGTGAATGCACCCAAGCTGAGAAACTTTAATTGCTTCATGATAGCACTCCACTGTCAGTCTGAGGATCCCTGGCTGACCGCAAAGTGAAGGACCGCATCAAGACCATGAGGTAGGGTCACCAGATTGTGGCTGAGTACAGCAAGGAGTTTTGTGACCTGGCATGCCAACTCAATAACTGGCCAGAAGATATCCTCATCAGCTGCTTCAAAGATGGATTAAACTCAGACCTGTACAATGCCTGTGTCTTGAGGGGCGGCTACACCCCTCCATGACTGGTATGTTCTAGCAGAGGAAGTGGAAATCAACCAAGCATGCAATGAGTACCGTGTGGATCAGCCATGGAAGAAATTGCCTCTAGAGAAGAGGGAAGCGATCAAGCCACCAGCTCAGCATGTTCACTTCACTACATATTTTAAGTATGGCTAAGAAGGGCACAAAGTGGCAGAGTGCAAAACCAACTAGCTCACCAAGAAAGCAAACCCCAGCCTGTGGGGAAGACCACCAAGGCACAGCCACAGGCCAGAGAAAATGTGCTGAGAGGAGTGGAGGTCATCATCCCCATCATCAAAACAGACTGAGGGAGCTCCAACCACACCAGGGGTTGACCAACACCAACTCTGATGACAATCCCCTAGTAAGTGGCCCGATTACCCCTGTAACAGTCCCAATAGAACTGAGCTTTTGAGATTCAGGACTAAAATCTAACTTAAGGGCCCTGTTAGACTCAGGCTGTACCAGATGCCTAGTAAATCCAGCACTAGTCGAGAAACTGGGGCTCTGGCTAAAGCAATTCAAAGTCCTGATTGCTTTCTGCAACTAGACTGTTCGGTTGTGAGGGGCATCCGGGCAATTTTCATTACAGAGCCCATAGAAATGTGAATGGGGGCCTACTCAGAGATTTTGAGCTACATATTAGCATCTGGGATGGAATGACCCCTAGTACTAGGATTATCTTGGCTAAAGAAATGGAACCCCTACATGAACTGGAGAAGAGGGCTATTGAAAATCCAGATGAGCTACGCCTCCTGGGAGCAGGGAAAGATTCAGAAGGAAAATGCTCCAATGTGCAAATTGGGGGAAGCTGCGCAGGGGAAGTATCTTCCCACCATATCCAAAGCATATCGAGACCTTAGGGATGTGTTTTGGTGAAAAAGAGTCAGATGAGCTCCCTCCCCATTGATCTATGAACTGTGCCAAAAGCAAAATAGTATTCCATGACCCCATGGGAACTTGAAAAACTGCAGTTGTTCATTGACAAGAATCTTGCCCAAAGTTTCACACAGCCGGTACAACCCTGAGTGGTGGCTCCAGTCCTGTTCCAAGAAAAGAAAGATGTGACCCTTCGTCTATGCATTGACTATAGAAGGCTCAATGCAGTGTACGTGGAGAATGTCTAACCCTTGCCCCAATGAAGGATATGCTAGCACACTTGGCTAAGGGCAAGATAGTTACAATATTGGACTTGCAGGAAGCATATCACCATGTGAGAATTAGGGAAGGGGATGAGTGGAAGACTGCTTTCAATTATCTGCTGGGTTGTTTCCAGATCAAATTACTCCCTTTCGGGTTACAGGGAGCCCCTGCTGTGTTCATGCAGTTAATCAAGGAAGTTCTGCACAAGCATTTATACAAAGTGGTGCAAGTGTACTTGGTTGACATTTTAATTTATACTGAAACAAAAGTGGAGCACATGAAGTTAGTAAGAGCAGTCCTTCAGAAAATACATGCTGCCAAATTGTATGCTAAACTCTCTAAATGCAAGTTCCACCAAAGCAAAATAGGCTATCTGGGCTATCGCATCTCACACAAGGGGATTGAAATGGACCCTAAAAAGGTAAAAGCAGTGTTGGAATGGGCTCCATCCTGCACTAGGAAGCAATTGCAAAGTTTCCTGGGTGTCACTAACTTTTATTGGCAGTTCATTCCATTGTTTGCCCAAATAGCCCTCCCCATTACAAACCTGTTAAAGATTAAAGGCAGGGACAAACCTAAACTCAGTCAACCCCTAAAATGGACAATGGAATACCAGGCAGCATTCAAGGAGCTCAAGGGATTGTTTGCAGCTGAACCAGTCCAAAAACATCCCAACCTGGAAGTGCCATTTGTTATTCAAGCCAATGCTAGTGATGTAGTGGTGGAAATGGTGTTGTTACAGAAAAATGAGAGTGGCCAGTTGCATCCATATGCTTATACCTCTAGGAAACTATCAGAGACCGAGCAGAGGTGGACCATTTGTGAGGAGGTATACACAGTGAGATGGGCACTCCTGTCTTGGAAGCACTTCCTAGAGGGGAACAAAATACCTTTTGAGGTGTGGACCAACCACAAGAATCTGGAGGTACTGAAAAACCCCCACAATTTCCCCCAAAGCAAGTGTGATGGTTGCAATATTCTAATCGTTTCAATTTCATGCTGAGCTATCTTCCAGGGGGGGAAACTTCCTACCGGTAGCTGATGTCCTGTCATGTATGCCTCCACCCAAAAGTGGAGATAGGTAAACTGGTGCTCCTATCTCATCAGCTAGCTGTTGTGGTCTGTCAGCCACCAGAGGACTCAGTGGCCTATTCAGATGAGGAAGCACAGGAATGGGTGCTGGGCCCAGGGTCAGGGCCATCTGAAAACTCCAACAAAGGAATGGAGCTGTCACATCCAGGGACAGAGGCAGAGCCTGGTCTGTCCACCAGCCCTCAGATGGAAAGTCTGAGGCCTTCATTCCTTGAGGCAAGTTAGTCAGGAGAGAAGGATCACATGGGGCCAGCGATTGATGCGTGGGTGCAGCGGAAGCTGAGAAGAGAACAGCAAGAGACTATGGGGCGGTCTTCAGGGCGGAAAAGTCACAGTTGCTAATGGAGCCCCACCCTCAGTTGTGGATAAAAGGCAGGGGTGGAGACGAATAGGTGTGGCAGACAACTATTCATCTTCCTGCTGGTCAGCCACTTGTAGTTTGGAACTCCTGACACCTCTAACTGGAATTTTGCCAGAGTTTTCCACAGATCCTGTTGCGCTGGGAGCCTGAGTGCCTTCTGGGCAGGGTGTGTCTTCCATTGAAAAATAGCCAGCTTGCTTGAAGGACTTTTGGCTGTAAGCGTGGTGAGACTGAGAGTAAATCTGGGTATTGGGAGACCCCTACAGGGGAAAAGGGAGCGAGCTGTGTTGTTTGGAGGCTTTGTGAAACTGCTGGCATTCCTGAAATAAAAGGAACATTAGAGACTATTTGGAGCATCTGTTGTGTTTGGGGAGCCAGGTCAGAACACTAGCCTGCCAAGTGGCCACCTGAGCATAGGTGAAGAGGAAGACTCCAATAGACAGCAGAGTGGCTCTCAAGACTGTGTTGAAAGAGAACACATGGTTTCAAAGTCACGCAAATGTTTATTCTGTCCAGGATGGACTGGCTTGGGTAGGGAGTAAGCTTTATGTACCAGAAACTCAGAGGCTGATGGTATTAGAAAAGGGCTATGATTCCAAAGTGGCAGGACATTTTGGTTTTGTAAAGACTTTGCATTTAATAAAATACAACTTTGATGGCCATCCCTCAAGAAGAACATTAAGAACTATGTGATGAGTTGCCCTTTGTGTGCTGTGGCTAAATGAAGGCAGGGGAAAACTCAGGCTTCTTCCAACTGTAGCCGAGCCTTCAGCACCCTGGAGAGAGGTCACTATGGATTTCATTGTGGAGCTCCCAGAGAGCTCAGGAAACACACTTATATAGGTCGTGACTGATTTATTTTCTAAACAAATACACTTTGTCCCATGTCCAAAAATCCCATCAGCATGGGGATTGGCCAAATTATTTTTGCATCATATTTATTGATTACATTACATTACATGATTACACCTCAGAACATCATTTCAGACAGAGGAGTGCAATTCACTTCTAAATTTTGGCAGACATTTTTAAACTTACTTGGGATTGCTTAGTTCCAGTCACCACCACCATCAAATGAATGGGGGCTGTGAATGTATGAACTCAGTACTGGAACAATATCTCAGATGCTTTATTAATTACCAACAAGACCTATTGCCTTTTGCAGAAGTAGCCTACAATAATTCTGTACATACCAGCACTGGATTCTCCCCTTTCCGGGTCGCCACTGGTCAAGACTTCACTCCTATACCTATGTTGCCTCTGAATGATTTTCCAGTGGCCTCATTAAAAGACTGGGTTGCCCAATTACAAAACACATGGCCTGTTGTGAGAAAAGCCCTGGAGGACGCCCGAGAAGCTTATAAGACCCAAGCCAACAAGAAGTGTGCAGAATCCAAGCCATTCAAAATTGGTGATCATGTCTACCTCTCCACGTGTTATTTGCAGTCCCTGCAGCCTTTGAAGAAGCTGGGACCCATGTTTGTGGGGCCTTTCCCCATTAAGTATATCATCAACCCTGTGACTGTCATTAGAATTACCAAAATCCCTACATAGGGTCCACCCTGTGTTCCATTATAGTCTGTTAAAGCCTGAGGTTGTTTCTCCTATTAGACTCAACCTTCCACCACCTCCTGCACCATTAATGGTTGAGGGGGAGCAACATTTTGAAATTTGTGAGATTTTAGATTCTGCAGGCACGAGGGAACTCCAGTACTTAGCAGAGAATGAGTGGGTGAATCAATGTCACATGAGCACCCCCAGACTTATAAAACATTTCCATGACCAATACCCTGATAAACCTAAATGATTGTGTATACTAATCCTTTATTTCCTTTCTCTCCCTGTTATGTTTTGTTCTGCAGAACTAACATTCTTTTGGGGGGGTAGCATGTCAGGTCCACCATGCAGGTGTCCTGCCATTCTGTTGAAGGGAGTGGGGAGGGAAGGCTTTTGGCATTCCTTGCATGCTTTCACTTTTGCTGTAACTGGTTGGGACTTAGGGAGGGGGGACTCTCTATGGGGAAGGAACAGACTCTTTCTCAGCTGGTTTCAGCCTGGTTCCAAGGTCATTGTGCCCTGAGAGTGACCTGTTATCTGCCCAGCACTTCAGTGTTCTCTTAACATCTCTATGGCATCATATTGGCTGCCAGTGGACTGGTCAGGGGGGTTGGGTTTGGGGGAAAATGAAAGAATTGCTTTGCGCTTTGTTTGGGACCTTCAGATTCTGCCTGACTTTTCTGCATCCACTATGTCTCAGTAAAAGTATACAACAGCAACAATGGCTCTAAACCACAATGAAATTAAAAACAACTTTGATGATATAAATGGACATAGCTTTATGTTAACCTCACAACATAAGAATTTTCAGAAAATGAAAGAATCTACCAATGGAAGGGATTGTGATTTAACACAGATGGGAAAAACACACAAGACATGACTGAAGCACCAGAACTGGAAGAGATAGTTCACACCCCAGAATCAAAAAACAAAGCCAAAGATAAGAAAAGCCTGACAAAATGGATTACTGAGATACCAAAAAATCTATGACTTGAGAGACAAAAAAAAGATAAAAGAAATCAACATCTTACCTGATTTGTCTCTCCCATCCTTAACAACATCCACAAGAAAATGGCAAGACTTTTTAATTAAGTGGAATAGATGGATGAGAAAAGCTGTTTGGCAAAAGAAAAAGACTAAAATATATATATCCAGGACAGAGAATTTTATTATGCACTAAGCTTTCATAAGCCACTGCTAACATTATCAAAGTGTAAGCTGACATTGGAGAGACATTGTTTTTAATAGCCCTTTAAGAATCAGTGATTTGGTCACACTGGATCATAGCAGTAGGGGCAGTAACCATGTGGTAACAATGGACAGCCTGGCATTATATGACAAGCGTATACAGCCTATAAAGCAGGCGGCTGGAACTGGAGCAATGAGAGCTAGGTAGATATCGGCTAACACAGCTGAATTGAAGTTGATACACCCAATCACATGCAGGCGGCGAACTGACAGACCTATTACATGCTACCCCAGGTTGTTTGATCTGCACTGTTTCCTTTAACTTGGAAACCCAACAGCCAGTTTATGTGGGTTAGTTGTTTTTGGAGGCAACTGAAAAAACTTTTGCACCAGCTAGGTAGTTCCTAATGAATTAAATGTGAATTCCTCAAGATTTTTATATATGAAAAACAGAGGTAATTTTATAATCTTTGGCTGTACCCTGTACCCAATGGCAATTTCTTATATGAAAATTCTTTTAGGCCTAAATAAATCAGAAACAGATAATCTACTTGGCAACCCTATAGAAAATGTCAGAAACATTTGCTGGAGAACAAACTTTAATGTCATGTGAAATTACTTGAAAGGAGTAATTTGCCTTGCCTTTTAAAAAATCAGCTGATTTGTATTAAACAAAAGCATTAAGAAAATCTAAACTAGTATCTGAAGTATTGTTCTTTCAAGTTGGCTAATCATATATACTAGCCAAATATAAATGGTGGTTGATTTTGTTTTCCAGATTGCTTCTACAAATATAGCTACAGTGAAAAAGATACAAAGAAACCTTTACAAATCTCTATATATATTGCCTTAAGAAATTCTTACTAAAAAGTTTTTATGACTAAACTATATTTCTATAAATAATTCTGATATTATACCAATTAAACTATAAACCAGTTGTGAGCAGCTTTTTTTGGACTGGGAGTTGTGACTTGGTTCCAATGAGGTGTCAGTAATGTGTAAGAGGTCCTCCCAAAAGAAAAAGAATGGAACAGTCTAAGAAATATTGATTCATTTCTTACAGCGTTTAGGACAAAGATTTTTTTTAGATGAAAATGGCAATGATTCACTTCCTATAGGCCCATGTATAAATTTCTGCATCTTTCCTTAATTGTTTCCCAACATGAAATGGCATCCCCAAAATTAAGCCATTTTATTGCTAAATTTCTACAGCATTGTTTGGGAGTACTTCAAAGTTTAAAGTGGTACATGTAGACTGCAGCCTGCTGGAATAAATGATACTTCCATTATATTTTGTCTGGCAATTAAAATTAATTTGAACAGTCATAACTTCAATCATGATGAGGGATTAGGGGTAAGCTGTCATAGTAGATAACCAGTCATCTTTAAGATATTGTCCTCTTTCTCAACCCTTGTCACTAGCCTTACCTGTTGGAGCCTTTAGCGTTTAATCCAAAACTACACTGATGAAAGTTGACCCCCAAAATATCAAAAGCTCTTCTTCTTCCTTTATCCTTTGATGACTACATATATAATTGTTGACTGTTAAGATTTACTTCTCAAATCAGACTTTTAAAAAATGATGTTAAAAATGTAGTATTTTAAATGTAAAAGACTATAATGCATCTAAAATAATCAGGTATTGGAATATGTTCCCTTTAGTTTAGGCAAACATTTAATATTGATATATGTGATAGTATTTTATAAAATCAGTGACTAATTATGTTTTCTACAGCAAGTTAACTCCTGGTTTACTCAAGGCATATGTTTGATTTCTTCCAATGATCTGTAACATAAACTAATCACAATGTCTGTTTACTTTTCACATATGCATTTTATATGCTTAACCATGATTTATTGAATTAAGTTTTTTTTTCTGGATTCAAAAAATCCTAAACAATTTTACAGGATTCACACACTTTTTTGAAACACTGCTAGTGTTTATGGACAACTTGTTGAAATATTTCTACTGAACCACAAATTAAGCAACTCACATGTTTTAATGTGTTGAGAATGGGATATGGTTACAGAAATCTGTTTTCCCCTTAAGAACAAGTTTTATTCATTAATAATTCACATTTATAAACTGCCCAACCTATATGGAAATCAATCTGGTATAGAATAGAATGGAATGGAATGGAATGGAATGGAATGGAATGGAATGGAATGGAATGGAATGGAATGGAATAGAATAGAATAGAATAGAATAGAATAGAATAGAATAGAATAGAATAGAATAGAATAGAATAGAATAGAATAGAATAGAATAGAGCTGGAAGGGACCTTGGAGGTCTTCTAGTCCAGCCCCTTGCTCGAGTAGGAGAACCTATATCATCTCAGACAAGTGACTATCTAGTATCTTCTTAAAAATTTCCAGTGATGGAGCGCCCACGATTTCTGAATGCAAGCTGTTCCACTGGTTAATTGTCCTCACTGTCAGGAAATTTCTCCTTAATTCTAGGTTGCTTCTCTCTTTGATCAGTTCCAGCCATTGTTTCTTGTCCTGTCCTCTGATGCTTTGGTGAATAACGTGACCCCCTCTTCTTTATGGCAGCCCCTCAAATACTGGAATACTGCTATCATGTCTCCTCTATTTCTTCTTTTCTTTAGACCAGGGGTTCCCAACCTGTGGTCTGCGGCCCACTACCGGACCATGGCCTACTGGCCACCAGGCCACAGAACAGGCTGGCGAGTGGTTTAAATAATAGCCGCTCCTATGCAAACGGGGTGCTGTGCGATGAAAATAGGGTGCCACTGCTATACAAACAGGGTGGCACACGGCACAAAAACTGGGCAGTACATGGTATGAAAATAGGGGAAAACTGGGCATCAGATAGTGTGAAAACCAGGCACTGCCCAGTACGAAAATGGGGGAAAACCAGACAGTGTGAGGTGCAAAAATGGGAGAAAACTGGGTGGCGCACGATACAAAAATGGGGGCAAACTGGGTGGCATGTGGTGCAAGAACCAGGCAGCACGTGGTGTAAAAACTGGGTGGTGGACTTCGGTTCTGGATCACGGTGCTGGTGGTCAAGCGGAGAGAGTCGTCTCTTCGCCGGCTGGTTTCCCTTCACCGGTAGACCCTTAACAGGGTCGAAAGTCACCTTGAAGGGGTGACTACCGATGAGGAGGACTCTCATCGACCATGGAAGGATGGCAGCTCCTTCCGCGGTCCGAGGCAGCTCCTTAGGGCCAACGGAGAAAAGATCGGCCATTAACATGGCTGATCACTTAGTCGCACCGGTCAAAAGTCAGAAGAACATCTAAGCATAAAGAACCACTGTGGAAGATCCGAGTGAGACCCTTCCTTCCCTCTCTTTACCCTAACTATCTCCCTGTGAAAAGCTTTTGGAATTATTTCCCTATTTTGAGAGAGTGGTGTCTGTTTACTGGGGGAAAAGAGCTCTGGAAACAAAGAAAAATAATTAATTTTTACTGACTATTTTTATTCTTGGATACTCTGGGGTCCCGAAAAAATTCCTACTATAGAACTTTATTACTCTACCCTTTATTACTCTATTTACTTATTAAGCTGGAGAATATTGGTTTTTTTTTTTTAACTTTTTACTTTCCTAACTGGATAAAACTGTATTGGAATCTGGAAAAAAGATTTTACAGCCTACTGAGGACATCTTGTGGTGAAAGCTGACACTGCAACTGTATTTCCTCTTTGATTTTGAGGCTGGGTTTGACCTTCAAATTATTATAAAAGGGAAAAGATAAAGGATTTGAAACAGCTAGGTGGTGAAACTGCCTACTAGAAACTGTGGAGGTGGATATTGGCTGACTGTTAGTAAATATAGCCTCCACTAAAAGACTAAAAGATTATTTCACCACTGAAATGGAGGAATTTTACCCACAGCTCAACTACAAGCTTATATTGGAAAAAATCTTGGAGGTTACAAAGCAAATGAACTCTAGGATGAATATCAAAGGTGAAATTCCAGAACTACAAATTGAACCTCAAATTTTAACTGATCAACTTATAGGCCAGGGAATAATAGAGGAGGAACAGATCAACTTCAAAGAGGCCTGTATGCAACAACACACACAATTTAATGAGATGGAGGAACCTTACCCACAACTTAACTATAAACTTATACTGGAAATTTTTTTTGAAGCTACTGAGCAACTGAATTCCAGAATAAAAGCTCTTGCCCCAAAACTTCAAACTGATTTCCAGACTCCAACTGACTACTCCATAAGTCAAAAAACAACAGAAGAGGAACAAATCAATACAGAAGAGAACATTACACAACCCTACGTACAACTCATTGAGAACTTTGACAACCAAAGAATGACTTTAATTAAAACACTTGTAATGCCAAAAGCAACAGGAAATGATTTGCAAACATGAGGTATTAAAAACTGTGATAATGTGGATAACCAACTAGTAACCACAACATGGAACAAAACTGATTATACTACTCAGACAATACTGGAAGAAGGAGAAGAGAAGTACGACCAGACTGAATTGTTGATAAACACTCCTTATCAAACACTGAGAGTTGATGATATAGAGGCTCTTTTATGGAAACCTGTCTGGTACAAAAAGAAAGCCAGAGTTAGATTCAAAAATTAGACTTAAATTTTTACTTAATGGGTTAAAAAGGCTTTTAGAGATTTTGACTGATTTAACACTAACTGAGATGAATTATTGACTAGATTATAGTTTGGAATTGTAATAAGGAAAAGGTTTTATATAAAGAGTTATTAGGATAAGAAATAGAACATATATGTGAAATATAGTAAGAAGGTATCTTTTGGAACAATATGTTTGTTTTAGGTATGATAATTACTTTGATGGGATTTAAATTTTACTTAATGGGTTAAAAAGGCTTTTTAGAGATATGGATTGATTTATAGAATATATATCTGAAATAGAGTAAGAATGTATTATTTTGGAATAATATTTTTATTTTAGGTATGATGATCACTTTGCAATGGAAGGAGAACAAGAAAATGGATTATGATAAAGGAAGACATGGCATTAATAAATGAGTTATTAAAATAAGAAATAGAATATATTTGGGAAATGTAAGAATGTAACTGTTGGAATAATATGTTTATTTTAGACATAACTATTATGTTATGAAACAAGAGAATTTAGGGATACCCGAAGTGTAAATGATATGTTTATTTAAGGCTAAATTGGATTATGGTAATTGTAAATTAGTAAAGCTTAAAAACGGGATTTGGACTTATATAGGTGAAATGTCATTCATAATTTTTTTGATTGAGTGAACTTTATTTAGAAATGTATTAATTTGAATATGTTATATTAATTGAGGGAAATAGAGAAATCTTTAAAGAATTAACCTGAGCCATATATGTACAATTTTGTTTTTGGATGATTGATTACCCCATCACCACGTTGTTTCCCAAGTACCTTGATATAAAAACTAAAAAACTAATAAAACTTGTTCAAAAAAATAACTGGGTGGCGCATAGCACAGAAACAGGAGAAACCAAGTGGCACATGATGTAAAAACAGGCAGTGCAAAAACTGGGTGGTGTGCTGCCCAAAAATGGGGGCAAATTGGACAGCGCATGGTGCGAAAACCAGGTGGCACATGGTGCAAAAATCAGGCGGCACACAGTGCAAAAACCAGGCGGTGCACAGCACAAAAATGAGGTGATGCTAGTGCCCATGTGGCAAAACCAGTGTGGTGCTAGTGAATGTCATGTGGGCGCTAGCACTACCCTGTTTGCATCGTGCATGCCTGAGGCCCTGTTTGTGTGTGTGTCTGCACACATTAAATGCTTCTCTCCCCCTTTCTCTCCAGTCTGCCAACCAAGAAAGATTGGAGACCTCTGTTTTAGACTAGCCAAACCCAAGTCCTGCAGCCAGCCTTTGTTATGTTTTAGTCTCCAGGCCTTTGATCATCTTAGTTGCTCTTCTCTGAATTTTTTCCAAACTCTCAACATCTTTTTTTGAGATATGGTGACCAAAATTGGCTGCACTATCCCAGTTGTGGCCTTACTAGGGTTTTATAAAGCAGTATTAATACCTCGTGTGATCTTGATTCTGTGCCTCTGTTTATACAACCCAGGATTGTATTAGCTTTTTTGGCTGCTGCTGCACATTGCTGGCTCATGCTTAAGTGATCATCCACTAGGACTCCAAGGTCCCTCTCACAGTTACTGTTTTTGAGCCAGGTCTTGCCCAATCTGTACTTGTACCTTTGATTTTTCCTGCCTAAATGTAAAACTTTGCTTTTCTCTACATTGAAACTCATTTTGTTGGATAGGGCCCATTGTTCAAGTTTGTCTAGATCTTTTTGGATCCTGCGTTTGTCTTCTGGGGTGTTGGCAACTCCTGCCAGTTTGGTGTCATCTGCAAATTTAATTGAGTTCCCCTTCAATTCTCTCATCTAAGTCATTGATGAAGATATTGAAGAGTACTGGGCCTAAGACGTAACCTTGTAGTATCCCACTGCTTACTTCTCGCCATGTGGCTATAGTGCCATTGAGGACTACTTGTTGAGTATGGTTTGCCAGCCAGTTACAGATCCTTCTGGTGGTGATGTTGTCTATTCCAGCTTTTTCTAGCTTACCAAGGAGTAGGTTGTGGTCTAATTTATCAAATGCCTTACTGAAATCTAAGTATACTATGTCTATACTATTTCGCTGGTCTATTAGTTTAGTCACTTTGTTGAAGAATGAAATAAGATTAGTGTAATGTATTGAGTTAAAATTAAGAAATTGGGTGCTTAAACTGTGTAGTAATGGTTAGCAGACCATGTGATTAACAAGCCAGACTTTCTGTCTGGAGATTACTTGTTATGCATTTAAGTGGGAGAATACTGTGATCTGGTTGGTTGCCGCCTCCTAAACTGAATGTATAAATAGGGGTGGAGCATGTGCTTTTCAGTTTCGGTTTTGACTTTGCAATAAAGAGAGTTGTGTTTCACCTGCTGCCTCTTCAATGCCGCAACGAACAGCAAATTTAACATTGGCGACGAAGGTGGGATCGTGCTGCTGCAACCTGAAGAGCTGAGTCACTATAGGGGTTAGGCCTAGCAGATGCTTGGACCGAATGGCATTCCACCCCCTCACTCTATCCTGCCAGTACAGAAATGCTGGAGGAGAGTGCTTCCAAGGATCTGCCCTGGAAGCCCCACAGAAGCCTGCGCAGAATGAGGCATTGAAAAGGCCGCGAAAAACTCACCATGGCGAAGATCAGGAAACTCTCTGAATTCGATATTGCTCATCCAGAGAGGTGGAGCTCCTACATCGCAAGAGTTGAAAATTACCTGTGGGTTAACCAAATTCGAGATGACCGATTGAAGGCTGTGACGCTGCTGTGTATTTGCGGTCATGCAACCTTCGACATCGCAGAGAACGTTGTTGCACCAGCGCCATTTGAGTCCACTGCGTACTCAGAACTTAAGAAGATGCTCAAAGATTATTTTGAGCCCAAGCTTTCAGTCATCGCCTGGCGGCACACCTTCAAACAACAAAACCAACGTCCCGGCGAGTCCGTCGCTGAATTCATAGCCGCCCTTTGTCAAGCAGCCAGGCTATGCGAATTCAAAGACCTTGAGGAAAGACTGTAGGACCGTTTAGTTTGCAGTCTAAGGAGTCGGGAGCTGCAACAAAAGATCTTCGCAAAAAAGACTATCTCATTCCAAGATACGTTGAGGGAGATTACGGCTGAAGAGGCAGCGGGCAGAGCTGTTAAGGCCTTGCAGCTCTCCAAGAACCCTCCTTGCATGGAAGCCATCCACCAAGAGGATGCCAAGAGAGTCAAAGACTCTGAATCGGACCACGAAGTCAATAGTTACAGCAACCTCCTGAAAGAAGGCCTCAGCGTCCATTTGACAAAGTAGTCCCTTCTTCTCAATGCGTCAGGTGTGGAGGCCGACACAAGCAGGTGGATTGCTGGTTCCGCATAGCCACTTGCTGGGCATGTGGCAAGCAAGGCCACATCACTGCTGTTTGTATGGGTTGCAGGAAAGAACACTCGTCAGAAGAGTTGCCTCAGAAAGGTACCGCCCCTCAGACAAAACAGGATGGGCTATTGCGCTAGTAGAAGGAGCGTGTTTAGGACAGGTGCCCATCGCCCATTAAAGGAGAAATTGCGTCTCAAAATCAAGTTGCAAAGGGTTCCTTCTATAACATGGAGTTGGACACGGGGTCTGCCTTATCAATAATTTCCCAAAGGACACTCCAGCAAATTGGTAGTCAAAGCGGCAAGTGAGTTAAGCTCAGGCCGTAGAACCTTGTCCTAACCGATTTCCAAAACTCCCATGTGAAAGTCAAGGGGGAGGCCACACTTGGGGTGCAGTTTAGGAACTTCGAGGGTCCCCTGGAAGTCATAGTAGTTGAGGGCAACCGCACTAGCCTCATAGGACTTGATTGGTTTGATACGTTGGGAATTCAAGTGACCGGGTTAAATAGTTTGCAGACTTCAAGCCTCTTGGCAGTTTGTAAAGAGTTTACTGATGTTTTCAGCTCTGAGTTAGGGGAATACAAAGGTCCCCCAATTGCCGTCCGGCTTGATCCTACAATAGCACCAATAATGATAAAGCCTTGTCGGGTGCTTTTTGCCCTGAAGCAGAGAATCAATGCAGAGCTGGACAAATTGTTGCAGCAAGGCATTTTGGAGCCGGTGGATAGTCCATGGGAAACTCCCATAGTTACGTCACTTAAGGCCAACAGGGAAGTCCACATTTGTGCTGACTATAAATGCGCGCTAAATAAAGCTCTCCAGCAGCACTCCTATCCAGTGTCTGTAGTTAGCCACATTTTGGCTTCACTACAGGGAGGTCGCATTTTCACCAAATTAGATTTGGCCCAGGCCTATCAGCAGCTGCCGGTGGATGACGCCACAGCTGAGGCCCAGACCATAGTAACCCAAAGGGGAGCTTTTAAGGTGCAGCAATTATAGTTTGGGGTTAGTGTAGCCCCGGGCATTTTTCAGAGTGTAATGGAGCACATGCTCCACAACATTCCGGATGTGTGCCCATATTTCGACGATGTCCTCATAGCTGGGGAATCAGTTGAAAACCTCACTGACCATCTTAGGGCAGTTTTGCAGGAAAAATGTAAATTGGGATTAATATTTAATATTTAATAATATTTGATTTGACTTCTATGCTGCCCTATTCCGGAGAACTCAGGGCGGCTCACAACATAAATAGAAATTACCAGTTAAAATACATATATAAAACCCCTAAGTTAAAACAAAACCAATCATTCAACAAACATACACACAAACATACACTGGCTAGGGGCAAGATGTTAACTGCCCCAGGCCTGCCGGCAGAGGTGTGTTTTAAGCAGTTTACGAAAGGCGGAGAGGGTAGGGGCGATACGGATCTCCGGGGGGAGTTGGTTCCAGAGGGCCGGGGCTGCAACAGAGAAGGCTCTTCCCCTAGGCCCCGCCAGGTGACACTGTCTGGCTGACGGGACCTGGAGAAGGCCAACTCTGTGGGCCCTAACCGGCTGCTGGGATTCATGGGGCAGCAGACGGTCCCGTAAGTAACCTGGTCTGATGCCATGTAGGGCTTTATAGGTCATAACCAACACTTTGAATTGGGTTCGGAGACCAATTGGCAGCCAATGCAGCTTGCGGAGTGATGCCGAAATGTGGGCATTTCTGGGCAAGCCCAACACTGCTCGCGCGGCTGCATTCTGCATTACCTGAAGTCTCCGAACGTTTTTCAAAGGTAGCCCCATGTAGAGAGCATTGCAGTAGTCGAGCCTCGAGGTGATAAGGGCATGGGTGACTGTGAGAAGAGACTCCCGGTCCAAATAGGGCCGCAACTGGTGCACCAGGTGGACCTGGGCAAATGTCCTCCTCGCCACAGCCGAAAAATGATGTTCCAAATTTAGCTGTGGATCGAGGAGGACGCCCAAGTTGCGGACCTTCTCCGAGGGGGTCAAAAGCTCCCCCCCCAGGCTGATGGACGGATAGATTGAGTTATCTTTGGGAGGCAGAACCCATAGCCACTCCGTCTTGTTGGGGTTGAGTTTGAGCCTGTTGGCACCCATCCAAACCCTAACAGCCTCCAGACATCGGCACATCACTTCCACTGCTTCACTGAAATGACACGGGGTGGAGATGTAAAGTTGGGTATCATCAGCATACTGATGTTATCTCACCCCGGGTTGTCAGATGATCTCACCCAGCGGTTTCATGTAGATATTAAACAGCAGAGGGGAGAGGACCGATCCCTGAGGGACCCCACAAGGGAGGAACCTAGGGGTCGACCTGTGACCCCCCGCCAACACCGACTGCGACCGACCAGTGAGGTAGGAGGTGAACCACTGCAAAACAGTGCCCCCAACCCCCAACCCCTCCAGTCGGTGCAGAAGGATACCATGGTCAATGGTATTGAAAGCCGCTGAGAGGTCAAGTAGCACCAGGATAGTGGAAAATCCCCTATCCCGGGCCCGCCAGAGATCATCCGTCAGTGTGACCAAAGCAGTTTCCGTGGAGTAGCCGAGCCTGAATCCTGACTGTTGAGGGCCCAGATAATCGGCCTCATCCAAGGACCGTTGGAGCTGGAGTGACACCACCTTCTCAACAACCTTCCCTATAAAGGGAAGATTGGAGACAGGATGGTAGTTGTTTAATACAGCTGGGTCCAGGGAAGGCTTCTTGAGGAGGGGGTGCACAATTGCCTCCTTGCAGGGAGCCGGAAAGGACCCCTCCCTCAAAGAGGTGTTAACAATCTCCTGAACCCAGCCCCGCGTCACCTCCCTGCTGGCCGAAACCAGCCAGGAGGGGCACGGGTCCAATAAACAGGTGGTGGAACTCACAGCTCCAATGGCCTTGTCCACTTCATCGGGTGCTACAGGGTCAAACTCCATCCACACAACAGGATCAAGACGAGTCCCTGTCATCTCGACTGACTCATTGTCAGCCAACACCGCATTCCAATTGGAGTCAAGGTCCATCCGAATCTGGGCAATTTTATCCGCGAAAAACTTATTAAAATCCTCAGCACTACCCTGCAAGGGTGCATCAACTCCCCCCCTGATTAAGGAGGGAGCGAGTCACCCTAAACAGGGCGGCTGGGTGGGATTCCACAGATGCGATCAAGGCGGAATGATACGCGCATCTTGCTGCCTTGAGCGCCACCTGATAAGTCTTGATATAAGATCTTAAAAGTGTTCGGTCAGATATGGATTTACTTTTCCTCCATCGCTTCTCTAGACGTCTCTTCTGGCGCTTCATCCCCCTGAGTTCCTCAGTGAACCAAGGAGATCTCCTGGGTCTGCTACCACAGAGAGGTCGCAGCGGCGCGATCCGGTCAAGAGCCCCCTTCGCAGCCATATTCCAGGCCGTAACCAGGGACTCTGCTGAACCGAGAATGAGAGAATCCGGTATTTCCCCAAGCGTCCTCTGAAAGCTCTCTGGGTCCATCAGACGTCTGGGGCGGAACCACCTAATCGGTTCCGCCTCCCTGCGGGGGAGGATTGGAGCCTTGAAAACAAGCCGCAACAGAAAATGGTCTGACCATGACATAGGCAAAATATCTAAGCCCCTTAAATTCAGATCATTGCTCAACTGTTCTGAGAGGAATACCATGTCGGGAGTGTGTCCCCTCTCGTGAGTCGGACCCTGAACTACCTGAGTCAGGTTCATGGTTGCCATGGTGGCCATGAACTCCTGCGCCAACCCAGAGGATTCGCCGAGCGATGGAAGATTTAAGTCCCCCAAGACAATAAGCCTGGGGAACTCAACCGCCAGCCCAGCAACCCCCTCAAGTAGCGCAGGCAGGGCTGTTGACACGCAGCTGGGAGGCAGGTACGCGAGCAACAAGCCCACCTGAACCCCTAGGTCCAACTTCACAAGGAGCAACTCACAACCCGCAATCTCAGAAACAGCGAGCCTGCGTAGGCTAAAAGTCTTCTTGGCTATAATAGCCACTCCTCCCCCCCTTCCCTGGGGTCGTGGCTGGTGCCATACCTGAAACCCGGCTGGACACATCTCAGAGAGAGGAACTCCTCCCTCCGGGCCCAGCCAGGTCTCGGTCACACATGCGAGGTCGGCCTCCTCATCCAGGAGAAGATCATGGATGAGGGGAGCTTTATTTACAACCGACCTGGCATTGAGCAGCAGCAGCCTGAGCCCAGGGTCCGGATTTCGCCCATTACCAGTACTTCGGTTTGAACTCACAGGGTCGGAGCAAGGGATCGCTTTTAGACAGCGAGCTCTTGTTCCCCGGGAATGGCCTACCCTATGGCTCCCGCCATATCTGCCTCTCCCCAGCAAGACCGGTATACTTTGGCCCTCTACCACCCCAGAGCCAGCATCCCCCCCCTCCGCCTCTGCCGTGCCAGGCAGGCTAGCCAGTTCATCGCATTCATTCCACTCAACCACAACTTCATCCATAGCATCCATTACCTCCACAGAATTCCTGGGGTTTCGAATAGATGCCGAGGGTATTCATCCTGCTGAATCCAAGCTCAAGGCAATTCAGCAGGTACCCAGTCCCAAGACAAAAGGAGAACTTCAGGCCTTTTTGGGGCTCCTTAATTTTTATCACGCCTTCCTTCCCCACAAGGCCGCAGTGGCAGAGCCATTACACCGGGTCTTAGACAAGAAGGCCCAATGGAAGTGGATGAGTGTCCACGAAAAGAGTTTTGCAGCAGTTAAAGCACTGTTGTCATCAAATGCGGTGTTAACCCATTTCAGTGAACAGCTTCCAATCAGCATTACTTGTGATGCATCCCCGTATGGGATCAGAGCTGTGTTAAGCCATCTTCAGGCTGATGGAATACAAGTTCCCATAGCCTATTATTCTAGAACTCTCTCTTCAGCAGAACGCAATTATGCACAGATTGATAGGAAGGCATTGGCCATTGTGGCAGGCATACAAAAGTTCCATGACTATTTGTATGGCCGCCATTTCACGGTCTCCACAAGCCACTTCTGGGGTTGTTCACTATGAACAAGCAAACACCCCAGATTATTTCTCCTAGGATGTTGAGGTGGTCAATTTTCCTATCAGCTTATGACTATTGTCTGGTGCACAAACCGGTAAAGAAATGGGCCACACAGACGGCCTTAGTAGGTTGCCTCTACAGCTATTAGAACTAGATCCAGATCCAGCTAACCGCATCCTGACCATCCAGGATTTGCCAGAGTCTCCCCTTAAGGCAGGAGATGTAGCTGCTGAGACAGCTTCAGACAACATGCTGAGTTGCGTGTTGAACTGAGTGCTCACAGGATGGCTGGAAACGTGTCCAGGCCCTAACTTTCAGAGTTTTTGGAGAAAGAAGAGTGAGTTATCCACTCATAAGGGCTGTATTTTGTGGGGCAGTAGGGTAGTAATCCCGACCTCACTGAGGGCTAGAATCCTTGATTCTCTGCATCAGGGACATCCGGGAATAGTCCAGATGAAAGCACTCACGTGTAGCTACCTTTGGTGCCCTGGGCTCGATAAAGATATCAAGGCCCAGGTCCACAGGTGCCTCATTTGCCAGCAGTCAAGGCCAGAGATGCCACATGCCCTGGTCCACAGATGGGAGACCCACACAAGCCCCATGGTTGTGGATTCATATTGATTTTGCAGGCCCTTTCAGGGGCAACTCTTCCTCATTGTGGACAGCCACTCCAAATGGCTAGAGGTCGTTCCAGTGTCCACTATGACTACTGCCAGGACCATCCAGGTTCTGCGAGGCATCTTTGCAATGCATGGGCTCCCAGATGTCATAGTCTCAGACAATGGGGCTCAATTTACTTCTGCAGAGTTTCAGTCCTTTTTAAGCCACTTCGGCTCCTTTTCACCCGGCCTCTAATGGCCAAGCAGAGCGCATGGTCAGAATAACCAAGGAATCCTTGAAGAGGATTGCAACTGGGAACTGGTACCATAGGTTGGCAGATTTCTTACTCTGCCAATGCACAATGCCCTGCACTTCTATGGGCAAAAGCCCAGCTGAGTTAAGACGGGGGTGATGCTTAATCACGAAGCTGGACCTCTTACATCCAGACAGGGTTGCTTCACAAGCGCAGCAGCCTAAGGCACCAAGGCACTTGCAAGTGGGTGACCCAGTGTGGGCACGCAATTATGGGCAAGGGTCACTGTGGGTGGTAGCTGTGGTTTGCAAGGTGTCAGGGCCGCTCTCATACAACATGGCCCTGGAAGATGGTCGTGTGCTTTGCAGGCATATTGACCAGCTGCAACGGAGGTACCAAGCCACTCTCCTGACTCTGCTCTCGGAGGGGAGGAGGAACATGATTGCGATCATGCATCTGAGTCTCCCAGTGAAAGTGGGACCTTGTGATTGCCGAATGGGGGTTTTGCAAATGAGGCTGCTCCTAACTCAGGCACTGCGTCCACGGGACAATGCCCTCAATTGGCTTTTCATGCCGATCCGGTGGATTCTACCCCACCGCAGAGCATTGGCTCAGGTCTACCGGAACAGGCCAGCCCAAGAAAATTGGACACAGGCTTGGGTCTACCAAGACAGGCCAGCCTCAGTGAATCAACTCTACCTGTGTCGGACGGGTCACAGATCCCCGGTCTGCCGAGCCTGGCAGGTGAGCTTGCAGATTGGGAGCTAGCAGCAGCTCCAAGACATTTGGAGCGGGCAAAAGAGCCACCAAAATATTTAAAAGATTACATAAGATTTTTGTCGTTGCAAACTTAAATGCTTATGTATTTTTGTTTGTAACTTGAATGCTTATGTATTTTCCTTGCAGTCTTGAATACTTATGTGTTTTCTTGTAAACTGAAATGCTTAGGTGTTCTTGCTATTGAAACAGCACAAACCCGTGCTGGCTACTAGTTATAACTTTGTTTGCTTCTAGTTGTTCACAGATCTGTTTTTTGATTATCTTTTCTAGGATCTTCCCAGGTATTGATGTTAAACTGATTGGTCTGTAGTTTCCTTGGTCTGTTTTTTTTCCTTTCTTGAAGATGGGAACCACATCAGCCCTTTTCCAATCATCAGGTACTTCCCTGGTGCTCCAGGATTTTTGAAAGATGTGGTGCAATGGTTCTGAGATTACATCTGCCAGCTCCTTCAGAACTCTGGGATATAATCTGTCATGCCCCGGTGATTTATATTCATCAAGGTCAGATAGGTGTTCTCTTACCATTTTCTTGTTTATTTTAATTTTTGTTTCTAATTTGTCTTTTGCAGTGTTGTGTTTTTTTTTTGGTATGTTGGGCTATAGTTTCTTTTTGTGTGAAGACTGATGCAAAGTATGAGTTAAGCCGCTCTGCTTTCTCCCTGTTGCCTATATTTCTTCGCCATCTTCTCTCTTTAGTGGGCCTTCAGTTTTCTTGACTTTTTTCTTGTTGTCAATATGTTGGAAGAAACTTTTTTATTATCTATGATTTTTGTTGCAAGTCTTTGTTCATTCTGAGTTTTTGCTTTTCTGACTTCATCTTTTCATGTTCTGGCTGTCTACTGATAATCAGCCTTAGTTATGTGTCTTGTCTTTCAATTTTTTGTATTTGTCCTTTTTGTCTTTCAGTTTGTCACAGAAATCTTTGTACAGCCATTCTGGTTTCTTCTTGAATTTCTTATTTTTCTTTTTCAGTGGTATTGTGCTGATATGGGCTTTTGTGATAGCATTTTTCAGGGTTTCCCACACTTCTTGGGTTGTTTTCCCCTTTAGGATTTTCATCCATGGGATCTTTCCTAAGTTCTGTCTGAGTGAGGAGAGTATTTTCAAAATGGAGTATTTTCAAAAGGTTTAAAATTTTCCATGACTCATAGCCATGCTTCCTAAAGTATCCGCCCAGGCATAGAGTAAGGAGAAAGAATGTAGCCAATGAAAAGGGACATGTAGCTGTAACCAGGGAATAGTTGTGATAGTGAGAAATGATTGGAACACAGAGAGTAGTGATGTTTTGAAAAAGGGGTGGGATGTTGACTAACTATAAATTTTGCTAATGCTTCTGTAGAGGTGTGACTTCTCCCCTTGTAACCGTGAGGTTCCTGGTGAGAGTCCACCACGCTTTGCAAATCGTTTTTTTTCTTTTGTTAAAATAAATAGAATTTATTTTTCTAACTCTGAAAGTCGTCTCATTTGGATTTCTTTAATACAAAAATCCTGCAAACAAATTGGAGGCACCGCTGGGATTCAATCCACTTCTGGATTCTGGGGGGCCCCTCTGGGTGCACCCCGTTCTATTTAGAGCGGAGAGGAGCCAGCCAGAGGACTTAGTGGCTCTTGAATGCCCGTTAAAAGCATAAACAGACGACTAGTAGGAGTTGAATTATAAAGTAAAAGAGAAATAATTAAAAAAATTAAAATAGATATCTGGAGAATCTGGGAAGGACCGGGTAACATCCGTGCACGGACCCTGGTGAGTACTGGTTTGCAAACACCAAGACACGAGATCCAGGGCGGTCAGGTAGGGTAGTGTGTGTGTGTGTCTGGTGGCTGTGCCGAGGAGGGAGGAATGTCCTTTTGAGGGGTCTCTGGGAGAGATCTGCAGGACAGTGTGCTTGAAGGGGACACTTGGGAAGTGATCCAGAGAACGGTGTTTTTGTGTATACGGTAGAAGGGCCACCGGAAGGAGCACATGAACGTATCCTAACCTAGACTCCATCTGTGGGACAGATGGGAGGCAATACTAGTTCAAGAGATTCGAAAAAGAAATGTTTAAAACGGATCCGTAAAAATCCTAAACTCAAAATTGACCCTAATGGCCCTTTAGGCAAACTATTGGCTAGGTGGGGCTCACCACCTTACAATAGGGAGATTTTGAGATTAGGATTAAATAAAGAAGATATGGTTAACCTTTGTTGTTTTATTTGGTGGGAAGATGATAATGTAGAATGGCCAAGAGATGGATCAAATGATTATTTTCAATGCCATAATTTATACACATATGTGCAAAAGAAGAAATGCAAAAGTCTAGACAATGAATTGGCTTATGCATTAATATGGGTTCCTGATTTGTGGAATACACCGGAACATATATTAATGATTAAAAATGAAGAAACTGATCACACATATGAAAAGGAGAGAGAAAGGGATATTCTGACTCTTCTTCCCCCTCCATACAATCCAAGCCGGCTTCATCCA
This sequence comes from Bothrops alternatus, assembly GCA_034064705.1. NCBI lineage: Eukaryota > Metazoa > Chordata > Lepidosauria > Squamata > Viperidae > Bothrops > Bothrops alternatus. The sequence goes on from JARGCV010000085.1 coordinate 11,628,849, forward strand.
CGGGCTCCTACTCCCCCTCCTCTTTCTCCGATGCAGATTCCTACTCCCCCACCTATTCCCCCTCCCTTACATCCTCCTCTTTCTCCGATTCAAATTCCCAGTTCGCCTCTTCCATCTCTGCCTCAAACCCCTCCCACGCTCCATTTCCTCTTCCAGATCCCCCTATTCCGTCTCTTTCCCCCTCCCCCATTCAGAATACCCTGGTAAATCGGAGAATGAGTTGGGATAAAACCCCTGATGGTGCCGGCTTGCAAGGGGAAGTTGAGGAGGAGGTCCAACAATATCCCCTCAGAGAAGTGCCTGGGGGTCCTAATGCGCAAGGACGACCCCAAGTTATGTATATACAGGAGCCGTTAAAAGCTTCTGAAGTCAGAGCCTTTCGGAAAGAAATGGTGAATTTTATTGATGACCCCTTAGGAGCGAGCGAACAGCTAGATTTGCTCCTGGGACCCAGTGTTTACACTTGGGATGAGTTGAATAATATTTTAAACATCCTCTTTAGCTCAGAGGAAAGAGGATTGATCAGGAAGGCTGCTATGAAGGTATGGGAAAGGGATTATCCAAATAACCCTCCCAGTGCTGATTACCTACCTCCTGACCAAAAATATCCTCTTCAAAGACCCGATTGGAACAATGCAAGATGTTGCTATTAAAAGAAAATTACAGAGAGGAAAGTGTATGTTTAGAGGGATACAGAGAAAGTAAGACAGCAAGTGATGAAGCAGGAAAAAGCAGGAAAAACCTCCTAGAAAAGAGTTCAAATATAGGAGGAATGAAAGGAACCAGTATGTAGTGAGAGCAGAGAAAGAGGGTTTCGAGGTGGATACCAAAATAGGGAAAGTGTTTTGAATGTGGAATGAAGGGCCAATAGTTATTGATTTGTCAAGAGAAAGTAATGAAATATCCGTATGTGAAGTTGTTTATGCAAGTAGTTTGAATGGAAGTGAATGTGTGAATATGCTGATGTGCAAGTGTGTATATGTGTGTATGATACCTGAAAGGCAGGAATTTAGTTGCCTGCAATGTGAGATTGCTGGAAGATGGGAATCATGAAAACTGGAGGTTGAGCGAGTGTGTGTGTGTGTGTGAGTGAGTCTTCCCCATCCCAGACTGTGGAAGAAGTTGTGAATGGCAGATTTTATTGTTTTAGGGGTCAATTGAGAAGCGGTGGCAAGTGTTTGCCTGAGGAGTTCCATGGAGGATGTGTGAGAGAAATGCATGTAAAGGATTTTTGCAAAACTTCTTCCCCTTTCCTCCCTCTTTCGTTTTTAGCCGGCTGTATTGTTTTAAGTGAGAGAGACAGAAAGTCTGTAGAAACTGTAGTGTTTTTTTCTCCCCTTTGGCCTATTGTAACTTTGCTCAGGGACAAAGATAACTTGTTTAGTATGGCTTCTCCTTGTTCCAAATGTATCATTTGTTTTGTTGCGGCAGTTTGTATTTAACATTTAGAAATGCAGAATCTGTGTGTGTGTGTGTGTGTGTGTGTGTGTGAAAGGAAGTAATGTAACTGACCTAGTTTGATAACGTAACTAATGACAACAAGCTCTCCCTTCTGTTAAAGCTACATGTATCTCATTAAGTTTTTTTTTTTGTGTGATGCTGCACTGAAAAATAAGTTTTTACCTCTTTATGAACGTTAATGCTGGATAGAATTGCAGATAAATGTTCAGCCTGATTGTTTATGGATAGATGGTTATAACAAAGTTGATAAGAAAGAGACGTGGTGGATGTTGGATGGGGAGAAGAGAACGAACGAAGGGGGGGCTGTTGTTTTATTTATTTATTTATTTTGTTTTTATGTCTGTGTGCAGGACACACTGATAAAACATAATATCTAAGAGAATTGAGGGAATTGTAATTCAATCCTTGTCTAAAATGAAGGAGTTGAGAAACATTTTGGGATTATAAGTGAGCTATGTTGTTTTGAATAAAGATTTGTATGCAAACAAACTCAAGCAGAGTTTGGTGAGTGCTCAAGTGGGAAATTCCACAATATGAAAACTAATGACATGTTTATAAAGAATTAGATACTGGGGCTGTTTTCTGCTTTGTCTTGTCTCAGGAAACAAGGCTTGCTGATCCAACACCCCCTTTGAAATTTCCTGTTCACAAGTTTGAGAAACTTGTTTGAACCTCCGTTGAGCTTCAAAGTACATTCCATTGAAGTGGGAGACGAGGTGTGGATAAAGACCTGGAGAAAAGAGACTTTGAAACCTGATTGGGAAGGCCCGTTCCTGGTGTTATTGGTGACGGACACAGCTATAAGGACCAAGGAGAAAGGCTGGACCCACTATACTAGAGTGAAAAAGTCAACTGTTGAGTGGCACGTGACTCCAGTGTCTGGAAATCCTTTAAAAATTAAATTCAAAAGACAATGAATGTTTTGATTTTCTCCCTGCTTCTAGGAACTGCTGCAGACTTGTGTGTCGGACAAAGGGTCAGAAGAAAGGGGAGTAGAATAAAAGATCAATTATGTGTAAACAACGATTATGACAAACAAACTGAATTCCAATGGTTTGTATCCTCTAATATGAGTGGGACTTATGGAGATTGTGATGTGGTATTTCAGGTTACTGAAAAGATTTTAGTGAATAAGAGTGAAACTATAAAATGCTCAGACTCTAGGCAGAAATTGGCAAGAGTTGAAAGCGTATGTAAAGAAAGATTAACCATAACAGAAAATGACCCTAGATGCTCCAGGATTGTTAATATTCTTTGGTCTGGAATTTGTCATACTTCAATTATTAGTTATAATGATATGGAGTATGTATGCAATAAGACTGATAGAATAAAGCATTTGCCTGTGGGATGGCAAGGACAATGTAGGGTGGAGTGGAACAATGATTTTGAGAAAACCACTCGGAAACCTCAAAGCTCTAGATCATTCTCACTCTATCTCAAAAGAATGAGAAATGCTAGGTCTACTAAGTCCCAGAGAAATTGTAACGAATGTATTCAGAAAACAAAACAGGGGACTAGAATAGTGGAAACTTTGTTATATTATACTTACAAACCAGAATGCAATAATACGCTAATAGAACCCTGTATTTAAAACCAAACACAATATTCCAGATGTTATACAAAACAAGGGATTCAATGTTATGAACCTAAAGCAATGGGACCCATAACTGGAAGTATATATGTATATGGCTATAAAGGGGGAACAGAAGGAACACAAACATTATTTACTTATGCCCAAAGTCAAAGTGGTTATATAGCCCATAATCAGACAAGGGGAGAACAGAAGATATCTGTCTGTTTTGATACTTGTAAAGCAATAAGTATAGGATTGGGTTATAATGATGAGGATGGAGTAAGTTGTAAAGGTTGTCAGTGGGAAAGAGAATATATCAATGAAAAGAAATATTTGTTTCAAATGGTAAAACCCCAAGCAAGCACTGGTCAAGTTGCCTTCGCTCCTAGCCATACCTACTGGTATACAGAAAAGGAACCAAAGAAATGGAGCAGGGAACCAACAGGATTTAACCTATCCCTGGGTGCAGTATCCACCGATTGTTTATCAGGACAGTGCACACCAATATGTCTAGAAACATCAGTTTCTCAAACCTCTTTGACCCAATATTATTATTTTGGCATAGGGGTCGATGGAGCAGGAAGAGACTCTTATGGATATATACTTATACAAGTAAAATCCACTAAATTAAGCAATCAACCTGTTAAGTTGTTTTGGGAATATGAAGAAGAGATTACAAAAATAAATGAACTCCCTGTTCCCCCAAAAGCTAAAAATATGTTTATTGAATTAGCACAGGAAGTGGCTAACAAATTAATATTAAGAAACTGCTTTGTGTGCGGGGGAACAAATATGGGAGATGAATGGCCATGGCATGCAAGGGAAGCAAACTATACTGAAATACAACAATGGAACAGGAATTTTACATACAGAAATAATTTTAATGAAACTTGGAGAATATCTATTAATTTGGTTGGGAATGTATGTTATACAAGGGCAAATATTAGTGGTAGAACAAGACCAATGGGATATATGCGATGTTTGAATGAATGGGAAAATAACACTTGGACATCTCAAATAAATGAAACTCAGCCTGATAATTCACTATCTCAAATTGAGCAGTTATCTTTCCTGAACGATCCAGAAAATGATACCTTGCAATGGATTACTCCTGATGGATTATATTGGATCTGTGGGGCATTTGCCTATAATATTCTTCCGGCTGGATGGTTTGGATCTTGCATCCTAGGAGTAATCCAACCTTCATTTTTCCTTCTACCAATGCAAAGTAAACAATAGTTGGGTATACCAGTATATGAGAATGTAAGACGTATTGTTAAAAGAGAGATTAATGACTTTTCCTGTCTTCAGAGGAAATGGAAATATGATGAATGGCCACCTGAACGAATTATTTGTGAATATGGTCCTGCAACCTGGGCACAGGATGGGAGTTGGGGTTACAGGACCCCTATATATATGTTAAATCGTATAATACGCCTACAGGCTGTAGTGGAAATAATTACTAACCAAACTGCTCGAGCTTTAACTAAATTAGCTAAAGAAAGTGTATTGTCTAGAACTTATATTATGCAGAACCGACTCGCTTTAGACTATTTGTTAGCTAAAGAAGGAGGGGTTTGTGGAAAGTTTAATCTAACAAATTGTTGTATACAAATAGATGGATCTGGGACAGTAGTAGAACAAATCACCACGGAAATGATTAAAATAGCCCACGTACCAGTACAAACATGGCATGGTTTATTAGATAAAGAAGGTTTCTTGGGAGGAATATTCTCAAATTGGAAACAGGCCTTATTTATGGGAGGTATAATAATTATTGGATTAATGATGCTACCCTGCTTGATTCCTTTAATAAGGAGCATTGTACAAAGTTCAATAGAAGGAATGATGAAAACCCAGACATCCATAAAATCAATGATGGTATTAAAAGAAATAGGAGATCAGATTCAGCTCCTGGAAGGTATGGAGGTAGTTGGACCAATGAAAGAGAGTATAGTAGAAAAAGAGAGATTGATTGAAATTCAGAAAAATATTAAACAAATTACCAAATAAAAAAAAATGGGGGATTGAGGAGAGTATTTTCAAAATGGAGTATTTTCAAAAGGTTTAAAATTTTCCATGACTCATAGCCATGCTTCCTAAAGTATCCGCCCAGGCATAGAGTAAGGAGAAAGAATGTAGCCAATGAAAAGGGACATGTAGCTGTAACCAGGGAATAGTTGTGATAGTGAGAAATGATTGGAACACAGAGAGTAGTGATGTTTTGAAAAAGGGGTGGGATGTTGACTAACTATAAATTTTGCTAATGCTTCTGTAGAGGTGTGACTTCTCCCCTTGTAACCGTGAGGTTCCTGGTGAGAGTCCACCACGCTTTGCAAATCGTTTTTTTTTTCTTTTGTTAAAATAAATAGAATTCATTTTTCTAACTCTGAAAGTCGTCTCATTTGGATTTCTTTAATACAAAAATCCTGCAAACATGAGTTTGTTAAAGTCAGCTCTTTTGAAGTTCAAAACACTGGCTAGATTGTTTTCTGTTGCTAGTGTTTGCATTATATTAAATTCCAGTATGATGTGGTCACTTTCGCCCAAGTTTCTGGCAACTTCAATTCCCTCTATCACTTCTTCTCTATTAGTTAGAATTAAGTCCAGAATGGCTTTACTTCTAGTTCCCTCCTCTACCTTTTGGATGACAAAGTTGTCAGCTAAGTTGGTTAGGAATCTGTTTGATCTCCCACTCATTGCAGAGTTTGTCTCCCAGTTGATATCTGGATAGTTGAAGTCTCCCATTACTACTGTGGTATGCTTCCTACATACATTTGTTAACTGGTTGGCAAAGAGTTCATCTATTTCTTCTGATTGGTTATATACACCTATGGTAATGCCACTTTTTTTCTCTTTTATATTGACCCATATACATTCTGGAGAGATTTTAATCTTGGATCATGTGCATTTCTGTAGATATGTAGCATTCTCTTACATATAGTGCAACTCCCTCTCCTCTTTTTGTAGACCTATTTCTTTTGAACAATTTGTATCCATCCATCAGTCCATTCCAGTCATGGGTTTCGTCCCACCAGGTTTCTGTAATGTCAACTATGCCATATCCTCCCTCGTGTACTATTGCTTCTAGTTCACCCTGTTTGTTCCCCAAGCTTTGAACATTTGTATATAAGCATTTAAGATTTTTATGCCTGTTTGTGGGCATGTTTCCTGCATCTCCTGAATGTTGTTTGGGTTTTTCTTGTTTCTTTCTTTTTTTTTGAAAAAGTTTTATTAATTTTATAATCATAAACAAGAAAGAAAAACAAATGGAATACCACTCAACTTAATACAATCTTTTACAACTTTCTCCCATAAAAAACAAAGCGTACATTCTTTTAAAATACTTAATATAACTATGGGTGTTGCTCGGCAGCACCCCCTTCACCACATCCCCCTCTTTCTTACTCCCTACCTACTACCATCCCCCCACCCTCTCTCTCCCTCCCTCACTCTCCACCCTCCTCTCCTACCTGCCTACTTCCCTCCACCTTCACTCCTCAATCTACCCCCTCCAGATGTGGTCCAGAGGTACTGCCCGAGCAACCCCTCTTATATCTATTAAATATATCGTTCTTATATATTACCAATATTGCAGTTGAGTACACCATTACACCCCCCCTACCCACCCACCCCCCCGACTTCCCAAAGTGAATACAGGGTAAAACACAAGAAAACCCACTAAACTAAACAAAACTATTATATAAATCCTAATAATAATTTAACTATATTTTCGATCCAACATATAAAAATTTAACTATATAGTAAATACAATTTCTTAAATTGATATTTCCCTTGTATATACTCTATCCATTTTTTCCAGTCCAACATATATTTTTCATTTCAATGATCCTTCAAATATGCAGATATTTTGGCCATTTCTGCCAAATTTATAACTTTCAAAGTCCATTCTTCAATAGATGGTAATTCTGGCTTCTTCCAATATTGTCCCACCAACAGTCTTGCTGCTGTAATCAAGCTCAAAATTAAGTTTGTCTCTATGGTGGTGCAGTCTTTTATAATACCTAACAAAAACAACTGTGGTGAAAATTCAATACGTTTTTTCAAAATATTTTGAAGTATCCACCATATTTTTATCCAAAAGGCCTTAATTTTTCTACAAGTCCACCATACATGAAAATAAGTAGCGTCCGTACATTCACATCTCCAGCACTTAGGTTGTAAATTAGGGTACATATATGATAATTTTTTCGGATCCATATGCCATCTATAAAACATTTTATAAAAATTTTCTCTTAAGTGTTGCGCTTGTGTAAACCTTACATTTCTCACCCAGATCCTCTCCCAAGTTTCCATCATGAATTTTGTCCCCATTTTATCATACAGTCCTTAACTAATTCAGTTTCAGAATCAATTTCTATCAGTACGTTATATAATCTTTTAATATGCATAGACCTTTGATCTCTAACTTGTTTAACTAAATTTTCATCTATTTGAGATAAACCTATCTTCGAATCTTTTTGCCATCTAGTCTGCAGTTGTAAATATGAAAACCAAGTATGGACTATTCCTTCCTCACTTAGCATGTTCAAGGACTTTAATAATAATGAATTCCCTTCTTTAATTAGGAGTTTCTCATAGGGCACCACATCTTGAACTTGTACTCTATTTATATTCTCTATTGCGTGTCTGGGAACCGTCCACATAGGAATTTTTTCATTTAATATATACTGATACTTTTTCCAAACACGCAACAGAGCACTTCTCAGTAGGTGCTCTTTGAAACTCCTATCCACCTTTTTATCATAAACTAGATATGCATGCCAACCATATAATAAATCATACCCTTCAATATTCAATATTCTATCATTAGTTAGATTAACCCAGTCACTTATCGCTACTAAAACAGCAGCGTGGTAATATAACTTAAAATGGGGCATTTTCAAACCACCTCTTTCCCTTATATCCTGAATGATTTTTAATTTGACCCTCGGTTTCTTGCCATTCCAAATAAATCTATTAATACCCTTCTGCCACTCCTCCAGATTCACATCCTTTTTAAGTATAGGTAACATTTGAAAAAGAAATAAAAATTTTGGCAATACATTCATTTTAACTGCCGCTATCCTACCCAGCATAGATAATTGTAATTTTTTCCATTTGTCCAGTTCTGTTTGTATCTTATTCCGCAAAACTTCATAATTATTTTTATATAGCTTCCCATTAGAAGCTTCAATATCAATTCCTAATTATTTAACTTTCTTAACTATCTCACAATCCGTTATTGTTTCCAAATCTTGTTTTGAATTATTATCTAAATTTTTAACTAACATCTTTGTCTTAGATATATTTAATTTAAAGCCTGATACCCTACCATAATTTTTGATTATCTCCATCAAACTCTGAGCTGACTGTGTTGGTTGAGTCAATGTCACAAGCAAATCATCAGCAAAAGCACATAATCTGTAGTCATGTTGTCTAATCTGTATACCTTTTAAGTCATCTGAAACTCTTATCCTATTCAATAAAACCTCTAAAGTTAGAACAAACAACAAAGGGGATAAAGGACATCCCTGTCTAGTGCCTTTCTCTATATTAAATGAATCTGTTAAATCCCCATTCACAATGATCTGACCTGTTTGTTTCTGGTAAACTGCTAGTATAGAGTTAATAAACTGATCCCCCATTCCCATCCTAACAATTAGTTTTTTTTAAAAAACAACCAATTCAGTCTATCAAAAGCTTTTTCCGCATCCAAAAACATAAGAACTGCAGGCACCTGGATATGCTTATCCAAATATTCTATTACGTTAATGAGTTGTCTAACATTAGTTTTCATCTGTCTCCCTTGTAAGAAACCACTTTGGTCTGAATGAATTATTTGTTGTAAAACTGTCATTAATCTATTAGCCATAATTTTAGCAAGAATCTTATAATCCGTATTCAACAATGAAATAGGTCTAAAATTTTCTGGTTGAGCATTGTCTCTTCCCTCTTTGGGAATTAAAGAAACATAGGCTGTTTTCCATGTAGGTGGAACCTGACCACCCTCTTGTATATTAACAAATAACTCTCTAAGAGGTTCCACCATTTCCATTTGAAGATGCTTATAATAAATTGCCGTTAGCCCATCAGTCCCAGGAGATTTTCCCATTTTCAGTTGTTTAATCACTGAAATTATTTCTTCTGATGTAATCAGTGCATTTAACCTATCTCTTTGTTCATTGCTAATTGTCAATACATTTTCATTTTGCAGAAAAAGTATCTATCTCATTCTCTTGTATCTTCTCTTCAGTGTACAACTTGGAGTAAAATTTAAAAAAACTTTTTAAATAATTTCTTGTTGAAACACCTCCTTCCCTTTATATTCTATTTTATCAATTATGCGGGATTTTTGTTTTTTCCTTAATGTATAGGCTATCCATCTGCCAGGTTTATTAGAATTAAAAAATGTATTATGTTTAGCATATTGTATGTTCCTAGCAACTTGGTCGGTCATCAACAAATCAAATTGTTTCCGTAGAATCTTAATCCCCTTTTTAATGTTTTTATCATCTGGTCTCTTTATTAATAATTGCTCTTTCTGTCTTATTTCCTCCTCTAACTCCTTCCTTTTTTCCTCATGTTTACGTCTATACTCTATACCTTTTATTCATGTCAATTAAAACCCCACGCATAAACGCTTTGCTAGCATCCCATACCATTTCTATTGTTGTATCCTTATGCAGATTTAACATAAAAAATTCCTTCATAAAATTTTTACATTCATTCACATTTGTATCATATTTAAACAAATTTTCATTAAGTCTCCAAGATCTTTTAGGGGTCTGACCTACCATTAGTTCCATCCAAACCGGATTATGGTCTGTTAAAACTTTGGGTAGGATTTTCACCTTCTTTAATCTAAAAATAAGTCACTTGTAGTTAATATAAAGTCAATTCTAGAAAATGACTGATGTCTATCTTTACCATGTCTTTCTCTCCATATATCTATCAAATCAAAATCATCCTTAATATCAAAAAAAGATTTAGGCAACATGGAACGTGTTTGAGGAATTGGTGAAGTCTTCCTCTTATCTAAACCAATATCTATAACACCATTCCAATCTCCCATTAAAATACAAGACCTATAATCAAATTGTGTTAACTTTTTATGTAATAACTTGTAAAATATTCCTTGTTGTTGATTTGGTGCATATATACCCATCAGAAGAACTTTCTTCCCATCTATTAAAATTTCAATTGCTAAAAATCTACCTTGAATATCTGATTCTATTAATTTAGCTCTTATATGATTTTTAACATAGATAACAATTCCATTCTTCTTCTCAGCAGCCGCTGCCACAAAATGTGAACCTAATTTATTATTTATCAAATATTTCTGATCAGTAATTCTAATTTTTGTTTCTTGTAAGCAGATTACATCATTTTTACATTGCGTCAAATAGTGAAATATCTTCTTCCTTTTCTGTGAAGAATTTAAACCATTGACATTCCATGTCAAATATTTATTTGACATGACCAACTTGAGAAAGCTTTTGCAAGGCCAAATCAAGTTTTTCATCCATTTTCTTCTTTGGTCTTGCTCCCATGGCTTCCGGACGTGTAGATACAGCTTGGATTGGATATATTTGTTGTTCCTTTTCTTGTTGTTCCATGCGTTTAGTAGTTGCTCTTGTTTGCCTTTGATCTTTAGGCTTCTCTACTTCCAAAGGCTGAAAAATATCAATGCTTTGTGCGGGCAGCTCCATCAAAACTCCTTTGTCAACTCCTGATGCTGCAAGGGGTTGTGACTCTGAAGACTGTATTTGTTATTTTAACTCCATATCTCTCTCTTTTGGTAAATCTGCCCTTTTTGGTGTTGGAGATGGGGGTTTACCAGCCTTCAACACATTCTCAAAAAAAATCTTTCGCTTTCCCAACAGAGTTCAAGCGGTATCTATTACCCTGGTAAAATAATGACAGTCCAGCTGGAGCCTCCCATCTAAATTGTATGCCATATTTTTTAAGTTCAACCACAAAAAATGCATAATCTTTTCTTGCTCTTAACATCTTCGGAGGAATCTCCTTCAAAACCACACCTCCTGGCCAGCAACACTTAATTTCTTATTATAAGATGTTGTAAGAACGTAATTTCTGAATCTCCTTGTAACAAAATAAATCACAATGTCTCTAGGTAAATTTCTTTTGTCTTGCAATCCATGAATTAACTCTGTAGATCCTGTCAATCTGCCAAGAGACATTTTGTACTCCATCTTCTAAAAATTGTCCCAAAGCCTCTTCAAAAATTCTTCTCAGGTCATCCTGATTCTCATTTGCAACTTCTTTCAGCCCTCTGATTCTAATAGCCAACATCATTTGATTATATTGTACCATGACTGCTTGATCTTGTATATCGCTTTTAATTTCATCAAATTTTCCCTCAATTTGTTGCTCAATCCCTCCCACCTTTTCTTTAACTCTCAAAGTATAATCCCAAACCCCCTTAATAGCATCCACAATATCTTCTCTTATCACAATATTGTGAGTCTCAATTGTTTCTTTAATTGTCTCCAATTCATCAGTTACACCTTTAACTTGTTCCTCAATCTTTCTCTCCATTTTTTCAGTCATTGTAGAAAATGCAACCTGCAAATCTTTCATGGTAAACATTTCTGGAGGAGGTTGAGTAGATGAGGGGGCTTGAGATTCTGTAGATGTTAAAGAAGCTGGGGGAGCAACAAGAGTACTTGCTTGTAATTTAGAGGGCTGAGCTGGGGAAGATACTGCCACCTTCGCAGAAGCTATTTTAGTTTGTCTGGCAGCCATACTATATTCAATCACTTTTAAAAAGTTAGTTTAAGTAAAAAAGAATCCTTACAAATATATTGCCAAAATAATTTCCTCTTCTTATCTTCTTTCAAATCAAAATTTAATTGTAATTTATAGGGTTTTAAAGTTTAAATCTGAGCGGTCGCTCTGGCTTTGCTCTAAGAAGAGGGGAAAAATCACTTTCACTTTCCCTGTCACTTTCCCTTTACAGTGAAAGCGATCGCCATCTTGGATACATTATGTTGATTGTAGAAATATGTGGTCAGAAGTAAAAAATAAAAAAAAATACTTGCAATAAAGAACTCCTGTATTCACTCCGCCTGCATGCAGGTCTCTCTTAAGTATTTATTTGAAGCAGAGATGATCGCGGCATCTTTTTCTGTCAGCCGACAGAAGCGTCCCAGGGCAGGAGCGTCTTCGAGCACCTGGGGAGCTCTCACTCTTTCCCCCTGAAAACTTTTTCAGGGGGTTTTTAGAGGAGCTCAACCCACGCCCGTTGCTCTTCACCCCTTCTTCGCCCAAAGGGGGGATTTTTCACTGCAAAAAACAGCTGATGTTCGCTGTTTTTGCAGCTTTACAAAACCCCGGGAACGGAGCCTCCGAAGGAGACTGTGGCGACGCCAGTGGAGCCACCGGAAGTCCCGGGTTTTTCTTGTTTCTGCCTCCCTCATTGTTTGATTTGTTTTCTTGGGATTTATGATTGGTTGTGGGTTCTAGAGATTCTAAAGATTGTTCACCCTCCTCCCTCAATTTTAGTTTAAAGCCTCCTGATCAGTTGCGCCAGTCTTTTTCCGAGTACATTTTTCCCTGTTTTCCTGAGGTGCAGCCCATCGCTTGCCAGGAGTCCTTCACATAGGAAATGCAGTCCATGATCTAGGAAACCAAAGTTTTCTTGGTGACACCAACTCTTTAACCAATGGTTTCTTTCTTTTTCCCCCTCAATGGGTGTTGGCCTTTTGTTGGGAGTATGGATGAGAACACTACTTGTGCTCCTAGCTTCTTAACTTTATTGCCAATTGTTTGTAATCTCTCACTATTGTACTCAGGTTCTTTGTCATTTGTCCCAATATGGAAGAGGTGGAAAGGGTAGTAATCAGTAGGCCTAATTATTTTGGTTAAGTTCTCAGCCACATCTTTGATTTTTGCTCCAGGGGGACAACATACTCCCTGGTTTGTATGTCAGGTCTGTAGATAGATGATTCTGTTCCTTTGAGGATAGAATCTCCTATTACCAACACTTGCCTTCCTTTTGGGGGGGCTGCAGTCTGGGGTGCTTTTCTGTTTGTCTCTGACGTGTTTGTTGATGTGACTTTTTAGGGATATTTGAAGTTGTTGCTTTGCTAGGCGTCTGCATGTTTTCTTTGAGGGGGAGGTTGTGAGTCTGCGTGTTTCCATCTAAAAGTTTTTATTATTCTACCTACATCTCACTGAAGGCTATAGTGCCAGAAAATAAATGAAAGAATGTTGTTGGTTTTGTTAACTATTTCATATGTTTCTAATGAAAAGTGGTATTTCTCTTTCACTTTTTTGGCTGATACATAGAACTAAGAGTGCCCATATATATCAAACAATTGAAATCCTGCATTTCCGAAATTAAAAAAAAATCTTACAGCTTACTCATAAAAAACTGATGAGTGATTTTACAATGAATGCAAGCTCCAATTCTATAGCACTTCTGGGAGTATAAATCAACTTAATCTTGTGGGGCTTTCTTTTCAGTAGAGATGAATGGTGCTGCATTTTTTTATTGCAGACACTACAATAAGAATTGGATTCATGAAATGTGTAACATCTGTTTTTGAAAAGGCAATTTATTTACTCATCAAAAATGACTCAGTATGTTCTTTTTTGGCATAGATTTTATAACATTTTGTAAGAGAACCATAGTTTTTTTAAATGTAAATTTAGAAACTAGTTTGATGAATATGTGACGCATATAGATAATACCAACATAAGAAAATATATGTAGTTTAGAATTTTTTTTCCTTAAAAAGGATCAGGAATAAAAGGGAAAAATGTAGTGTTTTGTTGACAATTTTTTTTGCATTCAAAATGATGGGGTTCATAAGCACAGTTTTGTTTTCTGCTACAAGAAAAGGTAAATACATTTTTAAATAATTACCTCTTTAGAATTTACATGGTTTAACCCAGAGATTTTACAGTATTTTTCAAACCTAACCTTAAATTTTTTCTTGATATGAAAAATGTGGATTTTAGGATAAATATAATATTTTAGGAATAATGTAACATATGAGCTGATAATGGTAGTATACAAGTAGCACAAAGGAGCTACCTCCAATGCATCAAATACATTTACATAGTAGCAGATTGGAGTTTTTCCACAAGCATTTTATTATACAGGATGTGTACACAATGGTTTCTTAGTGTATTGAAAAGAATTGTATAGAATACTCATATTCATACTGGGAGAATACATGGATGTTTGAAATAGCAATATGGTGTTATATCTCTACTTACATATTATTTTTCCTCCCACAAATCAGGTATAGTTTCACCATCTTAACAGCAAATTTCATTGGTAACATATGTTTTATTGTGGGGAATCTAGACAAAAAGATGGCAAGCAAAACTTAACAATTATGTAGAAATTCTAATAAAATTAGAAGTACCTAGAAAGATAGTTGTCAGAACGCTATTTCCCTTATACCCCTCTTCCCTTTTTTGCCATTCTATTGGGAGGGAGGGGGCATGGGGGCTTTCTGCAGTGTATTTCTTTTGCTTTGTTCTTTCTCTTTGAAATGTCCTGTCCCTTTCTTGGGGTGAGAAAGGAATGTGCCTCAGACCATCTGCCTTATCTCTGGGCAGAGGGAAGATGGCGCAAAGAGACCTGACAACCTTGAGAGTGGCGCCTTATTGGTTTGTTCCCACAATAATTTGACACCTTTGGATTGGCTCTATTTGAACTGACCAGATGGACAGTTGAGGTGGGGTTTTGGATTCCTACTTTGAATGTATTGTTTCGTTTGGGAAACCCTCAGATCCTGCCTTAATTCCCTTTAGTCAGCACCTCCCAATAAAAAAGTTCCTATTGAAATGATGCACATTTCAAGGGTTCTGCTTTCTTGGGAGGTTTAGCTGACGCAGGTCCTTACAGTAGTTTTATATGGCTTATGTATGGAAATATTTTTATTTTGAACAAAAGGTCAAGTTTTGTATTTATAACATTCTATGTATGAGAAAGCATTTCAATCATAGGCAATACCTCTAAGAATTAATTCAAGATAATCTATGTCTGGTGGTAATGATGAACATGTTATTGCTAAAGTTTATACATTGTTACTGAAATTGAATTTGGAGAATGAATATGCATGATTCAATGGGCAAAGAATTTTGGGTATAATATAAAGGTAAAGATAAAGGTTTCCCCTGTTCAGTTGTGTCTGACTCTAAGGGGTAGTGATCATCACCATTTCTTAGCTGAAGGAACCAGCGTTGTCCAAAGACATTTCCATGTGGTCATGTGGTCAGCATGTCTATACACCAAGGCACACAGAATGCTGTTACCTTCTTCTCAGGTCCATAGTTGTGTCCTGCCATTCTGTTGGTGGGGGAAGGATGTTGGCATTTCTGGGATGCTTTCGCTTTGATGTAACACTTGGGAATTAGGGAGGGGGATTGTTTTTAGAGACGGGGCAGACTCCCAGCTGGTTCCAGCCTGTTCCAAGGGCACCATGCCTTGAGAGTGACCTGTTATCTGCCCAGAACCTCAGCATGCTCAAAACATCACATTAGCTGCTGGTGGACTGGTTGTGGGTGGTGGTGTTGGGAC
Organism: Bothrops alternatus; assembly: GCA_034064705.1. Lineage (NCBI taxonomy): Eukaryota > Metazoa > Chordata > Lepidosauria > Squamata > Viperidae > Bothrops > Bothrops alternatus. The sequence goes on from JARGCV010000085.1 coordinate 11,644,445, forward strand.
TTGGGGAAAATGAAAGAATTGCTTTGTGTTTTGCCCAGGACCTTCAGATTCTTCCTGACTTTTCTGCAACCACTAGCTCTCAGTAAAAGTTCTTTTGATTCGAGTCAGTGGATTCAAGAGTCTTACTTTCCTGAGGGATCAGGTCAGGCAGGTCCTTACATTAGGTGGAATCTGCAAACCCAGTCAACCAGAGAGGCACATAGCCTTATGGTGGGGACCATGCAAGCAATGTCAGCTCAAGGCAGTGACCAGGATGAAGCTGAGTGCTGGGGGGGAGTCTCATCCAGGGCTCCCCCTGAGTTGGAACTCTCCGAGTGGATGGAGGAAGTTGCTAGCCTGGGAGATTTATCAAGACCCATCAGCATCAGCAAGAAAAACGACTGGGAAGGGAGAGCCAGAGGGGTGATTCTCACCCGGGGGAGTTGTAGCAACCAACAATGAGAGTGCAACTGGAGCTGTAGGAGCTTGAGGATGAGGAGGAAGGTAGAGAACTTGACCATGCCAACCACCTGATGAAGCAAGCCATGCATTTTATGATGGATGCCTTGGCACATGAATCCCATGCCAAAGCTGCTGTCAGTGAGATTTGGCAAGCCCAAGAGGAGGAACATTGCCACTAGACACTACAGCAGGAGTTTCAGTAACCCCAGCAAGTGTCACCTTGGCTGCAGGCACAGCACCGAGGGGGACTACCAGAGCTAATACCGTGGGGGGGGGGTGGCCAAGTGAAAACCAAAAGTCACAAGACCCCACTCCTTGGTGTGAAGTTTGATGGGGACCCCCAGTAATTGGGGTTCTTCCTGGCCCATGTCCTAACTTACCTGCAGAAGTATGGTCCAGAAATACTCACTGAAAACACCAAGGTAAGCAGCATCATGGTAAACAGCATGGTGATACTGAATAACATGGATGCTCTAGAAGTGAGGAACTTTGATTGCTTTTTGTCAGTGCTTTGGTGGTTTGAGGACTCCCTGGCTGATTGCAAAGTGAGAGACTGCATAAAAATCCTTCACCAAGGTCATAGAGGGGTGGCCAAATACACTGAAGAATTCCATGAGCTGACTTGCCAACTCAATGACTCATCTCAACAGATGCTTCAAAGATGGGCCAAATGATGATGATGATGATGATAATAATAATGATGATGATGATGATGATGATAAAGTTGGAAGGGACCTTGGAGGTCATCTAGTCCAACACCCTGCTCAGGCAGGGAACCCTGTACCATTTCGGACAAATGGCTGTCCAGTTTCTTCTTAAAAACTTCTAGTGTTGGCGCATTCACTGCTTCTGGAGGCAGGTTGTTCCACTGGTTAATTGTTCTAACTGTCAGGAAGTTTCTCCTTAGTTCTAGGTTGCTTCTCTCTTTGGTTAGTTTCCACCTGTTGCTTCTTGTCCTGCCTTCAGGCACTTTGGAAAATAGCTTGACTCCCTCTTCTTTGTGGCAGCCCCTGAGATATTGGAACATTGCTATCATGTCCCCCCTCGTCCTTCTCTTCGTTAAACTAGACATACCCAATTCCAGCAACTGTTCCTTATATATTTTAGCCTCCAGTCCCCTAATCATCTTTGTTGCTCTTCTCTGTACTCTTTCTAGAGTCTCAGCATCCTTTTTACATCATGGTGACCAAAACTGGATGCAGTATTCCAAGTGTGGCCTTACCAAGACATTGTAAAGTGGCATTAATACTTCACGTGATCTTGATTCTATCCCTATGTTAATGCAGCCTAGCACTGTGTTGGCTTTTTTTGGCAGCTGCAGCACACTGCTGGCTCATATTTAAATGATTGCCCACTAGGACTCCGAGATCCCTCTCACAGTTACTACTATTGAGCAAGGTACCCCCTATGCTATACCTGTACATTTGGTTTTTCTTGCCTAAATGTAGAACCTTACTTTTTTCACCATTGAATTTCATTTTGTTAGATAGTGCCCAGTGTTCACGTCTGTCCAGATCCTCCTGTATCCTAAGCCTGTCTTCTCGAGTGTTGGCTATTCCTGCCAGCTTGGTGTTGTCTGCAAATTTAATGAGTTCCCCATCTATCCCCTCATCCAGATCGTTGATGAAGATGTTGAAGAGCACTGGGCCCAGAACAGATCCCTGGGGTACCCCACTACACACTTCCCTCCATGTAGATGTGGTTCCATTGAGGACCACACGCTGAGTACGGCTGGTCAGCCAGCTACGGATCCATCTGGTGGTGATGCTGTCTAACCCGCATTTTTCTATCTTATCAAGTAGTAGGTTGTGGTCTACTTTGTCAAATGCCTTACTGAAGTCCAAGTAAATTATATCCACATCATTCCTCTGGCCCACTAATTTTGTCACTTGGTCAAAGAATGCAATAAGGTTTGTCTGGCATGATCTGTTTTTGACAAACCCATGTTGGCTTTTAGTAATGACTTTGTTTGCCTGAAGGTGTTCGCTGATTTGTTGTTTGATTATCTTTTCCAGAATCTTCCCAGGTATTGAGGTCAAACTGATAGGTCTGTAATTTCCTAGGTCCTTTTTTTCCCTTTTTTGAAGATGGGAACTACATCAGCTCTTTTCCAGTCCTCTAGTAGTTTCCCAGTGCTCCAGGATCTTTGAAAAATATAGTTCAGTGGTTCTGAGATCACATCTGCCAGTTCCTTAAGAACCTTGGGGTGTAATCCATCTGGTCCTGGTGATTTGAACCCGTCTAGGCTGGACAGGTGTTCACTTACCATTTTCTTGCCTATCTTAACTTGTATTTCTATTTTGTTTTTTATAGCACTATTTTTTTAATAAGCTTTTATTGAATACAAAGAAAAAAAGCATTAAAAACACTGAACATGGTAAATCGTCTTTGACTGACATCTCAGTCCATATTGTATATTAATTACATATAATATATCTATATACAAACTATACATTTCTGGTCTCTATCTTAACCTATCTCTTTATTTGTGACCTCCAATTTTTCCCCCTCCATCTATGAAATTTATTTCATATTCGATAAAATTCTGTTTCTTCCTGATTTTTTAATCTTTTCATTAACCTATCTAGTTCTGCACAATACATAATTTTCTTTATTAGTTCTTCCTCACTCGGTACTTCCATTTCTGAGCAAATAGTATCCTTGCCGCCATAACCATGTGAATAATTAAATATGTGTCCTCTTTATTTACATTTTTCTCTAGTATTCCTAATAGTAATGCCTCAGGTTTGTATAGAATATTTTGCCTAGTCATTTCTATTGTTTATGGCACTATTTTTTTATTAAATTTTTTATTATTAGATATCCATTTGTACATGTAAACAAAGAAAAAATTCAAGTTAAAGCCATTCAACTTAATACAATCATTTTAAATTTGTAGACCTTCTTCACTTCGTATATCCAAGTTTAACTATAAGCCAACTACATTTTAAAAAATTTAAATTTCACTTCTTTTCAGATCAATCCATTGGACATCAAACAAACAAGTCATCTTAGTAAAATTAATAATTTTCATGTCGATACACCCATCCCTTCAACAAGTACATTCTTAGTCTATTTAATATATATCTTCCATTAATCACCCTCTCATGTCTCTTGCTCTTACACTTAATCGTTAAATCAGTCCATAATTCTTTGCCTTTAATTCCTTGCATAAAATATTAAGTTTCTCTTCTTTTCAGTTGAATTCTGGGCTTCTTCTTCTGCCAGGTGGATTTCCATAACACGGCTTCCCTTCCAAGTAATAAGTCTCTCTTTATTGCTTGCAATATCACTTGGTTCCATATAAGCCATACTCTGTGGATTCTGTCAGTTTGCCAAGAGAAATTTTTAGCCTCCTCTCCTAGATATTTTTCCAATGCTTTTACCACAAATTTTTTCAGATCTTCTTGCTTCTCATTTGGGGATTTTTCCAGTCCCCTGACCCTAATTGCTGTCATCATCTGGCGATAGTACATCATAGTTGAGTGGTTTTGCACCTCACTTGTCATTTCAGCAAGTTGTCTCTCTTCTTGTCTCTCCACCTCTTCCATCTTTTCTTCAACCCCTTCCCAGACCCTCTTAAAATTTCTCCCAATATCTTCTCTCATTTTTCCACTGTGTGTTTGTACTGTTTCTCCGGTTTGGTCCAAGTCCTCAATAACTGCTTTGCTTTGATCTTCCCCCTTCTTCTCCACTTCTCTGCTTTGTTCCACTGCCTCCAACATCCTCTCCCTTTCTTTCTTCCCTCCTTTTCTCATATATGTCTATTATCATGTCCATCTTTCTCATTATTTTTCAAACGGTGTTAACATTGCATCTTTTAATTCTTTCGTCGTCATTTCTGGAAAGGCCTGAGTAGACAGGGGGGCCTGGGATTCTGTAGATATGGAGGAAGGTGGGGGGCAGGTAAGTTGTTCCCTGGTGTTTTAAGGATCTGGGCTGGAGAGGATGCTGCCACCTTTGAGGGCACCAGTTTGGATTGCATAGTGGCTATCCTAACTTCAATTCGCTGTTAGCCAAGCTTCTTTATGCAGAGGACTAGTCCTTACGCTTATATTGCCATGATGTACTCTCTTCTATTCTTCCTTAGGTTTATTTTGCAAAGTTTTTAAGTTATGCATCTCTGCTGCCCTCTAGCAGTCTCTTTCGCATTACAGTTTCTCTTTCGCCTTTCTCTTCCGGTCGCTTTCACTTTACAGTAAAAGTGGTCGCCATCTTGGGTGCCTTTTGTTTATTGTGAACGTAATTAATCCGAGGTAAAATATAAGAAATACTTGCTTTTTAAGCTCCTGCGTTCAGTCTGTCAATCTCTGTGCCTCTTTGAAAAGTTTTCCTCGAGCGGTGGCTGGTCTCAGCATCTTGGTCTGTCAGCTGACAGATGCTGCTCCGGGCTGGAGCTATTGTGAGCGCATGGGGAGTCCTCTTTCTTCCCCCCCCCGAACGTTTTTCGGGGAGTTTTCAGAGGATCTCAACCCCCACTCACAGCTCTTCGCCCCTTCTCCGACCGATGAGGGCTTTTTTCCGCCATCAAAAACAGCTGTTTTCCGCTGTTTTGGCGGCTTTACAAGTCCCGGATCGCAGAGCCTCCGAACAAGGCTATTTCAACCCCGAGGCAGCTACTGGAAGCATCGTTTATGGCACTATTTTTGATAGGTTGGTCTGTTTTTTCCCTTTGTGTAAAGACAGATGCGAAAAATGAGTTAAATAGTTCTGCTTTCTCCCTGTTCCTTGTCACCTTCTTGCCACTTTCACCCACTAATGGACCAATTGTTTCCTTCACTTTTTTCTTGTTTTTTACATGTTGAAAGAAGCTTTTTCTGTTATTTTTGACTTTGGTCGCAAGCCTTAGTTCATTTTGAGCCTTGGATTTCCTGACTTCATCTTTGCAGGCTTGGGCTATTTGCTGATATTCTGACCTAGTTATGTGTCCCTCTTTCCACTTTCTATACTTGTCCTTTTTATCTTTCAGTTGATCAGAGAGTTCTTTATGCAGCCATGCTGGTTTCTTTTGAGAGCTGTTATTTTTCCTCTTTGTTGGTATTGTGCTAGACTGGGCCTTTATTATCTCACTTTTCAAAATTTCCCAAGCCTTTTGAGTTGTTTTCCCTTGGAGGATTCTCATCCATGGAATCCTTCCCAAACCCTCTCTAAGTTTATTGAAATTAGCTCTCTTGAATGATTTATACAATGCCTGCATTTCAAGGGGAGCCCCTGCAACCCTCCATGACTGGCTAAAAAAGTGAGATTGACCAGGCCTGCAATAGGTATTGCCCATGCTGGTCATGAAAGATGTTGCCACAGTTGCAGTCCATCACCTTCTTCAAGTGCAACCAAGAAGGGCACCAAGCAGTGGAATGCAAGACTGGCCAGCCCACTAAGAAGGGCGCTTCTAGCCCTACTGGGAAAACCACCAAGCCACTGCAATGACCCAGGGAGACAGTTCTGAAGGGGGTGGAGGTTGTCAAGCTCACCTCCACCCCAAAAAGGGACGAGGGAACTCTGACTCTGCCAGGCAAAGGCTGACTGACATCAACACCAATGATGATTTCCTGATAAGTGGCCCAATCAGACCAGTAACAGTCCTGATAGAGCTAGGTTTCCAGGCTTTGGGGCTGAAAGTCACCCTATCAGCCCTCCTGGACTTGTGCTGCACCAGGTCCCTGGTCAGCCTGGCCCTCATAGAGACATTGGGGATCTGATTAAGATGTCTGAAGGTGCCAGTCACATTTTGCCAATTAGATGGGTCAGTAGTGGGGGCATCCCAGCAATGTTCATCACTGAGCTCATAGAAATGTTGATGGGGGCCCATACAGAGACTCTAAGCTTTATAGTGGCACCCCTTGGTTTTAGGGCTGGCATGATTAAAGAAGTGGAACCCTTATGTAAATTGGAGGAGAGGGCTGCTGAAGATCCAAATTAACTTCCCCCTCCAGGCCTGAGAACACATGGGGAGCTACCTCCCCATTTTGCGAATCAGGGGCTGCAGTGTAAGAACAAGAGAAAGACCTCTATCCCCCTAGAGTATTGGGACCTGAGAAAGGTGTTCAGCGAGAAGGGATCAGACGAACTCCCCCCTCACCAGCTGACGGACTGTGCCATTGAGATCCTGCTGGGGGCTAAACTGCCCAAACCAAAACTCTATTCAATGACCCCAAGAGAGCTATGGTTGTTTATTGACAAAAATCTCACTGGTGGATTCATCCAGCCAATATGACCCTGGGTGGCTGCTCCTATTTTGTTCTGAGAGAAAAAGGACATTGCTTTGCTTGTGTGTTGATTATAGGGGGCTACACAGGGTGTGTGTGGAAAATGTTTTCCACTGATGAAGGACATGCTAGCTCAGCTGGCCAAAGGAAAGATATTTACAAAACTGGATTTATGAGAGGCTTACTATCGTGTGAGGATTAAAGAAGAGGATGAATGAAAACAGCTTTTAATTGCCCACTAGGGTCTTCCAGTTTAGAGTTCTCCCTTTTGGGCTTCCGGATGCCCCTGTTGTTTTTATGCAATTGATGAATGAGGTCCTACAGCAGCATCTATACAAGAGGGTGCTGGTATATCTAGATGACATTTTAATTTACACTGAAACAAAAGCTGAGCATATAAAGCTGGTGAGGGCAGTGTTCAAGAAATTAAGGGCTGCTAAATTGTATGCCAGACTTTTCAAGTGTGAGTTCCACCAGAGCAGAATAGACTATTTGGGTTAATGCATTTCACATGATGGGATAGAGATGGACTCCCAGAAAGTTCAAGTGGTGCTGGATTGGGCTCTGCCCAAACCAGGAAGCAACTATAAAGCTTCCTGGACTTTGCAAACTTCTACCATCAATTTATTCCATCTTTCACCCAAATAGCACTCCCATCATTAACCTTTTGAAGATGAAAGGGGGGGATAAACCTGAATCCAGTCAACCTCTGAAATGGACTCTGGAATGCCAGATGGCATTCAAGAAATTTAAATGATTATTTGCAGTAGAAGTTATCTTAAAACACCCTGACCTGAATGTACCATTTGTCATTCAAGCCAATGCTAGCGATGTAGTTGTAGGGACAGTTTTGTTGGAGACAAATGAGCAGGGCCAGCTGCAACCCTGTTCTTACAGTTCTAGAAAGCTGCCAGAAACTGAACAAAGGTGGGCAGTGTGGGAGAAAGAGGCTTATGTGGTACACTGGATGCTTCTAACCTGGAGACATTTCCTCAAAGGGAGCAAAGTGCCTTTTGAGATATGGACTGATCATAAAAACCTAGAGGCACTGAAAACTTCTAGGAAGCTGCTGCCCAAGAAAGTCCATGGACACAGTACTTTAATCAGTTTGACTTTACTTTGTGCTACCTCCCGGGGGGTGGGAAGAACTTCTTAGCTGACAGTTTATCTCATATGCCTCAATATAATTGCTCTAAACCAAATGTAATTAAGCCATAGATCCCATCTTGCCAGTTGGTCACCCCAGTAACTACCCAAGTGCAAGCAACGGAATGGCAACGAGTAGACAATAATGTAACTGCAGCACTTAAAGCTGCGCTGCAGGAAGACAACTGGTTTAAAGCCACAAGAATGAATGCTCAGTTCAAGATGGATTAGCTGGAGTGGGAGCTACGTTATATGTGCCAGAGACCCTAAGAATGATAATTCTGGGAAAGAGTCATGACTAAAATTGCTGGATATTTTGTAAAAACTTTGCATCTGGTTAAGAGGCAGTTTTGGTGGCCATCATTAAAAAATGACATTGAAAGCATTGTGGCGAGTTGCCCCATATGTGCTTCGGTGAAGCAGTGACAAGGGAAAATTCCAGGACTCCTTAAAACAGTAGCACCATAGAGAGAGTTTTCCATGGATTTCATAGTAGAACCCCCTGAAAGTTATTGGGTGATAACCAACTTGTTCTTGAAGCAGGTACACTTTGTCCTGTGTCAAAAGACTCTATTGGCACGGGCACTGACCAAACTGTTTGTACAGCATGTGTACCAACTACATGGTATATCCCAATGCATCATCTCTGACAGGAGGGTGCAGTTCACTTCCAAGTTCTGGAAAGCATTCTTAAACCGCCTTGGTACCGATCAAGGACTTAGCTCCAGTCACCATTCTCAAATGAATGGGGGTTCAAATGTACAAACTCAATATTGGAACAATATCTTAGATCAGGGGTGTCAAACTGCTGGCCCATGGGCCAGATGCGTCATGCGGAAGCTGCGCCCACTCCAGCTCCGGCAAGGGGAAAAAAGCCATGATACGTTGTAACACATCACATGACATGGTGAGTTTGACACCCCTGTCTTAGATGCTACATTAACTATCAACAAGATAACTGTACCGACCTACTACCTTTTGCAGAGGTGGCATACAATAATTTGGGAATTTCTGCAACCACTTTCTCTCAATAAAAGTTCTTTTGATTCAAGTCAATAAATTCAAGAGTCTTACTTTCCTTAGGGATCACCTGGGGCAGGTACCGAAGTGGTACCTATTGTCTACTCACATTTGTGTGCTTTCAAACTGCTAGGTAGGTAGGTAGGAGGTGGGGCAAGTAATAGGAATACATTCCATTACATGGCACTTGGGTCTTGAATCCAGGCTGTCAGCTTTCCAGCTGACAAACTCAGTGTATTTAACTGCTGAGTCATCATGTCCCTCAAGTATAATATAAAGCTTGGGGAATGGGAAAGCATGTGGACGAAGGGTTTAAAATTTATATTAAATTATAATCTGATAGAAAATGTTTATAAAATGATGTTACATTGGTATTTAACACTCAATAAATTTTCAAAGATATACAAAAGTATTTCAAATATATGTTGGAAATGTAAATATAAATAAGAAGCTTTTTACCATCTTTGGTTTACTTGTGTTAAAGCAAAGTAATACTTGGGTAAGATTCATATTTTAGTACAGGAGATTCTTAAAGTGTTTATAAAAATTAAACCAGAGACTTTTCTTTTAGACTTAATGATCAAAGAACTTGAAAAAAATCTAGAACTTTGCTGTTATATTGTTGACAGAAGCAAGAGTGCTTTATGCACAAAAATGGAAAGATATTTTAATTCCCACAATGAATAAATGGCTGGAAAAACTGATGGACCTAGTAGAGATGGCCAAATTGACTGCTTTAATCGAAGAAAAGAACACATCCAACTTTGTTTCTATTTGAAAGCCACTTCTTGATTTTGTGCTCGAGATGGGAAAAAATATGAAAAGTTGACTTTGGGTTTTGCTGATTAGATAAGTTTGTTGTTATAGAAATGGCTACTCCATATTAAGTGTGTAAAAGTAAAAAGTTAAGGCTGTAATGTTATTTATTCTACTGCACTAAAAGAGTCAGAAGTCAATTCTTTTTTTTCTCCTTTTCCCTATACTTTCTTTCCCCCTTTCCCTCCTCCATTTTCCCACTATTTATACTTTCATTTATATTTTATATTATGATGAGTATAATAATTATGTATTTTTTTAAAAAAATAACTTATATCTAGCAGAGATCCTGCAGAATAGGTTAGCCAATAGAAATCCTCCATGTAAATTACCTGGTAGAGAGTACTGGCTGTGCTACAGAGATTTCAGTTCATGCTTCAACTAAAATGGGCCTCCTGAATTCATGAATCAAGTTTTTTATATAACAAGTTCATATTGGTGTTTATATAGTTGTGAAAGATTTCACTAATTGCTTCTTTCACCAACTTCTGGGATAAATCATCTTTTATTTTTATAATTACTTCTGGTATGTCCATTTTTTTAATTGCCAGTTAGGCAACATTGCAAGAGCAATTGAAATTAAACATAGAATTTTAGTGTAGAAATTCTGGAGGGAAAATGTTTCATAACAGTATCTAAAAAGTAGATTTAAGCTTGTTTTTATGTGAACAATAAGAATATATATAATGTCCTGCTGGATCAGTCCCTGTTGTTACAGTCGCCAGTCAACTGCACGCGGAAGCTCACCAGTCTCCCAATATGGAATGGGACAACTTTTTCTCTCACTTTTTTTATTCTGATTTTACTTTTTGACAGTATCTTTTCTGAGTTTAAAACATCAGACTGAAGGGAAAGGATAGCCAGATTTTAGCCAATGACTGAATTGATTGCCTGCAGGGAATATTTAAATTTAGGCCTATGTAGTTGCTTCTCCTAGGCTAAAAATTCCACAAATGACCACAGATAATGCCAGATGATTTAGTTAGTGCAAGGAAGCTTTCTGGTTGCCTTAGAAACACTAACACTCAAAGTGCACAGTATCATAACTTCATTTCTTGATTATTTTTTAAAAAATATTTTATAGTTGGATGGGATAGTGTCAGAATCCAATTATATTTCATCTCTAGTTATCGACTATAGAAAACCCCATTTCTGCCCTCTCTGGATTCTGTCATACGATGAAGGGGAAGGGGGGTGAACAAAGGGGTTTTATAGCCCTCACTTCCTTCGGTAAAATTTCAAAGGGATTGAATGTGGATACCACCAAAAGGACTAAATCATAACAATGGGGCCATCAGCTTTCATCTACTCCTCTTTGAAGTTTCTCTTCCACCGGCAGTGAGGAAAAAGAGGGTGGAAATGTAACGCCTGGGATTGTCGCTGGAAAGATGGTGGGGTGGGGCTGCTGGGGACCCCTTAAAACCTTGAACCATAGGGCTTGGGCCCCAGGTCCTGTCTAGAATGCCTGCAACCATTTTCTCTTAGTAAAGGATGCCTGTTGGAAGAAATATTCCAAGAGTTCTGTCTTCTTAAGATGCAAAGTGGGGTGGGTCCTTACATTAGACAGGACCTGCAGAAATAGTCTACCTGGAAGGGAGAACCTTGCTGGGGGACTTTGCAAAAATTACCATGTCAGACGGCGGAGCAAAGAAGGGAGAAAACTCCCTAGAAAGGGAGCCGCTGCCCCAACTGAAACCCTGCCAGATGTCGGGATCTGAGAGGTCAGATTCCTCAGGAGAAGAGGTGGTGGAGACACGGGACCACAAACCTCGGTGGTCAATGGGCGTTGGAAAGAAAGGCGAGTGGGAAAAGAAATCAAGAAAGATGACCCTGAGACGGGGGGCCAACCAACCAGAATCGAAGCAGGAGATGGAGAAATCCCTGCAAGCAAGTGAAGAGGAAGGGAGCTGGACACCGTACTCGGGCTGGATCCTAGAGAAAGCTATCGACTTTATGAAGAGAACTCTCAGCTCCCTAGGAGAGGAGAATTCTGAGCTCTATGGCCACCCCAGCTCCTGGAGCTGCAAAGGGAGAGACACCGAAGGGGAAGTGGAACCTGCAGCCCTGGGGACATCTGCTGATCCAGTAGTCCCCATTCCCTGCCGACCCACAGATGATGATCTGGATTGGATGGAAGACACTACCACCAACAATGAAGGCACAGGTCCATTCAAAGACTCCCGCCGCTGGACGTGAAATTCAAGGGGGAGCCAACACACTTGGGGTTTTTCCTAACCCAATTCCTCAGCTACATGGAGGAATATGGGCAGGACATCCCCAGCGACAAAGCCTGTATCCGGATCGTGCAATCTGCCCTGGACGGGCCGGCCTCAGATTGGGTGGTGAACTTGCATGACTCCAATGCCCCAGAGCTCAACGACTTCAACCATTTCATGTCCTCTCTGAGAAGGTGATTTGAGGACCCCTTGGCTGATCGCAAAGCCCATGAAAGGATAAAAATGATGAGGCAAGGCAAACGCCCAGTAGCCGAATATACGCAAGAATTCCAGGCCATTGCCAGCAAACTGAACTGGCCGGAAGACATCCTCCTTAGCCATTTCAATGACGGACTAAATTATGACCTATATGATGCTTGCCTGCCCCGAGGGGACCCACACCAACTTGAGGAATGGTACATCTTGGCAGAGGAAGCAGAGATCGACATATTGAAGAGGCACCGCCGAGGAAAACAATGGAGCCGCTCACTGCCTGAATTGACACGCAAACCAGTGAAACCATCGGCTACGGCCAAGAAGCAAATGGGCTGTTTCAAGTTCAGGAGAGAAGGGCATCGGGCTGTAGAATGCCGCTCAAAAGCCCCCCAGCACAACCCAGACAGATCACCAGCCAGCAAATCCAGAAAGTCTCCAGCTAAGCCAAAAGAACCTGCCATAAGAATGATGGAGGCTGTGGAATCCCCCACCTCTGCTCATCAGGGGGAAAGAACTCCAGCCTACACCACAGGGCCAGTGGATGCCTCAGACAGCTCGGAGGGCGAACCCCTGGTAAGTGGATGCATCACACCCATCCTCAAGACAGTGACTATATTAATTCCCCCCATGCCCGAAGCTGTGAAGGTGAATGCCTTAATAGACTCTGGCTGCACCCACTGCCTCATTAGCCCGACGCTAGTGAGGAATCTGGGCATTCCGTTGAGGAGACTGGAACAACCAATCCCATTTGGCCAGTTATATGGGTCCATAGCAGGGGGGTGCCAGCTACCCTAGCCACCTTACCAATACACCTCTCCCTGGGCAAACATGAGGAAGACATAACGTTTGTGGTGACCCCAGGCATGGAATGCCCAATGATCCTAGGGATGGAATGGTGAATTGGAGGACGGCAGAAATCAAATTCCAGAAGGGGGACCCTATGGATTTAAAATCCCAAGGGGGGGCTACCAGAATCAAGAACAGAAAAAGGATCCATGGGAGAGGAAAAGGGACTACCAGAAATACCAGAGGAATACAGAGACCTTGCTGAGGTTTTCAGTGAGGAGACGGCAGATGAGCTCCCCTCCAACGACCCACAGACTGTGCCATTGAATTCAAGCCTGGGGCAAAACTCCCGAAGCCCAGATTATACTCCATGAGTGTTGTAACGCACCCCAATCATAATGAACCTTAGCATTTTGCCATTGTATCTTTGTGTATTCAACACAGGGACCTTTTGGCTGCACTTAAAGGCTTCCTAATTACCGGCTGACATAGAAACCTTCAGGCTATAAAGGAAACATTTGTTATCAGAACAAAGGTTAGATCAAAGAATGTTCCCTAATTGCTGGCTAACACATAGGCAAACAAACCTTCAGGCTATGCTTGAGATAACTGCTGATAGATAACAGGACGATCAGAAACAGACACTAAATAGCCCGAGATAACATCGCAAGAACTTACAGACCTCTTGACAGAGCCAAAAGTGAAATGATGTTCGTTTGTAGTTACGTGTAGGAAATATATTATCCTGTGATTGTGAGTATATCCTGACCTCTTGACTGAGCAGGAAAAGCAAAAGTAAACAAGTTGAGGAAATGACTATAGATGTAGGAAATATATTATGCTATGTATCATTATGTGACTGTTAAAGTGCCGGACTAAACTTCCTTGTATGTGACTTGATTTATGATGATGTTTGATGTAACTTCAATAAATGGTGTGTACGGACTGCATACGATGTTTGACACTCCAGAGAAAAGCCTGATTTGCCTCATGCCTTCATCTCTACCATTCGGCTCCCGTGACTGAGCCACCCGAGATTGAAGAAGCCTGCGGAGGGCTAGTCTTCAAGTGGTGACCCCGATGTGATGCGAAGTCGCATCCTTCTGACAGCCCACTTCCTGCTTCGTCTGGAATAGACCATGTGCATGCTTTAAGTAGGTATGGGACAGAAGCTATCAAAAAATCGGGCTGAGCACCTGAGAGAATTGCTTGGCTTAGTCAGGAGAGCAAATTATATTCAGAAACTTAATAATCAGACTGTTTTCCCTGTCACTCAGAAAGATTTATATCTTTTATTGGCTTTTTTGGAAAAATTTTATCCCTCTTATCCAGAAGAGGGCCAATTAGACCTCGCCACATGGAGACGCATAGGTTCCTGGCTCCATACACCGCCTAGAGCTCCGCCAGGTGTCCTAGCCCCATGGAAGGCTGTAATGTCCATGCTGGCATTACACTGTGCAAAAACAAAACAAGCTTATTTGATAGATCCTCAGACTTTAAAAATAAGCTCTGAGACATCAAATAAAATATTACAATCTGACTCTAAATTTGCCCCATCAGAGGAACCACCCCCAAGGTATGAACCATTGAGTGCCAAGGCTGGGAGTTGCACTCAATTGACTAATTCTGATCTGTATCCCATGGCATCTGCACCTGCTTCCTCTTCTTCTATTTGCCTTGACCCTGCCCCTATTTCTTCCTTGCAAAGGGGGATTGCTAAAGCCAAGGCTGAGGGGGTCATAGAACTGGATGACTTGGCAGACATTGCCGCTTTTCCAGTAGTTATGGTGCCCGATCCTGCTAATCCTGGCCGGCAAAGACCCAAATACGAAACCTTGGATTATAGAATCATCAAAAACTTGAAGGAGGGAAGGGCTTCCGGTGGCTCCGCCGGCGTTGCTAGAGTCTCCACTGTGAGGCTCCGCTCCCTGGGTCTGTAAAGCCGCTAAAAACAGCGACCATCAGCTGTTTGTCGCGGTGAAAAATCCCCTCTTCGGGCGAAGAAGAGGTGAAGAGCCTCAAGAGCAAGGTTGAGCCCCTCTTAAAGCCCTGGAAAAAATTTCCAGGGACTAAGAGGGTGTGCTCCCTAGGCACTTGAAATGCTCCTGCCCAGAGACGCTTCTGTCGGCTGACAGAAAAAGACGTCGCAACCGCCTCTGCTTTTAAGAAAGAAATAACAGAGACTTTCTACAGACGGAGTGAATACAGGAGTCTTCAGAGTATTGCAAGTATTTTGCTACTTTGTTTCTGTCTTTTTACTTATAACTTTGTTGGAATCAACATAATCCTTTCAAAATGGCGATAGATCTTCTTGCCTAGTGAAAGTGATGGAAAGTGAAACTGAACTTTCTTTTTTCTTTTTTCTCTCTCGGAAGTAAAGCTAGAGAAACCATTTTGATTTGAAATGCTTTCTTAAACTGGAATTTAAAAGAAAGCAAGAAGAGAGGAAAATTTGGCAATTAAATTTTCACCTTTCTAATTAAAGTTTTTAAAATGACGACGAGACAGAAGGCAGCTATAGCGAAGGCGGCTATACCCTCCCCAGGTCAGCCTTCTAAATCACAATCAAGCACACTGCCTGCTTCTTCAGCCCCTGCATCTTTGATTCCGACAGAATTTCAAGCCCCTGCTCCTATACAATCCTCCTCAGAAATGCTTACAATGAAAGATTTACAGGCTGCATTATCTACCGCATTATCCGCACAGACTGATATGCTGGAGAAAAAGATTGAAGAACAGACAAAAGACCTAAGAGGTATGATACAAACTAGTAATATGGAGATAAGAGAAGATATTGCTGAAGCCATTAAAGGGGTTTGGGATTATACTGTGGGAATGGAAGAAAAGTTGGAAGGTATGGAGCAACAGATGGAGGAAAAAATAGAGGAGATTAAAAGTGATCTTCAGGATCAGGCTGTTATGATACAATATAACCAGATGCAGATGGCTGTTAGAATTAGAGGATTTAAAGAAGCTCCAAAGGAGAATCAAGAAGATTTAAGAAAAATTTTTGTTGAAGCTTTGGCAATTTTTCTGGAAGATGGAGCTCAAAATGTTGCCTGGCAAATTGAGCGGATATTCAGGATGAATTCACGTATAGCAGCACAAAGAAACTTGCCCAGAGACATTGTGATATACTTCAATACAAGAAAATTTAGAAACTGGGTTCTTACCAAAGCTTATAATAAACAACTAAGTGTTGCTGGTCAAGAAGTACAGGTGTTGAAAGAGATACCTCCCAAAATGTTGAGATCAAGGAAAGATTATGCATTTTTGACAGAGGAACTTAAAAAAAGAGAGATACAATATAGATGGGAGGCTCCAACTGGACTTTCTTTCTTCTTCCAAAATAATAGATATCGTTTGACTACAGTTGCTAAAGCGAAAGATTTTTTTTGAGAACATACTGATGGCTGGTAAATCTACTTTTCCAAGATTTAAGAGGGCAGTTCTTGTAAAAGATATAGAATCACTACAACTTATGGAACCTCAACTAATTTCAACGTTGGATATGGATAAAGGAGTTGTGGTTGAACAGCCAGTGCAGTGTATTGATATTTTCCAACCTTTGGAGGTAGAGAAGGCTAAAGAACAAAGGCCTACATGTGAAATTACTAAGAATGCGGATCAAAGAGAAAAAGCACAGCCAACTTACACAAAGCAAGCTGCGTTGACATCATTGGAAGCCATGGGAGCAAGGCCTAAGAAGAGGCAAGAAGTGGTCTTGGCCTTGCAGAAGCTTTCACAAAAAGGTCATGTCAAATAAATATTTGACATGGAATGTAAATGGTTTAAATTCTCCACAGAAAAGAAAGAAGATATTTCACTATTTGAAGCAATGTAAAAATGATGTAATCTGCTTACAAGAAACTCATATTAGAATTTCTGATCAGAAATACTTGATAAATAATAGGTTGGGGACGCAATTTGTGGCAGCATCTTCAGAGAAAAAAATGGAATTGTTATTTATGTTAAAAATCATATAAAAGCTAAATTAATAGAAGCAGATAACCAAGGTAGATTTTTAGCTATTGAAATTTTATTAGATGGGAAGAAAGTTCTTTTGATGGGTATATATGCTCCAAATCAGCAACAAGGTATATTTTATAAGTTACTACATAAAAAATTAATACAATTGGACTATAGATCTTGTATTTTAATGGGAGATTGGAATGGTATTCTTGATGCTGGTTTGGATAAGAAAAAGCTCTCGTCTGTTCCTCAATCGCGTTCTATTTTGCCTAAATCTTTTTTTGACATTAAGGATGATTTTAATTTGTCAGATATATGGAGAGAAAGACATGGTAGGGATCAAGAGTTTACTTTTTTCTCCGACAGACACCAATCATTTTCTAGAATTGACTTTATTTTAACTACTAGTGATTTTATGTTAAGTTTAAAGAAAGTAAAAATTTTACCTAATGTATTGTCAGACCATAACCCGGTTATGATGGAATTAATGACTGGTCAGTCTTCTAGAAGATCTTGGAGAATTAATGAAAATTTGTTTAAATATGATATGAATGTGGAAGAATGTAAAAAGGCTATGAAGGAATTTTTTATGTTGAATATGAATAAGGAAACGACAATAGAAACGGTGTGGGACTCTAGTAAAGCTCATATGCGTGGCATTTTAATTGAAATGAATATAAGGTATAGACGTAAACAAGAAGAAAAAAGGAGAGTTTTAGAAGCGGAAATAAGGAAAAAAGAGTTATTATTAATAAAGAAACCAGATGATAGTATTACTAAAGAAGGGATTAAGATTTTACGGAAACAATTTGATATGTTGATGACTGACCAAGTTGCCAGGAACTTACAATATGCTAAACACAATACATTTTTTAATGCTAATAAACCTGGCAGATGGCTGGCTTACACATTAAGGAAAAAACAAAAATCCCGAATAATTGAGAAGGTAGAATATAAGGGACAAGAAGTATTTCAACAAGAAATTATTAAAAAAGCTTTCCTAGACTTCTACACCAAATTGTACTCTGAAGAGAAAGTTCAAGAGAAAGAGATAGATGCCTTTCTACAAAATCAAAATGTCTCGAAAATTACTTTGGAACAAAGAGATAGATTAAATGCACTGATTACGTCAGAAGAAATTATTGCTGCAATTAAGCAATTGAAAATGGGAAAATCTCCAGGAACTGATGGTTTAACAGCGATTTATTATAAGTGTCTGCAACAGGAAATGGTGGAACCCTTGAGAGAGTTATTTGTAAATATACAAGAGGGTGGCCGAGTTCCACCTTCATGGAAAACGGCTTATGTCTCCTTGATTCCTAAAGAGGGAAAAGATAATGTTCAAGTAGAAAATTTTAGACCTATTTCGTTGTTAAATACAGATTATAAGATTTTTGCAAAAGTTTTGGCTAATAGATTAATGACAGTTTTAACCCAAATAATTCATTCGGATCAAACTGGTTTTTTACAAGGGAGACAGATGAAAACTAATGTTAGACAACTTATTAATATATTGGAATATTTGGATAAACATATTCAAGTGCCGGCAGTTTTAATGTTTTTGGATGCAGAGAAAGCCTTTGATAGATTGAATTGGGCATTTTTGAAAAGACTTGTTGTTAAGATGGGAATGGGGGATCAGTTTTTTAACTCTATATCAGCAGTTTATCAGAAACAAACAGGACAGATTATTGTGAATGGACAATTAACAGATTCATTTAATATAGAGAAAGGTACCAGACAGGGTTGTCCTTTATCCCCTCTATTGTTTGTCTTAACTTTAGAGGTCTTAATGAATAGGATTAGAGCTTCAGACGAACTAAAAGGAGTACAAATTAGACAACATGATTATAGATTATGTGCTTTTGCGGATGACCTACTTGTGACTTTGACTCAGCCAATACAGTCGGCCCAGAGATTGATGGAGATTATTCGAAATTATGGAAGAGTATCAGGTTTTAAATTAAATTTATCCAAGACAAAGATGTTGGTTAAAAATTTAGATGACAAATCAAAACAAGAATTGGAAAGAATAACGGGTTGTGAGATAGTTAAGAAAGTTAAATACTTAGGAATTTATATAGAAGCTTCAAATGGGAAACTATATAAGAATAATTATGAACTTTTATGGAACAAGGTACAAATAGAATTGAAGAATTGGAAAAAATTACATTTGTCTATGTTGGGTAGGATAGCTGCAGTCAAAATGAATGTATTGCCGAAATTTTTATTTTTATTTCAAATGTTACCAATACTTAAAAAGGATGGGAATTTAGATGAATGGCAGAAAGGTATTAATAGATTTATTTGGAATGGCAAGAAACCAAGGGTTAAATTAAAAATTATTCAAGATACAAGAGAGAGAGGTGGTTTGAAAATGCCTAATTTTAAGCTATATTACAATGCAGCAGTTCTAGTAGCAATAAGTGATTGGATTAATTTAACTAATGAAAGAATATTGAATATAGAAGGGTACGGGCTATTGTATGGGTTTCACGCGTACTTAGTTTATGATAAAAAAATTGGATAGGAGTTTTAAAGAGCATTTATTAAGAAACTCTCTGTTGCGTGTCTGGAAAAAGTATTACTATAAGTTAAATGGGAAAATTCCCTTATGGACAGTTCCCAGGCATGCAATAGAGAGTGTAAATAGACAACAAAATCAAGACGTGGTGCCCTACGAGAAGCTTTTAATTAAAGAAGGGAATAATTTAGAATTGAAGTCATTAAATAGATTAAGGGAAGAAGGTATAGACCACAACTGGTATTCACATAT
The DNA here is from genome assembly GCA_034064705.1 of Bothrops alternatus. Classification (NCBI taxonomy): domain Eukaryota; kingdom Metazoa; phylum Chordata; class Lepidosauria; order Squamata; family Viperidae; genus Bothrops; species Bothrops alternatus. Next base: position 11,664,040 of record JARGCV010000085.1, read on the forward strand.
ACAACTTCAGGCAAGATGGCAAAAAGATGTAAAGTTGGGTTTTTTGTTAAAGGATGAAAAATTAATTAAACAAGTTAGAGATCAAAGAAGTATGCATATTAAAAGATTATATGATGTATTACTTGAAATTGACTCTGGAACTGAATTAGTTAAAGATTGTATGATTAAGTGGGAACGTAATTTTGGACATCCAATTACAATGGAAACATGGAAAAGGATATGGGTGAAAAATGTAAAATTTACACAAGCACAGCATTTAAGAGAAAATTTTTATAAAATGTTTTATAGATGGCATTTAGACCCGAAAAAATTATCACTTATGTATCCAGATATGCAACCCAAGTGTTGGAGATGTGACTCGATGGACGCTACTTATTTTCACATTTGGTGGACTTGTAAAAAAATTAAGGCTTTCTGGATAAGAATATGGTGGATTCTTCAAAATATATTGAAAAAACGTATTGAATTTTTACCACAGTTATTTTTGTTGGGTATTACAAAAGATTGTACAACCATAGAGACTAAGCTGATTTTGAATTTGATTACGGCAGCAAGATTGCTGGTGGGACAATATTGGAAGACATCTGAAATACCATCTATTGAAGAATGGACGTTAAAAGTTGCAAATTTGGTGGAAATGGCTAAGATATCTGCATACTTGAAGAACCACTCAAATGAAGAATTTATGATGGACTGGAAAAAATGGATAGACTATATACAAAAGAAATATCAATTGAAGGAATTATATTTGTTATATAGTTAAATAGTTATATAATAGTAGTTTAGCGGGGTTTCTTGCGTTCTTACTCTGTATTCACTCTGGGAAGCCGGGGGGGGAGGAGGGAGGGTGTTAATAAATGTTACATTATGTTTTCTCAACTGCATTTGGGGGTGATATGAGATTATGTTTTTAGGTATTAAAGGGTTGCTCGGGTGGCCTCTGGGCACCACATTGGATGAAAAGAGGAAGGAGGAGTGAAGGATGAGGTATGTAGGAAGAGGGTAAGAGGGTGAAGATAGGGGATAGAGGTGGGTGGAGGGGAGATGTAGAGAAAGGAAAAAGTAGGTAGTTAGATGGAAAGAAGAGGGGGAAGTTTAGGTGTAGGAGGATGTGGTGGGGGGGGTACTGAGCAGTTAACTGGATTGTTTGGTAAATGTGTTATACGATTGTTATCAGTTGAGTTATTATCTTTTTTCTTTATGTAAAAATTTTGAAAAACTTAATAAAAATATTTTAAAAAAAAACTTGAAGGAGGCGGTGCACCAATATGGGATCTCCAGACCTTATGTCCAAGGCTTATTACGCGCGTTTGCACTCAGCCAGCATGTTCTCCCAATAGATTGGAAGAATATTGCCCAAATGATACTTACTAACACGCAGTATTTACTATTTGAGGCTGCCTGGAAAAAGCAAGCTGATCGAATTCTTCTACAGGGCTTACTCCCTGCTAACACTGGCCGACACCATATAATGGGCACTGGTACTCAGTCCACGGTGGCCGCTCAGCTGCAATTTCCTCACGCCGTGTTTGCATTAATTAACGAAGCAGTATTATATGCTTTCTCGGTCTTGGAGGACTCCACCGAGGTTACTTCATCTTTTGCAAAAATATTACAAGGACCCCAGGAACCATATGCTGATTTTGTCAATAAACTAATTACAGCAGTCAAAAGGCAGATTGAAAATGCTGCCGCACAGGATGAATTAATTAAAAAATTGGCTTATGAAAATTCTAATGCAGATTGCAAAAGCATATTGAAAGGGGTAGTTGTAAATCAAAGAGCTACCATCTCAGATTATCTTGATGCCTGTAGACATACTGGGACCACCACTTATCAAATGTCTGCATTGGCTATTGCCTTGCAGGGACATTCTGGGTGAAGTTCTCAGAATCGGTCATCTCAAACCTGCTTTAATTGTGGGAAGCCCGGACACTTCAAAGCTGAATGCCGGGCTCCCGGGGGAGGAGCTGCCTCAGGGAAAGACGGACGTTCCTCTAAATCACAAACTGATTGTCCAAAGTGCAAAAGGGGCTTTCATTGGGCAAAAGATTGTCGGTCAGCAACCAATGACAATCAGGGAAACTAGGAGTGGGGCGACCGGCTAGCCCCTTCCCCAAGGTCGGAGATTTAAACCCTCCCCCTGATCAGTATTCCCAAACTTTTGAAATGACCGCAAAGGAAACATTGTTGCTAAATTTGCCTGCTCACAATTATTTTTTACCTTTAGAACCAAAATTAAAGCTCCAATTGCCCCCCACTCTGCCCGTGTTGGTATTTCCGACACATGAAATAACATGTCAGGGTATCATGGCTGCCCCTGTGATGATAGATTCTCAGTGTTTGTCTTCTTTGTCACTCTGTGTATCTGCTAATCAGCCTGTGACCATTCAGCAAGGCTCAGTTGTGGCTACTATGATATTGTTGATGGATTTTATTCCACCGGAATTATGTGCGGTAGAACATCCTTTAACCCGACCACGTCCCGTGGCCACGTTCCTTTTGAATGGCCGCCAATTTTCTGGCATCTTGGACACTGGGGCGGATGTCTCAGTCATAAGATCTCAAGAATGGCCTGCTCAGTGGGCCACGGAAGAGGCCCCCTCTGTGAGAGGTGTAGGAGGACTACAGGTGGCGTGTAAAAGTCTTGCTTGGATAGCTGTGACATCGCCTGATTCGGCTCACACTGCCTATATTCAGCCTGTGGTCATTCCCCTTCACATTAATCTATGGGGCTGAGACCTAATGAGTCAACTACAAGCTAAATTAACCTTTTCCTAATGGCTGTACCTCTGAAATTAACTCTCAAGACACCCACGCCTGTGTGGGTGAATCAATGGCCCCTATCACAGGAAAAACAAACTGCGCTTTCAAAATTAATTCAAGAGCAGCTTGCTCTTGGATATTTGGAACAATCCTTTAGCCCTTATAACACCCCTGTTTTTGTCATTAGGAAAAAGAGTGGAAAGTTTCATTTCTTGCATGATCTTCGTGCCATTAATTCCATAATTCAGCCTATGGGACCTTTGCAATGCGGTCTTCCGAATCCTAATTTAATTCCTGCTGACTTTCAGCTTTTGGTGGTGGATCTCTCTGATGCCTTTTTCTCTATTCCCTTGCATAAGGAAGATAGGCAATTATTTGCATTCACAGTCCCAGAGCAGAATTCTCACAGACCCACTGCTCGATATCAATGGACGGTGTTGCCACAAGGAATGCTTAATAGCCCAACCATTTGTCAATTTGTCGTAGATCAGGTTCTGAATAAATTTAGATTGCAAAATCCACACCTGATGATTTATCATTATATGGATGACATCCTTGTTGCCGGACCAGGCCCCCCTGGGGTACTGCTCCCCTATTTGCCACAGCTTCAAACTATTTTGAAGCAAGGAGGCTTTCATGTTTCCCCTGAAAAAATTCAGACAAAGTCACCGTTTTCCTATTTGGGGCATAAGGTTCTGGCATCCCAATCTGTGCCCCAGCCGCCCCAATTGGCTTTTACAGAACCTCTCACATTATTGCAACTCCAGCAATACTTGGTGTTGTATCTGGCCCTTCTCAGCTTAGTAAAATCCACAGAAATATTTCTTTAAGAGTTTTATTTAACATAGTTCAAGAGATTCACTTCAAAGCAAGCTGCTGGCATTTTGTTTGCGGACCGGCCAAATCTGACTTATTTACATTCAGCTTAAACATGCTCTCCCTCCCTTCCAATTGACTCACTCTTTATCTCTCAGGTTGTCCAAGATCTCATTAATCTTCCGTACATTCCAAAAACACCAGAAAACTGAGTTCAAACGAACTTCTCAAGGTATCAGGCTACTCCTTGATATTAACGTTGCTCGTGACAAAGAATTAGTCCCTCCTTTATCTTCTAATATAGTTTCCGATACGTCACTTCCCCCATTACTTCCTTTTTCCACGTAACTGAAACCTCCGCCTATCAAACCTTCGGAATCTCGGATCAAGCCATATATTGTCCTGTTCCAAGTCTGACTCCTCGCTTTGAGAGTCTGACTCAGACTGCATACAAATCTCCTCACTGTCTGGCTCGGCTGCCGGGAGGGGAAAATACCCAGAGGGGCCTGGTTGTTCTTCGTCATCCTCTGACATTTCCCCAGCTGGTCTAGAGACACCCACAACACTATCCCCCCCGCAGGCCCCTCCCCCCGGGTCCGTCGCAGGGGATGTGGTTTGTAGGGAAACGCAGCATGAAAATCCCAAATTAACCCAGGAGCCTCAATATCATGAGCATCTACCCAACAGCAAGCGTCTGGCCCACCCCCGGTCCAATCAACTAAATATTGGAAGCAATCGTTGAGCCATCGGGAATCTCGGATGCCGGACACCTCCAACCGGGAAACAGGAACTTGAGCACGGCGAGCTGGCGGGCCCGGATCAGGAGGTCGAAGCGGAGAATCAGGGTAGACAGGAACAAGCAAGGAGCGATGAAACACGGGATGTACACGAAGAGACCTAGGCAAAGTCAAACGATAGGTCACCGGATTGATGACCATCTCCACAGGAAAAGGACCCAGGAAACGTTGGTCAAGCTTGTGGTGAATTCTCCCTGGAAACAAATACTTGGTGGAGAGCCAAACCCGATCTCCAACAGCTAACGGCGGTGTGTCGCGACGAGAGCGGTCTGCAACCCTCTTGTAGTCTTCCTTGGCCTTAGTCAAGTGCTGCTTAACCATCTCTTGGACTGACTGGAGCTCGGATAAATAGTCCTCTGCAACTGGAACTGGAGAATCAAGGAGCGTGAGCGGAAAAAATCTGGGATGATAGCCGTAGTTGGCAAAAAACGGAGTGGTCTGAGTGGAAGTGTGCTGAGAGTTGTTGAAAGCGAATTCGGCCACGGAGAGATATTTGGACCAATCGTTCTGTTGGTCGTTGATGAAACAACGCAAATACTGCTCCAGGATGCCAATCACTTTCTCTGTACCCCCATCAGTCTCTGGGTGATGCGTGGAGGCTAGATTAACCTGGACTTGAAGTGCAGACATGAGTTCTCTCCAGAACGCCGAGGTGAACTGGGTGCCTCGGTCGGACACTATTTTGTCAGGCAAACCATGTAGCCGGAAGATATGTTCAATGAACAGCTGAGCAGTGACCTTGGCTGTCGGTATTCTTCGGCAAGGAATGAAATGTGCCATCTTGGTCAGCATGTCCACCACTACAAAGACAACGGTGTAGCCGGCAGAAACAGGTAGACAAGTCAAGAAGTCCATGGAAATAGCCCCCCAGGGTCTCTCTGGCATGGGCAACGGCTGTAACAATCCTGGAGGGGCTCCTGTGGCATGTTTTGCCTGGCGGCACCGTACACAGGAATTCACATAAGAATAAACATCATGGCGAAGTCTGGCCACCAAAAAGTCCGAGACACTAAGTGGAGAGTCTTAAAGAGACCAAAATGACCCGCCGCAGGGTTATCATGGCATTGAGTCAGGATGAGACCACGGAGTGGGCCTGCTGGAACATATAACAGGTCGCAGAAGCGTAATAGACCCTCGGACAAGGTCCAAGGTGAGTCGGGACCCACTTCTTGCTTCCTCTGTGCCACAAAGTCATCTAGTTGTTGCGCTTCTCGAATCTGTCGTCATAGATCTACCGGATCGTGCACGGCTGCGATCGATTCGACAGGCAGAATGGTTCGAAGTGGCAAGGGATCCTTGATCTGTAGATACTCTGGTTTATGGGACAAGGCATCTGCTCTTTTGTTGTACCCTTTCGGAATGTAGGTGACTTTGAAGTTGAATCGAGCGAAGAACAAAGACCAACGGATCTGACGTTGATTCAATTTCCTGGCAGATTGCAGAAATTCCAAGTTTTTATGGTCAGTCCGAACTTCAACTTGGTAGCGGGCTCCTTCCAGGTGGTGTCTCCAGGTCTCAAAAGCAGTTTTGATAGCCAATAGCTCCTTCTCCCAAATGGTATAATGGCGTTCGGAGGGACTCAGTTTCATGGAGTAATAAGCACACGGGAACAGGGGGCCGCCATCTTGGCGTGTTTGAAGAAGCACGGCCCCTACAGCAACATCTGAGGCGTCGGCCTCCACTACAAAGGGACGACAAGGATCTGGATACTTGAGAATGGGTTCCTGAACAAAAGCCTTTTTGAGGGTCTGAAATGCCTGTTGCTCGGCATCACCCCACTGGAACTTAATGCCTTTCCGTAACAGTCGAGTAAGGGGCGCAGTCAAGGTAGAAAATCTCGGAATGAATGTCCGGTAATAGTTCGTAAATCCCAAAAGTCTTTGGACATCTTTTGCTTTACATGGTGGTTGCCAGGTTTGCAAGGCCTCAACCTTGCCAGGATCCATGGCGATGCCTTGTGGAGAAATCACATGTCCCAGAAACTCAATGGTGGTTTGATAGAATTGACATTTCTCTAACTTGGCGTAAAGGTGATGCTCTCTCAAGCGTTGCAGAACTTGCCGGAGATGCTGGAGATGAGTTGCTCGTGACGGGGAGTAGATCAGGATGTCATCGAGGTAAACCACCACGAATTGATCTAATAAATCCCGGAAGATGTCATTCATGAAATGTTGAAAGACGGCCGGAGCATTGGTGAGTCCAAAGGGCATGACTGTATACTCAAAATGACCATACCTGGTCCCAAACGCGGTCTTCCACTCGTCCCCCTCTCGGATGCGAACCAGGTTGTAAGCACCCCGTAGATCTATCTTGGTGAAGATGGCTGCTGATTGGAGACGGTCCATGAGATCAGGAATCAAAGGCAGAGGGTACCGGTTACGCACTGTGATGGCATTGAGCTTGCGATAGTCACAGCATAGGTGTAAATCTCCGGTTTTCTTCTTCACAAATAACACAGGAGCTGACAGAGGCGAGGAAGAGGGACGAATGAAACCCCTGGCCAAGTTTTTATCCACAAAGTCTTTTAATGCGGCCAACTCGGGTTCTGACATGGAGTAAAGGCGTCCCCCTGGAAGCTTGGCATTTGGCAGCAAATCAATGGCACAGTCATATGGTCTATGCGGCGGCAATTGGTCTGACTCTTTCTCACTGAATATATCTGCAAAGTCCGCTAGGTCGGCCGGCAAGGTGATGTCAGGGTGGGATGGTAGCTGGGCTGCGCAAACTTGGCGTACGTGGTCTACGCATTGCAAACTGGGAAATGAAACAAAGTTCTGGGACCACACCACACAAGGATCATGGGTTCTCAACCAGGCTAGGCCGAGAACTAAGGGGAAATGAAGTCCCTTGGTAACATATAATTGGATGGCTTCTTCATGTTGTCCTATGACCAGGCGTATGGGCTGGGTCATAAACTTGATCGGTCCAGACAACAACTCACGACCATCGATTGTCTCAACCAACATAGGCGGCTTAACGGAGCACAAAGGTATGGCATGCTGACGAGCGAAAGCTTCATCCATGAAATTAGTGGTGGCTCCAGAATCCAACAAGGCATGTGCCGGAATGCCCTGGGCATGGTTTCCCAGAAATATATTGGTTGCTAGGATCAAATGTCTCGGTGGACCGGGGTCTTTGTCTGCGGAACTGGAACTGGGTTTGGCGCCTGCCCGACCCAACGTTTCCATTAGGCCGGGCTCTGGCCATTTCCCGGCAAGGTGGCTTGAAACTGCTGAGTGGGAGGCCGAGCTGGAACAGGAGTAGCACCTGCCATACCACGTCGTTTCTGGGGGCAGGCCATGACGAAGTGACCCATCTCTCCACAGTACAGGCACAATCCCTCAGCTCTCCGTCTTGCCTTCTCAGCCTCGGTCAAGCGAGATCTGGCTGCACCAAGATCCATGGGCTCATCTCTGGCCATGGGTACAGGACGCCTCTCAGTGTAAGCCGGCAGTGGTTGGAAAATACGTCTGGGTGCCGGGATGGGTGGAGTGATAGGTAAGGTCTGGAGTCCTCTGCGTGGTGCAGGAACTGGCTTGGCATTTCCGGTGACTGGAATCATCTGTTTGACCAGGCGGGCATCCGTGGCTTGCGTTTGCGCCTCAATAGCCAAACAATGTTGATATAAGGCATCCAGGGTTGCGGGCATTACAGTATGTCTAATTTCATTCAAGATCTGGGAAGACAGGCCATCTTGAAAGATTTCCATGAGAGCCTCTTCATTCCAATTAATTTCTTGAGCTAGACGGCGAAAATCTGATATATATTCTGCTACGCAGCGCGATCCTTGATGTAGCTCTCGTATCCGCCTGGTGGCATTTTGTCTACGAAGGGGGTCAGCAAATTCTCTTTCCATCAGCTGGCAGAATCCTGCATAATTGCGCAGGACAGGATCTTGTCCGTCTATCAGAGGAGATGACCAATCAGCAGCTGGACCAGAGAGCAAACTTAAAATGAAAGCCACTTTAGTCTCATCAAGCTGGAAATCTGCTGGAGTTGAAGCAATGAATGTTTTGCATTGGTTTAAAAAAGCTGGAAATTTACTACGCTCTCCAGTAAACTTATCAGGCAATGCTAAATAACACCTGCTTCTCCTGGGAGGGGGGGCTGGAGCTGGGGCTCCTGTAGCTTGCTGAATCTGCTGCTGCAAATTGCCAATTTGTAGCTGGAGACCTTGAACTAGTTGATACAGAGCAGGATTATCCGCTAGAAGCTGCTCCATGACGTCACTGGACTTGCGCAGTACTGAAAGCTCGGACTAATTTTCTTTCTGGGTCACGAGCAATCTGTTGTATCTGGCCCTTCTCAGCTTAGTAAAATCCACAGAAATATTTCTTTAAGAGTTTTATTTAACATAGTTCAAGAGATTCACTTCAAAGCAAGCTGCTGGCATTTTGTTTGCGGACCGGCCAAATCTGACTTATTTACATTCAGCTTAAACATGCTCTCCCTCCCTTCCAATTAACTCACTCTTTATCTCTTAGGTTGTCCAAGATCTCATTAATCTTCCGTACATTCCAAAAACACCAGAAAACTGAGTTCAAACGAACTTCTCAAGGTATCAGGCTACTCCTTGATATTAACGTTGCTCGTGACAAAGAATTAGTCCCTCCTTTATCTTCTAATATAGTTTCCGATACGTCACTTCCCCCATTACTTCCTTTTTCCACGTAACTGAAACTTCCGCCTATCAAACCTTCGGAATCTCGGATCAAGCCATATATTGTCCTGTTCCAAGTCTGACTCCTCGCTTTGAGAGTCTGACTCAGACTGCATACAAATCTCCTCACTGTCTGGCTCGGCTGCCGGGAGGGGAAAATACCCAGAGGGGCCTGGTTGTTCTTCGTCATCCTCTGACATTTCCCCAGCTGGTCTAGAGACACCCACAACACTTGGGAGCCATTAATTGGATCCGCCCTTATTTAGGTCTCACCACTTTGCAGCTTTCACCTTTATTTTCTGCCCTTACTAGGGGGGTGAAGCCCTCTGATCAAGTTCTCTTGCCCGGCGAGGCAAGGGAAGTTTTGCAAAACATTTCTTTCACTCTAGCTAAGGTTTGGGTGGACCGCATTGTTCCCAATATTGCTTTATCTTTCATTCTGCTTAATACAAAGGGCCTTCCTACTGGTATACTGGCACAAGTTCAAAATAATAAGTCCTTAAAAATTGTTGAATGGATACATTTGCTGCACACCCCACGTAATTCAATTAACCCCAGTCATTTGATGTTTGCTACTCTAATTTGGAGAGGCCGCCTTAGAGCAAAAGCCTTGACGGGGACAGACCTTGATTCATTATTTTTTCCCTGCCCACTAGCTCAATGGGAGGATTTGGTGTATAACTCGGACTCCTTGCAATTTGCCTTGGCCAATTGGCCAGGGGTTGTGTCCTGCCATCCTCCAATGGACCCCCGTATTGCTTTGCTTAAGGTGGTTCCGGTTTCTTTCAAATCTGTGATCAGGTCTGCTCCCATTTCAGATGCCATGACTGTCTTTGCAGACGGTAGTAAAATGTATGGGGCCTGTGTATACCAGAAGGAGGGGACCTGGATGTCTTTAATTACCCCCCCTCAAACTTCTGCTCAGCGCTCAGAACTATATGCTTCCCTTTTAGCCTTTAACAATTTCCCTGAAACTTCTTTCAACCTGATTGTAGATAGTCTTTATGTGTATCAAGTTATTAACTCTATTTCGGATGCTTACCTGTCTCCTTCAACTGATTGTAATTTGCTTGCGCTGTTTACCTCTTTGCAAAATTTAATCCAAAAGCGCACCCTTCCCTTCTTCGTGGCTCACATCCGGAGCCACCAGCCGTTTCCTGGCATGTTACAAGAAGGGAACAATGTTGCAGATTCAGTTGCTTCTTCTGCTTCTTCTCTGTTGCCTGTAAATGCTTCTTCTCTGTTGCCTGTAAATTCTTCTTCTCTGTTGCCTGTAAGTTTTGTCTCCCTCACTCCATGGGAGAGCCATGCCTACTTTCATCAGGGGATCCGTGCTCTGGTGCGACAGTTCTCTCTCTCTTACAGAGAGGCAGCTGCCATTGTGCAACAATGTGAGGTGTGTAGCTTGCAGGGCCGTGCTGTGCCGTTAGGAGTAAACACCCGCGGTCTTGAACCCACTCAATTATGGCAAATGGATGTGACACAATGTTCTGCATTTGCCCCGTGGAAATATCTTCACGTTTCCATTGACACCTATTCAGGCTTTATCATGGCCTCCCCCCAACAAGGGGAGATGGTGAAGCATGTCATCAACCATTGCTTAAAAACCTTCTCAGTGTTGGGTAAACCTCATACTGTAAAAACGGACAATGGCCCTGCCTATGCCAGTCGGGCATTTGCGCAATTCTGTCAAAAATGGGAGATAGAGCACAAAACAGGGATTCCCTATAACAGTCAGGGACAGGCTATAATTGAGTGTGCTAACCAGACCTTGAAAAACATGATTGCAAAATTAGACTTCCCTCCTCCCCCTCGAAATTTGCCGGTATTACAAAATTTGCTCAACCTGGCTCTCTATACTTTAAATTTTCTGAATGAGTCAGGCAAGCCTAGTCTCTCTGCTGCTCAGCGTCACTTCTCTTCATCAAAAACGGAGCAACGCCCGCTTGTCTATTACAGGCAGTTGCCTGACCCCGCCTGGAAAGGACCAGTCCCACTCATAACATGGGGTCGGGGCTATGCAGCCATTCAATTACCAGACTCTGCTCTATGGGTTCCTGGCCGCTGCATTCATCCATGTCATCTTCCACCACCCGTGCCCGCTCCGGAGGAGGAGGACGCTTCACTCAACCTTTCAATGCTTTTTGGATGAATTGACTTGTCGCTTCTTCTTTCGCTTCAGGAAAACATCATGTTTTGGTCCGTTTATTTGCTCCTATGTGTCGCAGGAGGTGCTGCCGGTGAGACCTTTTGGATCAACCCTATTCATCTCTTTGAACTGCCTGGAACATTTGCTCAAATACATTGCTATTCTGACATCCGTGCAGAACTTTGCCCCCTGACTTTTTTCTTTGAACCCTATCAGTGGCAGTTGGAACCAAAACCTTCTCCTGACCAGCTTCAAGTGACCACAATGACTGAGCCTCAATGGTGGCTTCCCCACCATTCTCAAATAGCCAGTTACTGCCATCTAACCCTGCATTTGAAAATTTCTCTCACAACTATAGGTCGATATGCCTGTGGAGGATTAGTCAATGGCAGTTGGAGGGAAGTAAGCAGTCTGATTGCTAGTCATGACAGTTTTGCTTTTCTACCAATTCCTTCCTGGCTTTTGACTGCCTCTACCATCAGAAAACGCAATTCCTTCCGAAGACGCAGTTCCTTCCGTCTAGATCACCCGGCAACCCAGACTCTGCATCAAATGGATGTTTCCCCCCTTCGCTCCAAACGCAGCTTTTCTGACCTTCCCTTTTGCATTTGGTCCACCAAGGTATCTGATGGTCAGCCCTTTCAGTTATGCACCATGGTTAATAGTAATTGCAAATTGGTTTTGGGGGTCTTCCCTCCTATTTCTTCACATCAGAAGAAGTGGACTTGCTCCAATAGATCTTTGGATTTTGTTCAACACGCACAGGATTTATGTGGGGATAAAGTCCCTCTCCGTACTTGTTCTTGGGCTGCTTATATTTTGTGGACAGGTAATTGTGGGACTTATAATTTTTTAATAGTCCTTTGACATTTCAATGTAATGATTCTTATGTTTCTTCTTTACCGTGGTATTGGGAAGGTCTCTGTACAGTTTATATGCAATCTCCTGATAAAACTTCTAAGATAGGGAACAAGGGCATTGTCCCCACCTCCCCTTCCGTGATGATGACCACACCCTTTCAAGTTTTGACTAGCAAAAAACCCATTATCACCCCAGTGCTGCCTATCGTGCCCCCTCCTCGGAAGCCACGAGCCACTAGGAAACCTTCTGATGATTGTAGTCAATGTGTGGTTAAGGTTCGTGAAGGCAATCAGGTAAAGGAGACCCTGGTTTACTTTTCCCACCACAAATGTTCTGGTGAGATGGTCCCATGCAAAAAAGGGAATGTCACATATAGTTATTGTAAGACCACAAAAATATGTTATGATCCCAAACACGATCCGGAACAGATGTGGCTCCAGCTAAAGTCTCAAGGCAAAACACTGCATCAACAAAGAATATGGTCTCTGAATACACCTGTCTCTATTATAATTGATGTATGTGAAATAGTAAATTGTGGCCATTTAACAGGACAAAGGGAATATGCTGACAATGACAAGTATATTTGTCCAATCAAGGGGCCACCGGAATGTGGGTATGGTAATTTGTGCCCTTATTGGAATTGTGTTTATTGGGCAACCAGTCTGTGGGAAAGCACAACACTTTATGTGTGGGATGCAACATTAAGTAAGGTAGTAACTACTGCAGACTGTAAATTGAGACAATGTAACAAAATTAATTTTACCATCAATGGGTTCAACACCATGACTGGTCGATATGGCCATTGGAATTGGGATAGATGGAACGGGCAGAGATCCGACTGGAAAATTCACGATAGAAGTGCAAAAATTTATGGAAACTGGGGACCAAATCACCCATAATTTTTATACTGAATTCTGGAAAGAAATGAAAACACCAATAGAAATCCCGGATGTTGCTAGAAACCTGTTCATCGAACTAGCTGGCACTGTAGCCCAGGCTTTAAATGTAACAAATTGCTATGTGTGCGGAGGCACAAATGTAGGAGATCAGTGGCCGTGGGAGGCAGCAGAATGGAATATTTCCAAAAAATATAATGCTACTGGACAACCCCCTCACTTAAACAATAGTGTGTGGGAATTACGGCAGGCATTAGTCTGCCGCTGGTGTGTCAATAGATTTGAGCACAGCACTCCATTGATTGGTGACAGCCTATGCGAAGCGATGATAAAAATAAACATCTCTGATTCATCAGTCTCTTTTTGGCCAAATGCCTCAGTTAACAACGTTCCATTCATGTGGCCATTGCCTAATGAGATGGCCATGTACAATTGGCCCGCAGAATCTGGAGAAATGCTCAATGCGTCCTACAAGGGCGCCTGGAACGCTCCTCCAGGATTACATTGGATTTGTGGAAAACAAGCCTATTCCCAGTTACCTGATAAGTGGACTGGCTCTTGTGCTATAGGGGAGATTCGCCCAGCTTTCTTCCTAATACCATTAGGGGAAGGTGAACGGTTAAGTCACCCAGTGTATGATAATTATCACAGAAGGAAATGTTCCCTGAATGTGGAAGTTCCCATATACGAGGACCAAGAATGGAATGGCAAAATATGGGACGCTGAGGCAATTGTAAAAGAATATGGTCCTGCCACTTGGGCTCAAGATGGCAGCTATGGGTATAGAACACCCATTTATATTATTAATCGCATAATTCGCTTGCAGGCGGTGTTGGAACTAATCACTCGTGAGAATGCTGTAGCTTTAAATCTGATAGCAAAACAACATAGCCAATTAAGAAACGGCGTATTTCAAAATTGCCTAGCCCTTGACTATCTGCTAGCTGCAGAAGGAGGGGTCTGTGGAAAATTTAATCTGTCAAACTGTTGCCTGCAAATTGATGACAATGGTAAGGTCATAGAAGAAATCACTGACAGAATCATTCACTTGGCCCATGTCCCACCTCAGCAATGGATGGGGATATTGGATCAGGGAGGTTTCTTGGGTGGTATTTTTAATAACTGGAAGCAAGCTCTGTTTATGATAGGAGTTGGGTTTTTGGGCTTGATGCTTTTGCCCTGCCTAATTCCTCTATTACGCTCCGTGGTTAGTAGTGTTGTTGAGAGCGCTGTTCAGAAACAAGCACTGCACATTTGGGACTTAGGGGAGAATTTGGGGGATTCATGTATTATCATCCCTGAAAAGAAATCTTTATTGTCAGCTGCTTCTGATTCCGATGATGAGGAAAGCTTCTAAAAAAAACCAGAGCAAATGTTGTAACGCACCCCAATTGTAATGAACCTTAGCATTTTGCCATTGTATCTTTGTGTATTCAACACAGGGACCTTTTGGCTGCGCTTAAAGGCTTCCTAATTACCGGCTGACATAGAAACCTTCAGGCTATAAAGGAAACATTTGTTATCAGAAGAAACGTTAAATCAAAGAATGTTCCCTAATTGCTGGCTAACACATAGGCAAACAAACCTTCAGGCTATGCTTGAGATAACTGCTGATAGATAACAGGACGATCAGAAACAGACACTAAATAGCCCGAGATAACATCGCAAGAACTTACAGACCTCTTGACAGAGCCAAAAGTGAAATGATGTTCGTTTGTAGTTACGTGTAGGAAATATATTATCCTGTGATTGTGAGTATATCCTGACCTCTTGACTGAGCAGGAAAAGCAAAAGTAAACAAGTTGAGGAAATGACTATAGATGTGGGAAATATATTATGCTATGTATCATTATGTGATTGTTAAAGTGCCGGACTAAACTTCCTTGTATGTGACTTGATTTATGACGATGTTTGATGTAACTTCAATAAATGGTGTGTACGGACTGCATACGATGTCTGACACTCCAGAGAAAAGCCTGATTTGCCTCATGCCTTCATCTCTACCATTCGGCTCCCGTGACTGACCCACCCGAGATTGAAGAAGCCTGCGGAGGGCTAGTCTTCACATGAGCCCAAAGGAGAAGGAGGAAATGGAAGATTCATAAAGAAAACCCTAGAAAGGGGGTTCATTGAGCCAGCCAAGCCTAAAGTGGCTGCCCTGGTCCTCTTTAGAGAAGAAGGATGGCTCTTTATGCTTATGCGTGGATTATAGGGCCCTGAATACAATCAGTGAAAGCAACCTATACCTTCTGCCCCTCATGAAGGACATGTTGTCACACCTCTCGAAAGGGAATTTTTTTTCTAAACTAGACCTAAGGGAAGCTTACTATTGCATGAGAATTAAGGAAGGGGATGAATGGAAAACCGCATTTAACTGCCCCATGGGGTGCTACCAATTCAAAGTCTTGCCATTTGGATTACAAGGGGCCCCGCAGTATTTATGCAATTAATTAATGACGTTCTAAGGGAGCACCTATTTAAGAGGATCCTGGTTTACTTAGACAACATTCTTATCTTCACCAAATCAAAAGAGGAACATGTCAACCTAGTCAGAGTGGTTTTAAAGAAACTGTGAGCTGCCCACCTATATGCCAAACTCTCGAAATGCGAATTCCACCAGGAAAGGATACCTAGGTTATTGCATATCCCCACAGGGCATTGAAATGGACCCTGAGAAGGTCAGAGCAGTATTAGAATGGGCACCACCCCACACAAGAAAGCAACTGCAAAGTTTCCTGGGCTTCGCAAACTTTTACCACCAATTCATCCCCTCATTTGCCCAGATAGCCCTGTCCCTCACAAACTTACTAAAAATGAAGGGAGCATCCTCAGTAAAACCTAGGCAGCCACTAACATTGACAATGGAGTGCCAAGCAGCGTTTGAGAGATTAAAGAGACTTTTCTCTGCCAAACCAGTATTGAAGCACCCAGACATGGATAAACCCTTCATAATACAGGCGGATGCAAGTAATGTGGCAGTGGGGGCTGTACTATTACAAGAAAACGATGAAGAGGTATTGCAACCCTGTGCATATACATCCAAGAAACTCACGGAAATGGAACAGCGCTGGCCCGCATGGGCGAAAGAGGCATACGGGATACGTTGGTCATTACTCACGTGGCGCCAGTTCCTTGAAGGCAACAAAATCCCCTTCCAGGTGTGGACTGACCACAAAAATTTGGAAGCCCTGAAAACACCCAGGAAGCTCAACCCCAAACAAGCCCGCTGGTCCCAGCATTTTCACCAGTTCCAATTTACGCTCAAGCATTTGTCGGGGGGAAAGAACTTCCCCAATATAACAGCACATGAGCCACCGACTCTAAACTGATGATGGTAGAATCACAACTGGCAGCACCAGTAACCCACCAGAGCTCAAGCTAAATTAAAACCACAGCTGGGCAGCCAAACCGGAATTGAATTCTGGAAAAGTTTAGAAACAGATGAATGGTTCCAGAAAAACAAAAATGTGTGCACAATGAGAGACGGGCTGCCTTGGGTGGGGGAAAAGTTATATAGACCAACAACCCAAAGTGTCACATTCATGCAGCTTTGCCATGACACAAAATCAGCAGGGCATTTTGGATTTGTAAAAACATTACACTTAATTAAACAGCAATTTTGGTGGCCATCCATAAAAAAAGGACATAGAAAGTTACGTGGCCAGTTGCCCAAAGTGTGCAACTGCAAAGAGGTTGCAAGGGAAATCGCCCGGACTGTTACAAACAGTGGCAAATCCCTCAGCCCCCTGGAGGGAAATAGCCATGGATTTTATAGTGGAATTACCAGAAAACAATGGGAATACTGTTGTCTGGACGGTCACGGACTTGTTTTCCAAACAGGTGCACTTTATCCCTTGCCAAAAGATTCCCACCGCAAAAGTCTTAGCGAAACTTTTCATCCAGCACATTTACAGATTGCATGGGGCACCCCAACGCATCATCTCTGATAGGGAAGTGCAATTTACATCTGCATTTTGGAAGGAATTTTTATCCCTCTTAGGGACGACTCAGGGACTGACATCTAGCCATCACCCTCAGTCGGACGGACAAACAGAATGCTGTCACTCAGTACTTGAGCAATATTTAAGATGTTTTATTAATTTTCAACAAACAAATTGGACAGACCTATTCCCTTTCGCAGAAGTTGCCTACAATAATGCACTCCACTCCAGCACAGGTTACACTCTTTTTCAAATAGCCACAGGTCAAAGTTTCAACCCCATGCCAGAATTAACCTCAAATGAACCTGGCGATCCCATCACTGAAAGAATGGATGGAATAATTACAAAACACCTGGCCAATAGTTAGAAAAGCACTAGATGAAGCTAGGCAGGCATGCAAAGCACAAGCCAATAAAAAAGGGGAGCCTACACCATTCATTATAGGAGAAATGGTGTACTTATCTACAAAATATCCAAAGTCCCTACAACCCTGTAAAAAACTTGGACCAAAATATATAGGGCCTTTTCCAATTAAAAGAATCATAAACCCAGTAACAGTAGAATTAGAATTACCCCAAAATCTCATGCAAATACACCCATTTTTTTCATTGCAGTTTGCTGAAAAGAGAGTATCAGTCACCTTTACAGCTAAAAATCCCCCCACCACCATCTCCAATCATGGTGGAGGGTGAACAACACTTTGAAATAAAGGAAATCCTAGACTCTAGGAGATATCATGGAGCGACTCAGTACCTAGTTGCATGGAAACACCTCCCTGCCTGACAAAATGAGTGGGTCCATAAACATCATGTCAGAGCCCTGAAGCTGTTAAAGAAGTTTCACACAGAGTATCCTAACAAGCCTGACTAACTTTTATACCTGTTTTGTTTTTTCCAGGTGGATCTATCTTATTTTTAAGGGGGCAGGATGTCAGAATCCAATTATATTTCATTTCATCGACTATGGAAAACCCCATTTCTGCCCTCTCTGATTTTTGTCATATGATGAAGGGGAAGGGGGGTGAACAAACGGGCTTTATGGCCCTCACTTCCTTCGGTAAAAATTCAAAGGGATTGAATGTGGATACCACCAAAAGGACTAAATCATAGCAATGGGGCCATCAGCTTTCATCTATTCCTCTCTGAAGTCTCCCTTCCACTGGCAGTGAGGAAAAAGGGGTGGAAATGTAACGCCTGGGATTGTTGCTGGAAAGATGGTGGGATGGGGCTGCTGGGGACCCCTTAAAACCTTGAACTGTAGGGCTTGGGCCCCAGGTCCTGTCTAGAACGCCTGCAACCATTTTCTCTTAATAAAGGATGCCTGTTGGAAGAAATATTCCAAGAGTTCTGTCTTCTTAAGATGCAAGGTGGGGTAGGTCCTTACAGATAGTTTTATCTTTACATTGTCAGTGTTCATTTTAGCATTCTTATCTCAAACTTCTATTTTACTTACCCAGAAAATTGTATATATTCCTATTTATTACACATAATCATATGAAATACCCTCAAATAATTTAATAAGTTGGTTGGAAGGTAATAGATTGCTTCTTGAAATATCAACTAATATTGACTAATAATAACTTTTTGCATATTGGCGATTGTGTACATCTGTACATGTAGTGTGTTCCATATTACATACTTGAATAGTGTTATATACCATAAAATAATTCTTGGCATATTGAAAATGTTCAGAGTGATAAACTGTTCTTTCATATCAAAGTAATCAAAGTAAGTAATTGGGTGTTTTTAGTCAGAAATTAGTAAGATCCTGAAAATTAGAAGAACTAATATGTTTCTGATTGGGAGTGGAGGGGGACAATGCTGTCAGGATTATAAAAGAAATTTGGAGGAATTCAAGGACAGAGGACCACTTTCCAGTATAAATTCTATTAGATTTACATTTCATAAATGTTACAATGTACATAAACATTCCAAACGGTCTTACAAAGCCTGTTACCTTTAAGAAGCTGAAAAGCAACTAACTGTTCATACATTTACATCTTTTAAACAACCAGATATAATGCCAATTCCATTCTGGGGGGAAATCCATTTCTATTGACCATACTGCCAGAATAAACTTAAATATTCCTTTGTTGCCAACATATATAATGTTTAAATTATTCAAATAAGTATTAATACTGGGGAATTTTTTGTAATATACCAGATTTTGACAACAGTTATATCGTAATTTTGATTTTTTTTTCTCATAAAGTGGAAACAACACATTTCATCAGCGGCCAATATTGATTTTACTGCTTTAATCTCTCCTAGGGATTTCCAGCTTGACGTGATAGAAGGGCTCGTTAGTTTCAGTGAGAATGATGCCAGTAGCAATGGTTGGCAATATAGTCAATATAGACTTGGTGATAAGATCAAAAGAGGAAGGATGAAGTTTTGAATAAATGCCTGCCCAGCAATCTTAATAAAATAACTTTGTAAAAAAATATTTTAAGTTGTATCTAAAGGATTACTTCTTTAAAACAAATCCAGTAGAGTTAAGTCTGCAGTATAAAAACATTGCCTTAGAACAGTCCTTTTCAACTTGATGCTCTTCAGATATATTAGAACTAAAATTTTGTAATTTATAATCATACCATGTTAGAATTTGTAGTCCCAGCTGTCTTGAGGGTGGTTGAGAAAAATATGCTAGGAAATAAGCTCAGCTGAACATAGACTGACTTATCACTGAACAAACATTTGCAGGTTTGTCTTGTTCACAATGTAAGACATGCCTTTCCCAATTTCAATTAATTTTCATGGCCAACCATGTTTATCAGGTTTCAACTTATATGACATATTACAGGTGCTAGAAAAGAAACATCAAATGCACTTGTCACTGTTTTCAGCTTAATCAGTTCAGTAAAATGTTTTTCAACATCTTTTGAAATGCATGATTAATTTTTGTGCAGCAGACATTCCTACAAGTAATAGGCTGTCCTAACATAACCACTTATAACAGAGGACTTCAAACTTGACCCTTTTATGACTTGTGGACTTCAACTCCCAGAATTCCTCAGCCGGATCTATAATGATGAGTACTTAATAAGTGAAAACACATTTAATTTAATAGATACTGGTATTCTCAAGACAGGGATGAATGACACCATTTTCATGCTCTTGCAAAGGAGAATCAAATTCTCTGAAACATTTGCATGTTGTCTGTAGAGGTTTGTATTATATATTGGACAGACATTTCTTTATAAGATATGTCTTATAAGTTATTTTCTCTAACACTATATTTTCCATTGATATCATAAAGTGACAAAATCCAATAAACACTACCATTCACTCCCTCCTCAAGGAGCCATCACTAGACCTCCAATACGGGACACTATTTGTCCAGTACCTCAACTCTCTTTCTGGGGGTAGGTGGTAGAGAAAATGATTGTGCAACAGCTTCAGAGGCCCCCGGAGGAAGCAAATAATCTGGATCATATTCAGCCAGGATTCAGAACTGGGTATAGGATGAAAAAAGTGTTGGTCATGCTTTTGGAGGACCTCTAGTGGGGGTAGAATGGGGTAGTGCACCCATCCTTGCCCTTATGACCTCTTGGTGGTTTTTGATGCCATCAACCATGGTATCATTTTGGATTGACTCAGAGGGCTGACCCTGAGTAGCACGGTATTGTGCTGGTTCACTTCCTTCCTTTGGGATGGATTCCAGTCAGTGATGATTAGGGAGGAGAGGTCCTGCCCTCAATCCCTACTATGTGGACTGTACAGTATTTGGTTCTTTGTTCTCTTATCTGCATGAGGTCACTGGGTACACTCATGCATCACCACTGGTAAGGTACCTTCAGTATGCTGATGATATCCAATTATATATTTCTACCCCTGGCCAATTAAGCAATGCCATGATCATCTTATCCCATTGCCTGGAGGCAGTGAGGGGGAACAACAGGCTTCAGTTGAACCCTGGCAAAACCGAGTGCTTTGGTTTATGGGTCTCTGATTCCAGGATTATGCTAGCTTTGGTGCTGGATAGGGTTGCACTAACCCAGACAGACCCTGTGTGAAACCGGTGACTTCCCTCTGACTCATGACTCTTGCTCAATATAAGCTGGCAATCATGAATAGAAGAGCCTTTGTCTTGTGCACCAGCTGTGCCTAGACATGGATCAGCAGATTCATGCATTAGTCACCTCTGGATTAGACTACTGCAATGTGTTGTATATGGAGCTGCCCTTGAAGAGTATCCAGAAGCTTCAACTGGTACAGAGTACAACAGTGTGGGCAGTTATGCATTCTCCTAGAACAGCCCATGTTTCACCTGTTGTCTGCTAGCTGCATTGGTTGCCAGTTTGCTTTCAGGTGCAATTCACTATGGTGGTTTTAACCTTTAAAGCCCTTCATGGCATGGGATCAAGCTATCTGAGGAATCATTGTTCCCAACTTCATCACAGCTTGCAAAGAAGCATGCTGCAGGTTCCATTGGCCAGGGTTCTACATGTGGTATGTCAAAGGAGATGCGTCTTCTCTGCTATGGAGCCCACCTTATGAAACATCTTTCCCCTTAAATTAGATTGGCACCATTCTTTTTGATATTCCAAAAGACCTAGTTATATGACCAGGTCCGGGCTCCCATTAATCAGAGACTTAACTCATGTCTCCATTGTTGAGGGGGCCTTTTTAATTTTCCCTTCACTTTGGTTGCATTTTGGGGTTTAGGATATTATTACAGTTTTTGATTTTTTTTATTCACTGTATTTTGTTTATCTATTGTTGTACTCCCCCAAAGTCACCTTCGGTAAGATGGATGGCTATATAAATTTATAAATAAATAAAGTTTTTTTCTTCATACTTCTACTTCCAGTTTGTTTACAGTATACTGCAAGATCTGGCTGAAAAAGTATGAATAGTCACTACGGGGGAGTAAAGAGTTATGGGTTTGCACTATCTATCTGTTTCCATCTAGTAGTTTTCTGGATTTTTCAGTTGAGTAATGGGAAAACCAACCAACTTCTACATATTTCCTTATGAAACTAGCTAAGGTTTTAAAAATAGTATGTGTTGTTGGATAAAGAGACAGTTACAAAGCTGTTTTCTGCAGGAATATCACTCCAGCACCTTAACGCAGACCAGACTTGCTCTTATACATATGAGAGAGTAGATCATTATAGATGGATCTGTAGTTGTCTGACAAACTGTACTCAATGAGTAGTCCTCAGTGGCACTACATCCACAAGGAGAGAAGTAAGCAGTGGGGTACCACAAGGTTCCGCCTTAGGCTCAGTACTCTTCAACATCTTCATAAATGACTTAGATGAGGGAATTAAAGGCGAACTCATTGAATTTGCAAATGACACCAAACTGACAGCAGTAGCCAACACTCCAGAAGACAAACTCAGGATCCAAAAAGATCTAGATAAACTTGAACAATGGGCCCTATCAAACAAATTGAGTTTCAATGAGGAGAAAAGCAAAGTTTTACATTTAGGCAGGAAAAATCAAAGGTATAAGTACAGATTGGGTGAGACCTGGCTTAAAAACAGTAATTGTGAGAGGTACCTTGGAGTCCTAGTGGATGATCACTTGACTATGAGCCAGCAGTGTGCAGCGGCAGCCAAAAAAGCTAATACAGTCCTGGGTTGTATAAACAAAGGCATAGAATCAAGATCACACAAAGTATTAGTACTGCTTTATAAAACCCTAGTAAGACCACATCTTACCACACCTGTGGTATCATAAGGAATAATGGAATTAACTTATAGTAAAACAGATTTTAACAGAAAGTTATGACAAATTTCATATAGGTAGGAAGCATTTGACAATAAAACCTATCATTAAGAGAGTCTTACGGTGGCACTGTTTGGCGTCGCTACAGCCTCCTTTGGAGGCTCCGTTTCCCGGGAACTGTCAAGCCGCAAAACAGCGATCATCAGCTGTTTTTTGCGGTGGAAAATCCCCCCTTCGGGAGAAGAAGGGGTGAAGAGCTTCGGGCGTGGGTTGAGCTCCTCTTAAAACCCCCTGAAAAGATTTCAGGGGCAAAAGAGTGAGAGCTCCCCAAGTGCTCGACGACGCTCCAGCCCGGGACGCTTCTGTCATTAGACAGAAAAAGGCACTGTGACCACCCCTGTGGAAGATAAGGATCTCAGAGTGAAAGTGTATGCAGGCGGAGTGAACACAGGAGATTGATAGTGCAAGTAATTCTTTATACTTAACTTCAGATTTTTTACAATCAACATAATGACTTTAAGATGGCGATTGCTTCTGACAGTAAAGTGAAAGTAACTTTCTAGAACAAAGGCACAGCGATCGTTCAAGCCTAAAGTTTATAATTCTACAAATTTAACTAAAATCTTGGATTTGAAAGAAGGTTAAATAAAAGAAAAAAAAATAAAATCTTGCAATATATTTGTAAGAAAATTCTTCATTAAGAAGCAGGTTTTTTTTAGAGTTTTTACAAAAAGAGACTGATCATAGAATGGCTGCCAGACAAATTAAAACAACATCTGCGAAGGTTGTAGTATCTTCACCAGCCCAGCCTTCTAAATCGCAAACATCTAGTTTTGCTGCTCCTCCGGCTTCTTTAACCTGTACATAGCCTCAAGCCCCTTTGCCTATTCAAGCCCCTTCCGAAATGTTGACTATGAAAGATTTACAGGCTGCATTATTAACACTGACTGATAATATAGAGAGAAGTATGGAAAAAAATATGGAGAGGAATTTTGAGAAATTTGGGGAGGAATTGGAGAAAAGGATTTCATCTCATGCTGAGGAACAAATCAAAGGAGTAACTGGGGAATTGGGGAAAATTAAAGAAACAATTGAGACTCATAATATAGTGATAAGAGAAGATATTGTGGAAGCTTTTAAGGGGGTTTGGGGCTATACTTTGAGAGTGGAAGAGAAAGTGGAAGAGGCGGAGCAACAATTTGAGAGAAAGATGGAAGAAATTAAAAATGCTGTGGAAGATCAAGCTATTATGGCACAATACAACCAGATGATGTGAGCTGTTAGAATAAGAGGGTTGAAAGAAGCAAACCAGAACCAGGAGGATTTGAGAAGGATTTTTGGAGAAGCTTTTGCAGAATTTATAAATGAGGGGGTACAAGATGTGTCTTGGCATATAGATAGGATTTATTGAGTTAATTCATGGATTGCAAGACAAAGAAACTTACCTAGAGACATTCTGATTTATTTTGTTACAAGGAGATTTAGAAATCATGTGCTTAATTAATTGTGGCAAGTCAAGAGGTTGTGATAATGAAGGAGATTCCTCCAAAGATGTTAAGAGCAAGAAAAGAGTATGCTTTTTTGGTGGATGAACTTAAAAAACGTGGTCTACAATATAGATGGGATGCTCCAGCTGGGCTATCATTACTTTACCAGGGTGAAAGATATCGTCTGAATTCTATTCCGAAAGCAAAAGATTTTTTTGTGAATGTGATGAAGGCTGGTAAACCCCCATCTCCAACACCAAAAAGTATAGAACCACTCAAAGAAGTAAACAAAGAGCAAAAAGAGCAATTACAACCTGAAGATTTACAACCTCATGGAGCAATAGGATCTGATAAACGAGTTTTACTGGATTTGCCTGAGCGGAGCCTTGATATATTTCAGCCCTTGGAAGTACAGATGCCCAGAGATCAAAGGCAAACTCGGGCAACCACCAAATGTAAGGAACAAAAAAAAATGGAACAAGACCTGACCACAACTCATGAAGCTGTATCTACAAGTGTGGACGCCATGGGAGCTCGACCAAAGAAGAAAAATGATGAAAATTTTGAATTGGTACTGCAAAGGCTTTCTGGAATTGGTCATGTCAAATAAATTTTTGACATGGAATGTCAATGGGTTAAATTCTCCACAGAAGAGAAAGAAGATATTTCATTATTTGAACCAATGTAAAAGTGATGTAAGTTGCTTGCAAGAAACACATATTAGAACTAGTGATCAGAAATATTTGATAAATAATAAATTAGGTACACACTATGTTTCAGTGGCTGCTGAGAAGAAGAATGGAATTGTTATCTATGTTAAAATCATATTAGAACCAAATAAATAGAATCAGACACACAAGGTAGATACTTAGCAATTGAAATGTTAAAAGAAGGTAAAACAATACTTTTGATGGGAATATATGCACCAAACCAACAACAAGAAAAATTTTATAAGTTAATATATAAAAAGTTAATACAATTTGATTATAGGTCTTGCATAATAATGGGAGATTGGAACAGTGTGATAGATATTAACTTAGATAAAAAGAAGATATCATCAATTCCTCAAACACGCGCTAAGTTGCCTAAATCTTTTTTTGACATAAAGGATGACTTTGACTTGATAGATATATGGAGAGAAAGAAATGGCAAAGAGCAAGAATTTACTTTCTTTTCTGACAGGCATCAGTCATTCTCTAGAACTGATTTTATACTAACCTCAAGTGATTTTCTTTCTAGCTTAAAGAAGGTGAAGATTTTACCTAAAGTTTTAACAGATCATAATCTGGTTTGGATGGAACTAACGGAAGGAGAAAGACCTAAAAGATCTTGGAGATTAAATGAAAATTTGTTTAAATATGATATAAATGTGAATGAATGTAAAAACTTAATGAAGGAATTCTTTAGGTTAAATATGCATAAGGGCACAACTATAGAAATGGTATGGGATGCAAGTAAAGCATATATGCGTGGGATTTTAATAGATTTGAATAAGAGGCATAGAGGTAAACAAGAGAAAAAACGGAAGGAGTTAGAAGAGGAAATAAGAAAGAAGGAACAGTTGTTAATAAAGAGACTAGATGACAAAATTATTAAAGAGGGGATTAAGGTCCTACGGAAACAATTTGATTTGTTGATGGCAGACCAAGTTGCCAGGAATATACAATATGCAAAACATAATACATTTTTTAACTCTAACAAGCCTGGCAGATGGCTGGCCTATATATTAAGGAAAAAACAAAAATCTCAAATAATTGAAAAAATAGAGTATAAAGGGAAAGAGGTGTTTCAACAAGAAATTATTAAGAAAGCTTTTTTAGAATTTTATTCTAGGTTATATGCTGAGGAGAAGGTACAAGAGAACGATATAGATATTTTTTTGCAAAATGAAAATGTATCAGCAATTAACAATGATCAAAGAGAAAGATTAAATATATTGATTACCTCAGAAGAAATAATTTCTGTGATTAAACAATTGAAATTGGGAAAATCTCCTGGGACTGATGGGTTAACGGCAGTTTATTATAAGCATCTTCAAATGGAAATGATGGAACCTCTTAGAGAGTTATTTGTTAATATACAAGAGGGTGGTCAGGTTCCACCTTCATGGAAAACAGCCTATGTTTCTTTAATTCCCAAAGAGGGATGAGATAATCTTCAACCACAAAATTTTAGACCTATTTCATTGTTGAATACGGATTATAAGATTTTTGCAAAAGTGATGGCTAATAGATTAATGACAGTTTTACAACAAACAATTCATACTGATCAAACTGGTTTTTTACAAGGGAGGCAGATGAAAACTAATGTTAGACAACTTATTAATATAATAGAATATTTGGAGAAGAATACTCAGGTGCCTGCAGTCCTTATGTTTTTGGGCACGGAAAAAGCATTTGATAGATTAAATTGGTTGTTTTTGAAAAAACTGATTGTTAGGATGCAAATGGGGGACCAGTTTATTAATTCAATATTGGCGATTTATCAGAAACAAACAGTGCAGGTTATTGTGAACGGGGAGTTAACAGATTTATTTAATATAAAGAAAGGTACTAGGCAGGGATGTCCTTTATCCCCCTTGTTTTTTGTTTTAACTCTAGAGGTTTTATTGAATAGGATAAGAGGAGCTGAATATTTAAAAGGTATAGAGATCAGACAACAAGACTATAGACTACATGCCTTTGCAGATGATTTGGTTGTGACACTGACTCAACCAATACAGTCTGCCAAGAGAGTGATGGAGATAATTAAAATTTATG
This sequence comes from Bothrops alternatus, assembly GCA_034064705.1. Classification (NCBI taxonomy): domain Eukaryota; kingdom Metazoa; phylum Chordata; class Lepidosauria; order Squamata; family Viperidae; genus Bothrops; species Bothrops alternatus. The sequence continues at coordinate 11,690,847 of JARGCV010000085.1, forward strand.
GTAAGGTATCTGGATTTAAATTAAATATAGCTAAAACCAAGATGTTAGTTAAAAATTTAAATATTAATTTAAAACAGGAATTGGAAAGAATAATGGGATGTGAGATAGTTAAGAAAATTAAATACTTAGGAATTGATATTGAAGCCTCTAATGGAAAGTTATATAAAAATAATTATGAAGTTTTGTGGAGTAAGGTACAAATAGAATTGGAAAAATGGAAGAAATTACAATTATCTTTGTTGGGAAAGATAGCTGCAGTTAAAATGAATGTATTACCCAAATTTTTATTTCTTTTTCAAATGATACCCATACTTAAAAAGGATGCGAATTTGGAGGAGTGGCAGAAGGGTATTAATAGATTTATTTGGAATGGGAAGAAACCGAGGGTTAAATTAAAAATAATCCAGGATACAAGGGAAAGAGGCGGTTTGAAAATGCCTAACTTGAAGTTATATTATGATGCAGTTGTTCTAGTAGCAATAAGTGATTGGGTTAATTTAACTAATGATAGAGTATTGAATATTGAAGGGTATGATTTATTATATGGTTGACATGCATATTTAGTTTATGATAAAAAGGTGGACAGGAGTTTCAAAGAGCACCTACTGAGAAATGCTCTGTTGCGTGTCTGGAAAAAATACCAGTATAAATTAAATGATAAGATTCCTGTCTGGACAGTTCCCAGACACGCAATAGAGAATATAAATAGAGAACAATTATATGATGTGGTGCCATATGAGAAACTCCTGTTTAAAGAAGGGAATGTCTTACAATTGAAGTCTCTGGACATGTTAAGGGAGGAAGGAATAATTTTTACTTGGTTTCAATATTTGCAACTGCAGACCAGATTAAAAAAAGATCAGAAGATTGGTTTATCTCAAATAGATGAAAACTTAATTAAACAAATTAGAGATCAAAGGTTAATGCATATTAAAAGATTGTATAATGTATTGATAGAAATTGATTCGGAAACTGAATTAGTTAAGGATTGTATGATAAAGTGGGCTCAAAATTTTGAACAATCAATTATGATGGAAACTTGGGAGAGAATTTGGGTGGAAAATGTAAAATTTGAACAATCAATTATGATGGAAACTTGGGAGAGAATTTGGGTGGAAAATGTAAAATTTACACAAGCGCAACATTTAAGAGTAAATTTTTATAAAATGTTTTATAGGTGGCATTTGGATCCGAAAAGATTATCATGTATGTATCCTAATTTACAATCTAAATGTTGGAGAACTGATTGTATGGATGCTACTTATTTTCATGTATGGTGGACTTGTAAAAAAATGAAAGCTTTTTGGATAAAAATTTGGTGGATACTTCAAAATATTTTGAAAAAACGTATTGAATTTTCACCACAGTTGTTTTATTAGGTATTATAAAAGATTGTACTACCATTGAGACGAACTTGATTTTGAATTTGATTACAGCAGCAAGACTGTTGGTGGGTCAATATTGGAAGAAGGCAGAATTACCATCTACTACAGAATGGACTTTGAAAGTTATAAATTTGGCGGAAATGGCCAAAGTATCTGCATATTTGAAAGATCATTCAAATGAAAAATATATGTTAGAATGGAAAAAATGGATTGAGTATATTCAAGGGAAATATCAATCCAAGAAATTGTATTTAGCATATAGTTAAATTTGTATTAGGATTTCTTTTTTAAACTACCCTGTTTTCACTCCGGGAAGGTGGGGGGGAGGTGGGGGGGTGTTAGAATATTAGGGGTGTTGCTCGGACACCACCTCTGCACCGCACCTGAAGGGGGAAGAGTGTAAGAGGGGAGAAGGAAGTAGGAAGGTTGGAGCAGAAGAGGAAGTGGAGAGAGAGGGAAGGAGAGAGGTGGAGAACATAAGAACATAAGAACATAAGGAGAGCCATGCTGAATCAGGCCAAAGCCCATCGAGTCCAGCATTCTGTCTCACACAGTGGCCCACCAAATGTACATGGGGATCTTGAGCAGAAAGAGAAGGCAAAACCCTCCTTTTCCCTTGACCCCCAAACAAATGGTACTCAAGGGAATCCTGCCTGCCTCAACCAACATAGAGGCGGCACATGGACATCTGTTTTAATAACCACCAATACACTTTGCATCCATGAATCTATCTAGCCCTGCCTTGAAGCTGTCAAGGCTGACAGCTGTCACGACCCCTTCAGGAAGTGAATTCCATAAATCAACGACCCTCTGGGTGAAGAAATATTTCCCTTTATTTGTCCTCACTTTCTTAGCTATAAGCTTTAGGGAGTGCCCCCTTGTCCTGGTATTGTGTGATAGAGAAAAGAATTTTTCTCTATCCACATTTTCTATCCCATGCATGATTTTATACACTTCGATCAAGTCACCCCTTAAACGCCGTCTTTCAAGGCTGAAGAGACCAAGGCGTTGCAATCTGGTTTCATAAGGGAGGCGCTCCATTTCCTTGATCATTCTTGTTGCCCTTTTTTGCATCTTTTCCAGTTCCATTATATCCTTCTTGAGGTGCGGTGACCAGAACTGTACACAGTACTCCAAGTGTGGTCTCACCATCGATTTGTACAGAGGCAATACAACACTTGCTGACTTATTTTCGATTCCCTTCCTAATCATGCCAAGCATGGAATTTGCTTTTTTTACTGCTGCTGTGCATTGGGTTGACATCTTCATCGAGCTGTCCACCAAAACCCCAAGATCCCTTTCTTGGGTTGTCTCAGAAAGTTTGGTCCCCATCAGTTGGTAAGTATAATTGGGGTTCTTTGCCCCGATGTGCATAACTTTGCACTTGTTTAGGTTAAAATGCATTTGCCACTTTGTTGCCCACTCACACAATTTCGAGAGATCCTTCTGGAGCTCCCGACAATCAGTTTCACTTTTCACAACCCGGAACAATTTAGTGTTATCAGCAAACTTGGCTACCTCACTATTAACTTCTACATCCAAATCATTGATGAATAAATTAAAAAGTAAAGGCCCCAAAACTGAACCTTGGGGTACACCACTTCTCACTTCTTTCCATCCGGAGAATTGTCCATTTATTGCCACCCTTTGCTTCCTACAATTTAGCCAGTTACTAATCCAGGACAAGACCTGTCCTCTAATTCCATGGCTGGAGAGCTTTTTTAGGAGCCTTTGGTGAGGGACTTTGTCAAAAGCCTTTTGAAAGTCAAGATATACAATATCAACTGGGGCCCCTTTATCTATGTATTTATTTACACCCTCAAAGAATTCTAACAAGTTAGTAAGACATGATTTGAACAAGAATGTATTAAGTAGAGTTGTATAAGTATGTTCTTATTCTGGAATTCTTTTTGTTTATCTAACTATTAAGCATTTATTGTTAAAATTATAAAATTAATAAAATACATTTTAAAAAAACCTATCATTAAGAAATGGGTGAGTTTTTCACTGAATGGATTCTTCAAGGCTGGATGATATATGTTGGGAATACTTTAGTGTAAGGATTCCTGTGTTGAATAGGAGATTGGACTCAGTAGCATAATGGCTCCTTCTAATTCTGTGGTTTTCCATCATTCATTGCCCACATTAACATTATAATAACATAAACAGTAATAGGCCTAGGTATCTCACCAAATTTCACCACACAAAACCAATAGATATCTTGTTTAATGCTTTAATGACAGTCTGTCCTCAGATTTCCAAAATTTGGACGCTCTTATTTAAATTCTTCATTATTTTATTCTTTGTAATACTTTCCTTCCCTAAAAACCCCAGATCATAGTCTAGAAACAATAAGACAGGCCACAAATAAGAAAAAGGAAAGAGGAGACTTGTTCTCACTAACATTTCATTTATTGCTAGTATTCTGATCTCACATCTCATTGGTTCTTTTTCAGGAACAAAAAATATTTGCCTAGTTGCTATGTAGACAGAGATGAGTGCCAGTATAGCTCATTCATAAGAATGAATCTGGTTCTTGTTGATAAGCCTATATTATTTGAATAAAAGAAGCTGATAATTGTGTTTTGTGCAGGTGAATAGATTTCCTTTTTTCCCTAACTGTAATATTTTTAAAAATTGAAACCTGTGGTATGCAACAATATTCAAAAACAGCAATTTAATTTGCATTGGTAAGGAATATAATTTCTATTCTATGGTATTTTAAAGTATTAATCCATCTTGTTTATATACAACATCCATACTGTACATGTGGTTCTTATTCATTAGTTGAGTAAAGCAAGAGGGTGCTTGTGTTTTCTTTCCACACTAAAAGAAAGTCTGATGTTATATATTCCATAAATGTTCATTCACTAGAGTTTAATAAAATATTTTGCTGAAATATTTTTTTTAAGAAGGAAGACATCTTCTCATCTACATCATCACTGATTCCATTCCCCAGTCTTGCAAAAACAGTGTTTGCCAGCCTCTGATCATCTTCATACCTAGTTGCCTCAACATGCTGCAGCTAGCCATAATGATAACAATAATAAGAGCACTTAGACATACATACCATTTCATAGTGCTTTACAGCCCTCTCTAAGCAGTTTACAGAGTCAGCATATTGCCCCCAACAATCTGGGTTCTCATTTTACTGACCTCGGAAGAATGGAAGGCTGAGTCAACCTTGAGCCAGTCAGGATCAAACTCCTGGCAGCGGGCACACTCAGTTTGCAATACTGCCTTCTCCATACTGATTTTCTTTAACTTATTAGCCCCAGATCATAGTCTAGAAACAATTTAACTTAATACTGGTTCTCTTTTTTCTACATTGTGGGGAATTATGGATTTCTTAATCTCAAAAAGTTGAAAGACTGGGGGTGTCAGACCCCAAAACTCCTCATCTACTCTCTCATTTTTTCTGTCTTTTTGGGACCTGCCATTATTGTTGGGGGAGGGGGTGCATGGGGGATTCATAGTGTTATCTTTCACTTTCTCCTTCCTTTGTCTGGCCTCCTCCTTTCGAGTATGGAATGTGTCTCCTTATCTAGGAGACAGTTACAAGAAAACGAAAGCTGGAGAAGACCTTGAGATGTGTGCCTACCATGCCAGTCAGCCACCCACCAGGCCACCTGTGGATTGGCTGGATTTCAAATGGACATTATGACTTTGGTGGGAGGGGGCATATTGCTTGCTTAATTATATTGTTCACGCAGGCTTTTCTTCAGATCTCGCCTTAAATTGCCTGATATCACTAGTCCCTAATAAAAGTTTTTCCCTTTGAGACAATGCCAGTTTCAAGAGTTCTGCTTTCTTGGGTGATTAGTTGAAGTGGTCCTGACAGAAGGTGAGATCTGCATAGTACTCAATCCGGAGAAGTCAACTCCTCTACCGGGGGAGTCACAACTGAATTCTTGATGGAGAATTGAGCCGAAGACCTCCTCAACCTTGAAGCCAGAGAAAGCCTCTCCAGAGACCTGGAAGTGGCTGGACCATCTGATGAAGAAGATTGAGCTGGAGGCTTCCGGTTCCGGTTTGCGGCACTAGTGGACGTGCGGTAAGAGTCTCCTCTCCACCGTCCTGTTTTCCTTCACCGAAAGACCCTGGAAAGGGTCAAAAGTCACCCTCGAGGGGTGACCACCGCTGAGGAGGACCCTCGCTTGAGCGTGGAAGGGCAGCAGTCCTCCCACTTGAGCTGAGGCAGCTCCTTTGGATCGACGAAGAAAAGACCGGCCATCAACATGGCTAACCACTTAGCTGCACCAGCCGAAAGCCAAAAGCACTATTAAGTAAAGAAAACCCTCGATGAGTTTAAAATGCAAATGAAAGGGGACCACAAATCTGAAGAAGAGTCAAAGGAGGAAGAATCCAAAGAGGGGAAATCAGAGACCTGGGAGGCAGCAGCCGTCGGAGCCCAAGGTATAGCACCACCCAGGGGCCGTCTGCTACAAGCTGCCAGGAGCAGACCCCCCCCAACCAGCAGAAATGAAGCCGATCCCATGGATTTTATTGTTGAATTGCCTGAGAGTGCTGGAAATACGATTATCTGGGTGGTTACAGACCTGTTTTTTAGATAAGTGCATTTTATACCTTGCCCCAAAATCCCCACTGCAAAAACCTTACCCAAACTTGGTGTCCCACATCGGATTATTTCAGATCGAGAGGTCCAATTCACTTCAAAGTTCTGGAGAGCTTTTCTAAATCTTTTGGGATTTAATAAAGGGTTATCATCCTCCCATCATCCCCAGACAGAACATCTGAACTCAGTTCTAGAATAATATCTGAGGTGTTTGTAAATTATCAACAAGACAATTGGTCAGACTTATTACCTTTTGCTGAGGTCGCTTACAACAATGCAGTACATTCCAGTACTGGGTTTACTCTTTTCAAGTTGCCAATGGCCAAACTTTTGTGGCCATACCAGAACTCCCCATCAAGAAACCCGAAATCCCCTCATTAAAAGATTGGATTAAGCAATTGCAAAATATTTGGCCAGTGGTCCATAAAGCTCTTGATGAGGCCTGAGAGACTTACAAACTCTAAGCGGACAAAAAGAGGATGGAGCAGGAGCTCTACAAAGTCGCCAACTGCGTATTTCTCTCTACTAAATATTTAAAATTGTTACAACCTTCAAAGAAGTTAGGCCCTAAATATGTTGGACCTTTCAAAGTTACATGCATCATCAACCCAGTAACAGTCAAGTTAGAACTGCCAAAGAATCTACGGAAAATCCACCCTGTATTTCACTGCAGCCTGCTTAAATCAGAGATTACTTCCATTCTCAGACCCCCTGCTTCGCCGTTACCTACACCCATTATGGTTGAGGGTGAACAACATTTTGAGATTAAAGACATTCTAGACTCTAGAACCCATCATGGAGTAACTCAATACCTGGTCTCGTGGAAAAATCTCCCTGTTTCCCAAAATGAATGGGTGTATAAGAAGCATGTTAGAGCCCCTAGATTGCTACAACATTTTCACTCTCTATATCTGGATAAGCCTAACTAATTTGTTTGTTGTTTTTCTCCTTCCCTGTTTTGTCTTTCAGGTGCATTTCCCAGTTTTTTTGGGGGGGCAGATGTCAGACCCCAAAACTCCTCATCTCCTGTCTCATTTTTTCTGTCCTTTTGGAGCCTGCCATTATTGGGGGATTCATAGTGTTATCTTTCACTTTCTTCTTCCTTTGTCTGGCCTCCTCCTTTTGAGTATGGAATGTGTCTCCTTATCTAGGAGACAGTTACAAGGAAACGAAAGCTGGAGAAGACCTTGAGATGTGCGCCTACCGTGCCAGTCAGCCACCCACCAGGCCATCTTTGGATTGGCTGGATTTCAAATGGACATTATGATTTTGGTGGGAGGGGCATATTGCTAGCTTAATTATATTGTTCACGCAGGCTTTTCTTCAGATCTCACCTTGAATTCCCTGCTATCACTAGTCCCTAATAAAAGTTTCCTTTTGAGACAATGCCTGTTTCAAGAGTTCTGCTTTCTTGGGTGATTAGTTGAAATGGGTCCTGACAGGGGCAGACTTTGGAAAACAGTCTATCTTATACATTCGTCTGGTTGATCAGGACCTATAGATTCCCAGGTACGGCTTTTCAGAAATGAATAGAAACTCTGTTATTTTTTTTTTAAATCAACAGGGATTTTGTTGCCAATGAAAGAATCTTGATGAGTATATTAAAACAACAAGAAGGTATTTGTGATACTGTATTGATTTTATTAATTAAAATAGTCTCTAGACAGCAGTTTTTAACACAATAAATCTATCATTAGCATACAGATGTATGCTACAACAGAACAGTATGGCTATTTATGTTTATATATTTTAGAAGCTATGAATTGTTCCTGTAAAAGATATATGAGAAATTTGAAACCATCACCTTAGTCTTTCTGCTGTAGTATAAGAACAGTTATATAATTGACAGATTTTTTTTTAGGTTTAGTTCATCTTTTCCCACAAATGCTGCTTTTCCTATGAAATTCATTTACATATTTGTTTTCCGCTACAATTTTATTTTTCTTGGTACCTTATTGTTTAATACTCACTTAAAACAAATAAGGGACCTAAAAAAGAAACATCTGCATATTAAAACTGAATAGAAAATTAATTTTAAATACCATGATTGCAATGATTTGAGAAGCTTACATAGAATTAATCTGCTTCTCATGTTGAAGAAGATGGCTATCTCTGTTCCAACTGTGGAATACATCACTCTGAATTACAGTGAGGTTTATCTGGTTTTTGGTTAACATATAGAAAGGATCTATATAATAGTTTAAGGATCAATACACTGTAAGAATGCAGCCAGTCATTGGTTAGCATAATGTAAACTCAGTCCAATTAGACATATGGCAGTAAGTCTAACCTAAAATATTTTCACTGCAGGATTAATGAATATTATTCATATATTTTTGTTCTGTTCTCCATATTATAATAGTGTGAAATGAAGTTAGTGCTTCTAAAGATATGCGATCTTTAATTTGCTTGATAAGGTTGCTTTCCAAACTAGAAAAAATAATCAATGAAAATTCTAAAACTATACCATTTAGATTTATCAAGGGGGTGAGGGGGGAGGTTCAGTCCAGTTCTAAATATTTCTGCATGTAGATTGTTCAAGATAGGAAACTGTCATGTCTGGAATTGAGATACATTATTTTTAGTCAGGTCTCGGGTAACAACTAGCTAGGATTCAATCATAGATTATTGAATATGCCATATGACTTGATTAACAATAAGGCAAAACTAGTGGTATCACACATCACACCAAACTAACATTACATAGGAACAAGGCCACTATGACATGTCCAGCAAACTATGGCTAACAAATCAGAGAGCATGTGTAAATAATGCCTGTTTAAAAGGGGTTCTGACTGGGTTCATCTACTGCATTTATGTTACTTTAGAAGAAAGATATATAGAACTCTACGAACACCATTGTGAAAAAATGGAAAACATTATTATGGTTCGTCGCACAGTCAGCCAGATATTTAGACTAGATTTGGTATGTTTAGCCGTGGTGGCGCAGTGGTTAGAATACAGTATTGCAGACTAATTCTGCTGATTGCCAGGGATTAACTCAGCCTTCCATCCTTCTGAGGTTGGGAAAATGAGGACCCAGACTGTTGGGGGCAATATGCTGACTCTGTAAACAGCTTAGAGAGGGCTGTAAAGCACTGTGAACTGGTATATAAGTCTGTTATTGCTATTGCTATCTAGTCCTTCCCAAGGACCTGGGATAAGCAAATGTTGATGATTTATGGTATTAAAGTTATTGTCAAAGGATGTAAGCTGTTCCAAGTAAAGCTGCCTTTTGCAATTGACTGATGGTGACTTTGTCAGTGCCAATGATGTTCAAATGGTGCTCCAACTGTTTGAGATTGCACCTAAGGTGGCTATTACTGTGGGTACTATCTTTGCTTTCTTTAGCCACAGTCTTTCTACTTCTGTTTGCAGGTCTTTGTATTTTGTTATCCTCTCCAATTCTTTTTCTTCTATTTTCCTGATTCCAGGTACTGCCACATCACTATCCAGATTGTTTTGTCTTTCTTATCGACACTTGTTAAGTCTGACATGTTATGCGGCAGATGCCTGTCTGTTTGAATTCTAAAGTCTCAGAGCATTTTAGCTTTTTCATTTTCTATTACTTTATTTTATGGACCCACCAATTTTTGCTTGCAGGCAAATTCTATTTTAACTAACAACTACAGTATTTGCATCTTCATGAAATATTTAATATATAGGTAGGAAGAATGGGAATGTTACAAAAGTATGTGTCTAGACGTCAATGTAAAATATGGATATTCTATTTTTTTATATATATAAATATTTTATTGATTTTCTATTTTTACAGATCAGTGCTCCATAAACAACACGGTGACTGAGTCCATTAATAATTCTAATCATATCACTAATATCAGTTTAAAATATCTTTCCTAGCCAAAGCATATCTTAATTTTTGCTTTTTTCCCCCAATTTTAATTCCCCATCCATGTTCAAAGTATCCAATCATTTATAATTTCAAAACAGGGCAACCAAAAGAATCCCTTATTCAAAGTTCTTAACATATTCTTATTTCCCTTTTCATACCAAGATATAATATTCTGGTTATAAATCCTAACTGTCTAGTTATGATAATACTTCTATTTCTAACAATCTATTCTTAACCATATTCAAACCTCTAATGAATAAAATAGCCTCCCCTCTAATAGGTCAAAGCTTCTATTTCCTTCAGTCTTATTCTGGCTTTCTTTCTTTGCCAACTAACTTTCCAAGTTAGTGCATTTAAGTAATCAAAAAATTATTCCTCTATTTTTATATATATTATTTGGAACAAGAAAAACAATGTAGTTAAAATGCTTTTAGAAGAGCTAGCCCATTGATATTCTTCCCTGGTTCCCCACAGTTTTGTTAATGACTTTATCTTCCATTTCATCAGCTTTCCTTTCTTATCATCCAGTATGTTCTGAGAACTTGGTTTATAAAGTCTTTTCTGTTTCCAATATTATCATTATGTTTACTGAATTTTCATTTATTTGAGTCTGGTAATATATTTCCTTCTTTAAATCATCAATGTTTGCGTCAGCATTCTCTAGTTTTCCTTCTATTTTCTGGGTTGCTGGTTCCTTCTCTGTAGTTGTCTTCTGCATTTGTATATTTGAGTTAGCAAATTGTTCTTTTATCACCTTTGTGTTGTTAGTAACCTGTTCACAAGCTAGAATAATTGTTTTTTGTATTAATTTTAGCATGAAGAATATTTCTTTCTGTGTTTCATCAATATTTTCTTGGTGATATGGCAGGTTAAGGCTGCTGGGAACAGATGTTAAAGATGATGTTTTACTATTAAACGCTGAGTCTGAAACATCCAATTTATTTTGTTGAATTTTATTTTAGCTTTATAAGTAGCCTTTATAGATTTATCCAACCAACTATCCATTCCTGAATCTTTCCTAAGCAGATATAAGTAAAGTTCAATTTTTCTGTCCAATAAGAAATATATCCTTTCTGTCCAGGGAGAAAAAAAAGAATCATTGAGGGTTGTTTAACAGCCAAAATTTATAATCCAAAGTGTTCCATATATTTCTTCCACAAAAAAGAATAAATCCACAATACAATTCTGGAAGTCAGTATTTATATTAAAAATTCAGACAGGCCAAGTTTAGAATGTTTATCATCTCTGCCATGTAGATAAGCAGCCCCCAAGCCTGTTCCTTTTTTCCCCTCAACTGTAATTTTCAATAATAAAATAATTCCAAGGCCAGTCAAAACCTTATCTAATTCTGGGCTTCAAGCCAGATTTCGTTTAGGCATAAATAAGTTGTAGTGCTGTAATTTACCACTAGATGTCATCAACACCACTTTCTGGTTTTTAAATCCAAAACATATTGTTAAACTTTTCAAGTCTTTTTCTTTAGAAGAAATAAAAATAAAAAGGTCTTTAAAAACACTTTTAGTCCCCAAATTTTCAAACTGTAAGTATATTTTAGTTCCTGTTGAGTCTTATAGGTTCGCCAGGATCCCCAAGTATTAATTCACTGCTTTCTTTTCTGAGGGAGTGGGGCAAAAATTCCCTTTCCCTCTTTCATTGGGGGAAGTACTTTGGGCGGCTTTTCAGGAAGAGGTCTCAAGATCATAAAGGATCAGGTCTCACCCAGTTTCATCCACGTTGCTGTAAAAATGCTTGGTAGTGCTTGTTGACTTCCGTAGTCCGCAGCCAGTCTTTCCGCTGCCAGTTTGGAGGGCTTCCTCAGATCAAACAGGTGGGTTGCCACCTCCTGCAATCGATGAGCATCCCCTCCTTGCTTTCCGCCTCTACAGGGTGACTTTCAACCCTTTCCAGGGTCCCCCAGCAGGGCGAAACCAAACACGAGAGACAGAGCCCCATCCTCAACTGTCTACATCACCGCGAGATCCCAACTGGAAATTGGATATTCTATTTTTATAGAGAAGTCAAAGCAACTGAGATCAGTTAAAGGCCAGTCATAATGGATGTGATACCTTCCAGCAAATAATTAATAGGGAAAGGTTGAATTTATGTTGAGAATGCCTATCAATAATCTATTAATAATAGTGTATGGAAGCAAGCTTTGAAACATTCTTTCAAGTCAATATCCATGTCATTATTAGCAGTGCAGGAGAATGTTATAAATAAATAGGATGACCCTCAAGTGAGAATGTTTAGCCTTGCAAAGGGTGGTATAAGATATTCCGATTACACTTTTGGCCATATGAGAAACTAGTAGTATAATAGATTTCATCTTTGTATGTCTTTACTATACAGTAGATGCACAAAAAATATGATGCTGTATATACCAAAATATATTGCACAGGCTCCCTATTTTTATTTCCTGATTAGAATACAGAAAAAGTTAACTTATAAACCCGTAGAAGTAATGCTACATCACTTCTACCATTCTTCAACTTAGGAACACTGGACATCTGGGAGTTGAATCTAATACATCCAGAAGTCATCAGGCTGAAGAAAGCTGTATTACATTTACAAAATAATCCAGGTGTGTCTTCTGGACAGAGCTACCAGTTCAATACATTACGCAGCTGTTTCATTTTAAACTCTTTCACAGATTCATAAGAAAATGCAGAACAATGGAGAGTTATGAAGGAAAGAAAACATAAATACAAAGGAAGGGATTACTAATGTAGGATAATATTTCTAACTCAGGATTGAGATGAAGGAATTCTAAATGGAAAGCAACATGGAAAGACCCAGAAAGAATCTATATCAGGGGTGTCCAACCTTGGCAACTTTAAGACTTGTGGACTTCAAATTTGCAGATGACACTAAACTGGCAGGAATAACCAACACTCCAGAAGACAAGCTCAGGATCCAAAAAGATCTTGACAAACTTGAACAATGGGCCCTATCCAACAAAATGAGTTTTAATGTGGAGAGAAGCAAAGTTTTACATTTAGGCAGGAAAAATAAAAGGTATAAGTACAGATTAGGCAAAAATAGTAACTGGCTCAAAAACAGTAACTGTGAGAGGGACCTTGGAGTCCTAGTCGATGATCATTTGAATATGAGCCAGCAGTGTGCAGCAGTAGCCAAAAAAGCTAATACAATCCTAGGTTGTATAAACAGAGGCATAGAATCAAGATCACGTGAAGTATTAGTACCACTTTACAAAATCATACCTGATAAGACCTCATCTGGAATACTGCAACCAATTTTGATCACCATACTACAAGAAAGATGTTGAGACTTTGGAAAAAGTTCAGAGAAGAGCAACGAAGATGATCCAAGGCCTGGAGACTAAAACAGATGAAGAACAGCTGCAGGACTTGGGTTTGGCTAGTCTAAAGAAAAGAAGAAGTAGGAGTGACATGATAGCAGTATTCCACAAAGAAGAGGGGTCAAATTATTCTCCAAAGCACCAGAGGGCAAAACAAGAAACAATGGTAGGAAAATGATCAAAGAGAGAAGCAACCTGGAATTAAGGAGAAACTTTCTAACAGTGAGGACAATTAACCAGTGGAACAGCTTGCCTTCAGAAATCGTGGGTGCTCCATCACTGGAGATTTTAAAGAAGAGACTAGACAGTCACTTGTCTGAAATGGTATAGGTTCTCCTGGTCAAGCAGGGGGTTGGACTACAAGACCTCTAAGGTCCCTTCCAGTTCTATTCTATTCTATTCTATTCTATTCTATTCTATTCTATTCTATTCTATTCTATTCTATTCTATTCTATTCTATTCTATTCTATTCTGATCTGATTTCTATATAGGTTGGGCAGTTTATAAATGTGAATTATTAATGAATAAACTTGTTCTTAAGGGAAAAAGAGATTTCTGTAACCATATCCCATTCTCAAAAACTTGGTAAAGACACTGCAAGTATCTTGTTTTCTATGAAGTGAGACTGTCAAGAACTTTATATGTATTCAAAATACATTTGTATTCCACGGGTTTCCCAAGAGCTCAGCAGAATTGTCTAGAGCAGTAGTGTCAAACTGCCGGCCCATGGACCAGATGCATCATGGCAAAACCACACCCACCCCATTGCCAGCAATGGAAAAAAAAGTCATGATACATCGTGACATGTCACGTGACATTGCGAGTTTGACACCCATGGTCTAGAGGATTGCTGGGGAAATTCCCATAGGAGCTCAAAAGAGGACCCAATTGAACAATGACTAGCCTAAAACAAACACGAATTATCTGACTATGGCAATGGACTTCTGTCAGGGAGCAAAGTGGGTGTAAATGAACTCCTGATTTGTCTCCAGCCATAACAAGGAGACCCAAGCTCAGCAACACATCCACATTGCATCTGTGAATTATTGGCAGGCTTCAAATTAAGTTGTTATTTGCTCATCACTAAACCTTTAGACTTTCCCCCAAATTCTCTGAAATTCAAGAGCCTGCCTTGTAAATCAATACACAGGCCTTGGAAGGCCACAAGGTGGTAATAATGGCAAAGCTCTTCCTTCTTGTCATTACTAATCCTCCCTTCATTCCTTGGAACCTAGACTAAAGGTTCTACATGGGGCTACCTTTGAAAAACGTTCGGAGACTTCAGGTAATGCAGAATGCAGCCGCGCGAGCAGTGTTGGGCTTGCCCAGAAATGCCCAAATTTCGGCATCACTCCGCGAGCTGCATTGGCTGCCAATTGGTCTCTGAACCCAATTCAAAGTGTTGGTTATGACCTATAAAGCCCTACATGGCATCGGACCAGGTTACTTACGGGACCGTCTGCTGCCCCATGAATCCCAGCCACCGGTTAGGGCCCACAGAGTCGGCCTTCTCCAGGTCCCGTTAGCCAGACAGTGTCGCCTGGCAGGGCCTAGGGGAAGAGCCTTCTCTGTTGCGGCCCCGGCCCTCTGGAACCAACTTCCCCCGGAGATCCATGTCGCCCCCACCCTCTCCGCCTTTCGTAAATTACTTAAAACACACCTCTGCTGGCAGGCCTGGGGCAGTTAACATCTTGCCCCAAGCCAGTGTATGTCTGTGTGTATGTTGAATGATTGGTTTTTTTTAATTAAGGGGTTTTAGATACATGTATTTTTATATGTTGATTTCTATTATGTTGTGAGCCGCCCTGAGTTCTCCGGAATAGGGCGGCATAGAAGTCAAATTAATAATAATAATAATAATAATAATAATAATAATAATAATAATAATAATAATAATAATAATAATAATAAATTAGGATTTAATTTCATAAGCAGGATAAGGTAAGAGAAACATAACATCTCCAGGGATGGGAAAAAAATAGAATAAAATAAAGAAGGGGCCTATACTGACACATAGCATGAGTAGTGGTATTGGTGCTCTATTCTGGGCACTAATTCATATATCTATTCAATGTTCTAACAGCTGTTCCTGTAATGACCATCCTCCCTGTAAATGCTCTGTTCCTTTAGAACTCCCTTTTTGAAGCATCTTAACCTCTTAAGAAGTAGTTTGGTTCATACATTGCACCCAACTATGGTGAGGATGTTTCTTGACCATCTAAATATGAACTTAGAACCATTATAGTTTATTCAATAAACATTGGTTAAACAAGTTATGTGTCAAGTTAATGTGTGAAGTAGCTCTCTGTTTTCTTTTGTATTTTTCTTTGGTTGGTTGCCTTTTGATACCTCATAAATTATAATATTATGTATTTACTGTTACTTTTCCAATGTAGATGAGTAGATTTAATTGAACAATGCAGCAAAACTATTTTGCATTAACAATAAAGTTTTCTTTTAGAATTCAACAAATTGGGAACACCTATATTTAGGGATTTAGCATATCAGTGGAGGTTTAAATTGCTAATTGAAGGTTTGCTTGCAGATATCCCACTCACTGATCTGAACAATATTACAGTTTAACATTATTTCTGTGAGTTAACTAGCTATGTAAAATCACATGCTTTCAGATCATATCAGAAATGAAATCTGAATTATTATGCCCCCTAGTATTACAAAATTCCATTATCTGTCTGGCTTCAGATAGAACAGGGGTGTCAAATTGGTGGCCTGCAGGCTGCATGCATCATGCCCACCTCATCCCCTCAAAGGCAAAAAAACAATATGAATGCATTTGGGTCAATATAAAAGGGAGAAAAAATGACATTGCCATAGGTGTATACTATAGGCCACCCAACCAAACAGAAGAAATAGATGAACTTTTTGCTAGTCAGCTAACTAAGGTATGTAGGAAGCAAATCACAATAGTAATGGGGGACTTTAACTACCCTGACATCAACTGGGAAACAAACTCTGCACCAAGTGGAAGATCAAACAGATTCCTGACAAACTTAGCAGACAACTTTGTCTCCCAAAAAGTAGAGAAGGGAACTAGGGGATTAGCCATTTTGAATCTAATTCTCACTAACAGAGATAAAATGATAGAAGGTGTTGAAGCCACAGGAATCTTGGGAGGTAGTGGTCATGCAGTATTGGAATTCAACATTATGGAAGCACAAGCAATAAAACACAGTCAAACTATGGTAGAGTAACTTAGAGAGGGCTTGGGAAGGATTCCATGGATGAGAATCCTCCAGGGGAAAACAACTCAAGAAGCTTGGGAAATTTTGAAAAGCGAGATAATAGAAGCCCAGTCTAGCACAATACCAACAAAGAGGAAAAATAACAGCTCTCAAAAGAAACCAGCATGGTTGCATAAAGAACTCTCTGATCAATTGAAAGATAAAAAGGACAAGTATAGAAAGTGGAAAGAGGGGCACATAACTAAATCAGAATATCAACAAATAGCCCGAGCCTGCAAAGATGAAGTGAGGAAAGCTAAGGCTAAGGTTAATGAACTAAGGCTTGTGACCAAAGTCAAAAATAACAAAAAAAAAGCTTCTTTCAACACTTAAAACACACCTCTGCCAGCAGGCCTGGGGCAGCTAACACCTTGCCCCTAGCCAGTGTATGTTTGTGTGTATGTTTGTGGAATGATTGGTTTTTCTTTTTTAACTTAGGGGTTTTTATATTTGTGTATTTTTATTGTGATTTCTATCATGTTGTAAGCCGCCCTGAGTTCTCCGGAATAGGGCGGCATAGAAGTTAAATAAATAAATAAATAAATAAATAAATAAATTAATAATAATAATAATAATAATAATAATAATAATAATAATAATAATAATAAATAATGTAAAAACAAGAAAAAGGTGAAGGAAATGATTGGTCCATTAGTGGGTAAAAGTGGCAAGAAGGTGACAAGCAATAGGGAAAAAGCAGAACTATTTAACTTGTTTTTTGCATCTGTCTTTACACAAAGGGAAAAAACAGACCAACCTATCAAAAATAGTGCCATAAAAAACAGTATAGAAACACAAGTTAAGATAGGCAAGAAAAGGGTAAGTGAGCACCTGTCCAGCCTAGACGAGTTCAAATTGCCAGGACCAGATGGATTACACCCCAAGATTCTCAAGGAACTGGCAGATATGATCTCAGAACCACTGAACTATATTTTTCAAAGATCTTGGAGCAATGGGGAACTACCAGAGGACTTTAAAAGAGCTGATGTAGTTCCCATCTTCAAAAAAGGGAAAAAATGGATCCAGGAAATTACAGACCTATCAGTATGACCTCAATACCTGGGAAGATTCTGGAAAAGATAATCAAACAACGAATCAGCAAACACCTAGAGGCAAACAAAGTCATTACTAAAAGCCAACATGGGTTTGTCAAAAACAGATCATGCCAGGCAAACCTTATTGCATTCTTTGACCAAGTGACAAAATTAGTGGACCAGAGGAATGCTGTGGATATAATTTACTTGGACTTCAGTAAGGCATTTGATAAAGTAGATCATAACCTACTACTTGATAAGATAGAAAAATGTGGGTTAGACAGTATCACCACCAGATGGATTTGTAGCTGGCTGACCGGCTGTACTCAATGTGTGGTCCTCAATGGAACTGCATCTACATGGAGGGAAGTGTGTAGTGGGGTGCCCCAGGGATCTGTTCTGGGCCCAGTGCTCTTCAACATCTTCATTAACGATTTGGACAAGGGGATAGATGGGTAACTCATAAAATTTGCGGATGACACCAAGCTGGCAGGAATAGCCAACACTCCAGAAGACAGGCTTAAGATACAGGAGGACCTGGACAGACTTGAACACTGGGAGCTATCTAACAAAATGAAATTCAATGGTGAAAAAAGTAAGGTTCTACATTTAGGCAAGAAAAACCAAATGTACAGGTATAGTATAGGGGGTACCTTGCTCAATAGTAGTAACTGTGAGAGGGATCTCAGATTCCTAGTGGACAATCATTTAAATATGAGTCAGCAGTGTGCTGCAGCTGCCTAAAAAGCCAACACAGTGCTAGGCTGCATTAACAGAGGGATAGAATCAAGATCACGTGAAGTATTAATGCCACTTTACAATGTCTTGGTAAGGCCACGCTTGGAATACTGCATCCAGTTTTGGTCACCATGATGTAAAAAAGATGCTGAGACTCTAGAACGAGTACAGAGAAGAGCAACAAAGAGGGGACTGGAGGCTAAAACATATAAGGAACGGTTGCTGGAATTGGGTATGTCTAGTTTAACGAAGAGAAGGATGAGGGGGGACATGATAGCAGTGTTCCAAATCTCAGGGGCTGCCACAAAGAAGAGGGAGTCAAGCTATTCTCCAAAGTGCCTGAAGGCAGGACAAGAAGTAATGGATAGAAACTAATCAAGGAGAGAAGCAACCTAGAACTAAGGAGAAACTTCCTGACAGTTAGAACAATTAACGAATGGAACAACCTGCCTCCAGAAGCGGTGAATGCTCCAACACTGGAAGTTTTTAAGAAGAGACTGGACAGCCATTTGTCCGAAATGGTGTAGGGTTTCCTGCCTGAGCAGGAGGTTGGACTCGATGACCTCCAAGGTCCCATCCAACTTTATTATTATTATTATTATTATTATTATTATTATTATTATTATTATTATTATTATTATTATTATTATTATTATTATTATTATTATTATTATTATTATTATTATTATAATATATGTCACGATACATCACATGACACAATCAACTTTGATATCCATGAGATAGAATAACATTTAGTTGAAGATACATGAGAATTATGCAGTCATGAAGAGTTATATCCTCACTGAAATGTATTTCAAGTTCTACTTGCCACCAATTTTTGCAGTTAAAATTATGGTAAGGGGACAACTTAATAGAAAATAGCATGATGAAATTAACTACAGTACAGCAAGTAAACAAGTCTGAGACATTCTGAATTTTTTATTCTCATTATACAGCTGCTGTGCATTAAAAAGGAAGGCAAACATCTTTACACATAATTTTTAATAGATCCACAAATAGGTCACACTGAGCCTCTATTGCTGGTCTACGACCGTAATAAAGTTTATTATTATTATTATCTAATATTCACAATTAAAATCACAAGATGTCACACTGAGTCTAGTGAAGCAAATTCAGAAAATGTGCATAGAGTTGCACATTTAGATGTTTAGAATAATGTTCAGTATAATGTGGTTCTGGTGATTAATAATGGAACAAAAGGCATACTAGTTCATTTTAAACCTCTGAAAAGTTTTTGAGAAAAAGAGACAATTTTATATTTTCATAACAGCAGTAAAACAATCCAGTAATAGATACTTGTGACAAAACATATTTTTTCTAGAAATAACACATGTATGATATTAGATGTTAGACATGTTTTCATTTACTTCCTCAGTGGGCACAATGTGTTTGTGAACAGAATCTATGAAATTACAGTTGTGTTTTGTATGATTTCAGCCAATTTTGTATTAAAAAGTTAAAAACATGAGATGTGAACTTTTTCAACTCTACATATTCTTTTACAAATCACTTCTCAGCAAACTAAAGCAAAACCAGTCTTAGTGCTGCTGTAGAAGTAATGGTTAACTCAGGGGTGATTGATGTTAGTCATATAATAAAGCTGCACATGATCACTAAGACCATATTGTTTATCCATAATGGGTCCCAATTAAGCTAAGGCAAAGTGAATGACATGGAGACACAGCTGGTACTTTCAACAATTCCTTCTTAGTGAAAGGAAAATGGCAAATATATTTTAGATGTATGACTACAATGTAGGTATAATTAGATTTTTCTTTGCTTTTCTTTTTGCATCATATGATGAAGCTCTGAGAAAATGACTAAAGGGGAAAGGCAACTAACTAAAACTGAGAAATTATATATTTAGGACTGAATTACTAATCCCAGATGTAATGTTGTATATCTGCAACAAATATACTGTTCATAAATTTGCATGTAAAGGTTTGAGGAGTTATTGTAAGGTGATGAAGTTATAAAAAATAAGAATTTTCTTCCATGAATGCCCTAACACACTTTAAGAAGTTGTAAATTCAAATCCAGAAAAATACTTAATTTTATCACTTGGTAGCTCAAATATTTAACAATTATTGGATAGCATTATATGAGAAGAAAAGCACTGGAAGAAATGTCAATTGAAATTAATGCATATTTTTGCAAGTTTGAATGACATGGACAGTTTCAGTCATGCCAGCTATTCCCTGATGGCTATTGAGTGATAATTATACATGTATAAATTCATGTTTCCTTCCCAAATACTGTATATGAATGTTTGTTTCAGAAGTAAAGTTTGCTTAGAATGGCCTGACTAGTGAGAAAATCAAAGAAATGAACTATATAAGTACACACAGGAAAAATTCCTCTAATTTTGCAATGTGTAGACAACAAAAGTCTCTGTGCTGCTGATATATAGGGATGATTAATTTAACTTTTGTTTGTCAAATAAATCAGAGTTAACCTTGCTGGTGAGAAAAATTATGGATTCTTTGACCAATTACTGGTTTGTTTTTCCTCTTTTTTTGTAAGCTATTGTCACCTTCAAAGCTGATCTCTAGCCCTCTCTCGCCACTCTTGGGGAAGCTGCATGTTCTTAGAATAGAACTGATCTTCTAAAACCTCACCCTCAGTCTTTTCCCTAGTATCAGGATGCACAATTTGGGTGGCTGGACTCACCTGCCCCAACAACATCCAATCTCTCAGTCACACAGGGAGATTTGTAATATTCCAGACTCCAACTGAAATCCAGCCTCTGGCCTGCCGTAGACCCTTTGTAGAGACCACCTCTGGAATTACTTCCACTCCGGTATTCTGCCTTCTACAATCGGATTTGAGGATGAGGTGAGGGCCCAGCTGTTCCCAGTCTAATCTAACCGAGGCCCACAAACACACCATCTCCCTGGTTGTAATATCCTCTTTGTTCAATCTAATTTCCACAATCGCCCCACCCCCTTTGCTGGGGCCTGTTGTATTGGTGTAAGCTTGAATACACCAGAAAATATGACAGGAATCCTCAAAAAATCCTATACTGATTTGCACAGTATGCTAAACAGCAAGTCAGAACCAATGGATGAACCATGAGGTATAGTGAAGAAGCAAGCCAGAAGGTGAAGCAGTAGTATAGGTTAGGATCAAACAGTGGTACCAAAGAGAGGTTTTTTTGTATCCCTTTTTATGTCAACGAGTGGCTGTCTGAATTTTTACGGCTCTGATAAAACACACTGGGAAGGCATGATTGAAAATGATGACTTATGTATAATTAAGTAAATTAATGAGGAGAATAAGAATGGAAAGCACTGCTTGTATGTGAAAGTAAATACTATAAATGTAAAAATAAAGTCTACCAAAGGATGAGTGACAAATCTGTTGACTTCACACTCATTTAAGGAATACATTTGATATGAAAATGTAACCAATATGTTTAGCTTCAGAAGGCATTATTTTCATTGTTATTAAGTCACACATGGTGCCTGTGTTCATGCTCACAATAACCAATTCAAACCTGTTTTGCTGAATTAAAGAGTTAGGATGTCTTTAGAAGCAAGACATTTAGATTCATTTTTTTTCAACTTCCCATGTTTGGCCCAGACATTAATTCTATATTGTGTAGGTTCATATATGGGATGCATGCTTAAACACTATTTCCATTACAATTGTTTGTGAGGAAGAGATCAAGTATAATCTCTAGTGGATTAGTAGTTAATACCTAAGGAATAATTTTAATTACAGATGTTTGCTTCTCACAACCCACGAGAAGAATTAAGAAATTTCAAAAAACCAAAATATTTATACTTAAGCATGCTTAACCATGATTTCCTAAATTAATAATTTTGTGGGTTTATATAACACAATTATATTGTAGGCTATCATATTTTAGAAATTCAACTTCTTACAGTTAAACTGGTGGAAATAGAGGCATAAACAAACTAAAATATTGGTATTATATTTGTAACAATTTCTATGTGTAGATAGAGGTAGCCCTCGACTTATGACCACAATTGAGTCCAAACTTTCTGTTACTAAGTGAAACATTTGTTAAGTGAGTTTTGTCCCATTTTATAACCTGTAAGGACCTGCCACAGCTAGCCCTCTCAGGAAAGCATGACTCTTGATTCCAGATGGTTATTAAAAGAACTTTTACTGAGAGATGGTGGTTGCAGTAAAGCCAAGTGGAATCTAATGGTCTCGCGCAAAGCAAAAAGCTATTCTTCCCATTCAAATCCCAACTCCCAGTCCACCAGGAGCCAATGTAGAGTCACAATGTTGTTTTGAGAACTCCAAAGTACAGATGAAATAACAAGTCATTCTCAGAGCACAGTGACCTTGGAGGCAGGCAGCAATGGCTGGGAGGGAGTCCATCCATTCTGTGGAACAATCCCCCTCCCTAATTCTCAAGCGGTTACAGCAAAAGCAAAAGCATGCAAAGAATGTACTCCTGAGAGCTTCCTCCTCCCCCTCCAACAGAAAGGCAGGGCCCCAGAAGAGGACCTGACATACTGCCTCTCCCCAAAAGAAGGGATTACATCAGCAGAACATAACAAAAGGGAGAAAAAGATAATATTAAAACAATAATACCACACTCATTTAAGTTTATTGGGGTACTGATTATGAAAACATTTACTGATCTAGGGATTCTAACATGGCAGTAATCTACCCACTCATTCTGGAGTCCTTCCATCTGACCAAGTATTGAAGAACCCCCCCTAAGCTTATTGGAGTCCAAAATTTCTTTAACCTCAAAATTCTGTTCCCCTTCTATCATGAAAGGTTCAGGAACAGGGGAAGGAGCTGGTCTAAGGGACGAGGAAATCTCAAGTTTTAAATCTCAGTGAAAAACCGAATGGACCCGGTGAAAGGACTTAGGCAAATCCAGCTCAGTTGTGACCGGGTTAATAATACATTTAATAGGAAAGGGTCCCACAAACTTGGGGCCTAGCTTCTTTGATGGTTGAAGCGACTATAAGTAGTGGGTGGAGAGGTAAACTTGATCTCCTACATTGAAAGGTTTAAGTTCAATTCTCTTCTTGTCAGCTTGGGTTTTATATGCCTCCACAACCTTTGTAAGGGCTTTTCGCATGGTCAGCCAAGTGTGCTGTAACCCAGCCCAGTATTGTAGGCTCATTTGCAGGGAGTTCGGGCATAGGTTTAAAGTTTTGAGCAGTAGCCACTCGAATGGGGTGTACAGAGTTGCTGTATGCCACTTCAACAAATGGCAAAAGATCAATTGTCTTGCTGATAATTGATAAAGCATCTAAGGTATTGTTCCAAAACGGAGTTCGCTTGTTCACAGCCTCCATTCATTTGCAGATGATGACTGGGACTGAGTCCTTGGTCAGTACCAAGTAGGTCCAAAAAAGCCCCCCAGAAAGGGAACTGCATCCTCTGTCTGAAATAATGTACTGGGGTGCGCCCCGCAACCTGTAAATGTGGTGCAGGAACAACTTGGCGAGCCCCCGTGTCATTGGAATCTTCTGGCATGGGATAAAATGCACCTGCTTGGAAAATGAATCAGTTACAACCCAAATGACAGTATTTCCCACACTTTCAGGAAGTTCCACAATAAATTTCTGCCCAATGTGCTGATGGCTCAGTACTGTCTAAAGGAGCTCCAGTGTCTTCCCTTGCCACCGCTTAGCTGAAGCACACATAGAGCAACTGGCCACATAGCTTTCAATGTCTTTTTTGAGAGATGGTCACCAAAATTGCCTTTTTATTAAGTGTAACGTCTTCACAAAGCCAAAATGCCCTGCCAGTTTGGAATCATGGCAAATTCTTAGGATTTTTAGTTTCTGACTGGTTGGAATATATAACTTCGCTCTGATCAAGGCTAATCCATCCTGAATTGAGCAACATTACTGTGAGTTTGGAACCATTTATCATCTGTCAGTGCAGCTTTAAGGGCAACTGCCAAATAATCTTCTATGGAGGGTTTTCCCTTGCCCTGTGCTCAGGGATTACTTGAGCCACCAGCTGAAGTAATGGGATCAGTGTTTAATTACTTCAGCTTTGGGACAGTTGTATTGTAGCATACGTAACAATGCATTGGCTAGGAAATTTTTCCCACCTGGGAGGTAGCATAGTGTGAAATCAAAGCGGTTGAAGTACTGGACCCACATTATCTGTTTAGAGGAGAGCTTATGAGGGTTTTTCAGGGTCTCTAGATTGTTGTGATCAGTCCATACTTCAAAAGGTATTTTACTCCCTTCTAGGAAGTGCTGCCGGGAAAGAAGTGCCCACCTCATTGTGTAGACCTCTTTTTCCCACACTGCCCATCTTTGTTCAGTTTCAGATAGTTTTTGGGGGGTGTAAGCACAGGGTTGCAACTGCCCACTTTCATTTTCCTGCAGAAACACCACCCCTACTGCCACATCTCTTGCATCTGCTTGTATGGCAAATGGCTTGGTTGGGGTGCTTTAGAACTAATTTGGCCGCAGATGCTTAAATTTTTTGAATGCAGCTTGACATTCCATTGACCATTTTAATGGTTGACTGGGCTTAGGTTTGTCCTTCCCTTTTATTTTTAGCAAGTCCATGATGGGGAGGGTTATTTGAGCAAATGAGGGGATGAATTGTCAGTAAAAATTGGTGAATCCTAGGAAGTTTTGCAATTGCTTCCTGGTGCAGAGTGGTGCCCACTCTACCATGACATGGACCTTTTCAGGATCCATTTCAATTCCCTCATGGGAAATACAGTAGCCCAAGTAATCTATCTTGCTCTGATGGAATTCACATTTAAAGAGTTTAGCATATAATTTGGCAGCCCGCAGCTTTTGAAGAACAGTTCTAACAAGCTTCACATGCTCTGCCTTGGTCTCGGTATAGATTAAAATATCATCAAGATACACCAGGACACCTTTATACAGGTGGTCACGCGGGACCTCATTTATTAATTTCATAAAAACCACAGGGACTCCATGTAGTCCAAATGGGAGCACTCTAAACTGGAAGCAACCCAGTGGGCAATTGAATGCGATCTTCCATTTGTTCCCTTCTCTGATTTTCACACAGTAATATACTTCCCGCAGGTCCAATTTAGTGAAAATTTTGCTAAATGGGCTAACATGTCTTTCATCAGGGGTAGGAGGTACATGTTCTCCATGCACACTGTATTTAACCCTCTATAATCCACACATAGACAAAAGGTCCAATCTTTGTTTTCTTGGAATAAGACTGTGGCTATAACCTGAAGTTTTGTGGTTTGATAAAGACTGGGGCTAAATTCTTATCAATGAACAATCACAAGTCTTGTCACTCTCTAGGGGTCAACGAGTACAGCTTTAGTTTGGGATCCAGTAGGATTTCTACAGCATAGTCAGTAAGTTGGTGGGGAGGAAACTCATCCGATTCCTTTTCACTTAAACACCTCTCTGAGATCTCAGTATTCCTTAGGGATGACTGGGAAGTCCTTCCCCTGCATAGCAGCCCCTAGTTCATGCTGAGGGGCATTTGCCTTTGGATTCTTCTGCTGGGTTCGGGAGGGGCGACTGATTCAAAATTTTAATAGCCCCTTTCTTCTATTCACATAAGGATTCCACTTTTTCAGCCACTCCAGCCCTAGGACCAGAGGTCTCTCCATCCCAGGGGCTACTATAAAGCTCAAAACCTGTGAATGTGCCCCAATTTGCATCCCTATGGGCTCAGTGGTGAAAGTTGCTGGGATGCCTCCCGCAATAGAGCTATCTAATTGGCAGAATGCGACTGGGACTTTTAGCCGCCTTAATTGGATTCCCAGTTTCTCCACCAGCACAGGGTTCACCAAGCATCTGGTACAACCTGAATCTAGTAAGGCCCTCAAATTGGCTTTCAGTCCTGACCATGGGAAGTTTAGTTCTATGGGGTCAGTCATAGATGTGATTGGATTACTTATCAAGGGATTATTGTCGGAGTTGCTTCCATCAACTCCTGGTCATCATCCAGTGGGTTGGAGTTCCCTCAGCCCTTTTTGTTGATGGGATGAACTCCACAATCTCCACTACTTTCAGTGCTGTTTCTTTGGCCCATGGCTGCACCTTGGTGGGTTTCCCTATGGGAGTTGGTAGGGCAAGATGCCTCTCCAAATTGACCAACTTTGCAGATTCCACTTAATGTAAGGAAAGAATGACTCTCTCAGGAAAGTAAGACTCTTGACTCCAGATGGTTATCAAAAGTACTTTTACTGAGAGACAGTGGTTGCAATAAAGCCAAGTGGAATCTAATAGTCCCACGCAAAACACAAAGCTATTCTTCCCATTTGAGCCCCAGCCCCACTTTCACCAGTCCACCAGCAATGTAGAGTCACAATGTTGTTTTGAGAACTCTGAGGTACAGATGAGATAACAGGTCATCCTCAGGGTGCAGTGAACTTGGAGGCAGGCAGGAACCAGCTGGGAGGGAGTCCATCCATTTTATGGAATGATCCCCCTTCCTAATTCCCATACGATTATAGCAAAAGTGAAACATACAAAGAATGCACCCCCCATAGCCTCCCCCTCCAGCAGAATGGCAGGGCCCCAGAAGGGGACCTGACATGATGTTTCTTGCCACAGTTTTTAAGTGAATCATGGCAGTTTTAAATTAGTAACATGGATGTTAAGTGAATCAGGTTTCCCCACTGACTTTGCTTGTCAGAATTTTGCAAAAGATGATGACATGACCCTGGGACACTTGCAACTGTCATAAATATGAGTCAGTTGCTAACATCTAAATTTTGATCACATGACCCTGGGGATGCTGCAATGGTTGTAAGTGTGATACATGGTCATAAGTCGCTTTTTTCAGTGCTGTTGTAACTTTGAACAATTACTAAATGAACTGTTGTAAGTTGAGGACTACCTGTATATATGTGTGTGTGTACACACACAAACAAGAGGAAATTATTTTGTCAGCAATTTGCTATATTTGAAGAATTTTAACAAATCAGAATGGGGCAAATATACATAGCATATATAACTTTCTTCAAAACAACTGGACAAATACAGTATATTAGTCCTCTTATGGATTCAGATAGAGCATGGGATATAAATGAGCACTCCTTAAAGTGAAAGAGAACTTTTAAAAAGTGGCAAGGTAATATACTGTTTCATAAATGCTCTGAAACTGAAGATGAACAGATAAGTAAACATTCTTTATTCATGTTTTAAAAGTTTTTGACTTCAAAACAGAATTACCTAAAGTGAGCTGTAAAAGGAAAAAATATAAAATAATTAATAAATTAAATGTTATATCTCAGTAGCGTCTGATTCTTCACAACCCCATGGACCCTAGTATGCCAGTCCCCCTCTGTCCTCCACTGTCTCTTGGAGTTTGCCCCAATTCATGTTCATTGTGTCAATGACACTATCTAGTCTTGTCCTCTGTAGTCTCCTTGTCCTTTTGCCTTCAATCTTTCTCAATATCAAGGTCTTTTCCAATGAAGTTAATCCTTTACAATATCTAATATTTAAGTTTTTATATGAATTATTAATTATTGGCACCAAATTATGTAAAGTATCCCTGGATTTAAGCCTGATGTGGATGACAACAAGGACACATGGCTTTATCCAGAATATTTTTTCAATTTCCCAGTTCAGCCTATAGCCGTGAGATTTCTTGATGGACTCCCAAGTATTAACCAGATTTGATTCCACTTAGTTTTTTTCAGCTCAACTAAAGTTGGCTACGTTTTGCCACCTCATGTATAATAGTGAATTTCCTTGTTTCAAATAGAAATACAAGTTGCAATGTAATACACCAATTAGTGTTATTATAAGGGAAGGTTTTCCTTTGTGTTAAAAGCTGTCTTAGTACAAACATAATAGGGTACAATAGTAAGTTATATAAAATTAGTAACAACAGAAAATGTTCACAGTCACCCAAACAGTGCCAAGAAATGACAAAATAACTAATATTTGGCAATGCATCAATGACTGTGGATCCTTTCAATAAAACAGTACTTCTTTAATCATAATTTCTAGTTTAAACTTACTTAAAACCAAACATCAAGAAACACCTGAAATGGCAAAAGAGACTAGCTAGAAATGTTGATGAATGGCAAACCGCTGATTTATTTTGTGCTGTTATTTAAGAAATATTCAGAGTCAAACTATTCTCCAAAGCACCTGAAGGCATGGATGGAAACTAATTTGAAACTCTTTGAAACTAATCAAAGAGAGAAGCAACCTAGAACTAAGGAGAAATTTCCTGACAGTTAGAACAATTAATCAGTGGAACAATCTGCCTCCAGAAGCTGTAAATGCTCCAAACTGGAAGTTTTTAAGAAGAGACTGGAATCCATTTGTCTGAAATGGTATAGGGTTTCCTGCCTGAGCGGGGGGGGGGTGTTGGACTAGATGACCTCCAAGGTACCTTCCAACTTCTTCTTCTTCTTCTTCTTCTTCTTCTTCTTCTTCTTCTTCTTCTTCTTCTTCTTCTTCTTCTTCTTCTTCTTCTTCTTCTTCTTCTTCTTCTTCTTCTTCTTCTTCTTCTTCTTCTTCTTCTTCTTCTTCTTCTTCTTCTTATTATTATTATTATTATTATTATTCTTATTCTTATTCTTATTCTTATTCTTATTATTATTGCTGATTCTTTCTCTCTCTCTCTCTCTCTCTCTCTCTCTCTCTCTCTCTCTCTCTCTCTCTCTCTCTCTCTCTCTCTCTCTCTCTCTCTCTCTCTCTCTTCTGCCAGAACCCTGTCCTTCTATGGGCATGGAGTTTCTTGTTCTTTTCGGGGAGGGGGAAGCTTAGGGTTGCTGATGTGTATTTCCTTTTGCTCTGTTCCTTGCTCTATCCTCTTTGATATTTCTCTATTGGGGTGAGAATGGAATGTGCCTCCAGCCATCTGCCTTATCTCCAAGTGTGAAAGAAGCAGCACAGAGAGACTTAACAGCCTTGGAAGTGGTGCCTTATCACTCCATTCCCACAGTGTTTTCACACCTGCAGATTGGCCTGTTTGAACCATCTGGATGAACAGTTGGGGTGGGGTTACTATTGATTCTTTTGACCTACTGATTTGCATGGGAAACCCTCAGATCCTGCCTTCTATTCCTGCTGTCAACATCTCCCAATAAAAGTTCCTTTTGAAATGATGTCCATTTCAAGAGTTCTGCTTTCTTGGAAGGACTGATTGAGGCAGGTACTTACATTAGGCAGGATCTGCAAAGTGGTCAACCCAGAGGGAGAATCCCTACTGTAGGGACTGTGCAAAAGACGTCAAACCATGGTGGTGAGAGAGGAGAAGGCAACCTTTGCAGGGAAGCTACCCCTTAGGCAGCTCAGATTCCGCCAGCTAATCCGATGAAGCCATGATCAGAGAAAGTCGGGAGAAGCCAAGATGGTTTTTTGGCATTGGAAGGAAGAATGGGAGGCAAAAGCCAGGAAGGTGACCCTCAAGCACGGCAGCCACCAACCGGGGTGGAAGTGAGAGATGGAGAGGTCTCTCAACCTCAGTGAAGAGGAAGACGAGAGACCAACCCGATCCAACAACTTCCTCAAGCAAGCCATCAGCCTGATTGTAGAAGCCTTCAAGTCCCTGAAAGGGGAAGAGGAACACCCCTGCCAGGGCTCGTTGGTGCCGGGGATGGCTGAGGAGGAATGCCAGGAGGGCGAGCTGGCAAACCCGGCCCCCTCTACCAGTGCATCAGAGGTTATAGAGGCCATGGCTGTGGCAGCCACCCCAGCACGAGTCATCCCAGCTGGGGGGATGGGCACTGAGCCGAAGGAGAACCCACTAGGCTGGCTGGAAGGTCTTGCTCTTGGGAGTGAAATACAATGGGGCGCCTCAGCAACTGGGATTCTTCTTAGCCCATGTCCTGAGCTACATGAAGGAATATGGTCAAGACATCCCTAGTGACCAAGGATGGGTGAGTATGGCCCTGGAGGGAGCGGCAACTTGATAGATGGTGACCCTGTATAACACCGATGCTCCTGAGCTCCAGAACTTCATGGCTGTTCTGAGGAGAAGGTTTGAGGACCTCTTAGCTGATAGGAAGGCCAGAGAACACATAAAAACTGTGTAGCAAGGTCGTTGTCTGGTATACAGAGTATATAGAGGAGTTTAGAGACCTGGCGTGCTGTCTCAACTGGTTGGAGGACATCCTAGTGGGTCATTTCAAAGACGAGCTGAACAATAACCTGTACCATACGTGCATCGCCAGGGAAGACCCGAACCACTTCCATCATTGGTGTATCCTGGCTGAGGAAACCGAAATCAACCAAGCCCAGTCAGCAATGCCTGGGGTGAACCTGGAGATGCTTGCCCCTGGGGGAAAACAAGAGGCGGCAAAACCCCCCCCCACAGCTCTGCACTCAACAGCTTGCTTCAAGTGTAGTAAGGAGGGGCACCAGGCTGCAGAATGCCATTCAAAGGCCTCTATGTGAAAACCCAACTCAGCAGGTGGAGGGATGCCCGGGAAAATGCTGAAACAGCCCAGGGAGACCGCCATGAAAAGTGCTGAGGTCATCGAGGTCCATTCTCCCAAAATCCTGGGGGAAGGAACTCTGGCCCCAACTGAAAAACCACCCGACTCTCATGACAGCGACTCAGTAAGTGGATCCATTGAACCCCTCACCAGAACATAGAACTGTTGTCTAGGGAAAGGTGACCCTGAGGACCCTACTGGACTCAGGTTGCACCCGTTGCCTAATAAGCCCAACCTTGGTGGGGAACCTAGGAATTTTGGAAAGGAGGTTGAAGAAACCAATTTTATTCAGACAATTAGATGGGTCCATCTCAGGAGGGATCCCAGCCACTCTTGCCACACAGCCTATCCAGCTCACAATGGGGGATCACACAGAAACTTTGACATTTATAGTAACCCCTGGCATGGAGTGGCCCCTAATATTGGGAATGACGTTGTTGAGGAAGTGGAACCCAAGGGTGGACTGCAGGACCGGAGAGGTTCCCTAAAGAAGGGCCCACAGTATGGGGAGGGGGGAGATCACAGGACGAAGAGAAAAGGAGGTGGTAGCAACTACGAAAGACCGGGGCTTGGAGACTGTGCCTGAGGAATACCAGGATTTAGCTGAGGTGTTCAGCAAGGAGCGGTCTGATGAACTACTCCCCCCATTGCTTGACTGACTGTGCCATTGAGATTGTACTGGGGGCCAAACTACCTAAACCAAAAATTTACTCAATGACTCCATGGGAGCTGGAAGAGCTATAGAAATTCATAGAGAAAAATTTGGCGCGAGGTTTCATACAGCCGGCAAGACCAAACATGGCGGCTCCAGTTTTATTCTGAGAAAAAAAAGATGGATTCCTTTACCTCTGTGTAGACTACAGGTCTTTAAACGCAGTGTGTGAGAACAATATTTAAACCTACCACTAATGAAGGACACGTTAGCCCACCTAGCCAAGGGAAAGATATTCTCAAAACTAGATCTATGAGAGGTATGTTACCGGGTTAGGATTAAGGAAGGAGATGAATGGAAAAAGGCGTTCAACTGCCCCATGGGGTGCTTCCAATTTAAGGTACTCCCATTTGGACTGCAGGGAATGCCAGCAGTATTCATGCAACTAATCAATGAGGTCCTCCAGGAGCACCTCTACAAGGGGGTTCTTGTGTACTTGGTTACATCTTAATCTTTACCAAAACAAAGGAGGAGCATATAAAGTTAGTCAGGGTGGTACTAAATAGATTATGGGCCACCTGACTCTATGCCAAGCTGTCAAAGTGTGAGTTCCATAAGGAAAAAAATGACTATTGGGGGTATTGCATATTTCATAATGGGATAGAGATGGATTCAGAGAAAGTCAAGGCAGTGCTGGAATGGGCACTGCTGCACACGAGGAGGCAATTGCAAAGTTTCCTGGGGTTCACTAATTTCTATCATCAGTTCATCCCCTCCTTTGCAAAAATCACCTACCCATTATCAATTTACTAAAGTCGAAAGGGGAGGGTAAACCAACCATTGAAATGGACTATGGAGTGTCACACTGCATTTGAGAAATTAAAAAGACTTTTCTCAGCTGAACCGGTCCTAAAATACTTAAACACAGAAAAACCTTTTGTTATACAGGCAGACGCTAGTGACATAGCAGTAGGAACAGTGCTGTTCCAAGAAAACCAAGAGGGCCAGCTACAAGGCTGTGCCGATACATCCAGGAAACTCACCGAAACAGAACAGAGGTGGGCAGTGTGGGAGAAGGAAGCCTATGCGGTGGGCTGGGCTTTCCTTATGTGGAGGCATTTCCTGGAAGGGAATAAAATCCCCTTCCAGGTATGAACTGATCATAAAAACCTTGAAGCCTTAAAAACCCCAAGGAAACTGTCACTGAAACAAGTGAGGTGGTCCCAACATTTCCACCAGTTTAACTTCACTATTAAATACATACCTGGGGGGAAGAACTTCCTAGCCAATGCTTTATCAAGGCTACCACAGTATAATAGTATAAAAACAGAAGTGATGAATCCTCTTATGCCATCTAAACAGTTAGTGGCTCCAGTAATCACAAGGTTGCAGGCAAAGAAATCAAAATCCATAGATAGCGCAGCCAGAACAGAGTTCAGACAGGCGATGGAAACAGATGAGTGGTTCCTGAGCCATAAAAACCCTTGCTCGATGAATGATGGACTGCCATGGGCGGTGGGAAAGCTATATGTGCCAAAAACCCAAAGACTGAAATTCATGCAGCTATGTCATGACTCAAAGGTGGCTGGGCATTTTGGGTTCATGAAGACGCTCCACCTGGTGAAGAGACAGTTTTGGTGGCCATCCATAAGGAAAGACATTGAAAGCTATGTGGCTAGCTGCCCCATTTGTCCAGTGGCAAAATGAAGGCAGGGAAAAACATCAGGTTTATTACAGGCGGTGGCAAGCCCGTCAGCACCTTGGCGACAGATTTCCATGGATTTTATCATGGAGTTACTGAAGAGTGCAGGAAACACCATCATTTGGGTGGTGATGGACCTATTCTCCAAACAGGTGCATTTCATTCCATGCACTAAGATTCTCACGGCTAAGACTCTAACAAAGCTGTTTGTACAACATATCTACCGATTGCATGGGGCTCCATAAAGCATAATTTCAGACAGGGGGGTGCAATTCCCTTCTGAGTTCTGGAGAGCCTTTTTGGATGTCCTGGGTTCTGTCCAGGGCTTGTCATTTAGTCATCATCCGCAAACGAATAGTGGGAAGAACGTTCGAACTCAGTATTGGAACAATATTTAAGATGTTTTATTAATTATCAACAGGACAATTGGACCGACCTACTTCCTTTCATGGAAGTGGCTTACAACAATGCTAAGCTGTTTAAAGTCAGGGGGAAAGTATACTTATCCACAAAGTATTTAAAATCTCTACAGCCATCGAAGAAATTAGGGTTAAAATTCACGGGACCATTCCCCATTAAAAGGGCCCAAAAACATTAAGACAGGTTCACCCGGTATTTCATTGTAGCTTATTAAAATGTTAATTGAACTATGGTTCCCTCTCCTCCACCTATTATGGTGGAGGGAGAACAGCACTTTGAACACCATGGATCAACACAATACCTAATAGCTTAGAAAGATCTCTCCTCTTCCCAGAATGAGTGGGTGCACAAAAGACATGTCAGGGGTCCTAGGTTGTTAAAAACGTTTCATGCCCAGTATCCTGATAAACCCAACTAAACTGTATGTAGTTTTCTTTCCCTGTTATTATTTTCTTTCTCTCCAGGTGGATCTCTCATTTTTAAGGGGGGCAGCATGTCAGAACCCTGCTGTTCTATGGGCATGGGGTTTCTTGTTCTTTTCAGGTTCTGCCATTCTCCTGGGGGGGGAGGAAGCTTGGGGTTGCTGGTGTGTATTTCCTTTTGCCTTGTTCCTTGCTCTATCCTCTTTAATGTTTCTCTATTGGGGCGAGAATGGAATGTGCCTCCGGCCATCTGCCTTATCTCTCAGCGTGGAAGAAGTGGCGCAGAGGGACTTAACAGCCTTGGAAGCGGCACCTTATCACCCCGTTCCCACAGCATTTTCACATCTGCGGATTGGCCTGTTTGAACCATTGGGATGGACAGTTGGGGTGGGGTTACTCTTAATCCTTTTGACCTATTGATTCGTGCAGGAAACCCTCAGATCCTGCCTTCTATTCCTGCTGTCAACATCTCCCAATAAAAGTTCCTTTTGAAATGATGTCCATTTCAAGAGTTCTGCTTTCTTGGGAGGACTGATTGAGGCAGGTCCTTAAACATTCTGTGTGTGTGTGTGTGTGTGTGTGTGTTTGTATGTGTGTGTGTGATGGATAAGATTCAGAGAACAAGATGACTTTGGCATTATTGTATTCCTGTTAACACAGATGATTCAGACAAATGGACTATATCAAATAGCCTATAACAACACTAGATGCTGAAAAGAATCCTCATTATTTACCAAATGCAGATTTAAAATGGAAGGGTTACTTTAGATTCTCTTAAAATATGGTAATGGAGGCAGAGTGTCAGGATTTTCTTCCTGTCTGGTAAATACAGTGTAAGAAGGCACCCCTCCCCCAAAACTTTATGCTTCAAACAGAATTAACATTGGCACTTTCAAACTGCCACTCACCCATTGCAAAGTCTCTACTGACTTGCTCGATATCCAAAGTAGGTTCTTCACTCTGCCAAAATAAACTGTTCCCTGTGGTCTGCCTGCTCAACATATTCATTATATGCAAATAAATCTGCTCCAACTGGCTACTGGTTACTGTGGTAGAAACACCCTATCTCCTCCAGGCAATAGTCACAATACTCCACAGCCATTTCATCCTGAATTACTAGGTTGTCAGTTTTCCTATAGGTTGTTAAAATGCTGAATTGTTTTTTATTAGTTCACTAGGGAACCATTGGTTTTTTTAAAAAACAAAACAAAAAAACACAGGTGGATATTTTTTTCCTTCCTCCCATTAGGTAAAACTGAATTTTGCAAGTTTTCTTTCTAACCTGACAGACTGGAATATAAAACTGTTGAGTATATGTGTATTTTTACTATCGATCCGATAGATGTGCCAAATGGAAAGTGTCAAGTGAAAGGAAATGGAAGATCATACAAAAGGTATATCAAAGAATACTTACTCAAAGATGAATACCCAAAACTTACCTGATCTGAGGTACCGGGTTTCCAGTAACCCTGCACTGAAGTAGAACCTTGCTTCCTTCAAGAATTTCTTGACTCCTCAGTTTATGGATAAATCGAGGGGGAGATAACTGATTCTGACTTTCTCTTGCAACTTCATTTTGAGAGACAGTCTCATCCATCTGAGACCCTTCTTTTCTTTGGAGCACACATTCTTTAACCTGAGTGACTTCTGGGATCTCATTTTTTAGTGTGATTTCTAAGCTTGTTTCAAGTACTGAATTCCTTAAAGAATTTGACAAAGCTAATTGCTTGCTCTTAGGAGAAAGATATCCACTATCAGGAGATGAAGAATTTCCATTTGGACTCTCAACTCTCATCTTGGCTGCTTCGTGAAAAATAGAAGACAGTTCTTCAATCAAAGTGGAAGCTTTATCACATAGCTTATTCTTCAAAGGGAAATTACTTGCCAAAACTGATTTAGATTTAGGGTTCCCCTTTGGGGCATTTAAACTATGCCTTTCAGCATTTTTGAGACTTCGGATAAAGCTGGGTCTTGCAGGCAGCAGGGGAAAAGCACTTGCTTGTTTACCAGTAACATTTAAAATACCACTTTTTCCATGAGGATATGCATTCTGACCCTGCTGCTCTGTGGGAGTTTGAGATGAAAGCCACAAGGAGGTGGAGCTGGTTGCGCAATTTCTCTTGGAAGGATAACTGTCATGTGCTTTGGCTTGCCCAGAAGAAGCATATTCTGGTGAGTGTGAAGAAGTGTTCAAGTAAGGGTACTCTTGCTTTTCTTCAACAGGATTAATGGATTGATGAGCAAGTTCAAGGCTTTTGTTTATCTCATCTTGACTAAGAAAGGCAGATAATTCATTTGAAAAGTCCCCATCTTGTATATCTGATAGGGAATCATAAAAGAGTTCATAACATAATGAATCCTCAGAATTGTTTTCATAGTTTCCAACATAAGGGCTTTTCTCAAAATGATGAGGCTCTTTCATAATTAGAGAGAGAGGGACAGGCTGCTCACAACTTCTGTCCTGCATGCTGGAACAACAACAACAACAAAATCTTGTCTCAGAAAGACCTGGAATTTTATCTAATTTGTATCCTTTCCTAATCTAGCATTGTCAATAAAGCAAAGAAAAAAAATAAAGCATAGGTGAATGTCCCTTGTTTTTTTATTTCATTAAAGTATGTCCTACTTGTGCCGGCAGAGAGAGCTTACATTGGATCCCATTAGTCAAAGAACTCTGTCTGTCAGGATCCAGAAGAACTGCAGCAACTGCCTTTTGGAACATTTTACTCTCTAAGGTAAGATCTACCCTCACCCTCCTAAATATCTGGCTCAGCCAGTTGGTCTGGGAACCAAATGCGGGAGTTGCATGCTGGAGGTAGCTGTTGGATTGATGGCAGACTCCCCCCCCCTGTCCTCCCCTTGGTCTCTACTCTCCACCGGTCCATCTTTTTGTTATCACATTGATGTATTCTTGTGCTCTTTTTCATTTTTCATTTTATTGTTCTATTATCTTACTTCTGTTTTGCTTACACTCTTTTTATTTCTTCCTTTCTATTATGTAAGCTGCTTGGGATAGCCCAGCAAAAAAAATGTATATATATTTGGCTACCAAAGTGTTAATTGTAACTTCTGCATAGTTGGAATGAATTTCAGATGTTTTATATAAAACTAAATATCTCCTGTATTACTAAGATTGATTCTACCATTAAGCATGGTCAAGTACCTCTTCCCCATGATTATTCTGCTAGTCTACTTATCCATTCCCTTCTGTTGGACAGCCTAGCCTTTTCTGATAATCTAAACCAGTGGCCCCCAACCTTTGGGGTACCAGGGTCTGGTGAGAGAGAGGTTTTTCCACAGATTGGAGGGGGCATGGTTTCACATGCTGCCTGCATCCTGCAGATGGAGCTTTGTTTGTTTGCGGCCCCATTTCTGGCATGTCATGGCTTGGTGCCGGTCCACAGACTGGGGGTTGGAGACCCCTGATCTAAACTAACTTGCTGCTATACCAGATTATTATTGAATTCTGTCCATAGCTAACTATTCAACTAGCTATCCAGTCAACTTTCCTATATGGAATGAGGGAGGAAGGCATCACCTTGTCATTAACCTCAGCCAATAAAATATCTTGGACAGAGGCCCAGTGACCCAGATGAGAGGTGGCTGGCATGGCCCACCGGACAGGCAGCCTGACAGCCCCCCCCCAGGAGGTGGACCAGCACAGACCACCTGAGAGGTGGCCCAGTGACCCAGCCCAGCAGCCCAGAGGCTTGGAAATTCCAGGACAGGTGTTGAGGCAGCTGGAGGCCAGATGAGGGGAGGTGGCATGGTGCAAACGGAAGTCAGCTGACCAGCAGTGGAACAGGAGGCAGCAGACCAGTGGCTGAGACCAGCGTGGTGGACTAGCTGAGCTGGGATGGAACAGAGCTAAGTGGCAATGGACTGGAGCGCCCAGAGCAGCACATCATACTCGAAAACACCAGCAGTGACCAGTGGCAACCAAAGAGCAAGAAGGCAGGGAGGAAAGGGATATGTACTGTATAAAACACTTCTAGACAGGGAGGAAAGGGATAATTTTCAAGTCAGGGAATAGAGGGCTAAGAGCAAAGCATCTCCTAGAAAGCAGCCAGAGATTTCCTGCAAAAAGAAGTGCATATCAAAGGGCACATTTTTATATATTGCTACATTTTTAAAATAACTGTTAGAATTTATTTTTTTAAATTATATTTTTTTCTAAATCTGTGGTTAAATCTTTTACATTCTGAACATTTATAAACTTTTAAAATTTTAATCCTTAAATGAACTAGGAAAAAGAAATGTAGTCATGAAAAAAGAGATTGCACTGTTGTGATTTGTAACACATGTTCCATGTATATACTTATACCCACAGAAGACCCAAATTACACACACAACAAATGTAAACTAAATGAATTACAAGTAGTCCTCAACTTACAACAGTTCATTTAGTGACCGTTCAAAGTGACATGACTATTTTTCACATGACCTCCATCGTCATGTGATCAAAATTTGAATCTTGAACTGTGGCTAGAAAGGTCGTAAAATGGGGCAAAACTCACTTAACAAATGTCTCACTTTACAAAAAATTTGGGCTAAATTGTGGTCATAAGTCAAGGACTATCTGTACTAGAAGAGAAAGTAAAAGGTCTAGAGGCAACTCTAGTAACTCTGAAACTCCATCTACAAAATGAGAAACACGAGTCTCCCTCAAGCCAGACAGCTGCACAGTTGTTCGGATCACTTGCCTCCCCCCAGCCTCTTCCTCTGCACTTGGACTTACCTGAGCTGCGCAGCCTGCAGCTGCTGCCAGATACCATTGGGCCCACAGTGCTTGCCATCTCCTGTGCTGGCCACACCCACCCCACCTGGCTTATTTTTGGGGTAGGGCTTATATTAGGCGCACCCTAAAAAAACCAGGCTAGAGCTTATTTTCTGGGTGGGTCTTATTTTCAGGGAAACACGGTAGTACCACTTTATAAACCTTAGTAAGACCACACTTAGAATACTGCATCCAGTTTTGGTCACCATATTATAAAAAGATGTTGAGACTCTGCAAGAGTGCAGAAAAGAGCAACAAAGATGATCAGGGGAATGGGGGCTAAAATATATGAAGAATGGTTGCAGGTATTGGGTATTTCTATTCTAGTGAAAAGGGACTAGGGGTGACATGATAGCAATGTTCCAATATTTGAGGGGCTGCTACAAAGAAGAGGGGGTCAACCTATTTTCCAAAGTGCCAGAGGAAAAGACAATGGATGGAAACTAATCAAGGGGAGAAGCAAACTAGAACTAAATAGAAATTTCCTGACAGTGGGAACAATTAACCAGTGGAACAACTTCTCTTCAGAAGTTATGAGTGCTCTATCACTGGAGGCTTTTAAGAAGAGACTGGACAGCCATTTGTCTGGAAACATATAGGATCTCCTGCTTGAAGAGGTTCAACTAGAAGACCTCCAAGATCTCTTCCAACTCTGTTATTCTGTTATCCTCATTTCTATGGAATTATCATATGACCTAATGGGAGGATTTAGTACCCTGAGAATGATGCCAGTAATGTTATCGCTGGTGATAAAGAATTGATTAGCAACATAATATTCTTTGGAGGGACTCTGATTGGATAGAAGTCCAGAAAACAAACAACTGTTGCTATTTCAAAAGCGGAAGCAGAGTTTATTGCTTTATCGGAATTGTGTTCTGAAGTAACATGGTATGTACAGTTGTTGCTAGATTTAAATATTAATGTAGAATAATCTGTAAAGGTATTTGAAGACAATGCTGCCTTATAAAATGGCAACTGGTGACAGGGCGAAGAACAGAAGTAAACATGTAGACATTAAATATTGTAATGTCAGGGAAGCTGTAAAAGAAAAATTGATTAGTTTACATCATTGTTCTTCTGAGGATAATTTGGCAGACATGATGACTAAACCATTGGGCGGTGTTCACTATTGAGAATGTATTAAGTCAATAGGTCTGATGTCTCTTCCTGTCATGAAGGGAGGAGTGTTGGAATATTCATGAGCAGAAAGAGCCATGTGGTAACTCAGTCAGCCAATGTGAAGATATATATTTTATATAAATATAAAAAGGTTATTTGAATCAGCTAAATGCAGTCAACTGTGAGAGCTTCTGATTTATTTTTTCACCAACAGAGAAATTAAAATTCTCTAACATGTTGCATTGGTCACAGGCATTCCAAAAGCTGCCCAGGACCAGACAGAGCGGCGCCAGCCTTGTGCGCATGCGCAAGGCGCAAAAACACTCTGTTCCTATTGGTTGACACTGTCCGGGCTTCTGGCCATATAAAAAAGGCCTGCGTGCCTTTTCTGTTTGCTTGGTTGTTGTAGAAGGAGAATAAAGTGTTTGTTCATCATCGCCATGTGTCTTCATCATTCGCAAGCGAACGAAGGACTTAACACTGGTGACGAAAGTGGGATCCTTTGCAAGTTGAAGATTTAAGGACTTACCCAGGAAGTCCTGAAGAGGGGAAGATGGCATCTGAATCAGCATCCCAGCCTGCCAATACAGCGTCACTGGAGGGTGAGCTCAGCTAAAGGACCCTTTCCCCAAACAGCAGCTTGCAGAGGAAGCGAGTGGTGAAGGTCGTAAACTTTATGATGTCAAAGATTGGCCGCTTGACTGATTTCGATATCTCCCACCCAGAGAGATGGAATTCCTACATAGCATGGGTGGAGAACTACTTCAGAGTAAAACTGATTAGAGAAGATGGCCTGAAGGCAGCAACTCTTTTGTGTGCCTGTGGACAAGAAGCTTTTGACATCGCAGAAAATCTGGTGGCCCCTGCACCTCTGGAGTCAATAACATATGCTGACTTGAAGAAAATATTGAAGGAACACTTCCAGCTGAAGTTATCCGTCATTGCTTGGAGGCACGCATTCGAGCAGAGAGATCAGAGGCCAGGTGAATCTGCTGCGGACTTTATTACGGCCTTAAGGCAAGCAGCCAGACCTTGTGAGTTCAAGGATCTGGAAGAGAGACTGCGAGATTGCTTTGTCTGTGGCTTAAGGAGCAGAGACTTATAACAAAAGATTTTTGCAAAAGATGTCTCCTTCCAAGATGCATTGCGAGAGGTGGCAGCTGAGGAAGCAGCAGGCGGGGCTGTGAAGGCCTTGCGCCTCGCCAGGAATCCTCCAGACACAGCTACCATCCATCAAGAGGACGCTCGAGAAGGATCAGAAGTGGATCCTGAAGAGGAGGTCAACAGACTTCACCAGCCAGCTGAGAGGAGGCAGAAGGGACAAGGCCCCAGCATCTCTTCAATGCTTCAGGTGCGGAGGACGCCACAAGCGAGCTGACTGCAGGTTTCACTCTGCCATTTGCAGGGCGTGTGGCAGGCAGGACCACATTGCATCCGTCTGTTTGGGTCACCCTCTGGAAGAATTGCTTCAAAAAGGTACCAGGGTCCCCAGCCAACACAGCGTGGGTTTATGCGCATCGCGCAGGAGCATTCTAATAACAGGGGCACACAAGCCCCTTAAGAAGAAACTTTCCATTAATGTAAGGTTGCAAGGGGTTTCCTTACTGATTTCCTTACAGGGTCCGCTCTTTCCATTATTTCAATTAATACCTTTAAAAGGATTTGCAGCAGTAGTGGCCTTCGAGTTAAACTCAGGCCATCAAATCTAATACTCACTGATTTTCAAATTTCTATGGTGTGTGTTAAGGGGGAGGCCACCCTTAGGGTACAGTATAAGGATTTTGAAGGTTCCCTAGATGTGGTGGTTGTTGGGGATGAACGTACGAGTCTTACTGGACTCAATTGGTTCGAGGCTCTGGGAATCCAGGTAACTGGGCTGCACAGCTTGCAAACACTGGGCCTTGCAGAGGTTTGCAAGGAGTTTGCAGATGCGTTTAGTTCAGAGCTAGGATCCTACAAGGGGCCTCCCATTTCACTACAGTTAAACCCAACCATCACGCCCATCAGGGTTAAACCTAGGAGAGTACCTTTTGCCCTCAAAGGTAACATAGATGCTAAGCTGGACAAATTGCTCCAGCAAGGCATTTTAGAACCTGTAGATTCTAGTCCATGGGAAACCCCCATAGTAACACCTCTAAATGCTAATGGGGAAATACATATATGTGCAGACTACAA
The DNA here is from genome assembly GCA_034064705.1 of Bothrops alternatus. NCBI lineage: Eukaryota > Metazoa > Chordata > Lepidosauria > Squamata > Viperidae > Bothrops > Bothrops alternatus. The sequence goes on from JARGCV010000085.1 coordinate 11,732,649, forward strand.
GTGTACACTGAATAAGGCATTGCAACAGCACGCTTATCCAGTCCCTGTTGTAAGCCACATCCTGGCTTCCCTCAAGGGGGGGCATTTTTGGGAAGCTTGACCTGGCACAGGCTTATCAACAGCTACCTGTTGATCAGGCAGCTGCAGAGGCCCAGACTATTGTAACTCACAGGGGAGCCTTCAAGGTCAAAAGACTGCAATTTGGGGTAAATGTAGCCCCTGGCATATTCCAAAGTGTCATGGAGAGCACACTTCCAGGTATTCCTGAGGTCTGTCCCTACTTTGATGACGTCCTCATCGCTGGGGAGTCATCTCAAAATTTAGCAGAAATTCAACAGGCCCCAAGAGTGAGCTGCAAGCCTTCTTGGGGCTATTAAATTTTTACCATGCATTTCTCCCACATAAAGCTGCAGTGGCAGAGCCGTTACACAGGCTCTTAGACAAGCAGGCTCCTTGGCAGTAGACTAAAGTCCATGACAAGAGTTTCAATGAGGTTAAGGCCTTACTCACTTCTAATGCTGTTTTAGCGCATTTCAATGAGCAACCGCCTGTTTGCATCGCATGCGATGCATCTCCTTATGGGGTGGGAGCTATACTTAGCCATCTGAAGGCTGATGGGACACAGGCCCCTGTGGCCTATTACTCAAGGACTCTGTCTTCTGCAGAGCGAAATTACGCTCAAATTGACAGAGAAGCCTTGGCCATAGTGGTTGGCATAAAGAAATTTCATGTTTTCTTATATGGCCACCATTTCACTGTCTATACTGACCACAAGCTTCTGCTGGATTTGTTTACCACTAACAAACAGACCCCACATATCATTTCTCCTCGTATGCTGAGATGGTCCATTTTCCTGTCAGCGTTTGACTACACTTTAGTTCACAAACCTGGAAAAGAAATGGGTCATGCAGATGGCCTGAGCAGATTACCTCTGAACCAATTAGAGCCAGATCCTGCTCCAGCCATTAATATTCTTTCCATTCAGGAGTTGCCTGAGTCTCCCCTCAATGCTAGGGACCTGGCTGCAGAAACTGCTACTGATCACACGCTTACATGTGTGCTCACATGAGTGTTGTCAGGATGGCCTGACAAGTGCCCAGATACTGAGTTCCAAAGTTTCTGGCACAAGAAGCATGAGTTTTCCACTTTCAAGGGTTGCCTGTTATGGGGTAGTAGGGTAGTGATCCCAGCCTCATTGAGGTCTAGAATCTTGATCTCTCTGCATGAGGGACATCCTGGTATAGTCAGGATGAAAGTGCTTGCGTGCAGCCATCTTTGGTGGCCTGGGCTCGATAAAGCCATTGAGGCCCAGGTGCATGGGTGCCAATTGTGCCAACAGTCATGGCCTGAAATACCTCAGGCCCCAGTACATAGGTGGGAGGAAACTCAAACCCCATGGTCTAGGGTGCATATAGATTATGCTGGGCCCTTTCAGGGGCAATTCTTCCTGGTTGTTGTTGATAGCCATTCCAAGTGGCTAGAGGTTGTTCCTGATTCCTCCATTACTACTGCCAGGACCATCCAGGTGTTGAGAGGAATTTTTGCATCACACGGTCTTCCAGATGTTCTGGTTTCAGATAATGGCCCTCAATTTACATCTTCTGAGTTCCAGACTTTCCTTCAAGCAAACCTGATCTGGCATGCAATGTTGGCTCCTTTCCATCCATCCTCTAACGGACTGGCAGAGCACTATCAAAGATGCTCTCAAGAAACTGACTTACGGTAACTGGCATCACGGGTTAGCAGATTTCCTTCTTGCACACCGCACCACACCATGCACAGCCACAGGGAAGAGCCCTGCTGAACTCATTACCAAACTGGACAGGCTGCACCCTGGCTTGGCTTCACAGGGTGTCACCTGGACAGGCTGCACCCTGACCTGGCTTCACAGGTGTCACAACCGCGGGCACCTAGGAGACTCCAGGTGGGCAAACCGGTTTGGGCAAGAAACTATGGACCTGGACATCTCTGGGTCACAGCTATGGTCTGCAAGGTCTCTGGGCCGTTGTCATACGAAGTTGCCTTGGGTGACAGCCGCGTTCTTCGCAGACACATAGACCAACTGCGTTGGAGTCTGGACTCTCACCCTTCCACTCCTGGCTCTGCTCTGAGGGGGGGGAGGACCATAATATGCATTCTGGGTCACAGGTTCCCAGGCTTAACAGGCCCTCACTAGCTGCTGCTAAGGCCATTTGGGATTCATCCCAAGGTTCCACAAGTGCTCCAAACAGGAATTCACTGGATAGGGAGTCACACCGGGGGTATCCACAGTATTTACATATGTCAGATGATGCTCGAGACAGGGAGACTGACCGGGGATATCCACATAAGTCACACACAGCCATAGAAAGGGAATTCCATCAAGGGCGCTTGCATAATTCAGCAATTGCTCCCAAGAGGAAGTCACCAGCTATGGGGGTTGCCATGGAAGCGGCTCCTGACTCTGGCACCTCTGGCATGTGCTTAGGGGCAACAGAGTACTGGGGCACTTCCACTACCCAGGCCTCTCCAGATGCTGACCTTGGGCTCAAGGGACAGTGTTCCCAAGAGGGGTCCATTGTGGACTCGGGGACTTCCACCCCTCCAAGGTATGCTGGCTTGGACTCAGAGGGTCCAGCCAGTCAGCAGCTGGGTGGGTCAACTGGCTACTTGGGGCAGCAAAATCCTGGCCTGCCTAGCCTGGTAGGCGAGCAGGTAGGCCAGGCGCCCTCACCAGGGTCACCTGGATATTTAGGGCAGCAACATCCTGGCTTGCCTAGCCTGGTAGGCGAGCAGGTGGGCCAGGCAATCTCTCCGGGCCTTAGAAGGTCACAGCGGGCCAAGTGCCCACCCAAACATCTGAGAGACTTTGTGAGGTTGCTGTCAAATCATGAGGGATCTTCTTATGAGGCCCCTGAATGAAGGGAGTAATTCATGGTTAGATTATTTTGCATTATTTTGATTTTGGATACATTTATTTGTGTTAATAAATATTGAAGGGGTTTGCCTGTGTGGAGACTCGAATATTCCACACTTTTTGCATTTGAATAATGCAGCTGTATGTCACTCCTCCCAGTGCATGACATACCTGTGTGTATGCGAAGTATGTTCCATCTAGGGGGGAGGGGTGTTGTGTCCTAAGCCTGCAAAAGCAGGCTCGGGGTGTTGCATTGGTCCCAGGCATTCCAAAAGCTGCCTGGGAACAGACAGAGCGGCGCCAGCCTTGTGCGCATGCGCAAGGTGTGAAAATGCTCTGTTCCTATTGGTTGACACTGTCCGGGCTTCTGGCCATATAAAAAGGCCTGCGTGCCTTTTGTGTTTGCTTAGTTGTTGTAGAAGGAGAATAAAGTGTTTGTTCATCATCGCCATGTGTCTTCATCATTCGCAAGCGAACAAAGGACTTAACAAGCATGCTATCTTTTTCTCTCTCCCTCTTGGGCAGTGTAAGACTTTTTTTCCCTTAGAAGTGAAAGCAAGGAATTAGCATTCCAATTATTGCAATTATTAACTATTGGAGACAGCAAAAGCTTTGTCTATTTCACACTTGAAGATTGAAACTGAGGGACTGGCAAAAAGTGTGTCATTTTTTCATTGACTTTCTCCTTCCAAGCTTTCCAAGCAAAGACTTTTCTAGTGAGAAAATGAGAATGAGTTTTGGCAATCATATCAGCTCCTTCCAGGTTCCCTGTTGACTTGTGGAAAGTGTCAGGGGATATTAGAAAATGTGGACCACATGATTATGCCTGACTAGGGCAATGTTGAACAGTAACAGTGCAGTGGGGTTGAAGCAGTAAAAAAATCTCCCAAATTTCATTGCCTCGGGACTAATAGGTCCTGGCATTCTGAAAGATAACCTGTTTGAAGTACCTTTGTTGACAAAGTTTTGCCCTAGGATTCAGCATTTTGCCCAATTGAAGGTTACAAAGTATCAAACAGACACAATAATGTTAGTAGTATATAGATTATAATTTTTTCCTTACTAATTTTGTGTACTTTTCAGACTTTATTAAACCCTTTAGTTAATATTTTGGAAACATTATGTTGTTATCACTCTGACAAACAAATCTGAGAAAGTCTATGTGTAAGGACCCGCTTCAAAACCTCTTCCCAAGAAAGCAGAACTCTTGGAACAGATTCATCCCAAAAGGAACTTTTATTAGGAGAAGTTGATAGCAGGCATAGAAGGCAGGATCTGAGGGTTTCCCACTCAAATCAATAGGTTAAAGGAGCAAAAAGTAAACCTCAGCCCAACAGTTCATCTGGTCAGTTTAAACGGGCCCATCCCCAGGTATTAAGTCCACTGTGGGAACGAGGCTGATAAGACTCCATTCCCAAGGCTGTGAAAACATTGTTGGGTCTTCGCACCTTCTCTTCCGCAGTGAGAGATAAGCCAGATGGCCGAAGGCACATTCCTTTCTCACCCCAGGGTGACACCAAGGGGAGAATAGTTCAAAGAGCAAGCAGATAGAGGAAACGGAGAGGATACATTGTAGCAGCTAAGCAAAAGGGCAATACACATACAGTCCCCCAAAGATCTCCCCTCTCCCTCTAGGACAGTGATGGCAAAACTTTTAGAGACCAAGTGCCCAAACTGTAACTCCAAACCCACTTATCATCGGGCGCCGGGTGGGTGTGGCTGCGGTGGTCACGGCAGACTGGGTGGGCATGGCTGCGGTGGGCATGGCCACCTCGATGTTGATCATGGGGAGGGACGCTTATGGGGGCTGGGCAGGATTGGGGGAGATCCAGGGGGTTTCTGGTGGGTGGGGCAATGGGCAGAAGGCTCATCCTGCAGGGTGAGGTGAGGTGAGGCAGGGGGCAGGGCAGGGGTGCCATTGCTGCGGGGCAAGGCAAGGTGAGGCAGGGGACAGGGAGGCTGCTGCCTAACATCATCGGCCCCTGCACACAGAGGCCAGTGAGCACATGGGGGCCAGCGGTGTCCATCAGCAGCCACAACCTGCCAACCCCTCGACTGGCGCACTCTGGGGTTCCGTAGCCAGCTACAAATACTGGGCCAGCCTTCTAGCAGCAGGCTGAGTAGGGGAGAGGGGAAACACATGATGCAGACCACCGGACGCGCCTACTCCATTCCATTTGTTTTTGATTGCGGTTGGAGAGCAGGTCGCTGCTGGTCATCTTAGCCCCCTCGCAGATTTTGCCCTTGGCCCGCATGTGGCACTTGTTCCCCTCACACACCCGATACACCTTAGCCCTGCCTCGGGCCGCCACCACCAGCAGCTCGTGCAGGTCCATTAGGCTGCCACAGCTGTCTCCTGCCCAGCCCTGTGTGTGAGATGATCCAAGTACATCAAACAGCAATAAAATAACAAGATCCAATAACTGAACTCAACCATAATACTCTTGATAATGTAAGGCAGCTGGCATCTTTGTTCTCATAATAAATATAAATGATGAGACATAGAACAAAGGTTCTAAAAGCAATACCAGCCACAGTTGCTTGTTACTGGTGATCATGTATAAACAATATCCTTAGATCACCCAGGGATGCCCAAATAGAAAAATTAATGGAAGAAAAAGATCATAATAATGTTGATGTCTGCAGATCTCCTGCCGAGATCCAGAGGAGATCAGTTAAAATAAATCCATATAATAGATGTGTTCAGACTGAGGCAGGGAAGAGCAAAGTTACAGTGGAGCAAAAAAGTATCGAGGCAGCCACCAACTGTGCAAGTTCTCCCACTTAAAAAGATGAGAGAGGCCTGTAATTGTCATCATAGGTAGACCTCAACTATGAGAGACAAAATGAAAAAACAAATCCAGACAATCATATTGTCTGATTTGGAAAGAATTTATGTGAAAATTATGGTGGAAAATAAGTATGTGGTCAATATCAAAAGTTCATCTCAATACTTTGTTATATATCCTTTGTTAGCAATGACAGAGGTCAAATGTTTTCTGTAAGTCTTCACAAGGTTGGCACACACTGTTGCTTCCTCCATGCACATCTCCTCTAGAGCAGTGATGTTTTGGGGCTGTCGCTGGGCAATATGGACTTTCAACTCCCCCCAAAGGTTTTCTATGGGGTTGAGATCTGGAGACTGGCTAGGCCACTCCTAGGACCTTGAAATGCTTCTTACGAAGCCACTCCTTCGTTGCCCGGGTGGTGTGTTTGGGATCATTGTTGTGCTGAAAGACCCAGCCATGTTTCACCTTCAATGCCCTTGCCGATGGAAGGAGGTTTGCACTCAAAATCTCATGATACATGGCCCCATTCATTCTTTCCTGTACACAGATCAGTTGTCCTGGTCCCTTTGCAGAGAAACAGCCCCAAAGCATGATGTTGCCACCCCCATGCTTCACAGTAGGTATAGTGTTCTTTGGCTGCAACTCAGCATTCGCTCTCCTCCAAACACGACGAGTTGTGTTTCTACCAAACAGTTCTACTTTGGTTTCATCTGACCATATGACATTCTCCCAATCCTCTTCTGGATCATCCAAATGCTCTCTAACAAACTTCAGATGGGCCCGGACATGTACTGGCTTAAGCAGGGGGACATGTCTGGCACTGCAGGATCTGAGTCCCTGGCGGCGTAGTGTGTTACTGATGGTTGCCTTTGTTACGTTGGTCCCAGCTCTCTGCAGGTCATTCACTAGGTCCCCCTGTGTGGTTCTGGGATTTTTGCTCACTGTTCTTGTGATCATGTTGACCCCACGGGGTGAGATCTTGCGTGGAGCTCCAGATCGAGGGAGATTATCAGTGGTCTTGTATGTCTTCTATTTTCTAATTATTGCTCCCACAGTTAATTTCTTCATACCAAGCTGCTTGCCTATTGCAGATTCAGTCTTCCCAGCCTGGTGCAGGTCTATAATTTTGTTTCTGGTGTCCTTCGACAGCTCTTTGGTCTTCACCACAGTGGAGTTTGGAGTGTGACTGTTTGAGGTTGTGGACAGGTGTCTTTTATACTGATAACAAGTTCAAACAGGTGCCATTAATACAGGTAATGAGTGGAGGACAGAGGAGCCTCTTAAAAGAAGAAGTTACAGGTCTGTGAGAGCCAGAAATCTTGCTTGTTTGTAGGTGCCCACATAATTATTTTCCACCATAATTTGCAAATAAATTCTTTCCAAATCAGACAATGTGATTGTCTGGATTTGTTTTCTCATTTTGTCTCTCATAGGTGAGGTCTACCTATGATGACAATTACAGGCCTCTCTCATCTTTTTAAGTGGGAGAACTTGCACAATTGGTGGCTGCCTCAATACTTTTTTGCCCCACTGTACATACCATGAAGATTGAGTAATAGAAAAATGAGCAAAGGAAGCCTAGTCAGAATAACTAGATAACTCAGGGAGATGCTTATAAAAGAATATTGAGAAAAAAGTGACAAGTTGGGAACAAGTGTTTATCTCCTAATGAAGAGTCATGGCTATTTCAAGAAAGCTGCTGTTACAGAAAAGGGTAAAAATCAGGAAAACCCAGATCTTCCAGGCAGATTAAAAAAAAAATCTTTATCAATCCTCCTTTAGTTTTAAGGTTGTACTATTATCATACATCACTCATTACAGAAGTCAAAGGGGAAAAATGCAAAATGGATGAACAAAACGTTAGTGTGACATTGCATTTTCTATCTTTCTCACCCTAGATCAGCATTTCTCAATTTCAGCAATTTTAAGAAGTTTATATTTCAACTTCCAGAATTCCCCAGTCAGTCAGCCAGCAAGACTAGATTAAATGGAGTAGATGATCTGAATAGAGAGAATATACCAAAATAGAATGGAGTTAGCCAGACCCCTACTCCAGCAGGAGTCTCTCTTCTACACATTGTTAGAGAACAGAATAAAAACAAATGAATAAAGGAGGTGGCCTGAAAGCCAGGACAAGTCTTAATATTTTCAGTCTGTCCCCGTCACAGTACTGCACATAAATTATGAACAGGATTATTATTTTTTTGGCCCGCGAATCATTCATTTCAGGATCAATTCAGAACAGTATGTACCTACAGCCAGGATTCTGAACAAAACAGATTCAAGTTTGTCCACATTCTAAAGGGAAAATAAGAATGTGTCTGAAGTCATCTCATTGCTTCTCAAGACCCTGGCTCCAGATGCATCTGATTCACATCCTGGTTGGTAACTAGTCCTCATGTCTAACTTCCTCTGAATACCAGTTATCAGGGAACATAAGCAGAACAGTGTCATTGTACTCATGCCCTGCTGCTGAGCACTGACTGAGAGTGGTAGAATGCTAGATTAGATTGGTCTGATCTAGCAAAGTTCTTAAGGAGAACTTAAGGGGAACTAGGTTCAAATTGCCCTTGGGTTGTGGAGATACAGGAAAGAAGCCATTAAACATTTAAGTGGTTCTCAATTCCGTGCATTTCTCTTGATGAGTTATCATAGTGTGGGAAGGCAGCTCCCCCTCCAGAGAAGGAAATATTAAAAGGGCAGAAAAATATATTTCTTCAAAGGATCTTAAAGAGGCAGAAAAACATGCCAGTATCCCCAAGTCTCCCTCCCCCAAGCAGAAACCAGCTCTGTAGAAATGCAGGTGTAAATCATTCAGGAAGGTTGAAGCTAGAAGATTAAGAAGACAAAGACACCTAAAATTTACATACACCACCCAAACTCTAAGACAGGACATAACAGGATTAATCCACAGATGCCAAAGGGGCACACTCAGACTCAGGTCAAAAGGACATGACACAGGAAATACAAAGCTTCAAACAGGAACAGGAAACAACCTCAAGAGCCCCAGAGGGTATAAAAACCCACTTCCAACATGTGCTCTCTCTCTTTTCTTCCAGAGCCATCTTTCTGTCTGGCTCTCTTCTTCAATAAACTGCAACGTTCTTTCTAAAGCAGTCACCATGTTGTTTATTCCCAGCTTGGACTGAACCATGATGAAGACTTTTCCTTCAACAATTTGGCACCCAGGATGAGATTCCAAGCTAACCTCTCCAATGGACTGAGACTGATAAGCCCCATCTTGCCGGCAGCAGATCCCTTGTGTCTGTGGATGGGTTTCTCAGGCCCTGCCCATGTGGAGCCAGGGTAGTAAAGGGAGTTTTGGGTTTGAGCTCAAGGGCTGCTTTGGAAAAAAGGTGAAGGTGAGTACCTCTAAATTTTAATTTTAAAGCCCAGGGGAGTGAGAGAAATGTGTGTATGTCTCTGTGTGAGTGAGAAGACCCTTTTTCCCAATCACAGTTGGATTTTGCTCCCTCTGGCCTTTCCTAACCGCAGAAAGGATCTGTTCAAGTGGCAGATCCTGGAAAGCATGGGGGTTTGGCCAGAGCGCAGGACCTTTTATTGGGGAAAAGGGAGAGGCTGTGTGCAAATGGAATGAGTGAAAGAGAGAATTGGATTTGGGCAACCAGCTGGTAAGGCCTTGTAAGCAAAGCCCATCTGTAGGAGGGGCTCATACTAAGGCACAAAGCATAGGTCCTCCCCGACTTGAGTCTGAAAACTGAAGGCAGTGAGGAAGAAGAAGGCACCAGTACCTGTCTGAGCTGAGGGTGGCATGTCCTCCCCAGACCCCTTTTTGGTCTGAAAAGTGTGGGTGGTGGAGTTCCCTAGGTGTTGTTGTTGTTAATTGCGAAGTCATGTCCGACCCATCGTGACCCCATGGACAATGTTCCTTCAGGTCTTCCTGTCCTCTACCATCTTCTGGAGTCCATTTAAGTTCACGCCTACTGCTTCAGTGACTCCATCCAGCCACCTCATTCTCTGTCATCCCCTTCTTCTATTGCCCTCAATCTTTCCTAGCATTAGGCCCTTCTCCAGTGTGTCCTTCCTTCTCATTAGGTGGCCAAAGTATTTGAGTTTCAACTTCAGGATCTGGCCTTCTAAAAAGCAGTCGAGGTTGATCTCTTCTAGGACTGACCAGTTTGAACGCCTTGCAGTCCAAGGGACTCGCAGGAGTCTTCTCCAGCACCATAGTTCAAAGGCCTCAATTCTTTGTCGCTCAGCCTTTCTTATGGTCCAACTTTCACACCCATACATTGCAACTGGTTTTCCCCCTGCTGTTCGGTCAGGCTTTCAAACTGGAGTCTTCGAGTGTCATTCGGTGGCGCAGTGACCATCCTTCCCACATTTGAAGCATCCCGTTGGTTGGGGAGTAGTGGGAGTCTGTTTTACCAGCTTCTGGGGTGCCTCCGCTGGGGATCGTCCCCAGGATCTCCCCAGATGCCATTGCCTTCTTTCCTGATCGATCTCTGCTTCCTCAGCCAGGATGTACCAGTCGTGGAGTAAGTCAGAGTTGCACCGGGGAATGCAGGCATAATACAGGTCATAATTTAGCCCATCTTTGAAATGTCCCACCAGAACTTCTTCTGGCCAATTAAGTTTGCTGGAAAGGGCTCGGAATTCCTGTGTATTCTGCCACAGGGCACTGGCCCTGCCTGACACTTTTTATGTGTTCTCTGGCTTTCCGATCAGCTAAGGGATCCTCGAAGCATCTTCTCAGGGCTGCCATGAAGTGGTTAAAAATTCGCAATTTGGGCACATCTGCATTGGGGAGGCTCACCATCCAATCAGCTGCTGCCTCTTCTAGTGCCATGGTCACAATTCCCATCCGCCCGTGGTCACGAAGGATGTCTCACCCATATTCTTCCATGTAGCTCAAGATGTGAGCCAGGAAAAACCCCAATCTGTGTGTTTCTCCATTGTACTTTACCCCCAGATACAGGAACTTCTGACTGGGCCGGTGGTCTCTCCTCCTCCTGGGTTAATGACTGGCTCCATCAGCTGGTGCGGCTCAGGCAGGAGTGGCTGCTGCTGTAGTGGCAGCCGCAGTTTCCGAAGTGCTGATAGAAGGACCCAGGTTTGCTACCTCGATTCCGTTGCCCTCTGCCTCTTATGCTGTACCTGGGTTCACCATGCTGACCTGGGTCAGTTCTCTCTTCCTTGAGTGAGTCGAAAGCAACTCTTAGCATGTCGATGACTTGCTCTAGGAACCAGCTGGCATGGGCTGGTCTTTCATCCTCATCCTTGCTGAGATGGAGTGATCTCTCTATCTTCAATTTCCATCCCAGTTGACAACTGCTGCATTTGAGGGTCACCTTCCTTGCCTTCTGCTCCCAGTCCTCCTCCTTCCCAATGCCCATCGACCACCTCGGCTTATCTCGGTGCTCTGTGACCATGACTTCATCAGAGGAGCTGGAGGAATGCGAGCTGCATCTGCTTGGGACAGTTCAGACATGGTTTGCTCAGTCCCCATGATAAGGGTCTTCCTTCTGGGCTGACCGACTTCTGCAGATCCTGGCTAATATAAGAACCTGCTTCAAAACCTCTTCCCAAGAAAGCAGAGCTCTTGGAACAGATTCATCCCAAAGGGAACTTCTGAACCAGCACGCAGCTCCAGCTAATGAGCTCTGTGTGAAAAGTCCAGCTGGGCAGTGAGTGGGGTAGGAAAGGAGAGGATGTCAGAACCCATTTCCCTGGGAGGGGGGGAATCTATCTCATCTCTTTCCTATTTCTTTATTTCTGAGGGTTCTGCTGTTCCCCTGAGGGGGAGGGGGAAGGCTCTGAAGTATGTTATTCTGCTTTGCTACAATGTATCCTTTCCGCTATTCCTGCATGCTGGTGACTCTTTGAACTGTCTCTTCCTTGATGTTTCCTTGGGGTGAGAAAGGAATGTGCCTCCGGCCATCTGGCTTATCTCTTGCTGCGGAAGGGAAGATCCAACAACATCTTCACAAGCATGGGAAAGGATCCTGTTATCCTTTCCCATGGCGAACTTAACACCTGGGGATTGGCCCATTCAAACTGACCAGATGAACTATTGGGGTGGGGTTTTGCTTGGTACTCTTTTAACCTATTGATCTGAGAAGAAAACCCTCAGATCCTGCCTATCATGCCTGCTATCAGCTTCTCCTAATAAAAGTTCCTTTTGGAAAAAAACTATTCCAGGAGTCCTACTTTCTTGGGATGAGGTTTTGAAGTGGGCCCTGACATTAAGCAGGATCTGCAGTAATAGTCATCCCGGAAGGAAGATCCTTACCTTGGGACTAAGCAAATTATGTTGGATATCGGAATGGAAAAGGAAGAAGCTGCTATGGGGGGGGGAGATCTCCCACCTAGCAGATCCCAGCCAATACAGTTCTTAATCCCCGAGCTCATCAGATGAGTTAGTGGTCATGGAATGCCGCCACAAGCACAGGTAGTCAATGGGCATCAGGAAGAAGAGGACTGGGCGACAAAATCCAGGAAAGTGACGCTTAGATGCGGCAGTCACCAACTGGGTTGGAAAGTCAAGATGGAGAGGTCACTTCGCCTTAGCGAAGATGAGAACGACCAGCCACCCCATTCCAGTTGATTCCTGGAGCAAGCCATCGACATGCTGAGAGTCGCCTTCAACTCCATGAAGGAGGAGAAAGCTGACCCGTGCTGGGGCACCATCAACCTGGGCTCAGACAAAGGAACAGACGAAGGAGGGGGTGAACCAGCAGTCCCAGGCCCTTCCATTAGCACCACAGAAGCAGCAGCCATTGCTATAGCCGCCACCACCCCCGGACGTGCCGCACCAGCTGACGGAAATGGACACAGATGGAAGAAGGGACATCGATCTATCTGAAAATTCCTGCCACTGGGAGTAAAGTATTGTGGGGAGCTGCACCACCTGGGATTTTTCCTGACCCAGGTATTGAACTACATGGAGGAATACGGCCGTGACATACCGAGCGACCACGGCCAAATATGGATTGTGCAAGCCGCCCTAGATAGCACCGCAGTGGACTGGGTGGTGGATCTCCATGACATCGACCCCCCAGAACTGCAGAATTTCAATCAGTTCATGGCAGCCCTCAGATGCAGATTTGAAGACCCCTTGGCTGATCGGAAAGCACGAGAATGCATCAAAACTGTCAGGCAAGGCTGGCAACCCATAGCAGAATATATCCAAGAGTTCTGAGCCCTGGCCAGCACGTTGTACTGGCCAGAAGATATATTGATTGGATATTTCAAGGATGGCCTGAACTATGACCTGTACAATGCCTGCGTCCCTCGAGGGGACCCAGACTGACTCCAAGAATGGTACATCCTAGCTAAGGAAGCGGAGATTGATTGGATCCAAAGACAATGACGTGGAGGTAGATCTTGGGGGAAGTTGCCAGCAGAGCAACCCTGTGAACCAGCGAAGCAAGCACCAACCATCCAGAGAATGACAGGATGTTTCAAGTGCAGGAAGGAAGAACACTACACAGCTGAATGCCGCTCATAAACCCTGTTCGAAAGCCTGACTGAGCCCCAGCCCGGAAAGACCCCAATGAAACCAAAGGAGACAGCCATGAAAAGCGTGGAGGTCGTTGAGTTCCTCACCCCATCCAAACAGGGGAAGGGAACTCCGACACCACCAAGAGAGCCACCTGACTCATCAGACGACAACTCGAAGGACGAACCCCTGGTAAGTGGACCCATCAGAACTGTAGAACTGTAGAAATGTTTAGCCCCGGAATGCCTGAGAGGGTGGCACTCAGAGCACTAATAGACTCTGGCTGCACCCGTTGCCTCAAAAGCCCAAGGTTAGTGGGGAATTTAGAAATTCCGGTGAGGAGGCTGAAGAAACTGATTTCATTCAGTCAATTAGATAAGTCCATTACAGAGGCGACACCAGCCAACTCGCCATGCTGCCCATCCAGCTCACCATAGGGGATCACGAAGAGACTATAATGTTTGTAGTGACCCCTGGCATGGAGTGCCCCCTTATTCTGGGCATGGCATGGCTAGCCAAGTGGAACCCATGGGTGGAATGGAGGACTGGGAACTCAGATTCTCAGATGGAAATACAGTAAAGACCCCAGCTCAGCTCCGAAATGGGGGGAGTCACTCCGAAAGAGCAGGGGGGGAGGAGTTACAAGACATCCCAGAGGAATACAGGGACTTAGCTGAAGTGTTCAGTGAGGAGAAATCTGACAAACTCCCCCCCCCATCGGCCCACTAACTGCTCCATCGAGATACACCCAGGGGCAAAATTACCTAGGCCAAAATTATATTCCATGAGCCCACAGGAGCTGGACGAAATGCAAAAGTTCATAGACAAAAATCTGGAAAGGGGTTTCATTCAGCCAGCGAAACCCAAGACTGCAGCCCCAGTGTTATTTCAAGAAAAGATGGGCATCCCCGCCTCTACGTGGACTATAGATATCTGAACGCAGTGAGCGAGAGTAACTTATACCCTCTCCCTCTCATGAAGGACATGCTAGCACACCTATCGAAAGGAAAAATCTTTTCGAAAGTGGACTTGAGGGAGGTGTAGTACAGGATTAGAATTTAAAAAGGAGATGAGTGGAAAACTGCTTTCAATTGCCCCTTAGGCAATTCAGGGTTTTACCCTTCGGCCTTCAAGGGGCATCTGCAGTATTTATGCAATTAATAAATGATGTGCTCCGAGAGCACCTATATAAAGGATTGCTTGTTTACCTGGCGATATCCTGATATTCACTGAAATGAAAGAGGAACATGTGAAATTAGTCAGAACTGTACTGAAAAAACTCCAGGCAGCTCACCTGTTTGCGAAGTTGTCTAAGTGTGAATTTCATAAGGAAATATTTTTTAAGAAAGTTTTATTAATTTTATAATCATAAATATAACAAAAAATCAAATTAAAAACAACGCAACTGAATACAATCGTTTACAACTTTTTCCAACACAAAAACAAAGCATAAAAAAGTTAGCTAAAATAGTTAAAATAACTATGGGTATTGCTCGTCGGCACCCCCTCCACCACATCCCCCTCTTCCTTCCTCCCTGCCTCTACTTCTAACCACCCACCCTCTCTGCCTCCCTCTCTCTCCTCCCTCCTCCTACCACCTCCCTACTTCCCTTCAACCTTCACTCCTCAATCTCCACCCCCTCCAGATGTGGTGCCGAGGCGCTGCCCAAGCAACCCGTCTTTTATCAAAAAATATATCATTCATATAATACCAATACCATATTACAGTTGAGTACATTATAAGACCCCCCCACCCCCGACTTCCCGGAGTGAATACAGGGTAAAAACACAAGAAAACCCTCTAAACTACACCAAATTATTATGTAGGTCCTATTGAAAATTTAACTGTATTTTTCAATCCAACATATAAAAATTTAACTATATGCTAAATACAATTTCTTAGATTGATATTTCCCTTGTATATACTCTATCCATTTTTCTAATCCAACATATATTTTTCATTTGAGTGATCCTTTAAATATGCACATATTTTAGCCATTTCTGCCAAATTTATAACTTTTAAAGTCCATTCTTCGATAGATAGTAATTCTGGCTTCTTCCAATATTGTCCCACCAACAGTCTTGCTGCTGTAATCAAGTTCAAAATTAAGTTCGTCTCTATGGTGGTGCAGTCTTTTATAATACCTAACAAAAACAACTGTGGTAAAAATTCAATACATTTTTTCAAAATATTTTGAAGTATCCACCATATTTTTTATTATTATTAAAAATATTTATTATTAGATAAACATTTGTCCATGTAAACAAAGAAAAAATTCAAGTTAAATGCCATTCAACTTAATACAATCATTTTAAATTTGTTGACTTATAGTAAACTTGTAATGGAAGAAGGAAATGTGTTTTCGTTAAAGCCATCAAATATGCTAGCAGATGAAGGAATAGTGTGTACCTGGCTTTCATATTTGCAACTGCAGTCCAGATGGCAAAAAGACCTGAAGAAGGGTATATCCAGAACAGATGAGAATTTAATTGAACAGGTTAGAGGGCAGGGGCCCATGCATATCAAACGAGTGTACAGTGTACTGATAGAAATGAACTCTGAAACTGTACTAGTTAAGGACTGTATGGTAAAGTGGGAACAAGATTTTGGTCAACATATCACGATGGAAACGTGGGAGGGAATCTGGGTGAGAAATGTAAAATTTACACAAGCGCAACATTTAAGGGAGAACTTTTACAAAATGTTCTATAGGTGGCACCTAGACCCGAAAAAATTATCGCATATCTATCCAGACATCCAACCTAAATGTTGGAGGTGTGACAGTATGGAGGCTACATATTTTCATGTATGGTGGACATGTAGAAAGATTAAAGCCTTCTGGAGAAAAATATAGTGGACACTCCAAACCATTTTGAAAAAGCGTATTGAATTTCTACCTCAGGTGTTTTTGTTAGGGATCATAAAAGACTGCACTACCACAGAGACGAACTTAATTCTGAACTTGATCACAGCAGCGAGAATGCTGGTGGGACAATACTGGAAGAAGCCAGAAATACCACCAATAGAAGAATGGACTTTGAAAGTAATAAAATTGGCAGAAATGGCTAAAATATTGGCATACTTAAAGGATCGCTCAAATGAACAATATATGATAGACTGGAAACAGTGGATAGACTACATACAAGAGAAACACCAATCAAAGAAAATGTATCTGGCTTATAGTATCAACCATATTTTAATCCAAAAAGCCTTGATTTTTCTACAAGCCCTCCATACATGAAAATAAGTAGCATCCATAGATTCACATCTCCAACACTTAGGTTGTAAATCAGGGTACATACATGATAATTTTTTCGGATCTAAATGCCATCTATAAAACATTTTATAAAAATTTTCTCTTAAATGTTGCGCTTGTGTAAATCTTACATTTTTCACCCAGATCCTCTCCCAAGTTTCCATCATGATTGGTTGTCCAAAATTTTGTCCCCACTTTATCATACAGTCCTTAACTAATTCAGTTTCAGAATCAATTTCTATCAATACATTATATAATCTTTTAATATGCATCTTTTTTCCATCTAGTCTGCAGTTGTAAATATGGAAACCAAGTGTGAACTATTCCTTCTTCCCTTAACATATCCAAGGACTTCAATAATAACAAATTCCCTTCTTTAATTAGGAGTTTCTCATAGGGCATCACATCTTGAACTTGTAGTCTATTTATATTCTCTATTGCGTGTCTGGGAACTGTCCAGAGACGAATCTTTTCATTTAATTTATACTGATACTTTTTCCAGACACGCAGCAGAGCACTTCTCAATAGGTGCTCCTTGAAACTTCTATCCACCTTTTTATCATAAACTAAGTATGCATGCCAACCATATAATAAACCGTACCCTTCAATATTCAATATTCTATCGTTAGTTAAATTAACCCAGTCGCTTATAGCAACTAAAACAGCAGCATGATAGTATAACTTAAAATTAGGCATTTTCAAACCACCTCTTTCCCTTATATCCTGAATAATTTTTAATTTAACCCTTGGTTTCTTGCCATTCCAAATAAATCTATTAATACCCTTCTGCCACTCCTCCAAATTCACATCCTTTTAAAGTATAGGTAACATTTGAAAAAGAAATAAAAATTTTGGCAATACGTTCATTTTAACTGCCGCTATCCTACCCAGCATAGACAATTGTAATTTTTTCCATTTCTCCAATTCTATTTGTATCTTGTTCCACAAAACTTCATAATTATTTTTGTATAACTTCCCATTAGAGGCTTCAATATCGAGTCCTAAATATTTAACTTTCTTAACTATCTCACAACCCGTTATTCTTTCCAAATCCTGTTTTGAATTAATATCTAAATTTTTAACTAACATCTTTGTCTTAGATAAATTTAACTTAAAGCCTGATACCCTACCATAATTTTTGATTATCTCCATCAATCTCTTAGCTGACTGTGTTGGTTGAGTCAATGTCACAAGCAAATCATCCGCAAAGGCACATAATCTATAGTCATGATGTCTAATCTGAATACCCTTTAAGTCATCTGCAGCTCTTATCCTATACAATAAAACCTCCAAAGTTAAAACAAACAACAAAGGGGATAATGGACATCTCTGTCTAGTACCTTTCTCTATGTTAAATGAATCTGTTAAGTCCCCATTAACAATAATCTGACCTGTTTGTTTCTGATAAATCGCCAATATAGAATTAATAAACTGATCCCCCATTCCCATCCTAACAATTAATTTTTTCAAAAACAACCAATTCAGTCTATCAAAGGCTTTTTCTGCATCCAAAAACATAAGAACAGCTGGCACCTGAATATGCGTCTCCAAATATTCAAGTATATTAATGAGTTGTCTAACATTAGTTTTCATCTGTCTACCTTGTAAAAAACCAGTTTGGTTTGTGTAAATTATTTGTTGTAAAACTGTCATTAGTCTATTAGCGATAATTTTTGCAAAAATTTTATAATCCGTATTCAATAATGAAATAGGTCTAAAATTTTCTGGTTGAACATTATCTCTTCCCTCTTTGGGAATTAAAGAAACATAGGCTGTTTTCCATGAAGGTGGAACCTGACCACCCTCTTGAATATTAACAAATAACTCTCTAAGGGGTTCCACCATTTCCATTTGGAGATACTTGTAATAAATTGCCGTTAGCCCATTAGTCCCAGGAGATTTTCCCATTTTCAGTTGTTTAATCACTGAAATTATTTCTTCTGATGTAATCAATGCATTTAATCTATCTCTTTGTTCATTGGTAATTATCGATACATTTTCATTTTGCAAAAAAGTATCTATCTCATTTTCATGTATCTTCTCTTCAGAGTACAACTTGGAGTAAAAGTTGTAGAGACTTCCGGTGGCTCCGCTGGCGTCGCCAGTTTTATGAAGCCGCAAAACAGCGAACATCAGCTGTTTTTTGTGGTGAAAAATCCCCCCTTCAGGTGCAGAAGGGGTGAAGAGCATCAGGCAGGGGTTGAGCTCCTCTAAAAAACCCCTGAAAAAGTTTTCAGGGGGAAAGAGTGAGAGCTCCCCAGGCGCTCAAAGACGCTCCTGCCCAGAGACGCTCCTGTCTGCAGACAGGAAAAGACGCCGCGACCATTCTTTGCTCAAGATAACTTTTCAAAAGAGACTTATATGCAGGTGGACTGAATACAGGAGTCTTGCAAGTATTTTTCTATATTTTACTTCTGACCACGTATTTTTTACAATCAACATAATGTATCCAAGATGGCGATCGCTTTCACTGTAAAGAGAAAGTGACTGGAAGTGAAAGTGAACTCCATTTCTTTCCTTTTCTTTGGAGCAAAGCTTGCACGACCGCTTAGATTTGAACTTTAAAATCCTATAAATTACAATTATAATTAAATTGTGACTTGAAAGAAGATAAGAAGAGGGGGGAAAATTTGTAAGGATCTTTTTCTTTCTTTTACTTGTATTCAAAGTAACTTTTAAAGTGGATTGAATACAGAATGGTACCAGACAAACAAAAATAGCTTCTGCGAAGGTGGCAGTAGTTTCTCCGGCTCAGCCCTCTAAATTACAAGCAAGTAATTTCCCTGCTCCCCCAGCATCTTTAATATCTACAGAGCCTCAAACCCCTCTGCCTACTCAGTCTCCTCCAGAAATGCTTACTATGAAAGATCTGCAGGCTGCATTATCAACAATGACTGAGAAGTTGGAGAAAAAAATTGAGGAACAAGTTAAAGGTCTAACTGATGAACTTGAGAAAATTAAAGATACAATTGAGACTCACAATTTAAGAGATAAGAGAAGATATGGTGGAAGCTTTTAAGGGGGTCTGGGAGAGAGTTGAGGAGAAGGTGGATGGAGTTGAGCAACAATTTGAGGAAAAACTTGATGAAATTAAAAGTGATATACAAGATCAAGCAGTCATGGTACAATACAATCAAATGATGTTGGCTATTAGAATCAGAGGGCTGAAGGAGGTGGCTAATGAAAACCAGGATGATTTGAGAAGGATTTTTGAAGAAGCTTTGGCAAAATTTTTAGAAGATGGAGTACAAAATGTCTCTTGGTAGATTGACAGGATCTTCAGAGTTAATTCATGGATTGCAAGACAAAGAAATTTACCCAGAGACATTGTGATCTATTTTGTAACAAGGAGATTCAGAAATCACGTTCTCATAGTATCTTATAAGAAGAAATTAAGTGTTGCTGGTCAGGAGGTTGTGGTTTTGAAGGAGATTCCTCCAAAGATGTTAAGAGCAAGGAGAAATTATGCATTTTTGGTGGCTGAACTTAAAAAATGTGCTTTACAATTTAGGTGGGAGGTTCCAGCTGGACTGTCATTATTTTATCAGGGCAATAGATACTGCCTGAATTCTGTTGGTAAAGCAAAAGATTTTTTTGAGAATGTGCTGAAGGCTGGTAAACCCCCATCTCCAACACCAAAAAGTGCAGATTTACCAAAAGAAAGAGATATGGAGTTAAAATTACAACTACAGTCCTCAGAGTCACAGCCCCTTGCAGCAACAGGAGGAGTTTTGATGGAGCTGCCCACGCAGAGCATCGATATTTTTCAACCTTTGGAAGTAGAGAAGTCTAAAGATCAAAGGCAAACAAGAGCAATTACTAAGCGCATGGAACAACAAGAAAAAGAACAACAACAATGTACATCTACAAGTTTGGAAGCCATGGGAGCTCGACCAAAGAAGAAAATGGATGAAAAAGTTGATTTGGTCTTGCAAAGGCTTTCTCCAGCTAGCCATTTTAAATAAATATTTGACATGGAATGTCAATGGTTTAAATTCTCCACAGAAAAGGAAGAAGATATTTCATTACTTGACTCAATGTAAAAATGATGTAATCTGCTTACAAGAAACACATATTAGAATTATTGACCAGAAATATTTGATAAATAATAAATTAGGTTCACATTTTGTTGCAGCGGCCGCTGAGAAGAAGAATGGAATTGTTATTTATGTTAAAAACCATTTAAGAGCTAAATTAATAGAATCTGATATACAAGGTAGATACTTAGCAATTGAAATTTTAAGAGATGGGAACAAAGTTCTTTTGATGGGTATATATGCACCAAATCAACTACAAGGAAAATTTTACAAGTTAATACATAAAAAGTTAATACAATTTGATTATAGATCTTGTATTTTAATGGGAGATTGGAATGGTGTTATAGATACTGGATTGGATAAAAAGAAGACATTACCAATTCCTCAAACACGTTCTAAGTTGCCTAAATCTTTATATATATATATATATATATATATATATATATATATATATATATATATATATATATATATATATATATATATATATATATATATATATATATATATATATATATATATATATATATATATATATATATATATATATATATATATATATATATATATATATATATATATATATATATATATATATATATATATATATATATATATATATATATATATATATATATAAAGGATGGTTTTGATTTGATAGATATATGGAGAGAAAGGCATGGTAAAGACCAAGAATTTACCTTTTTTTCTGATAGACATCAGTCATTTTCTAGAATTGACTTTATTTTAACTTCAAGTGATTTTCTTTTTAGTTTAAAGAAGGTGAAAATCCTACCCAAAGTTTTAACAGACCATAATCCGGTCTGGATGGAATTAATGGTAGGACAGCATTCTAAAAGATCTTGGAGACTTAATGAAAATTTGTTTAAATGTGACATAAATGTGAATGAATGTAAAAATGTTATGAAGGAATTTTTTATGTTAAATTTGCATAAGGACACAACAATAGAAATGGTGTGGGATGCTAGTAAGGTCTATATGCGTGGGATCCTAATTGATATGAATAAAAGGTATAGACGTAAACAAGAGGAAAAAAGGAAGGAGTTAGAAGAGGAAATAAGCAAGAAAGAGCAATTATTAATAAAGAGACCAGATGATGAAAATATTAAAGAGGGGATTAAGATTTTACGGAAACAATTTGATTTATTGATAACAGACCAAGTCGCCAGGAATATACAATATGCAAAGCATAATACATTTTTTAATTCCAATAAACCTGGCAGATGGTTGGCTTATATATTAAGGAAAAAACAAAAATCCTGTATAATTGAAAAAATAGAATATAAAGGGAAGGAAGTGTTTCAACAAGAAATTATTAAGAAAGCCTCATAAGGAAATATTGACTACCTGGGGTATTGCATCTCGCCGAGTGGCATAGAGATGGACCCTGAAAAGGTCCAAGCTGTACTAGAATGGGCTCCGCCCCGCACCAGGAAGCAACTGCAAAGTTTTCTTGGATTTGCTAACTTTTACCAGCAATTCATCCCCTCCTTTGCATAGATCGTGCTACCAATTACTAATTTGTTAAAGGCAAAAGGGGAAGAGAAACCCAAACTGAGTCAGCCATTGAAATGGGCAATAGAATGTCAAATTGCATTTGAAAGGTTAAAAATACTATTTTCCACAGAGCTGGTTCTAAGGCACACTGATACCGAAAACCCTTTTGTAATTCAGGCTGATGCTAGTGATGTGGCTGTGGGGGCAGTACTTTTACAAGAGAATGATGAAGAGAATTTGCAGCCTTGCGCATACACATCAAGGAAACTCACAGAGACAGAGCAAAGGTAGGCAGTTTGGGAGAAGGAGGCTTACGTTGTCCGATGGGCACTTCTAACCTGGCGGCACTTCCTGGAGGGGAACAAAATTCATTTCCAAGTGTGGACCGACCACAAAAATCTGGAAGCACTAAAAACACCCAGGAAACTGACCCCTAAGCAAGTGAGATGGTCACAACATTTCCACTGGTTTAATTTCATGCTAAAGCACTTGCCGGGGAAAAAAAATTCCTAGCAGACACATTGTCCACACTGCCCCAGTACAATAGCCACTGAACAGAAATAACAGACCCACTTATGCCAACAAAACAATTAGCAGCACAAGTCACCACCCAAGTGCAAGCAAAACCTCAAAAGCCCCTAGGGATTGAATTCAAAAAAGTACTAGAAACCGATGAATGGTTCCTAAGCCACAAGAACCTATGCACCATGACCAATGGTTTACCATGAGTCGAAGGAAAGCTGTACATCCCAAAGAGTCATAGACTGACATTCATGCAGCTATGCCACGATTCAAAATCAGCTGGACATTTTGGACTTGTAAAAACTTTGCACTTGGTGAAACAGCAGTTTTGATGGCAGTCAATAAAAAAGGACATTGAAAGTTACGTGGCCAATTGTCCAACTTGTGCTGCAGCGAAGAGAATGCAAGGAAAGACCTCAGGCTTGTTGCAACCAGTAGCGACTCTATCAGCGCCTTGGAGAGAAATCTCTATGGACTTTATTGTGAAGTTACCGGAAAGTGGGGGGGAACACAGTCATTTGGGTCATGACGGATTTATTCTCTAAACAAGTACATTTTATCCCATCCAAAAAAATCCCCAATGCAAAGACACTTGCAAAGCTGTTCATCCAGCACATTTATCGACTTCATGGAGCCCCACAATGAATCATCTCAGAGAGAGGGGTATGGTTCACATCAGAATTTTGGAAAGCATTCCTGGGATTGTTGGGGACCACACAGGGGTTGCCATCTAGTCATCATCTGCAGACGAATGGTGGGACTGAACGGTCAAATTTAGTACTGGAGCAGTACCTATGCTGCTTCATTAACCACCAGCAGGACAATTGGACCAACCTGCTCCCATTCACAGAGATTGCCTATAACAACTGTGAAAGGAAAAAATATCTTAATAATTATTTCTGTATAAATCAAACATATTTTTTGATATTCAATTAAAATAAAGGCGATGTCTGCTGAGATATACTTAGTAAAAGGAAGAACTGTGACCTTTGGAGTAGATGATGAAAGATTATGTTTGGCAGACATTTTCCACAGGAACAGAGTGTGGAAACAGATAGCATAGGAATTGAGGAACTAAGCCTTGTTCACGGATACAATGACATGAGTAGAAAAAGTAGTGAGGAAAGTAGTGGTTAGAGCAAGGACAAGGAAAAGCAGGAATCTGGCTCGGTATCTAGGACAATGGAATAAGAATAAGGAACTAACACAGTGGTCAGTTCCAGAAATAGGGAGCTGACCTGGAGGCCAGTCCCGAGAAAGGGAAGTGGAATGGCTACTGGGTGGCACCAGAATGCTAGAGATAGGCACAATGTTAAGGTATAAAGCCTGCTTCAAAGATCTGGGTGTTGCCTCTTGGCCCAGCTGTCAGACATAATG
The DNA here is from genome assembly GCA_034064705.1 of Bothrops alternatus. NCBI lineage: Eukaryota > Metazoa > Chordata > Lepidosauria > Squamata > Viperidae > Bothrops > Bothrops alternatus. The sequence goes on from JARGCV010000085.1 coordinate 11,756,507, forward strand.
ACCGCTAGTCCATTTGGTCCTTCTTGCAATAAGTTGTTGAAATGTAAGTACTGAATTTGTGTGTTAAATTGAAATAAACTCTGGATCCTAACGTGAGAATTTTGTTGTGTGTTGTCTCTTGTTTCTCTTTAACAAGTTTTTCCCCTGATACAATGCAGTGCATTCCAGCATGGACTATACTCCTTTCCAGGTGGCGACGGGACAAAGTTTCAACCTGATGCCAAAACTCCCATCGAACGTCCCGACCATCCCCTCCTTGAAGGAGTGGATCACATAATTACAGAATACCTGGCCAATCATTAGAAAAGCATTAAATGAAGCTAGGGAAGCATATAAATTCCAAGCAGATAAGAAACAAAGAGAACCTAAACCATTTCAAATAGGAGAGAAAGTTTACCTATCAACGAAGTACCTAAAATCCCTGCAACCCTCAAAAAAGCTAGGACTGAAATTTGTAGGACCATTTCCTATTAAAAGAATAATCAATCCTGTCACTGTAGAATTGGAACTCCCAAATACATTCATACAAGTTCACCCAATTTTCCACTGCAGCCTTTTAAAATGCAAACTGCAATCGCCCTTAAGGCCAGCTGCAGCTCCTTCCCCTCTTCCAATCATGGTAGAAGGTGAACAACATTTTGAAATAAAAGAAATCCTAGATTCCAGAAAACATCATGGTTCCATGCAATATCAAGTAGTATGGAAACACCTGTCACCTTCCCAAAATGAGTGGGTCCAAAAACATCATGTTAGAGCCCCCCCCGACTACTTAGTAAATTTCATGCTGCATACCTGGACAAACCAGACTAATCCTTGTCTCCCTTATTTCTGTTTTATTTCTACATATGGATCTTTCTTTTTTCTAAGGGGTCAGAACCCATTTTCCGTGGGGGGGAGGAATCCATCTCATCTCTCTCCTATTTCTTTCTTTCTGAGGGTTCTGCCATTCCTCTGAGCGGGAGGGGGGAAAGCTCCGCGGTATGTTATTCTGCTTTGCTACAATGTATCCTTTCTGCTGTTCCTGCATGCTTTGAGCTATCTCTCCCTTGATATTACCTTGGGGTGAGAAAGGAATGTGCCTCTGGCCATCTGGCTTATCTCTCACTGCGGAAGGAAAGGTGCAAAAACCCAACAATATTTTCACAAGCACAGGAAAGGACCCTATTATCAGCTCCTTTCCCACAGCAAACTTAACATCTGGGGACTGGCCCATTCAAACTGACCGGATGAACTATTGGTGTGGGGTTTTGCTTGGGACTCTTTTAATCTATTGATCTGAGCGGGAAACCCTCAGATCCTGCCTATCATGCCTGCTATCAGCTTCTCCTAATAAAAGTTCCTTTTGGAAAGAAACTGTTCCAGGAGTCCTGCTGTCTTGGGATGAAGTTTTGAAGTGGCCCCTGACAGAGGATATAAGAGGAGGGGGTTTGGTGGGAAGGAGGAGGAGTGTGGGTGGAGAGAAGGTAATAGGGAGGAGAGGAGAGATGCCAGTGGGACAAGCCTGATGGAGACAAGTGGATAGGAGAAGCTTCTGTGGGGCAAACCTGAGGGAGAGAAGGGGACAGTAACTGGCCCTTTGAGGGCAACCATAATGCTGATGCGGCTCTCAATGAAATTGAGTTTGACACCCCTGATCTATCCACCGTGTTTAACTGTGGGTATCTGTAGTTAATGCTGAACTGAGAGGAGCCAGGATAGAGAACTGCAATACAGGGAATCCAGATTTCTTTTGCCAGAGCTCTGCTACTTTAAATGATAGCTAATCTGGTTAAAATAACACTTGAACCCTCTCAAATGGCAGACATGATCATAATTAGAACTAGCCTGTGAGTTATTTCTAGACCTCTCTGATTAGACATCAGCATATTTATAAATGCTTTTTTCATATTACTAAGAAGTTTAATAAAAGCTGTTCAATATATTGTTTTACCATCTCTCTCTCTCTTTCTTTCTCTCTCTCTCTCTCTCTCTCTCTCTCTCTCTGTCACACACACACACATACACACACACACAAACACTTTTTTCCAATTTTTCTAATATTATTAAATCTGCAAACAATATTTTGGCAGAAATATTTATCTATCAAAGAAACCTCAGACAATATCCTGAGAGAAACCATAAATTATACATAAACAACTTTGGATACTTTAAGAGAATATTGATATCCCATGAAAATAAGGTGGAAAATAAATATTCTGAGCACAAGTAAATACTTGGGTTTACTGAGCATAAATAAATATTAGATTTGCAAAAGAAGACTGTTTGGGGGAATAATTAAGAAAGAGGAATGAAATAGACAAAAGAATTAGTACTCCATTAATATAAGTCTTTAACAATAAAAAAATATTAAAAAGAATGATAATTAGTAGGAACTTTTAAAAATGGCAGCAAAATATGAAATAATGTTTCTCAATGTTTAATATTAAATAAATATAATTAAATTATATTCGGTGAAGAATCAAAATAGATCATACAAACCTTTTAAATGGTCAGGAAAAATTCTGAAGAATTTTCATGTAGGATAATGGAACTCTTCAGCCTTTTTTTCTAAGAAAACAGGAAGTGTGAGCTGCTTTAGTTATTCATTCAAGAAAGCTTGATCCACAGTAAGTATTGAGATAACCGTGGCCCCTGACTTACATCTGTCTTCTCTGACTGTAATTCCTGTCCTTCTCATCTATATTTGGCAACTGAACTCATGTTTCAGTGAACTGTCACTATCTGGAATTTCAGCATAATAAAATTGAGCCTAGAAAAACAAACAACTTCTATGTTTCAAACTTAAACATTCAAGAAAACTTGAATTGCTGCTGATTATAACATATTATCATATTCTTGCTGATAACCATGTTCTTACTTACTATTGAAGAATTTTAAAATGTGACACAACTACAGTTGTCTACAGGGAATGTTTTGTATAGTGCTGGCATTAGAAAGCAATTCATCCTTCATGCTTCTTTTTGGAAAACAAAAGAAAGAAATGATATTAGACTTGTATCCATTTTTATTCTAAACAACCTTTTACATCTGTAATTTATATTGTATCAACACTCTCACAATAAAAATGACTATCCTACAAATAATATCTCTTTTGATTAAGAATTATATTAAACAAGTAAAACAAATTACATTAAACAACTAAAACAAATACAAAACCTAATACAAAAATACATTTAAAAAAGAAAATATATTTATAAAGAGAAGAACCCCCCCAACTAATCTATTTATCTGTCTTTTTATCAGATAAGTTTCATTCATCTGAATCTGTTTCATTGAAGACTTCACAACAAGCTGGGCAAGGGGCAATTTATGGTGCTGGACAATGTTTTATGTGGGATGTACATCATGTGGAATGTAATATTAGTGGATTTCAATGAAATCCTGAAGATGTATGGAATCAGAATGTATTTCTTTAATGATCCCATATCCCAAAATGCAGCAGGACTTAGATATAAGGTTGGAAAGCACAAACTAATTTGAGCAATAACAGTTTTTTTTAAAATCAATTAAATCCAAAGAATGTCCTGGCCAAACCAGGACGGGGAGATCCAGCAAAGAATCATTCCCAGAGAGAAATCATCCAGATGCCCTAAGCTCTATGGTCTCCCCAAGATACACAAAGAAGGAACCCCCCTTAGACCCATAGTCAGCTCCATAGGCTCACCTCTACAAAACCTAGCCAAATTTCTTGCCAAACAACTACAGCCCTATGCAGAATCCATCACCTCACACGTAAAAAACTCATTCCAGTTCATAGAGATCATAAAGAAACAAAACTTACAGCCCAGTGACCTACTCGTGAGCTTTGATGTCATATCCCTATTCACCCAAGTGCCAATCAAAGAAGCCTTGACAGCTATCCAAAACAAATATAACTCCCCCAAACACATCCTAGATCTGACCAATCACTGCCCATCCAACACATACTTCATCTACAACGGACAAAAATACAAACAAATAGAAGGAGCACCCATGGGATCACCCCTCTCACCTGTCATTGCAACACTTTGAAACCCAAGCTCTAGAAAAATCTGATCACAAACCCAAACTCTGGCTCAGATACGTAGACGACACCTTCATAATCTGGCCACATGGGAAAGAAAAACTGGACAACTTCCTCACACACCTCAACAGCCTACACCCCAAAATAAAGTTCACCATGGAAACAGAAGCTAATAATCAACTTCTCTTCCTGGATGTCTTAGTCTACAAGAAATCCAATGGCTCCCTAGGACACACCATCTACCAGAAGAAAACACACACAAACCGCTATCTGCACGCACTCTCACACCACCACCCAGCACAGATCAACTCCGTAGCCAAGACACTCATCTCCAGAACAAAACGCTTAGCTGACGAACAATACCTAAAAACTGAACTACACACTCTCACTAATGTACTAACATCCAACGGATTCCAAAGAAATAAGATTTCCAACCTAATCCAAAAAGAAACCCCCACTAAAATCCAAGACAGAGAACAAGAAAACGGCAAAGCCCTCCTCCCATACATAAAAGGCACCACAGACAGAATCAGCAAGATCCTCCACAAACATAACATCAAGACAGCATTCTGCACAAACAGAAAAATATCCACCATCCTAAGAAACCCCAAAGACAAAATTGAGTTAGAAAATCAAGGAGTACATGAAATCCCATGCACCGCTTGCCCCACCACATACATCGGACAAACCAACAGAAGAATAAGTGCATGCATTGAAGAACACAAGAACTCAGTCAAAAAAGAGGAACCAACTTCTTCCCTGGTCCAACACCTTAAAGCCACAGGACATGAAATTGACTTTAAAAAGACCAGAACTATCGCCAAAACTGAACACTTTAATAACAGAATAATCAGAGAAGCCATCGAGATAGAAAAACGACCACACAGCATGAATATAAGAGATGATACCTCCCGCCTACCAGCCATTTGGAAACCCGCCCTTATTGACAAACGAGTCCCTAACACAAAGAATGACACCAGACCCACACTCACGAAAACCACACAGGATGTCACCACCACACATCCATGCAAAAAGCAAACCCAAACCCACACCGATGATAAGGCACAACCACAAACCAGAAGCCAGACCACAGCTGCATCATTAGCCACTTTAAACCCCTCCAATCCATACATGAAGCAAACTGACACCTTTGATTTTATGTGAGACATTTGTTAAGTGAATTTTGTACCATTTTACGAACTTTCTTGCCACTGTTGTTAAATGAACCATTGTAGTTGTCAGGTTAATAACATAGTTATTAAGTGAATCTGGCTTCCCCATTGACTTTGCTTGTCATGTTACAAAAGGTGTTCACATGAGCCCGGGACACTGCAACCATCATAAATATGAATCAGTTGCTAAGCGTCTGAACTTTGATCACATGACCATGGGGTTGATGCAATGATCGTATAAAAATGCTCATATGTCACTTTTGCACAGCTGTTGTAACTTTGGTCACTAAATGAATTGTTGTAAGTCAAGGACTACTTATACTTTAAGGAAATAAAAGCTATTAGATAGCTATACTTTGATGACAGAAATATTACTTGGGCCTATTTGGACCGGGAGTCACTCCTCACAGTCACTCATGCCCTTGTCACCTCGAGATTCGACTACTGTAATGCTCTCTACATGGGGCAACCTTTGAAGAATGTCCGGAGACTGCAAGTAGTCCAGAATGCGGCCGCGCGAGCTGTCTTGGGTCTCCCAAGACATGCTCATATCACTCCAGCCCTCTGTGAGCTGCACTGGCTACCAATTGGTCTCCGAACACAATTCAAAGTGTTGGTTATGACCTATAAAGCCCTTTATGGCAATGGGCCAGGATACTTGCGGGACCGTCTTCTGCCTCATGAATCCCAGCGACCGGTTAGGGCACATAGGGTTGGCCTCCTACGGGTCCCGTCTGTTAGACAATGCCATCTGGCGGGGCCTAGGGCTAGGGCCTTCTCCGTTGCTGCCCCAGCCCTCTGGAACCAGCTTCCCTCAGAGGTTCGTACTGCTTCCTCCCTCCTAGCTTTCCGGAAACTGTTGAAGACACATTTATGCAGACAACTTTGGGGCGTGTGAGCTGCACTCTGCCCCTGGGCCTTTGACTATGATTGTGTGTGGTATGAGTGTAATAAATTTTCTAGTTTTTATATAGTATCGTAAGTAGTAATTTTAAATTGATTTCATGTTATGTTTTTACTTGTATTGTTGTTGTGAGCCGCCCTGGGTCTTAGGAGAAGGGCGGCATATAAGTTTAAACAAAATAAAATAAAATAAAATAAATTATTGCTAAATGAAAGGAAGTTTCAATCCAAGATAAAACAGAAGAGCAAATGAAATAGGAATTTCCCAAAAGTGTACAATATTTAATGAACTGTTAAACGAAGAAAGGGAAATTGGCATAACCCAGGGAAGTGAACAGGTGTGTGTGTGTACAGCAAAGAGGCACTTAGCATGAGACTATTTTGAGAGCAGAATTTCCAGAGCTGGAAAGTCTTTAATCTTTTTTTTCGTCATCGTCCTCTTTGATTGGCCAACAGACAGGTGCTGCAGAAGATGATGGCAGGAGTATTCCAGGCTTCTCAGTAATAAACTATATTACATTTGTGTTGCCTGCATACTTACCACAGTAAATTTGTTCAATCAATCCAGCTACAGGAGTTCTTATGAGACAAGTAACCATTGAGAAATTTTTTGGGTTTATATGCCAGACTGTGCATATAGCATGCTAAACTACAATTGGTTTGTTTTTTGGCTTAGTGTATCATGACATTAAAGACATTAAAAATAGATTCCTTTTACTTTTTTTAACTGGTTATCTCTAAATCTGGCCAGTGAAGTTAGAAATACTCTGGTTTTATGCTAATCAGCCACAATGTAGTTTGCTTTTTTAGAGATATATAAAGGGATTGATGTTGTCCTTCTCTACAACTCTCAATCTATTGCTTTTCAGGGCTTCCTGGCAAAACAAATTATTTTCTTGTCCATATGCTATCCAAGGAACACATTTTCCTCTATCTTTTTTCTTTCCCCCATAGGATGGGTGATGTTATGGTATGGAATTGCTTTATTACAAGGATTGGCACTAGGGACACAGATGGTATTATATATATTGGTAGATAGGTGTTGAAAAGCAGTATAAACAAACAGTTAGAAAAAGATGACTAAATTCTGAAAGATATTCCCTTTTTCATAGTTCTTTATTCTGTTTAAAAAAACATATTCATAGAATCATAGAACACAAGGTTTGGAAGAAATCTTGGAGGCCAGCTAGTCCATCCCCCTGCCTTCTCCGACTCTCCTGGCCTTCCGGAAAAATCTAAAAACTCATCTTTGCCGGCAGGCCTGGGGATGATTGTGGTTGATTGTTGAATTGAATGTGTGTTTTATTGTATTTTTTAGATATCATTGTTTGGGTTTTTTTATTGTAATTTATTGCTATATATATGTTGTTAGCCGCTCCGAGTCCCTGGAGAGGAGCGGCATACAAACCCAAATAAATAAATAAATCCAGCCCATTTAAAGGCTCCAGTGAAGGATAGTTCCTCAGCTTGAGGCAGTCTGTTCCATTGTTGAAATGCTCTGATAGCCATAACCTACTCTTTTATAATCCATTTTATTTTCAAGGAAGCGTGTTAATGTCTTGAGTAGCAATAGCAATATATTTAGACTTATATACTGCTTGATAGTGCTTTACAGCCTCTAAAAGTTTACAAATGTCAGCATATTGTCCCCATCAATCTGGGTTCTCATTTTACCGACCTTGGAAGGATGGAAGGCTAAGTCAACCTTGAACCACTTAGGATAGAAGCCCTGGTAGTGGGAATGCAGTTAGCCTGCAATATTGCATTCTAACCACAGTACCACCATGCTATTGTTTTTGCTAGGGAAGGCACTAATAGTATTGACCATGATGGAGGCTTCCCATTTTATATATATACAAAATAAAAATGGAATATAATATTCTTACTGATGGAGCATAATGGAACCAGGATAATCAATAAAATCAGTTCTATTTTTGATTACTAATCTTCTGTCCTACACATTCAGTATTGTGACAAATCATTTCTCAATTTAAGGGGTTCAAAATCTGCCCACATTCTTGAAAGCCCAGTTTTGATAAATTTCATTCTGGTTCTTAATTTATATATCATAAATTTGTAAGAGCTGCAGTCCTCAAAGTTCTGTAGAGTGGCATTGCTGTGGGACAAATTGGCAATCAAAGTTAACATGAGGCCTAGAAGGATCAGGGTCAAATGCAAAACTAGACAGGTTTGAAATAAAAACAATGCAAGATGTCAGTTGTTTCTTGCACTAAGACATTAGTAACATTCAGAACATTAGGAAAAATAGTAAGATTTTAATCTGGAGATAGATGGATGAACAGACAGAGAAAAAAGGTTGAGACTTATTTGGGACCAAACTTTCTGTGACAACCCAAGAAAGGGATCTTGGGGTTTTGGTGGACAGCTCGATGAAGATGTCAACCCAATGCGCAGCAGCAGTAAAAAAAAGCAAATTCCATGCTTGGCATGATTAGGAAGGGAATCGAAAATAAGTCAGCAAGTGTTGTATTGCCTCTGTACAAATCGATGGTGAGACCACACTTGGAGTACTGTGTACAGTTCTGGTCACCGCACCTCAAGAAGGATATAATGGAACTGGAAAAGGTGCAAAGAAGGGCAACAAGAATGATCAAGGAAATGGAGTGCCTCCCTTATGAAACCAGATTGCAACGCCTTGGTCTCTTCAGTCTTGAAAGACGGCGTTTAAGGGGTGACTTGATTGAAGTGTATAAAATCATGCATGGGATAGAAAAGGTGGATAGAGAAAAATTCTTTTCTCTATCACACAATACCAGGACAAGGGGGGCACTCCCTAAAGCTCATAGCTAAGAAAGTGAGGACAAATAAAGGGAAATATTTCTTCACCCAGAGGGTCGTTGATTTATGGAATTCACTTCCAGAAGGGGTCGTGACAACTGTCAGCCTTGACAGCTTCAAGGCAGGGCTAGATAGATTCATGGATGCCAAGTGTATCGGTGGTTATTAAAACGGATGTCCATGTGCCGCCTCTATGTTGGTTGAGGTAGGCAGGATTCCCTTGGGTACCATTTGTTGGGGGTCAAGGGAAAGGGAGGGTTTTGCCTTCTCTTTCTGCTCAAGATCCCCATGTACAATTGGTGGGCCACTGTGTGACACAGAATGCTGGACTCGATGGGCTTTGGCCTGATTCAGCATGGCTCTTCTTATGTTCTTATGTTCTTATGTACTATTTTTGGAGCTAAGAATGTGGCATAGCCCTAATTTTCAACACTTCAGTATGATATAGTTTTTGCTTTTTGATTATGACTAATTATAATAACATGTAAGCCCCATAATCAATTCATTAGTGTTCCAATGAAGGAGAATATTTGTAACTCAAGCTTGAAACATGGAGTCCTTAATGCTCTCTGAGCTTACTTGTTTTCTTGCAGATGTTTCATTAGCCTGTCAGAACCCCTGTGCATTTTGCCTTTATTTCCTATGCTTTCATTTTTCGGGTTCTGCTATTCTAATTGGGGGAGGGGGACCTATGGGTATTCTGCAGTGTACTTCCTTTGCTTTATTTGTTCTCTTTGAAGTATCTTTCTTGGGGTGAGAATGGAATGTGCCTCCAGCCATCTGCCTTATCTCCAACAGGAGGGAAGAAGCCACGGAGAAACCTGACAGCCTTGAGAACGACGCCTTATCGCAGTGGTGGCGAACCTTATGGAGACCAAATGCCCAAACTGCAACCCAAAACCCACTTATGTATCGCGAGGTGCCGGGTGGGCGTGGCCTGCTGGGTGGGCATGGCTATGGTGGAAATGGCATACTGGGTGGGCGTGGCCAGGATGAGCATGGTCAACTCGATGTTGCTCTGGCGGGTGGGGCAGTGGGCAGGAGGGCATCTTGCACAGTGGGTGGGGGCATTGGGAAAGGCTCCTGAGCTCCGCAGCTCTTCCAAGAGGGGGAGGAGGGGCTGTGCTGGGATCGGGGCCCCTCGTGCCTTCCGCTGCCCGCTTGTGCTCTTCTGCCGAAGATGCTGCGGCTCCGCTTGCCTGGCAGAGCGGGGGCGCGCTCCTGCACAGGGACGCACATAGGGCTGCTGCCTCACTTTTTGTGCCATGCTGGGACTGGGCTGGACTTAGCACAGAGCCTCCTCATGGACATTGGAAATGCCCACCCCACCTACTGCTCGTCCTGGGGCAGCTGCTGCCATCCTGCAATGTCCAGCCCATCGCTGGCCAGCCAGCTATGCCAAGATGCATCCCTTCGGGCTCCCTTGTCTTCTCCCCTCCAGGCTGGGACTGGCCAGATTGCCCCCGTGGGCAGCCCTGCGCCCATCCCCGGGCAGCCCTACTCCTCAATCCTTCTCTTCCTTCTGCGGGCGGACCGTGGCTTACCGAGCCGGGCGCGCCTCTCCCAGCATGCGTCCTCAGGCAGAGGAGCTGGGTAGCCATGGCTCTCGCTCCCCTCTGACCTCCATCTGCCGAGGGCCAAGCTCGATGCGCCCGGCTGACCAGCAACGGGCTGGAGAGCGCGGGATGGTGGCAGGTGCCCCGGGATGAGCAATAGGTGGAGTGGACACTCCCGATGTACGTAGGGGAAGAAGCAACGAGTCTCCGCACCTAGTCCAGCCCCGGCATGGCACAGAAAGTGAGGCAGCAACCCCACATGTATCAGATCCAACCCGGGCAGAGCACCCTTCTCCCGCTGCCCCAACCTGGTTCCTTACCTCCGCCCGGCTTGTTCTGCAGCCTCATGGCAGCAGCATTGGACAGGAAGCGGCAAACATGGCTTGCTGAGTATCAAACTGTGTTTGCTGCCACCACTGCCCTCGGAGCTGGTGATCAGCAGGGCCCTGTCACGGAAGGACTCGGGGGTTCCAGGATCCAGCCCTACGAAGCCCACCTTCCTCTCACCTGAGCTGCCCAGATACATGCCCCCATTGCACAACTTCTGCAGCAGCGGCAATGCGGAGGGCGATTGCACACGCGAGCGGGATAGCCACCCACAGCAGAGGCACTGCCTGGGGCCAGAGGGGAGGCTGGCCAGATTGTGAGCACTGGTGGCGGTGGCGGCACAGAGGCTGATCACACGCGCGAGTGGTTCAGCTCCTGCCTGCGGTCGGCCTCCGCACCAGCTCTGCCACCAGCGCCCACAATCTGCCCAGCCTCCCCTCTGGCCCCAGGCAGCGCCTCTGCCATGCGCGGCTGTCCCACTCATGCATGCGATCATCCTCTATGCCACCGTCATCTGCTATCTGCCCAGCCTCCCCTCCAGGGGTCAGGGCGGCAACCTTACCCTGCATGGCTTTGGCAGGTGTCTGGCAGAGGGAGGGAAGCAACAGGCCCCACCCCACCCCTCGCATGGAATGCTCTGCTCCTGCTGCTCCCCCCACCCCACATGGGACCTTTTTTTCAGCTCCAACACGTCATTTCCACCGGCACTGTGTGGGACTGAAAATAAAGTTCAATCAAGCAATTCCAAGTTTGCGAGATCTTTTTTTTCCCCCACGAAAAGTTGAAATTGATTGACACTTTTTTTTGCACACAGCGGCGGAGGCCTAGGACTGGAGTGACAGTGCACGTGCCCACAGAGAGGGCTCTGCATGCCACCTGTGGCATGCGTGCCATAGGTTCGCCACCATGGCCTTATCGGCTCTTACAATTTGACACCTATGGATTGGCTCAATTTGAACCAGCCGGATGGACAATTGGGAGGAGATTTTAAAGGGTTCTTTTAATATAACATTTCGTGCGGGAAATCCTCAGATCGTGCCTTACTATCCTGCTATCAATACCTTCCAATAAAAGTTCCTGTTGAGACAATGCAAGTTGCAAGAGTTTTGTTTTCTTGGGAGATTTAACTGAGGCAGGTCCTTATATTAGGCAGGATTTGCAAAGTGGTCAGCCTAGAGGGAAGAAAAGGACATGCTGGCCCATCTCTCAAAGGGGAAGATTTTTTTTCAAAGTAGATCTGCGAGAAGCATACTACCAGGTTAGAATCAAAGAAGGAGATGAATGGAAGACTGCATTTAACTGTACCCTGGGATGTTTTGAGTTCAAGTGCTCCTGTTTGGGCTACAGGGAGTGCCAACCGTCTTTATGCAGCTGATTAGCGAGGTCCTCCATAAGCACCAGTATAAGGGGGTTTTGGTGTATTTGGACAATATCTTAATCTACCCCGAAATGAAAGCTGAGCATGTTAAATTAGTCAGAACAGTTTTAAATAAGTTCCCCGCAGCCAAACTATATGACGAACTTTTAAAATACGAGTTCCATAAAAGAAAAGATTAATTATTTGGGCTACCAGATTTCCCACAAAAAGATGGAAATGGACCCAGAAAAAGTGCAAGCTGTACTGGAGTGGGCACCACCACACACCTCGAGGCAGCTGCAAAGTTTCCTGGGCTTTACTAACTTCTATAGGCAATTCATCCCCTCCTTCATGCAGATCGCACTCTCCATTACTAACTTACTAAAAACAAAGGGGGAGGACAAGCCAAAACCCAACCAGCTGCTGAAATGGACTATGGAATGCCAGGCGGCATTTGAAAAATTAGAGGCTTTTCTCCATGCAGTTAGTGCTTAAACACCCAGATCCAGAAAAAAAGTTTGTCATCCAGGCTGATACCAGCAACATGGTGGTGGGGACGGTGCTGCTTGAGGAAAACCAGGCAGGCCAGTTGCAACCCTGTGCCTACACCTCAAAGAAACTCACAGAGACCGAGCAAAGGTGGGCAGTTTGGGAGAAGGAAGCTTATGTCGTACGCTGAGCCCTCCTCAGTTGGAGGCACTTCCTAGAAGGGAACAAGATCCCTTTCCAAGGCCAAGAGATTGATGGAGATAATTAAAACTTATGGTAGGGTATCAGGGTTTAAATTAAATATATCTAAGATAAAGATGTATTAAAAATTTAAATACTAATTTAAAACTGGAACTGGAAAAAATAACGGGATGTGAGATAGTTAAGAAAATTAAATATTTAGGAATTGACATAGAAGCTTCTAATGGGAAGTTGTATAAAAATAATTATGAAGTTTTGTGGAATAAGACACAAATAGAGATGGAGAAATGGAAGAAATTACAATTATCTATGTTGGGTAGGATAGCAGCGGTTAAAATGAATGTACTGCCTAAATTTTTATTTCTTTTTCAAATGTTACCTATACTTAAAAAGGATGCGAATTTGGAGGAGTGGCAGAAGGGTATTAATAGATTTATTTGGAATGGCAAGAAACCGAGGGTCAAATTGAAAATTATTCAGGATACAAGGGAAAGAGGTGGTTTGAAAATGCCTAATTTTAAGTTATATTATCACGCTGCTGTTTTAGTAGCAATAAGTGATTGGGTTAATTTAACTAATGATAGAATATTGAATATTGAAGGGTACGATTTATTATATGGTTGGCATGCATATTTAGTTTATGATAAAAAGGTGGATAGGAGTTTCAAAGAGCACCTATTGAGAAATGCTCTGCTGCGTGTTTGGAAAAAATATCGGTATAAATTAAATGATAAGATTCCTGTTTGGACAGTTCCCAGACACGCAATAGAGAATATAAATAGAGTACAATTACAAGATGTGGTGTCTTATGAGAAACTCCTGATTAAAGAAGGGAATCTTTTATTATTGAAGTCTTTGAATAATTTAAGAGAGGTAGGAATAACCCTTACCTGGTTTCAATACTTACAATTGCAGACTAGATGGAAAAAAGATTTGAACATGGGTTTATCTCAAACAGATGAAAATTTAATTAAACAAATTAGAGACCAAAGGCCAATGCATATTAAAAGATTGTATAATGTATTGATAGAAATTGATTCTGAGACTGAATTAGTTAAGGACTGTATGATAAAGTGGGGACAAAATTTTGGACAACCAATCATGATGGAAATTTGGGAGAGGATCTGGGTGAAAAATGTAAAATTTATACAAGCGCAACATTTAAGAGAAATTTTTTATAAAATGTTTTATAGATGGCATTTGGATCCGAAGAAATTATCATGTATAAATATTTTGAAAAAACGTATTAAATTTTCACCACAGTTGTTCTTATTAGGTATTATAAAGGACTGCACCACCATAGAGACGAACTTAATTTTGAATTTGATCACAGTAGCAAGACTGTTGGTTGGACAATATTGGAAGAAGGCAGAATTACCATCCACCGAGGAATGGACTTTGAAAGTCATAAATTTGGCAGAAATGGCCAAAGTATCTGCATATTTGAAAGATCACTCAAATGAAAAATATATGTTGGACTGGAAAAAATGGATAGATTATATTCAAGGGAAATATCAATCTAAGATATTGTATTTATCATATAGTTAAATGTTTATTAGGATTTATATAATAACTTAGTTTAACTTAAGGGGTTTTCTTTTGTTTTACTTTGGGAAGTCGGGGGGTGGGTGGGTTGGGGGGGTTTCCTATTGTATTATAATGCACTCAAATGTAATACTTGCAATATATAAGGATGATGTACTTATTGATATAAGAGGCGTTGCTCGGGCAGTACCTCTAGACCACATCTGGAGGGGGTGGAGAGTGAGGAGTGAAGGAGTGGAGGGAAGTAGGGAGGTTGCTCGAGAGGAGGGTGGAGAGTGAGGGAGGGAGAAAGGGAGGGGGTGAGAAGTAGGAGATAGGGAGGTAGGAAGAGGGGGATGTGGTGGAGGGGGTGCTGCCGAGCAACATCTATAGTTATTCTATTTTATATAAGTTTTTATGTTTTGTTTTGTGGGAGACTAGTTGAAAATGATTGTATTAAGTTGAGTTGTATTTTACTTAATTTGATTTTTTGTTAATAATTATAAAAAACTAATAAAATATTTTCAAAAAAAAAAGATCCCTTTCCAAGTATGGACTGAAGCATTAAAGACCCCTAGGAAGCTGTCTCCAAAACAAGCTTGATGGGCCCAGCACTTCCACTGATTCAATTTTACCCTCCGGTATTTACTTGAGGGGAAAATCTTCCTGGCAGATGCACTGTCATGAATGCCACAATAAAACAGCAAGAAAGCTGAAGTGGTCAAACCATTGCTGTCCATGAAACAACTAGTTGCGCATCACCACGAGGCGCAAGCAAAGAACCTGTCCCCCCTGGAGAGCACAACAGGCACCAAATTCAGACAAGCTCTGGAGAAGGATGAGTGGTTCCTTAGCCACAAAAATCTCTGTTCAATGCAAAATGGACTGCCGTGGGTGGGTGGGGGAAATTATACATTCCCCACAACCCAAAGATTAAATCTCATGCAACTCTGCCATGATTCAAAGCTAGCAGGACATTTTGGGTTTGTAAAAAACCCTCTACTGGTAAAGAGACAATTATGGTGGTCATCCCTAAAGAAGAACATTGAAAGCTATGTAGCCAGTTGCCCCATTTGCGCAGCAGCAAACGGAGACAAGGAAAAACACCTGGCCTTTTACAGATGGTGGCAAGCCCTTCAGCACCCTGGAGAGAAATTTATATGGATTTTAACTACCGAAGAGTGCTGGAAACACTATCATTTGGGTAGTGACAGATTTATTCTTCAAACAAGTCCATTTCATACCTTGCCAAAAAATCCCAACTGCTAAAGCCTTGGCTAAAATGTTTGTGTCAATGCTGCTAACATTGGATGTTCTTCTTTGACAACATATGGAGATGCAGCCTTTTTCTTTATTATGCTTTATTCTTAGAATTAGATGATACTGGGGGGAGTGGGAGGAATGTGATGGGAGTTAGTTAGACATACGATATTGTAATAAGAGATAAGGCATGGCGGAATAAAAAACTGGGCGGAAAGCCAGCATTTCAAATTAATTTGAGAATGCAATTTATGATTGTTAGTTGTAGGAGGGAATTGTGCTTTAATCTATGTGCTGAAGGGGAGGGAAGTCAGATTTTGGCTTCGACTATGTACGTGCCGAAGCTATGCTGCTGGAATAAAGATTCTTTAAGGTAAACAATGCCTCAAAGTTCTTTGAAGAGTTTCATCTGTCGGAACCATAACAGTTTGTGCAACACATCTATTGGCTACATGGAGCCCCACAATGCATAATATCAGATAGGGGGGGTCCAGCTCACCTCAAAGTTTTGTATTGTGCACAACTTGTATCAGTTTCATTGAATCATACAACTGGATCAGGAGTACCTAAACTCTTGCATGCCTATATCGGTTATGCCTATATTGTTTTAAAATGATTAGTATGTTGGAATTTAACCACGTTATCTCAAACTAGATAAATCTAGATGTTGATTGATCCATTAATATTTGTTAACACTATTTTAAAGTAAAAGATCAAAGAGACAAGATTCTGTTTTAAATCCAGTGACCTTTTTTAAAATACCTGATTGCAAAGTCTCAGCAATGTAAAAACTTTTTCATACAATATAAGAACTGCAACAACCACAATATAGGACAAACAAAGGTAAACAAATTTGCAAATCTAAATGGCAAATATTTGTATAGAGTTATTTAAGAGTGAACATGTTTATCAGACAATCCTTCAGTGTTTTCATCCTGTTGCGCCTCCTTTGGTGAAAATAAAAGCTTCCAAATGTTTTCTTTAGGCAGCTAAAAGTCCCTTTATTCTATTCTTTCTTTCCTTGCTAAATTCTGGTAGCTCAGAAATATTCATAGGTTTCCTTGTATATACCGTAAAGACCACTTTAAAATTTTTTTATCTATATTTAAGTACTTTATAGCTGATTTGAAAGTGTATTTTGGATCCAAAATATTCTCTACATTCCCATCTCCACAATTAGAAGGGGCAGATTTTGGACTACATAATTGCAAAAGAAAAATGGTTGTATAGAAATTGTTCTTGACATAGAGTGTATTATATGTTAATGGATTTAAAAGCAGCATGATAATATAGTGGTGCCTTATAACCTGAATTCTTATCAGGAATGATAAGGCAACAATTACAGGACATTCTGTCATTCTCATAAGTGGTAAGCCAAATCTATTCATTTATAATGTACGAAGACATTTGTTTGCCTTTGAGGCATAAACTGATGGTTTTTTTTACTGATGACTAAGTCTGAAAGAACTTTAACAAAAATAAAGCACGGTTGTTTTTAATTGGGATTATCAGTGCACATCACCTATAGTAGACAAAAATTTCACACATATTATCAGAGTCAGTTGGAAGCTAATTCAGTATAAATTTGTTGTCATAGTTGCAACATTATCAATGTGCTGATGATACTGAATTGAAAATATCCACCCTTGGCTGATCAAGTGAAACTATAAAAGTTCCTTACCAATGTCAAAATGGGAACAGACTATGATTCAACCCAACCAAAACTGAGTGGCTGCAAGTTTAAGCATCCAAGACACAGTGATTGATAATTATTCATTTTTGGATATGAATGGTGTTACATTACCCTGCTCAAATCCAGCGTGCAATTTGAGGTCTTCTCCTGGATTTACTGCTTTTTTTCAAAGGGGAGGTGGTACCTGCAATCAGTGGTGGTCTTTGCCCAATTTCATCTTGACCAATTATATCCATTCTTAGACCAGGAGTCCCAGCTTGCTATCACTCATGTCTTAATACCTCTTAGTTAGACTACTGAAATATACTTTATGTGAGGTTACCCTTGAACACCACATTGAAGCCTCAAATGGTCCATGCAGTGGCATGGCTAGTTTTAGCATACTTCAGTACACTCATGTAAAGCCCACTAGCCACCTGTACTGGCTTCTTACAAGCTTCCAGATACAATTCAGAATGTTATCACCTGTAAAAGTCTAACATGGATAGGCTATTAATAGGATTGCCTTTCTTCAATGGTATCTGCCTGCCCATGTGCCCTACAAGGAAACAAAATAATCTGAAGAGATCTAGGAGATGTACTTTTGAAATGATCTCCCTCCCCTCAATGAATGGTTGGCCCCAAACCTTTTGGCTTGGGTTATTTTTTGAGCATTGGGATCAAGATGTCTAAAATTTTTGCTTGGAAGTGTGTAGTAAATGTGAGTTTTTAATCACCTACCAGTGTTTATTGATTTTTAATTGTAACTGTTGTTTTTGTAAACTGAATTAACTGTTGAAGGAACTAAAAGGCAGCATAAAAATAAACTGTACATCATTGTATAAGAGTATTGTGACAGAAAGGAATATAAGATCTAGCCAACCATATCTGTACATTTTATTATTTCATTCAGTTAGATGCTATTCACTCTCTTCTCTGAGGAGGACCAATAGCAAAGTTCCCTCATTTACACATCCACCCATTTCTGTTGCTTTTTCATTCTGCTTACTTTGTTCTTCTGAACGCCAACTGTGAAATGCTTTGAAAATAAAAATGCTTCTGTCTTTTGTCCAAGTGCTTCTTTTCCAAGTACAAAATCATATTGCACTGTACTTCAATGAATCTGTAGGAAGGAATAAGCTTAGTAATTGATTTTTGGATAATTATTTTGTCCCTTCCTCCCATTTTTGGCTCTTTCTAGTTTAAAAGTTACCATAATACATTGGATTTCTAAATCCTGTGGAATCAAGTTTTAAAAATATATTTTTGATTTCAATTTTAAAGAACTATGTGGAATACTGTATTTACTAAATACCACATACAGCACAAAAATATCTGAAAAAAACATCACTGAAAAATACTGGGTTCAATTTTATAACAGTTGGAACATTATTCCTTAAAATACTTGCTTAATCATTGTGGCACAGCAAGAAAAAATGCAGTCTGAGAAGGATTTTTAGTCTTTCAAGTCAAGTTTGACTCCTTGTGACTACATGGACATATAGGTCCCCCTCTTAGCACCTATACGAAAATAAGTTTGCTTTTCCTTCCCAGTATACAGCTCTGGAATATTTCAGCTGTCTTCCATCTTAATACCAAACAGATCCAAACTATGTTACTTTTTTAAAAGATCAATCAATGTCAGTTTGGTGCTGTAGCAAACAACAAACAAAATTATGGGCACATAAGGATGTCAGCTTTATTAAGCATCATCCTGCTCTAACCATTATTACTACCTACTGTTTCTTATGATACACAGATTACTCCAGAATATGACTTCTAAGGATGCAGTTTGAGGGGAAGGGTAGATAAGTTACTCAATGACCCTTATAAAAGAATTAAATATGATTAAGCAGTGTAATTTTCAAGGAACAGCCTCTGAACTAGAATGAATACATGAGAGAGACAAGTGGAATATCAGCTATGCCTCTTAGTAGTGCAGTCTTAATGCAGGTTTATTTGGAAGTAATTCTTAACTATCTTCAGTGCAAATTAATACATAAAAGATCAAATGTAACAGAATCAAAATAACCAAGGGCCTTAAATTAGGAATGGTTTGTGTGTTTGGGATGTTTTGAAAACTACAATGTAGCTAATTGGAACAAAATTAGCTGATTAAAAAGAAAATTCAAGAATGTTTCCCTGAAACCAATCTGGGGAATCAGTGCCAATGATGCAAAAACATGGAGTGAGAAAACACAATTTGCAATCTTATTGTTTACAATGCCTTGATAAAAGGGTATAGTTGTTATATATTTTATAGTTATAAAAGGGTATAGTTGTTATATACTTTTTCCATATAGTATTTATGTAGTCAACGTGACATAGGGAATATATTATGGGATACTGTATATAAAGCAATTTATTTTAGTACCTTTTCTTCTAAATTAATTGAACTATATTTCATGTTTTAGGTATACTATTTCTGCTGCTGTCCAAAGTAGATAATTATTAATTCAATAGGTTTTAGCAGAATTCTATTAACAACAGTTCCCATATTGTATTAGGAAGCTATATTTGCAGATAAATCAAACATCTAAATATATAATTATTAAATACAGAATTATTAAATAATTATTAAATGAAGATCTTTCTATAGTAGAAACAGATACAAAATAAAAATGAAAGTGTTATATTGTTCTAGATTAGAAGTATATACTCCAGCTTTAGAGATCATGGCTTTCTAAACCTTGGAATGTGAAACAAACAAATGTTATCATTAGTGGCTTTGAAAGTTCAATCCATTACTGTGAAACATGATTTCCTGTACTGGAAACAAACATGAGGTTTAATGTTGATTAAAATAACATTAAGCCACAAGCTCTAGAAGTATCCAAAAAACAAAAAAAAAGACTGAGTAAAACCAATTCACAAGAAAAAGAGGGAAGAAAAATAGTGTTCATTATTGCCTTATAAATAATTGATTTTTTTGAAGATGAATTCACAATTCAAAACCAGATCTAGTGTTGTATACAAATTTTACAAAATATGTACAAAATATGTAAGTGAAGATTCTTGTAACTATATGCCCATATAATTATTCATGAGAAAAATTAAAAAAATGATGGCACTATGCTTCAAATTATTGTATCTGATTCTACTAAAACATTAGAAAAGAAATTTAACTTGATCATGTTCCTCTGAAGGAAAATTAATAACTGTATTTTTATATTTGGTAAACTGCTTCACTCTGTTACACATGCTCAATTTCCAGCTGGGTCATTATATCTTCAGAAAGAAAAATATTCTGATAGAATGCTTTGGTCACTAGCAGTGGACACTTAATTTATGTCTTCAATATCAGGATCTGAATTTGCTGTGCAATTTGTTTCATTAAGTATTGAAGGAGGAGATCTATATTCTTGGACAGCTAATGGAAGACTTTCTAAAACATTCTTTTCATTATGATCATTGAAAACTGAAGTGCTGCTTGCATATGAATCAGACTAAATTTTTCTGAGAAACAAGAACACTATAATTTTGAGATTTTAGACATGTACTCATGCAGAATAATGACAAATGGCATACTGCTTTTTGTTTTTAATATACAGATCCATTTTTTCTGGATGAAACATTTTTTTTCAAATGCAGTTTTGACTTTTGATTTAACTTCTGATTTATTATAAGCATACTGAGTTTTTTTAAAAGGCACTGCTGGAGAAGTCAAAATTCATAATTATTTCTGGAAACTTCTTTGACACAATATATATATATATGGACTATTCCCTGTCCAAGTACAATTATTTGAAAAGAAACTTCTAGGTATTGATGAATGCTTTGAAATATTCTGTTTAGTTGTCTGAAAACAATTATTTTCAGAAGACAAATCTGAGGGAAAATGTTTTCCAGTAACAATATTTGGATTAAAACTGATGGCTGTGCTAGTATTAAATAGTAGTAGTAGCAGCAATTTTTGTAAAGAAGGATGAAGAGATTTTCCCATTTATATTTCTCAGGTTGCAAACTTTGCTTTTAGGATTTTCCAGAAAGGAAGTGAACAACACTAACTTTTGTTTTTGGAAAGATGAAGTAGATGACACTTTCAAGTTGGCATCAAAATTTGAAAAATGCTCCATAACGTCTGTTGAGACTGGTTTTAAAGCCTTTTTTGGTTGTACAGCTGTCATAGATACATTTGGGCATGCAGTGAATGAGAACAGGGTTTTAGAAGAATAAATTTCTACAAGAATTGGCAAAAGTCTTAAGACATCTATTGGTATTTTCTAACAGGTTGATTTTCTTGGTGTCATTTTGAGTGCCTTTCGGGTCTAATACATCCAAACTACCGGTACTATTTGAGCCACAAAAATTGAAGTATGTGTTTTGAATGCAAAACCAAGGGAATTAGATAAATTACACTTATTGGCACTTTGTCTTTGTAGTATTTGCGTATTTTGTTTCTTCTAATTATGTGTTTCAACATCTAGGCAAAACAAGCCATTTCCTGAAATTACCTTTTTTGAAAACCAAAATTTTGGCAATGTATTTCTTTCATGTAAATTCTCTGCATGTAATTCATCTGAATCTACTTCACGTTTCATGTAATGTATGTAACGCAGCTCCTAAAATAGAAAAAGACACCATACTTATATCAAATTTCCCAAAATCATCAACTGGTTTTACAATTATTTTCTACCAGCATTTCAGATTTATCTAAAATGTAGCAATGACATGGCTCAACCAACTTTGGATGATTTTAAAAAAGCTTAACAATGCTGAACATTGTTAAGAAACCAGGAAACCCCAAATCTCTAGGCTATATACTAAGTTGAAAAAAAATATTCTGGAAGGTAATAATGCCAAACCACTTTTGTGTTATTGCCCCCCAAAACTATATAGAGTACTCACATAGTCAACAAGAGTCAAAACAGACTTGAAGGATTCTTTATATTACTAAGTAAGTTACGTTACTTAAATTTAGTTACACGTTATTAAAAAAATACCCAGAAATAGTGAAGTGAGCAAGAATAAGGTTATATTATTATTACTATAGAGTCAGTCATAGTTTTTCTTTTTTCAAAATGTGATGCAAGTAATATGGGCAGTATATGTACTTCATATAAAATATGACAGAAATGGGGAGGCTTGTAATACAGTGGGCGGATTTGAATAACTTGGCTCTTTCATATGACAACAGATTACCAGCTTCATTTAACAGTGGAAGGTAGTGCAGAAGATATAGCCCAAATTTGGTATTTGTGAGCGATCATATAATCCAGCAATGTGTTAAAGTAGCTTGCCCACCTATTCCAAATTGTCAGCACCAGCCAATTATGTATCAGGTTACCGTTGTAGTTTGACCTCCCAGTAGCACCTTTAGATGTAGGTATAAATTTAACTTTAAAAAAGCTGACTGGCCTAAATTTCAGAGACTGTTGGACAATGCTGTTACTCAATAGCTAAATCAAGCTAAACTAAAGAGCTGTGGTGGCACAGTAGTTAGAATTCAGTATTGCAGTCT
This sequence comes from Bothrops alternatus, assembly GCA_034064705.1. Lineage (NCBI taxonomy): Eukaryota > Metazoa > Chordata > Lepidosauria > Squamata > Viperidae > Bothrops > Bothrops alternatus. Next base: position 11,779,231 of record JARGCV010000085.1, read on the forward strand.
AATTCCGCTGACAGCAAACTGCCAGCAGTTCGGCAGTTCAAGTCTCACTGATTCAAGGTTGAGACAGCCTTCCACCCGAAGTTGGTAAAATGAGGACCTAGATTGTTGGAGGCAATATGTTGACTCTGTAAACCACTTAGAGATTGCTGTAAAGCACTGTGACATGGTATATAAGTCTAAGTCTTTTTGCTATTACAAGAAATTTGTGGAAGCCATTAAAAATGTTCCTGGCTATCGGCTTCCGGTGGCTCCGCCAGCGTCGCTAGAGTCTCCACTGTGAGGCTCCGTTCCCTGGGTCAGTAAAGCCGCTAAAAACAGCGTTCATCAGCTGTTTGTCGCGGCGGAAAAACCCCTCTTCGGGCGAAGAAGAGGTGTAGAGCTGCAAGAGTAAGGTTGAGCCCCTCTAAGATCTCTGGAAATAATTTTCAGAGACGGAGAGGGTGTGCTCCCTAGGCGCTTGGAATGCTCCTGCCCAGAGACGCTTCTGTCGGCTGACAGAAACAGACGTCGCGACCGCCTCTGCTTTTAAGAAATGCATAACAAGGATTTTATACAGACGGAGTGAATACAGGAGTTCTTTGAGTAACGCAAGTATTTTGCTACTTTGTTTCTGCCTATGTAACTATTATCCTTTTAAATCAACATAATCCTTTCAAGATGGCGATAGTTCTTTGTTCTAAGTGAAAGTGCTTGAAAGTGAAACTGAACTTTCTCTTCTTTTGCGGAAGTGAAGTTTGAGAAACCATTTTGACTTGAATTTTTTACTGAATCACAACGTAACTGGATTTTAAAATAACTTAAAATAAATTAAGAAGGGAGGAAAATTTGGTAACTTATGGGAAAAAATTTCTTTTTTAAAAAAATGACGACGAGACTGAAGACAGCTGCAGCAAAGGCGGCTATACCATCACCTGGGCAGCTAGCAAAATCACAATCTGCCCCTTTAGCCCCTGTATCGCAGACTCTGACAGAACCTCAAGCGTCTACACAACCCCCTCCAGAAATGCTTACAATGAAAGATTTGCAGACTGCACTGGCTTCTGCATTATCTACAGCATTATCTACAGTAAATGATAAGTTGGATAAATTGGAGGAAAAGATAGAAGAACAGAAAAAAGATTTTAAAGTCATGATAGAAGCTCATAACTCAGAGATAAGAGAAGATATTGTTGAAGCTATTAAAGGAGTATGGGATTATGCTGTGGGAGTTGAAGGAAAGTTGGAAGGTGTAGAGCAACAGATGGAGGAAAAATTTGAGGAAATTAGAAGTGATTTACAGGATCAAAATGTTTTGACACAATATCACCAGATGCAGATGGCTGTCAGAATCAGAGGCTTTAGAGAAATATCAAAGGAGACTCAAGAAGATTTAAGAAAAATTTTTGTTGAAGCTTTAGCAACCTTTTTGGAGGATACAGTTGAAAATGTGGCCTGGCAGATGGAACGTATATTCAGGATGAATTCACATATTGCAGCACAAAGAAATTTGCCCAGAGACATTGTGATATATTTCAGTACAAGAAAATTTAGAAACTGGGTTCTTACTAAAGCTTATAATAAGCAATTAAGTATTGCTGGTCAAGAAGTACAGGTTTTGAAAGAGATACCCCCCAAAATGTTGAGAGCAAGGAAAGACTATGCCTTTTTGACAGATGAGCTCAAAAAAAGAGAGATACAATACAGGTGGGAGGTGCCATCTGGACTTTCTTTATTTTTCCAGAATAACAGATATCGTTTAACCTCAGTTGCTAAAGCAAAGGACTTTTTTGAGAATATACTGATAGGTGGTAAATTTGCATCTCCAAGACCTAAGAGGGCAGCTCCTGAAAAAGATATGGAATCATCTCAACTTATGGATCTTCAACTAACTTCAACACCAGATAAGGATAAAGAGGTAGCAGCGGATCAACCAGTGCAGAGTATTGATATTTTTCAACCTTTGGTTGCTGAGAGGCCCAAGGAACAAAGGTATACACGTGAGGCTATCAAGATTACGGATCAAAGAGAAATAGCACAGCCAATTTACATAAAACAAGCTGCATCAACATCTTCGGAAGCCATGGGAGCAAGGCCTAAGAGGAGGGAGGAGGTGGTTTCGGCTTTGCAGAAGCTTTCACAAAAAGGTCATGTCAAATAAATATTTGACATGGAATGTGAATGGTTTAAATTCTCCACAGAAGAGGAAGAAGATATTTCACTATTTGAAGCAATGTAAAAATGATGTAATCTGTTTACAAGAAACTCATATTAGAATTTCTGATCAGAAATATTTGATAAATAATAGGTTGGGTACACATTTTGTGGCAGCATCTTTAGAGAAGAAAAATGGAATTGTTATTTATGTTAAAAATCATATAAAAGCTAAATTAATAGAAGCAGATACTAAAGGTAGATTTTTAGCTATTGAAATTTTACAAGATGGGAAGAAAGTTCTCTTGATGGGTGTATATGCTCCAAACCAGAAACAAGGTACATTTTATAAATTATTACATAAAAAACTAATACAATTGGATTATAGATCTTGTATTTTGATGGGAGATTGGAATGGCATTCTTGATGTTGGTTTGGATAAGAAAAAGATCTCATTTGTTTCTCAATCACGTTCTATCTTGCCTAAATCCTTTTTTGATATTAAGGATGATTTTAATCTGTCAGATATATGGAGAGAAAGACATGGTAGGGATCAAGAGTTTACTTTCTTTTCTGATAGACACCAATCATTTTCTAGAATTGATTTTATTTTAACTACTAGTGATTTTATATTAAGTTTAAAGAAGGTAAAAATTTTACCTAATGTGTTGTCAGATCATAACCCGGTTATGATGGAATTAAAGACTGGTCAGTTTACTAGAAGATCTTGGAGAATTAATGAAAATTTGTTTAAATATGAGGCAAATGTGGAAGAATGTAAAAAGGCTATGAAGGAATTTTTTATGTTAAATATGAATAGGGAAACGGCAATAGAAACTGTGTGGGACTCTAGTAAGGCTCATATGCGTGGAATTTTAATTGAATTAAATACAAGGCATAGACGTAAACAAGAGGAAAAAAGGAGAGTGTTAGAAGCGGAAATAAAGAAAAAGGAGTTATTATTAATAAAGAAACCAGATGATAGCAATATTAAAGAAGGATTAAAGATTTTACGGAAACAATTTGATATGTTGATGGCTGACCAAGTTGCCAGGAATTTGCAATATGCTAAACACAATACATTTTTTAATGCTAATAAACCTGGCAGATGGTTGGCTTATACATTAAGGAAAAAACAAAAATCTCGTATAATTGAGAAGGTAGAATATAAAGGGCAAGAAGTATTTCAACAAGAAATTATCAAAAAAGCTTTCCTAGAGTTCTACACCAAATTATATTCTGAAGAGAAGGTTCAAGAGAAAGAGATAGATGCCTTTTTAGAAAATCAAAATGTTTTGAAAGTTACACTGGATCAAAGAGACAGATTAAATGCACTGATCACATCGGAAGAAATTATTGCTGCAATTAAGCAATTGAAAATGGGAAAATCTCCTGGAACTGATGGTTTTACAGCGATTTATTATAAGTCCCTACAGGAAGAAATGGTTAAACCTATGAGAGAGTTATTTGTAAATATTCAAGAGGGTGGTCGGGTACCACCTTCATGGAAAACGGCTTATGTCTCCTTGATTCCTAAAGAGGGTAAAGACAATGTTAAAGTGGAGAACTTTAGACCTATTTCGTTGTTAAATACTGACTATAAGATTTTTGCAAAAATTTTGGCTAGTAGACTAATGACAGTTTTAACTCAAATAATTCATCCGGACCAAACTGGTTTTTTACAAGGGCGACAGATGAAAACTAATGTTAGACAACTTGTCAATATACTAGAACATCTGGATAAACATATTCAGGTGCCGGCAGTTCTTATGTTTCTGGATGCGGAAAAAGCCTTCGATAGATTGAACTGGTTATTTTTGAAAAGACTTGTAGTCAAGATGGGAATGGGGGACCAGTTTATCAACTCTATATCAGCAGTATATCAGAAACAAACAGGGCAAATTATTGTGAATGGTCAATTAACAGATTTATTTAATATAGAGAAAGGTACTAGGCAGGGCTGTCCCCTATCCCCTTTACTGTTTGTGTTAACTTTAGAGGTTCTACTGAACAAGATCAGAGCTTCAGATGACTTAAAAGGAGTTCAGATTAGGCAACATGATTATAGATTATGCGCTTTTGCAGATGATTTACTTGTGACATTAACGCAACCAATACAGTCAGCTCAGAGGTTGATGGAAATTATACAAAACTATGGAAGAGTATCAGGTTTTAAACTAAATATATCTAAGACAAAAATGTTGGTTAAAAATCTAGGTGATAAATTAAAACAGGATTTGGAAAGAATAACGGGGTGTGAGATAGTTAAGAAAGTTAAATATTTAGGAATTTATGTTGAAGCGTCAAATGGGAAATTGTATAAGAATAATTATGAATTTTTATGGAATAAAGTACAATTAGAGTTGGAGAATTGGAAAAAATTACAATTATCAATGTTGGGAAGGATAGCTGCAGTCAAAATGAATGTATTGCCGAAATTTTTATTTCTATTTCAAATGTTACCAATACTTAAAAAGGATGGGAATTTGGAGGAGTGGCAGAAAGGTATTAATAGATTTATTTGGAATGGCAAGAAACCAAGGGTTAAATTAAAAATTATTCAAGATATAAGAGAAAGAGGTGGTCTGAAAGTGCCTAATTTTAAGCTATATTACTATGCAGCAGTTTTAGTAGCAATAAGTGATTGGATTAATGTAACTAATGAAAGAATATTGAATATAGAAGGGTACGGACTATTGTATGGGTTTCATGCGTATTTAGTTTATGATAAAAAGTTGGATAGGGGTTTTAAAGAACATTTATTGAGAAATTCACTGTTGCGTGTCTGGAAAAAGTATTCTTATAAGTTAAATGGTAAAATTCCTTTATGGACAGTTCCCAGGCATGCAATAGAGAGTATAAATAGACAACAAATCCAGGATGTGGTGCCCTATGAGAAGCTTTTAATTAAAGAGGGGAATAGCTTAGAACTGAAATCACTAGATAGGTTAAGGGAAGAAGGAATAGCTCATAATTGGTATTCACATATGCAACTTCAGGCTAGATGGCAAAAAGATGTTAAAATGGGTTTTTCTTTAAAGGATGGAAAACTAATTCAACAAGTTAGAGATCAAAGAATTATGCATATTAAAATATTATATGATGTTTTAATTGAAATTGATTCTGGAAATGAATTAGTTAAAGAATGTATGATTAAATGGGAAGGTAACTTTGGACATCCAATTACGATGGAAATCTGGAAAAGGATATGGATGAAAAATGTAAAATTTACACAAGCTCAGCATTTAAGAGAAAATTTTTATAAAATGTTTTATAGATGGCATTTAGACCCAAAAAAATTATCACTTATGTATCCAAATATGCAACCCAAATGTTGGAGATGTGATTTTATGGACGCTACTTATTTTCACATTTGGTGGACTTGTAAAAAAATTAAGGCTTTTTGGATAAAAATATGGTGGATTCTTCAAAATATATTGAAAAAGCGTATTGAATTTTCACCACAGTTATTTTTATTAGGTATTATAAAAGACTGTACCACCATAGAGACTAAGTTGATTTTGAATCTCATTATGGCGGCAAGACTGTTGGTGGGTCAATATTGGAAGACATTTGAAACACCATCTATTGAAGAATGGACATTAAAAGTCGTGAACTTGGCTGAAATGGCTAAGATATCGGCATATTTGAAAAACCACTCAAATGAACAATTCTTGATGGAATGGAAAAAATGGATAGATTATACACAGAAGAAATATCAATTGAAGGAACTATATTTGTTTTATAGTTAAATAATTATGTATAAGTAGTTTAGTGGGGTTTCTTGCGTTTTTACCTTGTATTCACTCTGGGAAGCCTGGGGGGGAGGGGGGAGGGTTTTAATAATAGTTATTTTATATTTCTTCAACTGTTTTGGGGATTTTCTTTTTTCTTTTTAGGTGGTAAGGGGTTGCTCGGGTGGCCTCTGGGCACCACATGGGTTGGAAGAAGAAGGAGGAGTGAAGGTTAGGCAAGTCGGAAGAAGGTATGAGGGAGAGGATGTAGGTGGGAGGAGAGGATGGAACCAGTGAAAGGTTTAAGTAGGTTGTTAGAGGGGAAGAAGAGGGGGTTAGTTTTGTTTTAGGAGGATGTGGTGGGGAGGGGGTACTGAGCAGTTTTGTTTGATTGTTTGCCAATTGTATATGTATATAATTGTTTACAGTTGAACTGTTATTTCATTTTCTGTTACAAACTTTATAAAAAATTAATAAAAATATTTTTTAAAAAAATGTTCCTGGCTATCAATCCTACGATGTTGTAAAACCAATTATATCCAAGGCCTTACAGTGGAAGCAAAGAACAAACCACAGAAGTATGTTGCTCTTTTTGAACTTGATTCTATGGCAGTGAATGCAGGCCAACAATTAATTATTTCTATAGCTGAAGCTAAGAGAGAAAGCTGGATTAAAACAAGAGGAACTGGACATACACATAAGTAGCCATAAAGCTTGGAGACTGTTGAGTCATCTGAGTAATGACCCAACTTGCTGTAGAGATTATGCCAACGTGACTCCAGACTGAATAGCGTCAGCTTAAGAAGGGCAACTCAGATCAAAGGCCACCAAAACCAAGATTAATAGAAATCAAAAGAAATCAAAATCAATAGAAATGAGGAAGATGAAACAACTTATCATCTCTCTTTAATTAGGGAAGAACTGAGAGAAGCTATAAGGAAAAGTAAGCCATGGAAAACTGCTCGTTTGGAAGACATTCTTATTGAACAGGTAAAGTAATATGGACGGAAAGTAATACAGTAGCTACTATTTAATGAATGCTTGCAACAATGTAAGATTCCTAGTGTCTTGCGAAAGGCTAAGATTGTAGCAGTTTTAAAACCAGGTAAAGAGGCCACTAACCCTAAGAACTATTGTCCAATTTCTCTCTTGTGCCATATCTACAAAATCTTTGAACGAATGATACAAAATCACCTCACTGTAGCTCATTTCATACCACAGTAGGCTGGATTGCGCCCTGAAAAAAGTTGTGTCGCACAGATCCTGAATTTAACCCAGTATATCAAAGATGGATTTCAAAAGGGCAATGTAACAGGAACTTTATTCATATGATATCATCTATTTTAGAAGACTGAAGCAGAAAGTTTATGATATTAAAGATTTTAAATACAAATATCATCAGGAATCTGCTTCAGAACTGTATATTTTTTGTGAAGTTCCAGGGAAGGCAAAGTAGATGGAGGAACCAAAGGAATGGCTTACCATAGGGTAGTGTATTGGCTCCAATTCTTTTTAATATTTACACAAATGATCAGCCACTTCCTGAAGGTACTAACAATTATATGTATGCTAATGATCGGGCAATGGCTGTACAGGGAGAAACATTTGAGGAGGTTGAACACCGTTTAACTGAAGTCCTAGTAGAGATGAACTGATACTATTGGGATAACCACGTAAGATTAAATCCAGCAAAAAGTCAGGTATGTGCCTTCCATCTTGGAAATAAGCAGTCTGCTAGGAAGCTGCATATTATATGGAAAGGGAAGTTACTGAAGAATTGCTACAGCCCTAAATATTTAGGGGTCACTCTAGATAAGGCCCTAATATATAAGCAGCACTGTACCAACACTAAACTGAAGGTCAGTGGATGAAACAACATCCTTAGGAAATTAATGAGCTGTACCTGGGGTGCCAAACCAAGGGTCCTTAAGACAATAGCTCTAGCTCTTTGTTACTTGGTATAAATCAGCACACACTTGGAAAGTAAATGTTGCTCTGAATGAAGCTACCGGTAGCAGAATTATTACCGGATGCCTTAAAACTACTCTCTAGATAAGATCTAGCCAGCACTGCCCCGCAGAGAAGCAGTAGCATACAGAGAAAGGCTTAAATCATCTATATCTAGGCAACACCTCTCTATATCTTACAACCAGCTCATCAGAGATTAAAATCCAGGAAAAAGGTTGACAAAAGAATTTGAAGAATTTGAAACCAGAGTGGACTTATGGAAAGCAACAAAGAACCAATACTGGACGGAACCAATGGAGGAACTGGCATCTGGGTCTGGTGAAAGCTGGAAAATATGGAAATTGTGGAATAGAATACGCATGAGTATAAGATCCAGAGACCTGCTGAACAAATGGGGCTATCTGGTGCTGTCTGACCTTTGCGACTGTGGTGACATGCAGACAACACATATGTATACCTGCCCTTTGTGTACACTTGAGTGTACACTTGAGGACCTTGAGCACGACAGAATGCAATTAATATTGCTAGGTTCTGGGCAAGATTTGTTTAATTTGTACATATTTTAATATTTTATTTTATATTTTAAATTTTATGTTGTATAGTATGCCTTATTTTAATTGTGATGCTTCCGATACAAATAAACAAATGTGCTTCATGATGAAGAGAGAAAAGATATGAATATTTTATTGAAGTCTGTCTCTATTCGTGCAACCACTGCAACTGGGTTAGAAAGGATAGTATCCAGCCAGATATCAGGAGCCTTCAAGTACCCAGGCCACCCAGTTTAAATTTGAATTACAAAGGCATTAAGACTAGACATGTAATCTTACCTCATGACTCATGTTTTGAAATTTAGTACCGTAGTTGCTGACACTGACATAAACTGAGTTGGAATATTCTTACCATTTTCCAAAACATCTTTTCCTGGCACTGGCTAAAAAAAGATATTTAAATTAAAAACATTTTGAGAGACCAACTGAAATATTTATTACCATCTATTACATGTGGTAACTTACGTGGAACTTATCTTGTACAATTTTATCTTCCCATTGTTTTTCAGGGCTTGCAGATGTAGAAGGTTCAATATTTCCTGAAGGAATGTCAGCTTTTAAGGTGAAAGGTAAAAAAAAAAGTTTATTTTCTTATATATTGATAACTATATTAAATATAGCTTATATAGACTATATTAAATACAGTGAAATGGTTTTAGCCATAAATTCCACATTTACAATTAGTGGAGCAACTGAAACATAATTGCAAACAGGAAAAAGTTCCCTATTTATGTAAAGAAAAGCTTTTAAAATAAGTATGAATCATTTCAATAGCTGTATCCTCCTACCTTTTGCCATGTCCAAGCTAACTTCAGTAAGAGTCAAGGCTGAAATATCTTTAAATATAGATATGATATCTAACTGTATCTGTTTGCATTCTGGCTGATCTTCATGACCAGAAGCCATCTGCATCAGCTCAAGTTGAGTCTTCATTCTGAACAATGACAACAAAAATACAATTAATCATATGAGATTCCCTCTTGCTTTGTTTTAAAAAAAATTGAGAAGCAAGATATAAAAAAACCCGCTATAAACGTAGAACACAATACAAATAAAATGTTTAATTAAAAAAACTTATTTGTGTTAAGCACAACTGAACTAAGTGAAATAAAAGAACTGTAAGTGAAAAACAAGTTGATTTTTATGGAGTTACTATCAGAAAAAAACCACTGATAGAAAACTAATTTTAAAAATCCTGGAATTAATAAACAGCTCAAGGAATAAGAAAAACAAAACCCAAAAAACCAAAAGATGAGGAGAAATTATCGAAAGAAGGTAAGTAGTAAGTAGGTTTGTGATCAACAAGAATTTTCATAAAGTTACTTATTTTTAACAGGGATTTGTTTACCTGATTGGTAACTGTACCAATCTAATTTTAAACTATTTTTATTAAATATGTAGCTAATGTTACCATTTCACACAAGAAAGTAAATTTCTTGACTTAAGAACATAAATCAGAATCAGAATTTGACCAGTTATGGAAGCTTGTTATTTGACTTTTTTCAGAATAAAATTCTAATTCAATATCCCTTAATATTTGTCTATAAAGATATACTTAAGACAAAAGATTACACTTTTACATGCCTCAAAACAGCAAGTTCCAATACTGAACTCATCACTATTCTACATGAACTTGATAAGCATAATTTTTTTCCAAACTACTTCATTTAATATAGTCAGAAATGTTTACACAAATCAGGACATACAAATCTGATAATGAAAGCCAAATAGTAAAATATCTGGTGATTGTTTTTTTTAAATCACAAAATCATTTTCTTCTATTGAAAGTAATTACATACAATTAGGTTTATGCAAAAGGTGTCAATGCTGCTAACATTGGATGTTCTTGCTTTGACAATATATGGGGATGCAGCCTTTTTCTTTGTTATGCTTAACTCTCAGAATTAGATGATACTGGGGGAGGAGGAGGAATGTGATGGGAGTTAGTTAGATATAACAATATTGTAATAGCCTATTTCAAATAGGCTTTTGAAATAAGAGATGATAAGAAATGGCGGGATGGAGTAATGGAGGAAAAGTCTACATTTCAAACTAATCGGAGAATGTGATTTATGACTGTAAATTAGAGGAGGGAATTGTGCTTTGATACTATGTGTTCAGGGGAGGGGATTTCAGATTTTGGCTTCAATTATGTTAGTGCCAAAGCTGTTACTCCAATAAAGATTCTTTAAGGTAAACAATGCCTCGAAGTTCTTTGAAGAGTTTCATCTGTCAGAACCATGACAAAAGGTACCTTTCACACCTAAAATATTTCCAAGATTTTACAATTACCTAATGTACATAATGCTAAATCAACTTTAACGTCTTACCTTTGGTTCAAATTGCATGCAACCTGTAAATTAAGAAAAATGAAAATTAAGTTCTTTCAATTATTACACATTACAACCCACCATATTATCCCAATATTTTTCAGAAATTAGATAATTAACCAATAGTCTATACCAGGGGTGTTAAACTGCCAGCCCGTGGGCGGGATGCGTCACCAGGAAACCACGCCCATCCCATTGCCGGCAATGGGGGAAAAGCTTCAATACGTTGCGCGACGTCACATGATATCGCAAGTTTCACATGTCTGGTCTATACTGATTAATTCAACATGTAAAATCAAGAAAAAAATTGAACATTTGATATACTGTTTGAAATGAAGGCATTAGGATCATTTTGGGAATCTATTCAATGAAGTCCTCAAATATTTTGTTTCTAATTCTACCATCCAAAAGTTTGTATATTGAACTGTAGCAAGAATCATGTCAGTTTGCATGTCTGAGTATTCAATTCCCAATCATTTCTCCAACTAACTGTCACTATGTTGCACATTTTATGCAGGACTAAATAATTAGTGAGGACCTTTTAGACCAGGGGTCCCCGACCTGCAGTCTGCAGCCCACTACCGGGCTGTGGCCTACTGGCTGGCCAGTGCATGCACATGTGTGCACACACTCACCCCCACTTGTGCTAGTGCCGCCGCTATTCAAACGGGGTGCTGCGGAGTGAAAATAGGGTGCCACTGCTATGCAAACAAGATGGCGCATAGTGCGAAAACTGGGCGGCACACAGCACGAAAATAGGGGAAAACCGGGCATTGCCTGGTGCAAAAATGGGGGAAAACCATGTGGTGCATGGCACGAAAACCAGGCGGTGTGCAGCATGAAAACCGGGTGGTGCATGGCGCAGAAACAGGAGGAAACCAGGCAGTGCATGGCATGAAAAAGGCAGTGTGAAAACTAGGAAGTGCGCAGCACAAAAACGGGAGCAAACGGGCAACGGGCAGCACGAAAACCGGGTGGCATGTGGCACAAAACCTGGGCAGCGCGCGATGCAAAAATGAGGCAAAACTGGCATGGTGCAAGTGTCATATGGGTGCTAGCACCGCCCTGTTTGCGTCGCACATGCTCGCAGCCCGGTTTGTGCACACATGCATGCATAAAATACTTCTCTCCTTCTTTCTCTCCGGTCCACCAACCAAGAAAGGTTGGAGACCTCTGTTTTAAACCATGGAAAATTATTTTCATTCTGTGTCATTTTATGTGTCAATTTATCTCATTTCTTACTTTCCATTAAGATTTATTTGGAATTAATGTTCTGATATTTAGTCTTGCTTTGTTTTATTAGCTGTATTTTATGGTTTGATAGGTCTAATATTTTATATATTGTTTTCTACACCGATTTTACTAAAATTAGTCCTCTGGATATCTTGAAAGGAAAGGAAATGTTTCAAGATGAATACTCAGTGTCAGTAAATCTTGTAATAGAAGTCATGTGAATGCCCCCCATTTCTCTCAGAGTACATATTTAGTTTTGCTTTATGAAGGCATCTCTGAATCCACTATCTAAACACTGAGTGGATATCTTGAAAGCTTATTATAGCTCAACTGCTAGATAATTTACTCAAATTGTCTAAGCATGCATGCACAATATAAAATATACTTTCATTCGGATTGCCCCAGTGCACATTTAAGTACTTTAAGTGCGCTCAGTTCTAGTATGTACTTATAATCAGAAATATCTATTTTTCTGCCTATATACATTCTATAACTTCAAAGGACCTTGTATGTCTCATTAGTTTGGTTAAGGCATCAGAGTAATTTTCTGTTGGATCCAGGATGAAGAAATACATATCCAGAGAAATGTAGTTTGTTCCCTCTCTTTTAAACATATTGTTAAGATATTTTCATTTTATCTATCTTAAATAAAGACTATATTTATCATTTATCTCCTGCCTAATTATTTTATTGCATGGAACTAGATTCATTAGGTTCAACTCATAAAAAGAAATGCATCTTTGAATTTATACAGAAATATGGCTCTTACAGTTTAAAACATTATATTTTTTTCTGTCCTAAGTCAACCTCTATGAGAGGAAGAGACAAAATGAAAAATGTAAATTTTTAAACAAGGCTGTTCGGCTTTTAGAATTGGGATTTTAACAGGTTTTAGTAACAGCCATGTATTAATTTAATTTATTTTTAAATATTTATTGTTATTATCTGTTTTAATTGGGCTGTAAACCGCCCCGAGTCCTACGGGAGAGGGGTGGTATAGAAATTTAAGAAATAATAATAAAATAATAAAATAATAATAAGCATCTGCTGGTATAATCCAGTGATGGCGAACCTTTTAGAGACTGAGTGCCCAAACTGCAACCTAAAACCCACTTATTTATCACCGAGTGCCAGGTGGGCGTGGCCCACTGGGTGGACATGGCTGTGGTGGTCATGGCAGATTGGGTGGGTGTGGCCAAGGTGAACATGATCACCTCAATGTTGCTCATGGGGAGGGACACCTGTGGCGGCCAGACAGGGGGTCTCTGGCAGGTGGGGCGGTGGGCAGGCGGCTCGTTCTGAGGGGTGAGGTGAGGCAGGGCAGGGGTGCCATTGTCACAGGGCAAGGTGAGGAAGGGGCCGGGGCAGCTGCTGCCTGACACCATCAGCCCCTGCACACAGAGGCCAGTGAGCGCATGGGTACTGGGATACATCCGGCCATGTGGGACCTCAGCAAGTTAGTGGGCAGCTGGTTGAAGAGGGATGGTTGCCATCTCCAGGGCATGGCATGCATGCCCACAGAGAGGGCTCTGAGTGCCGCCTCTGGCACGCGTGCCATAGGTTCGCCACCACTGGTATAATCACTTTGGATCATGAATCTACCTGAACAAATACAATTAAAATATTGAAGTACAGAACTCAAAAGTAAAGTGAAACAACAACAAATGATAATATTAGGAAATATAAAATAGTTTAGCTATTGTTTAGCACAGCGGTTCTCAACCTGTGGGTCGCAACCCTTTTGGGGGTCACACGAGCCTTTCACAGGGATCGCCTAAGACCACCGGAAAACACATATTTCCGATGGTCATAGGCAGGGCTTGTCAAGCACCTTCTCTCCCTCCTCCCCCTTCGCTCCACCTCACTTGTTTGTGGAAAATATGCTGCTTGGCGGCAATCTGCACGAACTCTACCAAATGTGCCCTAGAGGGGGCGCATGAAGAGCGCAGGCGCAGAGTAAGGCCCCGCCCTCCCCAGAGACTCACTGTGCAGCAACCAGATTGACTTCTTCTCGTGCAGGCAGGTCAACGAAGGGGAGGCCACCGCAGCACCCAACTCCTGCGCCCGTCAGCTGGCGACCCCCGAACTTGCGCTTGTCAGCCGGGAGGTCTGGCGACGGCCACCAGTCTCCTTTGCCACCCTGCCCGTCCTCGACTCCTCCGCCCATTCATGTCGAGCCTGCCGGAGCTTGACAGGGAGAGAGGGAGAGAAGGAGGAAGGGACTCCTCCTCCTCTCCGAAGCTTCAAAGCACGATCGGCTTCCCAAGGGCGCCACAATCATCACGAAAGCGGGGGGGAGAAGCAAAGGGGGCGAGAAAGCTCGCGGTGGGCTCTAAGGAGCACCTGTCGCCGTTGGTGATGAGAAATTCCTCACAAACCTAGGGAAGGGGTGGAGAAAAGGAGCCCTCTTTGAGAGGAAACTGCCACCTTCTTCTCCTTGGCTTTGCGCTCTTTTGTTCCTCGGCAGCCAGGCTGCCAAGCCTCTCCTGGCTAGAACTTCCTTTCCTTCCCTCCCTCTTGGTCTCTTCCTCCTTCCCTCCCTCTCCCCTTCTCCCTTCGGTCCTTCCTTCCTTCCCTCTTGTCCAGGATCGGGGCGAACCTCTACAGCTGATCCGCACTTTTGCAGAGCAGTCAAGAAGCAGGTCAGCTGTAGCATCTCTCCTTGGCTCCTGCCCAGCAAACTTGCTTGAGCTTTGCTAGAAAACATGCCGCTTGCTAATTTAGCAGAAGCGCGAATCAGCTGTAGCCCGGCGCTGATCCTGGCGCTTCTGCAAACTTAGCAAGCCGCATGTTTTCTGGCGAAGCTGATCAAGTGAGCTGGGCGGAGCTCTCCTCTGCCTCTGGCAGCCTGTCCCCCTCCCCTTGTCCCTTCCTGGGCACGGAGGGGGGAGGAAGGAAGGGACGAAGAGGGAGGGAAGTAAGGGACAATGAGAGAGGGAAGGAAGGGAGCGAAGGAAGGAAGGAAGGGACAAAGAGGGAAGGAAGGAAGGGACTAAGGAAGGGGAAGGAAAGAAAGAAGGGACAATGGGAAAGAGGGAGGGAAGGAGGAAGAGACTAAGAAGGAGGTGAAGGAAAGAAGGAAGGACAATGGGAAAGAGGGAGGGAAGGAGGAAGATACTAAGGGAGATGAAGGAAAGGAAGGAAAGAAGGAAGGAAGGGGCAATGGGAGAGAGGGAGGGAAGGAGGAAGAGACTAAGAAGGAGGTGAAGGAAGGAAAGGAAAGAAGGAAGGGACAATGGGAGACAGGGAGGGAAGGAGGAAGAGACTAAGAAGGTGAAGGAAAGGAAGGAAAGAAGGAAGGGACAATGGGAAAGAGGGAGGGAAAGAGGAAGAGACTAAGGGAGGTGAAGGAAAGGAAGGAAAGAAGGGACAATGGGAAAAGAGGAAGGAGGAAGAGACTAAGGGAGGTGAAGGAAAGGAAGGAAAGAAGGAAGGGACAATGGGAAAGAGGGAGGGAAAGAGGAAGAGACTAAGGGACGTGAAGGAAAGGAAGGAAAAAAGGAAGGGACAATGGGAGAGAGGGAGGGAAGGAGGAAGAGACTAAGAAGGAGGTGAAGGAAAGGAAGGAAAGAAGGAAGGGCCAATGGGAAAGAGGGAGGGAAAGAGGAAGAGACTAAGGGAGGTGAAGGAAAGGAAGGAAAGAAGGGACAATGGGAGAGGGAGGGAAGGAGGAAGAGACTAAGAGGGAGGTGAAGGAAAGGAAGAAAAGAAGGGACAAGGGGAGAGAAGGGAGGGAAGGAAGGCAGGCACCCACCCCAGTCCCATTCCAGAGACCCACAGATTCCCCCCCACAGGCATTCTGCAACCTGAGTGATCAGCTGGTCACGTCCCCTGGCCATTGATCACGTGACCCTGGGACACTGTGAACGTCATAAGTATGAATCAGTTGTCAAGCATCCGAATGTAACTCACATAACTCTGGGGATGCTGCAACAATCATAAGTGTGAAAAATGATCATAATTCACTTTTTCAGTGCTGTTGTAACTTCAAACAGTCAATAAGCGAATTGTTGTAAGTCGAGGACTACAGCTACTTTCCCATTTTTTCCTTCTTTTTTTTGGGTCAAGTTTTTGATACCCCCCGGCCAGCTGGATGGGGGGTTGGGGGTCACCACAACACGAGGAACTGTATTAAAGGGTTGTGGCATTAGAAGGGTTGAGAACCACTGGTTTAGCATATGCCCAAAATTATATTTAAAATATATTAATTACCATTTTAAACAATATTGGACAAACAACAAATCACTTTATAGCAAATCCAAAATTAAATGTGTTTACCTTTAAGAAATGCTGTGGATCACATTCATCTAAAAGGTTTTCACAGTCAATCAGAATATTTTCAATTGTTTTTCGGTGAGCTTCTTTCATATTCTTCCATATAAGATGCTCTTTCTCTTTTCTTTTCTTCTGGCTTTCAAGGTTTTTAAGCAACTCCTTCTTTCTAGTTGCCAAAGCATTATAGAGTTTTTCAAATTCAGTTTCAATCAATTCTTCTTCATTCTGCATTACAGCCTAGAGGAACAGTGACAAAGACAAAATGTATAAGCACTGAAATATTCCTATCAATGCAGAAGTCAAAATACCAGAAAGCAGTTCAAAGCATAAGTATTTTTTTGTGGGTGGGGTGGGCACACACATATGTATGCATGCTTTCAAGTCAGTGTTGACTTCTGGCAACTGAGTTCCAAACCCACCTACCCCCAAATATTAAGTCTGCAGGTCTGAGGTGGGGAATCTCTTTCGACTCTGCCATTGCAATTTCTTTTTGAAACCAGTCTAGGGGAAGAGGGTCACAAGAGACAAATTGATATACTATCACTGTGGTGAGGGAACTTTGCAGATATTTAAGATGTTTTAATTTGTACATTATCCCCTACTCCACCATCACTATTCATAAGGGCTATGCCAGATTTTTAAAAGGTAAATCATTTGTTTTAATTCTCAGCACTCACCTCTACCTAACTAAAATATGCAAAACATGCCAAAACATTTCAAATCCTTCAGAGATTTTGAGACTGAAAGCATCCCCTAGATTTCGTACTTTATTCTGTCACTAGGTTACAACTATGACCAAAATTAAATGCTGAAACACTCTATTAGAATTACTATATTTTTACACTATCATAAAAGCCCAGACCAGCACAATGCCACTGAAAAAGAGAAACAAGAAAGTCAAGAAGAAACCAACATGGTTGCACAAAGATCTCTCAGACAAACTGAAAGACAAAAAGGACAAGAACAAAAAATGGAAAGAGGGACACATAACTAAGGCTGATTATCAGCAGACAGCCAGAATATGCAAAGACAAAGTCAGGAAAGCAAAGGCTCAGAATGCACAAAGACTTGCAACAGAAATCAAGGATAATAAAAAAAAGTTTCTTTCAACATATTAATAACAAGAAAAAAAAGTCAAGGAAATTGTAGGCCCACTAAAGAGAGAAGATGGCAAGTAACAGGCATTAGGGAGAAAACAGAGCTGCTTAACTCATTCTTTGCATCAGTCTTCACAGAAAAAAAATATAGCCCAACATACCAAAAAAAAAAACCTACTGCAAAAGACAAACTAGAAATAAAAATTAAAATAAGCAAGAAAATGGCAAGAGAACACCTATCCAACCATGATGAATATAAATCACCAGGACCCGACAGATTACATCCCAGAGTTCTGAAGGAGCTGGCAGATGTTATCTCAGAACCATTGTGCCATATCTTTCAAAAATCCTGGAGCACTGGGGAAATACCTGATGATTGGAAAAGGGCTGATGTGGTTCCCATCTTCAAGAAAGGGAAAAAAAATAGACCCACGAAACTATAGACCAGTTAGTCTAACATCAATACCTGGGAAGATCTTGGAAAAGAAAATCAAAAAACATATCTGCGAACAACTAGTAGCAAACAAAGTTATAACCAGTAGCCAACAAGGGATTGTCAAAAACAGATCATGCCAAACCAATCTTATTTCATTCTTTGATAAAGTGACCAAATTAGTAGACCAGCAAAACGCTGTGAATATAGTATACTTTGATTTCAGTAAGGCATTTGACAAAGTAGACCACAATCTACTGCTTGGTAAGCTAGAAGAAGGTGGAATAAACAACATCACCACCAGATGGATTTGTAGCTGGCTGACAAATCATACGCAACGAGTAGTCCTCAATGGTCCACATGGATGGAAGTAAGCAGTGGGTACCACAAGGCTCCATCTTAGGTTCAGTACTCTTCAATATCTTCATTAATGAGATATGAGGGAATAGAAGGGGAACTCATCAAATTTGCAGATGACACTAAACTGGCAGGAATAGCCAACACCCCAGAAGACAAGCTCAGGATCCAAAAAGATCTTGACAAACTTGAACAATGGGCCCTATCCAAAAAAATAATGCTTCTCTTCAGCTGCAAATGAACATTTTTAAAGGACATGAGACCTCTAGAGAAACAGGGTAGGATCAGAGCTTTTTAAAGAATGAGAAAGGAGCAATTCAAATTCTGCCATGATAAATTAATGTTTGCATCTGATACCCACTGCTGTCAGGTTCCTATCTTACCTGCAAGTTCCAATGATATGATTTTCTACGCATGATGGCCCATGTTCCATCTGTGTCTAAATCTACTATTACTTCTTTAAAAATATCCAAAAATGCTGCTACAGGCGCAAGTAATCTTTGCTTTGATTACACAGATTTCTTTTATGTAGTCCTCCTTTGCCTTGATCCTGTCTACCAGCTTCACCACTAAAATAATTCTTTCTGTTTTGAATATGCTATTCCTCTTTAATTTCATGCAATAACTTCTAATGAAGTTATGAATCCTGTATACATTTCTTATCCTTACTCTCAAAACTTAACTAGTCATTCCCTTTTATCTTTCCATTTGTACTGCAATGCATCATTTTCCTATTATCATTTAACGCTTCACTCTCAGTTATCTAATGGCTTCCATATATTTTCCTTTTTTCTCTTCAAATAATATTCAGCTACAACTAAATAACACATCTTCTGTATTTATGTCTGATCTAAACTTTTTTAAATTGATATGGAGCTTACAAGTGGGTTTTTAGGTTGTAAATGCTTTGGATAAGAAAATCTGTCAAATTTATTTTTTGTAAAATATTGTATACAGGTAGTCCTCAATTTACGACCACAATTGAATCCAGAATTTATGTTACTAAATGAAAAATTTGTTAAGTGAGTTTTGCTCCATTTTACAACTTTTCTTGCCACAGTTGTTAAGTGAATCTGTGCAGTTGGTAAATTAGTAACATGGTTGCTAAGTGAATCTGGCTTCCCCACTGATTTTGCTTGTTAGGTCTCAAAGGGTGATCAGATGACTCCTGGACACTACAACCATCATAAATATGAGTCAGTTGCCAAGCATCTGAATTTTGATCACATGATCATGGGGATGCTGTGATGGCCGTGTGAAAAATGGTCATAAGTCACTTTTTTTAGTGACATTGTAACTTTGAACGGTCACTAAACGAACTGTTGTAAGTCGAGGACTACCTGTATACAATGATAAGATGTGCTTATGACAGAATTGTATATATGCACAAACATAATCCATTTGGTGAAATATTTTTTCTCAGCTGACTCTCAACTTATTAATTCAGTTTACCTTTTCATTCTTTGGAGATATTGATATTTCATTCAACATTTTCAGTTGCAATTCTCTTATTTTCTTCAGGTTACTAAAGAAGGCTAGCTGTAGAAAAGGTAGTTTTAAAAGTTAAACCAATTTGATTGCACAAAACTTTGTTTAAACATCATTTCTAATTATTTCAAACATTTTGAATAATTTTGCTCAAACTAACACATCATCGGCTGGATCTGGTCCAAGGGCCTTGAGTTTGACATGTCTGCCTTAACCACTTCACCAAACCAGCACTTTTCTTATACTTTTTATTTTTAGTGCTTCAAATCATACTTAGTATAGAAATAAATAGAAAGATGGACTAAAATACGTAACAAAAATGGTAGACATGATGGCAATCAAACAAGATCCAATTAATTGTTAGTAAATGATAACAGAGAATTTTGTTTAAATTTTCACTTCCCAGTTTGATAGTTTGCTGCTTAGTTTTTGCTCTTCTACTGCACACTAGTAATTCATCAGCAGTCAAATACTTCTAGGAGCAATTTACTTGAACGGTAATATCCTTATATGGATCTATCATTCTCTCAATGTTTTGCTATCTATCCATCCATCCATCCATCCATCCATCCACTATCACTGCTTAAAATCTGCTGATCCAGATCTTTTAGGTATTCCTATCTTTGTATAAAACTTACATAAATTTATATGATTGAATACTGGATCATCTCAAATTAAGTTACTGCTATGTTTGCACAAGCATTTTACTGTATTTTATATAGTTTATGTAATTATGCACAGATTACATTCTTATACACTAAATCAAACTGTAAACAGATTACACAATTACACAGACCACAATTGGGGCCAAAATTTCTGCTGCTAAGGGAGTTGTTAAGTGAATTTTGCCTCATTTTATGACCTCTTTTGCCATAGTTAAGCAAATCATTGCAGTAGTTAAGTGACTCTGGCATCCCCCACTGATTTGTTGGAATCCAGCAGGGAAGGTTGATCACACGATCACAGGCTACTGCAACTATCATAAATACATGTCTGTTGCCAGTATCCTAATTTAGATCATGTGACCATGGGGATGCTGCAATGGTTGTTAAATGCAACAATCAGTCATAAGTCATTTCAGTGCCATTGTAATTTGCTAAACAAATGGTTCTGAGTATACCTGTACTAGCAAAAAAAAAAAAACCCTTCTACAAAACCCTATCTTCTTATTCTAGAAAGTTTTCTTATAGTATTGGATTTGTGTTTGTAAAAGCTTCATCTACTTCTCAACAGCTTTTATTGATTCATGTGTGGAGTGTCCTAGGATCAGAGAACTCTATTCTCTTTTTATCAGTTTTCCCTGTATCTGATTATCTTCAAATGGGTTGGGCCTTAGAGAGGCCTTTTTAACACTTGTGGAAAACATCTTAGATACTTAGATACTCCTACAATTGCGTGTACGTTGGTGTCACTTGGTAGGCCCACGTCACTTTTCCAGGGTCACTCCCTTCCCTTCCCTCCATATCACGCCACAGGTAAGCGCGTACTTTTTCCTCCTGGTACACCGTGTCGATGAGGTTGACTGAATGGAAGACGCCGCGATGGTCTTCCGACACGCATTGCCCGCAGCCTCCAGAGCGGCACATCCGGCAGTAGAGCTGCAATGGTTGCCCTGGGTGTTTCTTGCAGATCCCGCCCAGAGCAGCCAGTTGAGGAACCAGAGCTGACGAGTCCACCTCCGCTATCGCTTCCAGGCTAGGCTTCGTCGCCGGGCTGGCAGTCCTGAACAGTTTCACCACCTCGGCTAGCGTGGTGTTGACAGGTAATGCAGAAGCCCCACGGTCGGAAGGAAGCGAGCAGAGTTTGCGGCACAGCGGGCATGACAGAATAATCGAGCCTCCGTCCCGTGACGGGCGACCGGGAGCCCGTGGGCTCTGCTGGAGCGAGTCACGGCTTCGAGGATAGAGCCTCGATGCGGAGGAAGAGGGCAATGCGACGCTTGCAGCTTGGCTGAGATACTCGACGACGCAATGGCGGCAGAAGTTGTGAGAGCAGACGGGCAGCGTGACCGGATCCTCGAAGACCGACAGACACACCGCACACGTCAGGCTGGCCTCCATTTGCACATGCGTTGCAGAGACCCAGCAAAGAAGGGTTGAGAGGGATGTTTGGAGTTCTAAACAGTCTTTAGGAGAAAAGGCTTTTCCCCTGGCTCTACTCACGCTTCCGCCAATAAATAAACGCCCAGCTTTCCTCTATTTGTCATTTACTGCCATTCTCAGACCACGTCCCGCCTCCTTATCCCAGTAAAGAGCCAATTAAGAAGAAAATAAAATCGTTAGCGTTCAAAGTCCTTTCTCCCCACCTCTTAATATCATTCCAACGGATAATTAATTCAGATTGGCAGTATTCTCCGCCAATGACGTTGCAGGCTCTCCTGTCATCCGAACGGAAGGCAGAAATGAGTCGGAAAAACGTAGTACGTCCTGGAGAATATAGCTTGAGCGACTTTGTTTTTGATAGCGTCTATGAAAACGGATCGATTATATTTTTGAGACTTAAAAAACTGCGTTCTTCATGAGGTACTAAATAGCTGGAAACAACTCGGAATGCTGTACAATCCTGTTCACGTGCTTTCAGAAATAAGCTCTATGAAATTTGCTGATGTGTATAGGGTTGCTGTTTCGAAGTATCTTATGTTTTGCTTGTTACATTACCACTTGATTACGAAATAGTTCGAATTTTATCTGTTACTGGAAATAAAAGTTACCTGTCTTTTTAAAAACCATGTCAGTGTATGTTGCTCCAATTAAATTGAAGGGTTGAAAGAAAAATCATCAGGGCCCAGTCCAAGCTGGGAATAAACAAAATGGAAACTGCTTTAGGAAAGAAGGTTCTTGTTTATTGAGTTGCAGAACCAGACAGAAATCTGGCTCTGGGGCAGCTGACCACATGGTGCTGGGAGTGGTGGGTTTTATACCTTCTTGGGCTTTTGTGTTTAGTGTTCTTGTAGCATGAACTTTGACCTGAGGTTCGGTGCACCCTTTTTGTATTCTGATGGTGGTGGGTTAATCCTGTTATGTCCTAAAGGTCATGTCCTGCTTCCCTGTGGCTAATGGCTATGTCCTGTGTTGGATTTTTGGGTAAGGGGTTGCTGGTTCTAGGGGTTTTTGTCTTTCTAATCCCATCAGCTCCAAGCTTCCTGGCTCCAGTCTTTCTGAAAGTAATGAAGAATAAAGTAGAATAATGATAATGAAAAATCACTAAAGCAAAATGATGTGTCTGAATAATTACTGGAATGAAGCTGTGTTAGCAAATATGTGACTAACCAAAAGCACATTGCATTCAGAAACAATGTATGAAGTAAGACTCTCTTCATTGTATGCCTGTGAGAAACTAACCTGATGAAATACAATGTAGATTTCTATGTGTGTTCCTGAGAAAAGAAAGCTATAAAACTGTAGTCTGGACCCGCCCACGGGGTTCAGAATTGCTGTTGTTATTTGCTTCTGAACCTTGTGCAAATAAACCTCTCTGCACCCTTTGCAATTCGTAAAAGTTCCTTTAGTTTTCCACAAGGTTTATGGCGACTTCTCCGCCGGGACTTTTAGGAAGAGGCCGTTGACCTTCCAGACGGATTGCCCTGGTGGGGAGCCCCTCTGTTGATGATGACTCCATGGCCTTTGTCTTTGGGGAGACCTCGACGGGAAGGGAGGGGAATTCACCCATCAGCGAAGCACTCCAGCCAAGGATCCGCCAGGGGTGGCAGACAGGTCGTTAATCAACAAAAGAGTCTGGAATGCCTGCAGGCAAGTATTGTAAAAAGGGGATACCTGATCCCGTTTGGAACAGAAGAGGGGAGTAATTAACTCCTAGAAGACAAGGCGTTGTCCTTAAGTCTTCAATAGGTAGGACTGTATGAGTGGTTAAACCATCACATTTCCTGCAGAGTGACCGTTGGAATGTCCAGCACCTCAGGTCAGTGGTAATGTGTTAGGAAGAAACGGGAGGTAAACAGACAAAGGAGGGCGTTGGTCAGACGCCACTTCAGTGCATGTTAGAAAATTTCAAAAAGGGTTTTTCTAGGGATTATGGAGACCCAAGACCAAATCCAGCCATGTTAAAAAGATTCTGTGAATCTGAATGGACCACCTTTGGCGTAGGGTGGCCCAAGGAGGGATCGGTGAATCCCAAACTCGTGGCAAGGGTTCATCAAATTGTAACTGGAAATGGTCATTGGGACCAATATCCCTATATAGTGGCAGATCAATATTGCAGAAAAGCCTCGATGGTTAGCAAAGTTTCAGATAGAATGTGCTAAGATATATTTGGCAAGCCAAAAAGCCAAATCTCAGACAAAAGCTAAGATTTTCAGCCAGGAAGAAAGGGAGGAAATTGCCAGACCCCCTCCCTATGTTCCTAGAAGAGAAGAAGAGAGAATAAATCAGCAAATTCAACCCCCTCCGGTTGAAAGAAATGAAGTCCAATTTCAACCAGAAGCCGGTGAGGAAAGGAAAATAAAAGCCGATGAAACTATTCAAAAGAAAGAAAGAGGACTTGGATAATGATGAAAGCAAAAACTACAGTTTCTAGCTGGACTAGAAGCAAGAAGGAGGTGAAAACAGAAGAAAATATAGCCCCTCTAAGAGAAATTTTGGTCCCTGGAACAAGCAGCACCAAAAACTTTGTTGCAAAAGTTACATGCTTTTGTGTTTAGAAGCCTTGAGACAAGCAGCAATTCGTCCAGTTAATTATGCTGCAGTAACTAATGTTTGGCAAGAGAAAAATGAATCACCAACTGCTTTTCTCAGCCAACTGATAGAAGCTTATAAAGTAAACACAGGTCTTGATATGGAGTTGGCACAAAATCGCCCACTCCTAATTGAAAGATTTATTACATAAGGCCCCTTCTGTGCATGGCCTTAGGGAAAACGTAAATCAGATCAGAAAGAGAAAAAGAAAGTTGAAATGTTAGCAGTGGCATTGGGGGGAATGCGTATTGGACCCAACCAATGTGCCATCTGTAAACAGGAAGGACACTGGCAAAGGGAGTGCCCCCAAGAGGAATGGCCAATCTAAGGGACAATCCCGCCAGTATGGAAGAGGAAGAGGATGAGGATTTAGAGGGACTTTCCAGAGAAGCTACAGGAAAAGCTTCCAGGGAAGAGGGCGTCCACCCTATCTCAGTCAGGCAGAAGAAAGAGAAGAAAACATGATCGGCTTAGCCGACATGGAATGGGAAGACTGAAGAGGACAGGGTTCTATGGGAGGACAGATTTTCCCGATGTTAGTTGACACAGGAGCCACCAGATCTGTCCTAAATAAATCTATTGGCAAGCCATCAAACCAGACCATTCAAATTCAGGGAGTATTAAAAGCAACCATTTCCTTTTACCATGGGAAAACAATTAATGCAAGTGCGCCACCCAGTGGAAGAAATATCGCACTTGATGATAATAACAGAGAGAGAAACAGGAAATTCTAATTGGCAACAATTTAATGTTCCTCTCCTGTGGGCAGAAGACAACCCCCCTGAGTTTGCAAAATATGCCACACCCGTTATGGTGGAGCTAAAGCCACAGGCATATCCTGTTAGGGTGCCTCAACGATATTGTACTCCAGAGGCTGCAATTGCCATTCAAGAATTAATCCAAAAATACTTGATAGCAAAAATCATTAGAAAAATTCAGTCACCCTGGAATACTGCAGTTCTAACTGTTCGTAAGCCCGACGGACAGTGGAGACCGGCACAACATTTAGACCCCGTGAATAAGTTGACCTTAACCCTACACGCAACTGTTCCTAATCCATATATTCTTTTGAGCACAATACCTGCATCTGCTAAATGGTTTTCAGTTGTAGACTTAAAGGATGCATTTTTCACCATACCCTTAGCTGAGAGTTGTCAGCCAATCTTTGCATTTGAATGGGCTAATCCAAAGATACAGGTTAAGACTCAAAGCCTTGTGGTAGCCTTGTCCAGGTGTATTAAGAATTCGCCAACGTGTTTTGGTAAAGCTCTAGCCCAAGATCTTGCATATTTGAAGTTAGTCAGGCAAGAGGATTGTTGCCTTCAATATGTAGATGATGTTCTGATAACTGGACAAAACAAGGAGGATTGCTTTGAAAACACATCCAGACTGCTCCAATTGTTACAAGACTGTGGCTACAGAGCGTCCAAAAAGAAAGCACAATTAGTTCAAAAGACTGTAATGTATTTAGGTTATGAACTATCACAAGGACAAAGAACTTTGGGCCCCCAGAGAGAGCAAGCTGTGTTATAGATTCCCATTCCCCAAACAAAACAGGAAGTTAGAGCCTTTTGGGGAATTACAGGCTTCTGTAGAATTTGGATTCCTAACTTTGCTCTCACAGATAAACCATTGTACCAAGTTTTAAAAGGGCCAGAAAAAGAATCTCTTTTGTGGCAACAAGAACAAACCCAAGCGATGAAACACCTCCAACAGGCTCTAACCACAGCACCAGCTCTAGGACTACCTGATATATCTAGGTCATTCTCACTTTATGTCGATGTGAGACAGAATGTGGCTTTAGGAGTCCTTACACAAAAGCAGGGAAATTGGAACCGCCCTGTCGCTTATCTGTCAAAACAACTAGATATGGCCTCGCAAGGTTGGCCACAATGTTTAAAAATTCTAGCAGCAGTTATGCTGTTATTGCAGGAGGCAAACAAGTTAACCTTTTCAGCTCCAGTAGTTGTTTATACTAGTCATGCCCTGCAGACAATTATTGACATTAAGGGACATTTATGGTTCAGCAATCAAAGGATGCATAAGATACTGGCCCTTTTATTAGAAAATCCATGCACATTGTAGATGCAGCAATCTACAAAGAGAGAGGATATTTGGACTCCACAGGCAAGATTATCCAATATGCGACTTTGATTAAAAGACTTATCAAGGCAGCACAGTTGCCATCTAAAGTTGCAATCATCCATTGTCCTGGACATCAAAAAGACTCAAGCCTTATTACCCAGGGCAATAGGAAGGCAGACAAAGAAGCCAAAAGAGCTGCGTTGGAAGGCCCCCCTCTCCAGTCAGATGCCACTAGGTTCATGTATTTAGACACCTACTTAGAACAACTTGATCCTACATATACGCAGGAGGAAACCCAAAAATTGAAACAGGATGTACAAGCCGAACTAGTTAAAGGCTGGTACACACTTCCCGATGGATGCATCGCTGTTCCTCTTGCACTTGCCCGCCCCCTTGTTTTTCAAACCCATAAGCAACATCATTTAGGAAAAACTGCATTATTACAATAGCTTGAACGATTTTTCTATATTCCCTTTGCTTCTTCGCTAACAGCACAAGTATGTTCTCAATGTTCCACTTGTGCCCAAATCAATGCACGCCAAGGACCAGTAGTACCACCTGGTCAACAACCAATTGCTTATTTTCCAATGGACTATGTCATTGTTGATTTTACTGATATGCCCAGAAGTAAGAAATATATAGCCCTGTTAGTTATAATCAATACCTATTCAGGGTGGATTGAGGCCTTTCCAACTCTAAATAAGAAAGCTATACAGGTTGCCAGAATATTTCTGAAAGAAATTATTCCTAGGTTTGGTTGCCCTTCTAGGATTTCATCAGATAATGGCCCTGAATTTGTACACCAAATCAATAAGGCTTTAGCCCAGGCATTAGGAATCAAGTGGAGATTTCATTGTGCCTTCCATCCTCAATCGGCTGGAAAGATGGAACGTGCTAATCGCACAATTAAAACACTTATTACCAAATTTTGTTTGGAAACTCATCTTCATTGGCCAGATGTTTTGCATATGGTTTTGTATTTATTTATTTATTTATTTATTTATTTATTCGATTTCTATGCCGCCCTATTCCGGAGAACTCAGGGCGGCTCACAACACAGTAGAAATCAACATAAAAATACATATAAATATAAAACCTCTTAATTTTTTTTTTTAAAAAACCCAATCATTCAGCATACACACAGACATACACTGGCTTGGGGCAAGATGTTAACTACCCCAGGCCTGCCGGCAGAGGTGTGTTTTGAGTAATTTACGAAAGGCGGAGAGGGTGGGGGCGACACGGATCTCCGTGGGAAGTTGGTTCCAGAGGGCTGGGGCCGCAACAGAGAAGGCTCTTCCCCTAGGCCCTGCCAGGCGACACTGTCTGGCTGACGGGACCTGGAGAAGGCCGACTCTGTGGGCCCTAACTGGCCGCTGGGATTCATGGGGCAGCAGACGGTCCCGTAAGTAACCTGGTCCGATGCCATGTAGGGCTTTATAGGTGATAACCAACACTTTGAATTGGGTTCGGAGACCAATTGGCAGCCAATGCAGCTCGCGGAGTGATGCCGAAATATGGGCATTTCTGGGCAAGCCCAACACTGCTCGCGCGGCTGCATTCTGCATTACCTGAAGTCTCCGAACATTTTTCAAAGGTAGCCCCATGTAGAGAGCATTGCAGTAGTCGAGCCTCGAGGTGATAAGGGCATGAGTGACTGTGAGAAGAGACTCCCGGTCCAAATAGGGCCGCAACTGGTGCACCAGGCGAACCTGGGCAAATGTCCTCCTCGCCACAGCCGAAAAATGATGTTCCAAATTTAGCTGTGGATCGAGGAGGACGCCCAGGTTGCGGACCTTCTCCGAGGGGGTCAAAAGCTCCACCCCCAGGCTGATGGACGGATAGATTGAATTATCCTTGGGAGGCAGAACCCATAGCCACTCCGTCTTGTCGGGGTTGAGCTTGAGCCTGTTGGCACCCATCCAAACCCTAACAGCCTCCAGACATCGGCACATCAGTTCCGCTGCTTCACTGAAATGACACGGGGTGGAGATGTAAAGCTGGGTATCATCAGCATACTGATGATATCTCACCCCGTGTTGTCGGATGATCTCACCCAGCGGTTTCATGTAGATATTAAACAGCAGAGGGGAGAGGACCGATCCCTGAGGGACCCCACAAGGGAGGAACCTAGGGGTCGACCTCTGACCCCCCGCCAACACCGACTGCGACCGACCAGTGAGGTAGGAGGTGAACCACTGCAAAACAGTTCCTCCAACCCCCAACCCCTCCAGTCGATGCAGAAGGATACCATGGTCAATGGTATCGAAAGCCGCTGAGAGGTCAAGTAGCACCAGGATAGTGGAAAATCCCTTATCCCGGGCCCGCCAGAGATCATCCGTCAGCGCGACCAAAGCAGTTTCCGTGGAGTAGCCGAGCCTGAATCCTGACTGTTGAGGGCCCAGATAATCAGCCTCATCCAAGGACCGTTGGAGCTGGAGTGACACCACCTTCTCAACAACCTTCCCTATAAAGGGAAGATTGGAGACAGGACGGTAGTTGTTTAATACAGCTGGGTCCAGGGAAGGCTTCTTGAGGAGGGGGCGCACAATTGCCTCCTTGCAGGGAGCCGGAAAGGACCCCTCCCTCAAAGAAGCGTTGACAATCTCCTGAACCCAGCCCCGCGTCACCTCCCTGCTGGCTGAAACCAGCCAGGAGGGGCACGGGTCCAATAAACAGGTGGCGGAACTCACAGCTCCAATGGCCTTGTCCACTTCATCGGGTGCCACAGGGTCAAAGTCCTCCCACACAACAGGATCAAGACGAGTCCCTGTCATCTTGACTGAATCATTATCAGCCGACACTGCATTCCAATTGGAGTCAAGGTCCATCCGAATCTGGGCGATTTTATCCGCGAAAAACTTATTAAAGTCCTCAGCACTACCCTGCAAGGGTGCATCACCCCCCCCCCTGATTAAGGAGGGAGCGAGTTACCCTAAATAGGGCGGCTGGGCGGGATTCCGCAGATGCAATCAAGGCGGAATGATACGCGCATCTTGCCGCCTTGAGCGCCACCTGATAAGTCTTGATATAAGATCTTAAAAGTGTTCGGTCAGATATGGATTTACTTTTCCTCCATCGCTTCTCTAGACGTCTCTTCTGGCGCTTCATCCCCCTGAGTTCCTCAGTGAACCAAGGAGATCTCCTGGGTCTGCTACCACAGAGAGGTCGCAGCGGCGCGATCCGGTCAAGAGCCCCCTTCGCAGCCATATTCCAGGCCGTAACCAGGGACTCTGCTGAACCGAGAATGAGAGAATCCGGTATTTCCCCAAGCGTCCTCTGAAAGCTCTCTGGGTCCATCAGACGTCTGGGGCGGAACCACCTAATCGGTTCCGCCTCCCTGCGGGGGAGGATTGGAGCCTTGAAAACAAGCCGCAACAGAAAATGGTCTGACCATGACATAGGCAAAATATCTAAGCCCCTTAAATTCAGATCATTGCTCAACTGTTCTGAGAGGAATACCATGTCGGGAGTGTGTCCCCTCTCGTGAGTCGGACCCTGAACTACCTGAGTCAGGTTCATGGTTGCCATGGTGGCCATGAACTCCTGCGCCAACCCAGAGGATTCGCCGAGCGATGGAAGATTTAAGTCCCCCAAGACAATAAGCCTGGGGAACTCAACCGCCAGCCCAGCAACCCCCTCAAGTAGCGCAGGCAGGGCTGTTGACACGCAGCTGGGAGGCAGGTACGCGAGCAACAAGCCCACCTGAACCCCTAGGTCCAACTTCACAAGGAGCAACTCACAACCCGCAATCTCAGAAACAGCGAGCCTGCGTAGGCTAAAAGTCTTCTTGGCTATAATAGCCACTCCTCCCCCCCTTCCCTGGGGTCGTGGCTGGTGCCATACCTGAAACCCGGCTGGACACATCTCAGAGAGAGGAACTCCTCCCTCCGGGCCCAGCCAGGTCTCGGTCACACATGCGAGGTCGGCCTCCTCATCCAGGAGAAGATCATGGATGAGGGGAGCTTTATTTACAACCGACCTGGCATTGAGCAGCAGCAGCCTGAGCCCAGGGTCCGGATTTCGCCCATTACCAGTACTTCGGGTTGAACTCACAGGGTCGGAGCAAGGGATCGCTTTTAGACAGCGAGCTCTTGTTCCCCGAGAATGGCCTACCCTATGGCTCCCACCATATCTGCCTCTCCCCAGCAAGACCGGTATACTTTGGCCCTCTATCACCCCAGAGCCAGCGTCTCCCCTCCCCTCCGCCTCTGCCATGCCAGGCAGGCTAGCCAGTTCATCACATTCATTCCACTCAACCACAACTCCATCCATATCGTTAATTTATCTCTCCCACTCTTTAAACTAAACACATTAAAAACAATAAACTAACCATCCATTCAACCCGATTCTTTCCACTAACATCAGTCCCCCCATCATTCATAGCATCTAACAATCAATTAAAATGGTATTAAACAAATTTAAATATTTAAAATTTAGACAAACAATAGCTAACAAACAATTGCTCTGGATGGATACCCAGTCCAGATCAGGAGCTTTCTAAAACCATTATACTAACCAAAATAATTATACTAACAATAACAATAATTGTGGAACCCAACGTCCCAAAGATAAAGATAAGGCCTTCAGATAAGTTCAACATAATGGTGGCAGCAACAAAGGCCTCACCCACAGGTCTTACAATTTAGGGAAAAACACCCAGCGACGGAGCAGGCCCGTTAGCCACAATAACCGCTTCCACAATTCCACAACAAGTCTGGGCTTGTTGCAATCAGACTGCCCCCCCCCGCAGTAAATTACAACTTAGTCCTTATGAGCTCATGTTTGGCTGTCCCCCTTGTCTATTTAAACCTGACAGTCAGGGCTGGCCGGACTTGGCTCATAAAGGGGGAATAGACCAACATAAATTGTTACATCAGTTACAGCTTCATAATTTGGCTGTTTCAAACTTGCGCTATTATATGATGGAACAACAACCCCCTCCAGTAGTCACGGCAACACATGGGTTCAAACCAGGAGACAGAGTGTGGGTAAAACACTGGAAATCAGATCCCTTGAGCCCAAGGTGGAAAGGACCGTATACTGTTGTCATGTGTTCTCCTTTGGCAGCGAAAACCTTGGAGGGAAAGTCCTGGATCCACTGGAGTAGATTGAAAGCAGCTGCACCTGCAGATCCAGTAACTTACAAGGTGGATAAGATTGACAAACCTTTGGTGTTGAAATTTACAAGAAATACACCCTGTCGAACCCTATCGGCAACGGGTTCTCAACACACGGTGTGAACAACAACCCTGCTGAGACACTCTGGACGCTGTCTCTCTACGCACGGTATGAGGATTCTACAGCTCATAATACCTGTTAGTTATTTAATATGGGGAATATACACATACATTCCTACACAAATCAGTGCAATGGCTACACAAGAGGTCATAATACAAAACCCTCTAATAAAAAATTATTGAGTAGCACACACAAAGAAATAACAAAAACACAGGGAAACCAAGGTTGTCAAAACTGCATCAAGACTACAAAACAAGGAAACCAGATAACCAAGACTTTGATTTATCATACAATGAAACCAGAAGGGTGCCAAGATAGCTCCCCTAGCTCTTGTACATACAACAGAACCACGTATAAAGTTTGTAGAAAAGGGGTCCAAGATCAGTGTTATAACCCGAAGTTTGATCCAAATCGTTGGGCCTTATAAATCAAAACACATAGAACAAGAAGTAGCTATAGGGACCAGGCACTATTAGGGATCTCCCAATGGAAATCAAACCCACATTCCAGTTTTAGCGTCACCTTTGATGTTTGAAAAGCAGCCAATTATTGGGCTGCAATATATGGTTGTGGAGGGATCAGTCATATCCACAGCTATATCCCAAACCATAAGTACTTGTGCCCACAGGATGGATGTGCAGTCTCCTCGGTCAAATGTAAGTGGTGGCCATGTATTAAGTGGCATACCCAAGACCTGAAGGAGATGGACCACATCTTGTTTGAAAAGAATGAAACAAAAGCAGATTCCTGTGGAATGGATAACTGTAATTTAGTGACTCTCACAGTGAAGAATGGCAGTTGGTTCCTGGAACAAAAAAGATGGGAAGGAAAGAAGTGGATGTTTGGGATAGGAATAGATGCCAAAGGCTACGACCCAATGTCAGAGGTGGAAGTCAAAATTATAACTGCAACCAAAAGACCAGAACAAAAATCATTATTTTGGTCATATTATGAGGAAATGGAGAACCTAAATATTCCTGAAGTACCTAGACATATAACCAATACCTTTGTTAAGTTGGCTGAAGATATTGCCCATACTTTAGGCGTGCCTAACTGTTTTGTGTGTGGTGGAACAAATATGGGAGAAAGATGGCCATGGGAGGCACAAGAGTTAAATTATACCAAGGTACTAGAAATGTCTAATAATAATAATTTAACCTATACAAGTGGGAAAGATGATGATTAGACTCTCACTTCAAACTTAGTAGGACTGTTACTCAAGAAACAAAACAGAATCTTCCATAGCAGTAGGTGACCTCCTATGCACAGGGACCTGGGAAAGCACAGGGACTTGGTAAATGGTGGTCTGGAACCAACAAAACCACTGCTATGGATCATTATGCCCTTACTAACATATCTGGGATGCCATATCTAAAGGACCCCACAAATATCAGTCTCCATTGGCTAGCCCCAGATGGAATGTACTGGATTTGCGGAAAAATGGCATACGGACAACTACCTGAGAACTGGTGTGGATCTTGTGTATTGGGAATAATTTGACCAGGATTTTTCCTGTTACCATGAAAAAGTAAGCAAATTCTTGGAGTTCCTCTCTATGATGAAATTGGCAATATAAGACAAAAAAGGGAACCAAGTGCATACACCCAATGTGCAGGAATCACTTGGCAAAAAAATGAATGGCCACCTTGCCGCATCATCCTAGTTTATGGCCCGGCTACTTGGGCTGAGGATGGAATGTATGGATACCGTACCCCTATTTATATGCTCAACAGGCTCATTAGGTTACAAGCAATGGTAGAGTTAATCACTAATGAGACTGTGAAGGGATTACTGAATTGGCCAAAGAAAATGTGAAATCCAGAACATATATCATGCAAAATAGGTTAGCCTTGGACTATCTGTTGGCCAAAGAAGGAGGAGTATGTGGAAAATTCAACCTAACAAACTGTTGCATCGAAATAGATGAAAGTGGAAAAGTATTGAAAGGCATAACTGACAAAATGATCAAATTAGCACACCTGGTGCAAACCTGGAAAGGATTTAATTTGGAAGACGTATTTTCAGGATGGTGGCCAAAGTTACCAGGCCTACAAACCATCATAGTTATAGCAGTCTTGTTAATTCTAGGATGTATTTTGATTCCTTGCTTACTCCCCTGTCTTATAGCAATGATTCGAAGGATCTCAGAAAGTACAGCCCAATTAACTGCAAAACATGAAACAATGTTAGCCTTATGGGAATATAAAATGGTGCCCACTAAAGATCCTGAATCAGAGGTAGAATAATGGAAGTTTAAGCTGGAAAACTTCCAAAGGGGGGAATAATGAAGAATAAAGTAGAATAAAGTAGAATGATAATGATAATGAAAAATCACTAAAGCAAAATGATGTGTCTGCATAATTACTGGAATAAAGCTGTGTTAGCAAATATGTGACTAACCAAAAGCACATTGCATTCAGAAACAATGTATCAAGTAAGACTCTCTTCATTTCACTGTGAGAAACTAACCTGATGAAATACAGTGTAGATATCTATGTGTGCTTCTTTGTTCCTGAGAAAAGAAATCTATAAAACTGTAGTCTGGACCCGCCCACGGGGTTCAGAATTGCTTGTTATTGCTTCTGAACCTTGCACAAATAAACCTCTCTGCACCCTTTGGAATTCGTAAAAGTTCCTTTCGTTTTCCACAAGAAAAGGATTATCAAATCTGCATTTCTACAGAGTTGGTTTCTGCTTGGGGTAGAGAGACTCGGGGGAGGGGTTCTGCCTTTTCTCTATTATGCCTTTGAGAAAATATAATATTCTGCCTTTTTAATATTCCCTAAAATATTTATTTCTCTGGGGGGTGCTGTCTTCCTACAGAAGTATTACAGATTTATAATAAAGAGGCATTACAAGAAGAGATATCAGTGCTTATTTCCATATATTAATTTCAAAAGGAACCAGCAGTCTCTTTTGTTCTTTATTTCTTCTTTTAACCAGTAGCCTGTCCAATGGGCTATTTTTGAACAGAGATTTACTAATCTTACAGAAGATAGGTGGATAGTTCTATAGTGTTTTTCTTCATTTACATTAGAGGGGGAAAGGGAATTCTTGAATGTTCACGCCATCTTTTTTAACATTTGGAATTTGTAAGCATTGCAAGAAAATGCTACTCTAGTGGCCACAGCACTTAGAAATATCTCATGGAGTACATAAATGGTATTGGAGTAGGCAAAATGCACTGTGTCATGTCATTTGCATGGGATATTCTTCTGTAGCCCAAGAAGAAATGACTGTGGAGGGAAGAGCAGGAACCAACATTAGCAGGCACAAGCCAGTTGGAATGGAAGTATTATCTACAACAAAATGAGCTGCCGATACACTGCAAAACGCTGGTTGTACTAGCAGTAGTCTAAGCAAAAAGACATGGGCAGAAGTTTCATGACAAAATATATTGAGGACAGCATACAACACATATTCATGTTTTTGACAAGTACTTTATTTGTGTGCCTCACTTTTAACTCCTGACAACTGTCGGGATTAATCCCTGTGGTTTTCTTGTCAATATTTCAAAAATGGTTTGTCCTTGCCTGCTTGCAAGACTAAGAAGACAAGTGGAGTTAGAATGCATGGTCTCCCAGTTTCTAGTCCAGTGCCTTCATATACCAGACTGACTCTCTAGAGCAGGGGTGTCAAACGTGCCATGTCACGTGACGTGTCGCAACGTATTGCAACTTTTTCCCCTTGCCGGAGCTGGGGTGGATGCAGCTTACACGTGACGCATCCAGCCCTTGGGCCAGCAGTTTAACACCCCTGCTCTAGAGTATCCCCTCTTCCCCCACCCCCAAAAATAAAAGTTGGGGCTGATCTAGATAGACTAAAGCCCCTTTATACAGATGTTCATGCAGGACCTTGTTAATTAGTTAAATGAAGATGGGGACACCTTATAGCCCAAAGGGAAGCATGCAGAACTGGAAACAAAAGAAAAGCTGCCATTTTTCTGCACATCCTTCACCCTCCACGTCATTTTCTCTGCACATCATTAAGGGGGTAGACTAGAAGACCTCCAAGGTCACTTCCAACCCTATTATTCTATGTGTTAACTTATGGGATTTTGTCAAATATTTATTTACCACCTTTGATGTAGCTCTCAGTTCCCAAAATTTGGAGCAATTTGCAAACACTGTTGCAAAGAAAAAGAGTGCAGAAAGAGCAGCAAAGATGATAAGGGATCTGGAGACTAAACCATTTGATGAACACTTAAAGGAATTAGGTATGTCTAGCCTAATGAAAAGAAGAACTAGGGGTGACACGATAGCAGTGTTCTGTTACAGAGAAGAGTGGTTGACCTATTTTCCAAAGCACCTAAGGGCTGCACAAGAAGTAACAGATGGAAGATCATTAAAGAGATATCCAACCTAGACTTAAGGAGAATTTTCTAATAGTGAGAATAATCAATCAGTGGAATGGCTTGCCTCCAGAAGTTGTGGGTGTTCCATTATTGGAGATTTTCAAGAACAGACAGGATAGTCTGCAATGGTACAGGGTCTCCTTCTTGAGAAGGGGGTAGACTAGAAGACCTCCAAGGTCACTTCCAACCCTATTATTCTATGTTTTAACTTATGGGATTTACTGATTGCAGAAGGAAGAAGGAAAAAAATCCATAATTGGTGGGTATGGTTATGGTACTCACACTTGCAATTGTCACAGCATCCTCATAGTTAAATGATAAAAATTTGGGCACTTGGCAACCAACATGTGAGTACACTGATTGCAGCATCCTAGAGACATATAGCTGCCATTTGCAACCTTCCCAGTGGCTTCTGAAAAGCAAAGTCAATGGGGGAAGCCAGATTCTCTAAATGACTATGGGATTCATTAACTACAGTAATTTGACTAATTACTGTGGCAAAAAATGTCATAAAATTAGGTGTGATTCACTTAGCAACTGCCTTGATTAGCAACAGATATTCTGGTCCGAACTGTGGTTGTAAGTCAAGGACTATTTCTACATCTCAAAATGATTATGTCAGATCTGCCATCTTCAGCTTTCATGCTTTGCTGGCATCTTGCCATAAAATGAGAGGGGAGAGGAGGGGAGAAAGAAATGTAGAGTGGTAAAATTGGGCATGGGAATGTGAAGACAAACGGTGGGAGTGGGAGACAGACTTGGCAGAAAGCAAAGATGCCAGGACCAGAATAAACCAGCTTCCAAGGACACCGGGCCTGGGAGCAGAATGTGCAACTGCATTGAGTGGCATCAAACATCCAAGCCGTTACCAAAACATCTAAATGGCATCCTATTAGATACTGATGAACTGGTCAAGGTGGAGGGCCAGGGAAAGAGGAAAAAGTGTGGGACTTCAGATCTAGCCTTTCTTTCACTGCAACCACTGGACTTTAGTAGAAAAACAAACCTATCACTTCAACTAAATGGTGTCAAGGGTCTTTCTTTCCTAAAGATATGAGTTGGGGCAAGCCTGACAGATAATTTCAAAAAAGCAATGCAATCCTAGGCTGCATTAACAGACTGATAGAATCAAGATCCCATGCAATATTAGTATCACTTTATAAGTGGTACTTATAAGACTTGGTAAGACCATACTTGGAATGTTGCATCTGGTTTTGATCGCCCCAATATAAAAAAGATAATGGGACTCTGGAAAAAGTACAGAGAAGAGCAACAAAATTATTGGGGTCTAGAGGCTAAATCATATGAAGAATGGTTGCAGGAATTGGGTATGTCTAGTCTAGTGAAAAGAAGTAAAAAGAAGGATTAGGAGTGATATGATAGCAGTGTTCCAATATTTGAGGGGCTGCCACAGAGAAGAGGGGTCAGTCTATTTTCCAAAGCACCAGAAGGCAGGACTTGAAGCACTGGATGGAAACTCCAAGTTCATGGAGAGAACCAACATAGAACTAAGAAGGAATTTCCTGACAGTGAGAACAATTAACTAGTGGAATGGTTGCCTTCAGAAGTTATGGGTGCTCCATCACTGGAGGTTTTAAGAGACTGGACAGCCATTTGTCTAGAATAGTATAGGGCAGTGATGGCGAACCTTTTAGAGACCGAGTGCCCAAACTACAACTTGAAACCCACTTGGGTATCGTCGGATGCCGGGTGGGCGTGGCCCATTGGGTTGGCGTGGCTGCAGTGATAATGGCAGACTGGGACTAAAAAGTTCAATCAATCGACTTCCGGTTCCAGGTCACGGCGCTTCTAGTTGCACGAAGAGACTCATCTCGTCGGCTAGCCTCCCTCCGCCGCTAGACCCTTATGTGGGTCTAAAGTTGCCCTGGAGGGTGCGACTTCCGTCAAAGAGTCTTTGCTTGGCCGCGGAGGAACGGCAGCTCCTCCAGCTGTCCAGGCCAGACTCTGAGGGCCGATGGAGAAGAAGATCGGCCAGTAAAATGGCCGATCACTTAGCCGCTAGAAACCGCAAGTCAAAGAACAGCTAAGCTTTAAACCCACCGTGGTGAATCCGGGTGAGATCTTTCTTTTTTTCCCCCTCTCTTTATGCTTTTTTGTGTTTTTTTGCCTGTAAGAGCCCTGTTGGATCTATTTCCCTGGCTTGTAAAGGCAGCTTCTACATGTTTGGGAAGAAAGGCGAACAAAAGAATAGAATGAAGCCTTAAAAACTACGCTTTCTTTATATAAGTACGTTTTCGGGTACTGGGAAAAAAAATTTCTTCCTAAGAACTCTATTATCAGTCTATGTTGTTGTGTCTTTTGTTTTGAATACTTCTTCCTCTATTTTTCCCTGAAAAAATAGAAAAAAGGGATAAGGGAGGAAAAAAAATAAAAAATGAATGACTTTTGAAAAAAGATTTTTTTAGCTTACTGAGGACATCTACTGGTTAAAAGCTAATATTGCAATTGGAGAGGAGATGATTTCTTTATGAGAAAGTTAATTTGATGAAGTTGAACAATTTTTTTAAAATTGAGCTGCACTCACATTTAAACTGTAAACTTATTCTGGAAAAGATCTATGAGACTAAAGTGGAAATATGTGTTACAATGAAAGAGCTTACTACAGAGGACTACCTGTACTGTATGAATGCTTTGAATAGTTTTGAAAGCTCTTTGAGAAGTAATTACAGTATAAAGATTGCTTTCCTAGTTGGTATCTTTCTGCAGCCTTTCTAGTGTATTATATATAAAGTGTTGTGTCCTGAGCCTGCAAAAGCAGGCTCGGGATGTTGCATTGTCCCGGGCATTCTAAGTTGCCTGAGACCAGACTGGTTGGTGCTTACTACTGTAGTATTCTCTGGAGCGCTTCTGGGTGGCCATAATGTCTTCACAGCCCCACCTGCTGCTTCCTCAGCTGTCACCTCTTGCAGTGTGTCTTGGAAAGAGACTTCTTCCTTAGCAAACATCTTCTGCTGCAAGTCTCTGTTCCTTAAGCCACAAACGAATCTCTCTCACAGCCTCTCTTCCAGATCTTTGAACTCACAAGGCCTGGCTGCTCTCCTTAAAGCTGTAATAAAGTCTGTAGCAGATTCACCTTGCTTCTGGTCCCTCTGTTCAAACGCATGCCTCCAAGCAGTAACAGACAACTTTGGCTGAAAATGCTCTTTTAACAGCTTTTTAAAGTCAGTATATCCCACTGACTCCAGAGGTGCAGGGGCCACCAGATTTTCTGCAATTTCAAAAGCCTCCTGTCCATACACACACAACAGAGTTGCAGCCTTCAAGCCATCTTCCCTGATCTGATTTACTCTGAAGTAGTTCTCCACCCTGGCTACATAAGAACTCCATCTTTCTGGGTGTGAGATATCAAACTCAGCCAAACGCCCAATCTTTGCCATTTTTTTTTAGTTGCACTTCTCTACTTGCTCTTCTGCACTTTTCTAAGGAAAAGGGTCTTGTAGCTGAACTCACCCTCCAGCGACTCTGTACTGGCAGGCTTGAACGCTGATTTAAACGCTGTCTTCCCTCTGTAGGACTTCTTGGTAAGTCCTCAAGGCTTCTTCGTTCAATGGCAAACGGATCCCACCTTCGTCACCAGTGTTAAGTACTGGGTTCGAGTGCAAAGATACACATGGTGCAATCAAAATTCTTTATTCTTCTTTCTCCATACTACAACCAACAACTCAAAAGTAAAAACAATCTCTACAATGTAACAACCTTTTCTTACTCTGCGCATGTGCGCAAGGCTGGCGCCGCTCAGTCTGGTCCCAGGCAACTTAGAATGCCCGGGACCAATGCAACGTCCCGAGCCTGCTTTTGCAGGCTCAGGAAACAACACTTTATATTTAATACACTAGAAAGGCTGCAGAAAGATACCAACTAGGAAAGCAGTCTTTACACTGTAATTACTTCTCAAAGAGCTTTCAAAACTATTCAAAGCATTCATACAGTACAGGTAGTCCTCAACGTATGACTGCAACTGAGCCCAAAATTTTCTTTGCTAAACAAGACAATTGTTAAGTGAGTCATACTCCATTTCACAACTTTTTTTGCTATAGTTGTTAAGTGAATCACTATAATTATTAAATGATTCATGTGGTCGTTAAGCAAATCTGGATTCCCCCATTGATTTGATAGTCAGAAGCTCCTTAGGAAGATTGCAAATGACAATTCCAGGGCCCTGGGACGATGCCATCATTGTAAATACATGCTGGTTACCAAGCACCCGAAGTTTGATCGCATGACTGTAGGGATGCAATGGTCATAAGTTTGAGGGCTAGTTAATAAGTCCCTTTTTCAGTACTGTTGTAATTTTGAACAATTCTTAAATGAATGGTTGTAAGTTGAGGATTA
Source organism: Bothrops alternatus (assembly GCA_034064705.1). Taxonomy (NCBI): domain Eukaryota; kingdom Metazoa; phylum Chordata; class Lepidosauria; order Squamata; family Viperidae; genus Bothrops; species Bothrops alternatus. The sequence continues at coordinate 11,819,551 of JARGCV010000085.1, forward strand.
CCTGTACACTAACCTTGTAAGCATAGATCACAGCAGTTTTAACTGGGGAAAAATATATCCTAAAAGACAACCAAGCTGAAAATTTAGATGTTATTTCTGCAGTCTATCATGGGTTATTTGAAATAAATGAATGTGGAATGCAGCTTTTCATTTTTAATATGTAGCATATTTTCAAATGAAATTACGGATTTATGAAACAATAGATTAAAATTGCTGATGATAATGCTAGCCCAATTAAGATTAAATTAAATAATTCCCATATTTTCCTCATAATAAAATTATAGACCTTTTAGAATGAACAAATACAGTTGAAATACTGTATATTAAAACCATGTTAATGTTATCTAGAGAAACCAGCAGCTCAGGTGGGCTTTCAAAAACTGTTTATCCCCAAGTGGTGTCATATCCTATACATATGTCTTCAATCCTAAATGTACTGAGAGTGATGTAAACTCCAAGGGACTTGAGATATACTACAAAGAAACCTCACAGTCTAGTTCAGGGGTGTCAAACTCAATTTCATTGAGGGCCGCATCAGCATTGCGGTTGCCTTCGGGGGGCCAGGTGGGTGTCGCCAGGGTGGGTGCAGCCTACTGGGTGGGCGTGGATGGAGTGGGTGTGGCCTACTGGGTGAGCATGGTCAGCTCTACATCCTTTGCATCAAGGGTGCCTGTGGGGGCCTGGGCAGGAGTGGAACAGATCTGATGGTCTCTGGCAGAAGAGGGTGGGACTGGGGCAAGCGCCAAGGCATGGTCCATTTCTTCCTTCCTCACAAAGGGTGACACCTCCCCAGCGTGCACCCAGGGGGCAGGGCCAACGCGGCAGGGGCTGGTTCCTCACTGTTTCTAAACCGCCTTGTGGAGCTAAGACTGAATGCGTTTCAGCATAGATGGCCACCACAAAATTGTACATTGGCTCCCAGCCAGTCTGGGCCAGGGCCAAGGCAGCAGGGGCCGTTCCCTTGCTGTTTCTAGGATGATGAAATGAAACCACTTTGCGGGCCACATCCGGCCCCCAGGTCTTATGTTTTACATGTCTGGTCTAGTTCAAATGTATACATATACATGATGAAAAAAAGAATCCTGCGAATTAACAAGACGGATGGCATAAGGAACAAAGCTCTTACAGAATCTAGTAGTTCTACTATAAATACTTTGACACCTCCTCCCAGAAGGGAGCAACAGAAACAGACCATGAAGGACTTCCGGACTTCCGGTGGCACCGTTTGGCATCGCTACAGCCTCCTTTGGAGGCTCCGTTTCCCAGGAAATTTTAAGCCACAAAACAGCGATCATCAGCTGTTTTTTTTTGCGGTGGAAAATCCACCCTTCGGGAGAAGAAGGGGTGAAGAGCTTCGGGCGTGGGTTGAGCTCCTCTTAAAACCCCCTGAAAAGATTTCAGGGGGAAAAGAGTGAGAGCTCCCCAAGCGCTCGACGATGCTCCAGCCCGGGACGCTTCTGTCATTAGACAGAAAAAGGCGCCGCAACCACCCCTGCAGAAGATAAGGATCTCAGAGTGAAAGTGTACGCAGGCGGAGTGAACACAGGAGATTGATAGCGCAAGTAATTTTTTATACTTAACTTCAGATTTTTTACAATCAACATAATGACTTTAAGATGGCGATTGCTTCTGACAGTAAAGTGAAAGTAACTTTCTAGAACAAAGGCACAGCGAACAAAGTTCAAGCTTAAAGTTTATAATTCTACAAATTTTAACTAAAATCTTGGATTTGAAAGAAGGTTAAATAAAAGAAAAAAAATAAAATCTTGCAATATATTTGTAAGAAAATTCTTCATTAAGAAGCAGGTTTTTTTGAGAGTTTTTACAAAAAGAGACTGATCATAGAATGGCTGCCAGACAAATTAAAACAACATCTGCGAAGGTTGCAGTATCTTCACCAGCCCAGCCTTCTAAATCGCAAACATCTACTTTTGCTGCTCCTCCGGCTTCTTTAACTTCTACACAGCCTCAAACCCCTTTGCCTATTCAAGCCCCTTCCGAAATGTTGACTATGAAAGATTTACAGGCTGCATTATTAACACTGACTGATAATATAGAGAGAAGTATGGAAAAAATATGGAGAGGAATTTTGAGAAATTTGGAGAGGAATTGGAGAAAAGGATTGCATCTCATGCTGAGGAACAAATCAAAGGAGTAACTGGGGAATTGGGGAAAATTAAAGAAACAATTGAGACTCATAATATAGTGATAAGAGAAGATATTGTGGAAGCTTTTAAGGGGGTTTGGGGCTATACTTTGAGAGTGGAAGAGAAAGTGGAAGAGGCGGAGCAACAATTTGAGAGAAAGATGGAAGAAATTAAAAATGCTGTGGAAGATCAAGCTATTATGGCACAATACAACCAGATGATGTGAGCTGTTAGAATAAGAGGGTTGAAAGAAGCAAACCAGAACCAGGAGGATTTGAGAAGGATTTTTGGAGAAGCTTTTGCAGAATTTATAAATGAGGGGGTACAAGATGTGTCTTGGCATATAGATAGGATTTATTGAGTTAATTCATGGATTGCAAGACAAAGAAACTTACCTAGAGATATTCTGATTTATTTTGTTACAAGGAGATTTAGAAATCATGTGCTTACAATATCGTATAATAAGAAATTAATTGTGGCAGGTCAAGAAGTTGTGATAATGAAGGAGATTCCTCCGAAGATGTTAAGAGCAAGAAAAGATTATGCTTTTTTGGTGGATGAACTTAAAAAACGTGGTCTACAATATAGATGGGAGGCTCCAGCTGGGCTATCATTACTTTACCAGGGTGAAAGATATCGTTTGAATTCTATTTCGAAAGCAAAATATTTTTTTCTGAATGTGATGAAGGCTGGTAAATCCCCATCTCCAACACCAAAAAGTATAGAACCACTCAAAGAAGTAAACAAAGAGCAAAAAGAGCAATTACAACCTGAAGATTTACAACCTCATGGAGCAATAGGATCTGATAAACGAGTTTTACTGGATTTGCCTGAGCGGAGCCTTGATATATTTCAGCCCTTGGAAGTACAGATGCCCAGAGATCAAAGGCAAACTCAGGCAACCACCAAACGTAAGGAACAAAAAAAAATGGAACAACAAGACCTGACCACAACTCATGAAGCTGTATCTACAAGTGTGGAAGCCATGGGAGCTCGACCAAAGAAGAAAAATGATGAAAATTTTGAATTGGTCCTGCAAAGGCTTTCTGGAATCAGTCATGTCAAATAAATTTTTGACATGGAATGTCAATGGGTTAAATTCTCCACAGAAGAGAAAGAAGATATTTCATTATTTGAACCAATGTAAAAGTGATGTAACTTGCTTGCATATTAGAACTAGTGATCAGAAATATTTGATAAATAATAAATTAGGTACACACTATGTTTCAGCGGCTGCTGAGAAGAAGAATGGAATTGTTATTTATGTTAAAAATCATATTAGAACCAAATTAATAGAATCAGACACACAAGGTAGATACTTAGCAATTGAAATGTTAAAAGAAGGTAAAACAATACTTTTGATGGGAATATATGCACCAAACCAACAACAAGAAAAATTTTATAAGTTAATATATAAAAAGTTAATACAATTTGATTATAGGTCTTGTATACTAATGGGAGATTGGAACGGTGTGATATATATTAATTTAGATAAAAAGAAGATATCATCAATTCCTCAAACATGCGCTAAGTTGCCTAAATCTTTTTTTTGACATAAAGGATGATTTTGACTTGATAGATATATGGAGAGAAAGAAATGGTAAAGAGCAAGAATTTACTTTCTTTTCTGACAGGCATCAGTCATTCTCTAGAATTGATTTTATACTAACCTCAAGTGATTTTCTTTCTAGCTTAAAGAAGGTGAAGATTTTACCTAAAGTTTTAACAGATCATAATCCGGTTTGGATGGAACTAACGGAAGGACAAAGACCTAAAAGATCTTGGAGATTAAATGAAAATTTGTTTAAATATGATATAAATGTGAATGAATGTAAAAACTTAATGAAGGAATTCTTTAGGTTAAATATGCATAAGGGCACAACTATAGAAATGGTATGGGATGCAAGTAAAGCATATATGCGTGGGATTTTAATAGATTTGAATAAGAGGCATAGAGGTAAACAAGAGAAAAAATGGAAGGAGTTAGAAGAGGAAATAAGAAAGAAGGAACAGTTGTTAATAAAGAGACCAGATGACAAAATTATTAAAGAGGGGATTAAGGTCCTACGGAAACAATTTGATTTGTTGATGGCAGACCAAGTTGCCAGGAATATACAATATGCAAAACATAATATGTTTTTTTAATTCTAACAAGCCTGGCAGATGGCTGGCCTATATATTAAGGAAAAAACAAAAATCTCGAATAATTGAAAAAATAGAGTATAAAGGGAAAGAGGTGTTTCAACAAGAAATTATTAAGAAAGCTTTTTTAGAATTTTATTCTAGGTTATATGCTGAGGAGAAGGTACAAGAGAACGATATAGATATTTTTTGCAAAATGAAAATGTATCAGCAATTAACAATGATCAAAGAGAAAGATTAAATATATTGATTACCTCAGAAGAAATAATTTCTGTGATTAAACAATTGAAATTGGGAAAATCTCCTGGGACTGATGGGTTAATGGCAATTTATTATAAGTATCTTCAAATGGAAATGGTGGAACCTCTTAGAGAGTTATTTGTTAATATACAAAAAAATATACTTTTTACAGAGGCATGATTGAGACTGTTTTAACACATTGCATCACTGTTTGGTTGGTGGTAGCCAGGGCCTCAGATAGAAGGCCCATACAGAGAATGGTAAGGACAGCTGAGAAGATTATAGGAAACTCAATTCCTGTTATTCAGGATACTTCTTATAAGTGCTATGTGCTCAGACCTTGAAGCATTGTTAGAGACTCCATACACCCACTTCATGGTCTGTTTTTTTAAAAATATATTTTATTAATTTTATAATTTTAACAATAACAAAAATCAACATACATTCATTTAAATTCATATAAATAAAATAAAACAAATACCTAGACTTGACTATAGGTGCTGCTCGAACATCACCCCCCACCACCACATCGACCCTCTCTCTTCCTCCCTATCTTCTCATCCTACTTCCCTCTACTCCACCTCTCTCCTTCCCTCTCTCTCCACTTCCTCTTCTCCTCCAACCTTCCTACTTCCTTCTCCCCTCTTACATTCTTCCCCCTTCAGGTGTGGTGCAGAGGTGGTGTCCGAGCAACACCCCTAATATTACAGATATACAAAACCATCTAACACCCCCCCAACCTCCCCCCCACCTTCCCGGAGTGAAAACAGGGTAGTTTAAAAAAGAAATCCTAATACAAATTTAACTATATGCTAAATACAATTTCTTAGATTGATATTTCCCTTGAATATACTCAATCCATTTTTTCCATTCCAACATATATTTTTCATTTGAATGATCTTTCAAATATGCAGATACTTTGGCCATTTTCGCCAAATTTATAACTTTCAAAGTCCATTCTGTAGTAGATGGTAATTCTGCCTTCTTCCAATATTAACCCACCAACAGTCTCGCTGTTGTAATCAAATTCAAAATCAAGTTCGTCTCAATGGTAGTACAATCTTTTATAATACCTAATAAAAACAACTGTGGTGAAAATTCAATACGTTTTTTCAAAATATTTTGAAGTATCCACCAAATTTTTATCCAAAAAGCTTTCATTTTTTTTACAAGTCCACCATACATGAAAATAAGTAGCATCCATACAATCACATCTCCAACATTTAGATTGTAAATTAGGATACATACATGATAATTTTTTCGGATCCAAATGCCACCTATAAAACATTTTATAAAAATTTTCTCTTAAATGTTGCGCTGGTGTAAATTTTACATTTTCCACCCAAATTCTCTCCCAAGTTTCCATCATAATTGGTTGTCCAAAATTTTGAGCCCACTTTATCATACAATCCTTAACTAATTCAGTTTCCGAATCAATTTCTATCAATACATTATACAATCTTTTAATATGCATTAACCTTTGATCTCTAATTTGTTTAATTAAGTTTTCATCTATTTGAGATAAACCAATCTTCTGATCTTTTTTCCATCTGGTCTGCAGTTGTAAATATTGAAACCAAGTAAAAATTATTCCTTCCTCCCTTAACATGTTCAGGGACTTCAATTGTAAGACATTCCCTTCTTTAAACAGGAGTTTCTCATATGGCACCACATCATATAATTGTTCTCTATTTATATTCTCTATTGCGTGTCTGGGAACTGTCCAGACAGGAATCTTATCATTTAATTTATACTGGTATTTTTTCCAGACACGCAACAGAGCATTTCTCAGTAGGTGCTCTTTGAAACTCCTGTCCACCTTTTTATCATAAACTAAATATGCATGCCAACCATATAATAAATCATACCCTTCAATATTCAATACTCTATCATTAGTTAAATTAACCCAATCGCTTATTGCTACTAGAACAGCTGCATCGTAATATAACTTCAAGTTAGGCATTTTCAAACCACCTCTTTCTCTTGTATCCTGGATTATTTTTAATTTAACCCTTGGTTTCTTCCCATTCCAAATAAATCTATTAATACCCTTCTGCCACTCCTCCAAATTTGCATCCTTTTTAAGTATGGGTATCATTTGAAAAAGAAATAAAAATTTGGGCAATACATTCATTTTAACTGCAGCTATCTTTCCCAACAAAGATAATTGTAATTTCTTCCATTTAAAGAAACATAGGCTGTTTTCCATGAAGGTGGAACCTGACCTCCTTTTTGTATATTAACAAATAACTCTCTAAGAGGTTCCACCATTTCCATTTGAAGATACTTATAATAAATTGCCATTAACCCATCAGTCCCAGGAGATTTTCCCAATTTCAATTGTTTAATCACAGAAATTATTTCTTCTGAGGTAATCAATATATTTAATCTTTCTCTTTGATCATTGTTAATTGCTGATACATTTTCATTTTGCAAAAAATATCTATATCGTTCTCTTGTACCTTCTCCTCAGCATATAACCTAGAATAAAATTCTAAAAAAGCTTTCTTAATAATTTCTTGTTGAAACACCTCTTTCCCTTTATACTCTATTTTTTCAATTATTCGAGATTTTTGTTTTTTCCTTAATATATAGGCCAGCCATCTGCCAGGCTTGTTAGAATTAAAAAAACATATTATGTTTTGCATATTGTATATTCCTGGCAACTTGGTCTGCCATCAACAAATCAAATTGTTTCCGTAGGACCTTAATCCCCTCTTTAATAATTTTGTCATCTGGTCTCTTTATTAACAACTGTTCCTTCTTTCTTATTTCCTCTTCTAACTCCTTCCATTTTTTCTCTTGTTTACCTCTATGCCTCTTATTCAAATCTATTAAAATCCCACGCATATATGCTTTACTTGCATCCCATACCATTTCTATAGTTGTGCCCTTATGCATATTTAACCTAAAGAATTCCTTCATTAAGTTTTTACATTCATTCACATTTATATCATATTTAAACAAATTTTCATTTAATCTCCAAGATCTTTTAGGTCTTTGTCCTTCCGTTAGTTCCATCCAAACCGGATTATGATCTGTTAAAACTTTAGGTAAAATCTTCACCTTCTTTAAGCTAGAAAGAAAATCACTTGAGGTTAGTATAAAATCAATTCTAGAGAATGACTGATGCCTGTCAGAAAAGAAAGTAAATTCTTGCTCTTTACCATTTCTTTCTCTCCATATATCTATCAAGTCAAAATCATCCTTTATGTCAAAAAAAAGATTTAGGCAACTTAGCGCATGTTTGAGGAATTGATGATATCTTCTTTTTATCTAAATTAATATATATCACACCGTTCCAATCTCCCATTAGTATACAAGACCTATAATCAAATTGTATTAACTTTTTATATATTAACTTATAAAATTTTTCTTGTTGTTGGTTTGGTGCATATATTCCCATCAAAAGTATTGTTTTACCTTCTTTTAACATTTCAATTGCTAAGTATCTACCTTGTGTGTCTGATTCTATTAATTTGGTTCTAATATGATTTTTAACATAAATAACAATTCCATTCTTCTTCTCAGCAGCCGCTGAAACATAGTGTGTACCTAATTTATTATTTATCAAATATTTCTGATCACTAGTTCTAATATGCAAGCAAGTTACATCACTTTTACATTGGTTCAAATAATGAAATATCTTCTTTCTCTTCTGTGGAGAATTTAACCCATTGACATTCCATGTCAAAAATTTATTTGACATGACTGATTCCAGAAAGCCTTTGCAGGACCAATTCAAAATTTTCATCATTTTTCTTCTTTGGTCGAGCTCCCATGGCTTCCACACTTGTAGATACAGCTTCATGAGTTGTGGTCAGGTCTTGTTGTTCAATTTTTTTTTGTTCCTTACGTTTGGTGGTTGCCTGAGTTTGCCTTTGATCTCTGGGCATCTGTACTTCCAAGGGCTGAAATATATCAAGGCTCCGCTCAGGCAAATCCAGTAAAACTCGTTTATCAGATCCTATTGCTCCATGAGGTTGTAAATCTTCAGGTTGTAATTGCTCTTTTTGCTCTTTGTTTACTTCTTTGAGTGGTTCTATACTTTTTGGTGTTGGAGATGGGGATTTACCAGCCTTCATCACATTCAGAAAAAAATATTTTGCTTTCGAAATAGAATTCAAACGATATCTTTCACCCTGGTAAAGTAATGATAGCCCAGCTGGAGCCTCCCATCTATATTGTAGACCACGTTTTTTAAGTTCATCCACCAAAAAAGCATAATCTTTTCTTGCTCTTAACATCTTCGGAGGAATCTCCTTCATTATCACAACTTCTTGACCTGCCACAATTAATTTCTTATTATACGATATTGTAAGCACATGATTTCTAAATCTCCTTGTAACAAAATAAATCAGAATATCTCTAGGTAAGTTTCTTTGTCTTGCAATCCATGAATTAACTCAATAAATCCTATCTATATGCCAAGACACATCTTGTACCCCCTCATTTATAAATTCTGCAAAAGCTTCTCCAAAAATCCTTCTCAAATCCTCCTGGTTCTGGTTTGCTTCTTTCAACCCTCTTATTCTAACAGCTCACATCATCTGGTTGTATTGTGCCATAATAGCTTGATCTTCCACAGCATTTTTAATTTCTTCCATCTTTCTCTCAAATTGTTGCTCCGCCTCTTCCACTTTCTCTTCCACTCTCAAAGTATAGCCCCAAACCCCCTTAAAAGCTTCCACAATATCTTCTCTTATCACTATATTATGAGTCTCAATTGTTTCTTTAATTTTCCCCAATTCCCCAGTTACTCCTTTGATTTGTTCCTCAGCATGAGATGCAATCCTTTTCTCCAATTCCTCCCCAAATTTCTCAAAATTCCTCTCCATATTTTTTCCATACTTCTCTCTATATTATCAGTCAGTGTTAATAATGCAGCCTGTAAATCTTTCATAGTCAACATTTCGGAAGGGGCTTGAATAGGCAAAGGGGTTTGAGGCTGTGTAGAAGTTAAAGAAGCCGGAGGAGCAGCAAAAGTAGATGTTTGCGATTTAGAAGGCTGGGCTGGTGAAGATACTGCAACCTTCGCAGATGTTGTTTTAATTTGTCTGGCAGCCATTCTATGATCAGTCTCTTTTTGTAAAAACTCTCAAAAAAACCTGCTTCTTAATGAAGAATTTTCTTACAAATATATTGCAAGATTTTATTTTTTTTCTTTTATTTAACCTTCTTTCAAATCCAAGATTTTAGTTAAAATTTGTAGAATTATAAACTTTAAGCTTGAACTTTGTTCGCTGTGCCTTTGTTCTAGAAAGTTACTTTCACTTTACTGTCAGAAGCAATCACCATCTTAAAGTCATTATGTTGATTGTAAAAAATCTGAAGTTAATTATAAAAAATTACTTGCGCTATCAATCTCCTGTGTTCACTCCGCCTGCGTACACTTTCACTCTGAGATCCTTATCTTCTGCAGGGGTGGTTGCGGCGCCTTTTTCTGTCTAATGACAGAAGCGTCCCGGGCTGGAGCATCGTCGAGCGCTTGGGGAGCTCTCACTCTTTTCCCCCTGAAATCTTTTCAGGGGGTTTTAAGAGGAGCTCAACCCACGCCCGAAGCTCTTCACCCCTTCTTCTCCCGAAGGGTGGATTTTCCACCGCAAAAAAAAACAGCTGATGATCGCTGTTTTGTGGCTTAAAATTTCCTGGGAAACGGAGCCTCCAAAGGAGGCTGTAGCGATGCCAAACGGTGCCACCGGAAGTCCGGAAGTCCTTCATGGTCTGTTTCTGTTGCTCCCTTCTGGGAGGAGGTGTCAAAGTATTTATAGTAGAACTACTAGATTCTGTAAGAGCTTTGTTCCTTATGCCATCCGTCTTGTTAATTCGCAGGATTCTTTTTTTCATCATGTATATGTATACATTTGAACTAGACCAGACATGTAAAACATAAGACCTGGGGGCCGGATGTGGCCCGCAAAGTGGTTTCATTTCATCATCCTAGAAACAGCAAGGGAACGGCCCCTGCTGCCTTGGCCCTGGCCCAGACTGGCTGGGAGCCAATGTACAATTTTGTGGTGGCCATCTATGCTGAAACGCATTCAGTCTTAGCTCCACAAGGCGGTTTAGAAACAGCGAGGAACCAGCCCCTGCCGCATTGGCCCTGCCCCCTGGGTGCACGCTGGGGAAGTGTCACCCTTTGTGAGGAAGGAAGAAATGGACCATGCCTTGGCGCTTGCCCCAGTCCCACCCTCTTCTGCCAGAGACCATCAGATCTGTTCCACTCCTGCCCAGGCCCCCACAGGCACCCTTGATGCAAAGGATGTAGAGCTGACCATGCTCACCCAGTAGGCCACACCCACTCCATCCACGCCCACCCAGTAGGCTGCACCCACCCTGGCGACACCCACCTGGCCCCCCGAGGGCAACCGCAATGCTGATGCGGCCCTCAATGAAATTGAGTTTGACACCCCTGAACTAGACTGTGAGGTTTCTTTGTAGTATATCTCAAGTCCCTTGGAGTTTACATCACTCTCAGTACATTTAGGATTGAAGACATATGTATAGGATATGACACCACTTGGGGATAAATGGTTTTTGAAAGCCCAACTGAGCTGCTGGTTTCTCTAGATAACATTAACATGGTTTTAATATACAGTATTTCAACTGTATTTGTTCATTCTAAAAGGTCTATAATTTTATTATGAGGAAAATATGGGAATTATTTAATTTAATCTTAATTGGGCTAGCATTATCATCAGCAATTTGAAAGATTAAAAAAAAGAAAGATAACATTGGCAAAATCCACTCATAATGAAAAATAAAACATCTTGATTAATACAGTAGAATTCAATTACTTCTTTCACCTTTTCAGTGAGAAATGTAAAGCCATATATACTTAATTCTACTATATCATAATCTGTTGGGTATATACATTTCTTATTCTACCCTTAATTACACTGTTATTTGAATTGAACATTTGCACAATTGCTAATCCAGCTCACACAAAAGAATTGTAGTCAGTGAATGTAAATTCACACTAATGTTGAGCAAGTTGATTTTTAGCAGCAGGATTATGGAAATGTCATCTGTAATGTGTCCATTTTTGTATAGCAATGCACAATCAGTATTTGAACGGGACATGTTTGAAAAGTTTCAAAGGTGAAGACTTTGTATAAAAATGGATTTCATATAAGCCATGATAAAATCACTTATTTGTATTAGTATATTTCATAATGTGTATGTTTGTATTGCCTCTAGGTGAGTTGGGTGGCATATCAGTTTAATAAATAAATACATATAAATAAATCTATGTAACATATACCACAAAACCAAGCAAATTCTTGATTGTTCAGGATTTTGAATCGAAAGAAAAACCACATTATATCATATATATTGCACATACTGGAAATATTTTGTCTTCAGAACAAACATCCCAAAAAGATTCATAATCAAAACAATTCCTTTAACACAAAACTGAGCATTGCCAGGTAAATACATACAGAGCACAGAGCAGGTACATATGGACCTTTAGAAATACATGGTCTTCATATGTTCTTCATGTACAGAAATAGGAGATTAGGGATCTCTTCCAGCAAAGAAGACAATAGTCTAGGATTATCATTAATGATAGTCTCCATACAGAGTTATAACTGACTTTTAAAAGAGAACCCAAAAATCAGTATTTGTCTTCATTTTATTTTCTGAAGACATTGATGTAAAATATCACTGTGTTGACCTTAATCTAATCTTTAACATGTTTATTTGGAGTAAGGTCACTGAGTCCATAAAAAAAGATATAACAAATCATTGTTCATACCTGGGCTCATCTGGTTTCCAACCAAAATATTCAACACTCCCATTAAAATTGTTTTAGATTTTTTTCCGATAGTTGAACACTTGTGGCAGTGAAGTCACAAAAGGATTGCTAAGAAAAAAAATGAAAAGTGCCGATTTGCAAAAAACTGTAGAAGTAAAATACATCAGGCTAGCCATCAGGTAAATTTAATCCATGGTTCTGATCTGGCCTTCTGGAGCAATAGAGATAAGTCCACTCCCTTCTGTATAGGACAATCCTGTAGATCAGGGGTGTCCAATATTGGCAACTTTAAGACCTGTGGACTTCAACTTCCAGAATTCCCCAGCCAGCATAGGGAATTCTGGTTGGCTGGCTGCGGATTCTGGAAATTGAAGTCCACAAGTCTTAAAGTTGCCAAAACTGGGCATCCCAGCTTTAGATATTAGAAGATGGCTATAACCCGTAGTCATCTCTTCTTCTATGGCAGGGGTCCCCAACCTGCAGTCTACGGCCCACTACCAGGCCGTGGCCTGCTGGCTACCGAGTCGCAGAACAGGCTGGCCAGTGCATGCATATGTGTGCACACACTCACCCCCACTCGTGCTAGCGCTGCTGCCACTATGCAAATGGGGCACTGTGCAGTGAAAATAGGGCACCGCTGCTATGCAAACAGGGTGGCGCATAGCACAAAAACTGGGCAGTGTGCAGCACAAAAATAGGGGGAAACTAGGCAGCACATGGTGCAAAAATGAGAGAAAACTGGATGGCGCATGGTGCAAAACCAGGAGCAAACCGGGCAGCACATGGTGTGAAAACCAGATGGCACATGGCATGAAAACCAGGTGGTGCATGGTACAGAAAAAGGAGGAAACCAGGTGGCACACAGCATGAAAACAGGCAGCATGAAAACTGGGCAGCGCACGGTGCAAAAACAGGACAAACCAGGTGGCGCATGGTACAAAAACCGGGCGGTGTGCAGTGCAAAAACCAGATGGCATGCAGCACAAAAACCAGGTGGTGCATGGCACGAAAATGGGGTGATTCTAGCGCCCATGCAGCAAACCCGGTGTGGTGCTCACAGCCCCATTTGTGTGTATGTGCGCACACACATAAAATGCTTTTCTCCCCCTTTCTCTCCAGTCCGCCAACCAAGGAAGGCTCTGTTCTATGGAACCAACGAATGAATTTCACAATGATACATTTATCACCACCTAGTGTGAGAGACAAATAATGTCACACATATCATGACATCATTGGGTAACTAATATAAATAATGTGATGCCATTTGTAGATTGACATCAGAAGACACATGAATTCATCATAAAGTATATTTACTTTGCAGAAAAGTTAATACATTTGAGCCCTTAGACAATGTGTGCTCTATTTTGGGTTTCCAAACACTTGGGGAGGATTATTTGCTTGTTTGTTGTTTGTTTCAAAACATCAATTAAATTAATATAAATGGGGAAAATATAGCAGCTAAAGAGGGGGAATGTGATGTAGAAAAGGACTGTAAAAATAAAGAATTTGACATTTTATATAGAACTCTGAGTGTTATCTTCTATGTAAACGAAAAGAAAACAACACCTCAGATATTAAACTGGGTAGAGTCAAGAGATCCATTTTTCTTTGTTAATTTTTTAAAATGTCTTTATATTGTGAACATGAAAAGATGGAACAGTGTGTGCTTCCATATAGATCTGGATTTAATAGCTGCATCAGAAAAGTGATGGAGCTTTGATTGAATAGTGATGGTCTCTATTTCACATTTATGACCAGCCTCCTCATAAATGTCCTGGTAATTCTTCTCCCCTCAGAAAATATTACTCTTTTGAAGATTAAGATTTCTTCTGGGTTTGTTCTAAAACAGAGAATCATTCTGACGATATCACTAAATCCATGAAGCAGTTTAATTGTATATCTCTCAACAGAGAATCAGCACTATTGTAATGACACTGGTAACTTATTTCCAAGATGCCATGATATATAAATTAGGCTGTGCACAAAAACATGCCTTAATTGATTAGTTTCATGATTATGCTTTATTAGGAAGCATTAATTAATGTTGTCATATAATACAACACTCACATTACTCTCTTCAAAGAAAGAATCTTGCAGGTATAAAAGGCTCAGCTAGATCCACAGCTCTGTTCCCCCATCTCTTTCCCCTACTCAAAAGACTAGTTATTAGGCATAATTATACAATGTTTCTCATTGGTTTTCTGCTGTGTACCTGTGGGATTATAACAAAAGTAAAAAATTTGAAACACATTAAATAAACTCCTAAAGATTTCCTTCTCAGTCACACTGGGTAAAACTTAAAAATTCTTTGTTTTCACTGCAGTCTCAGTCCATCTCATGTTGAATATGGAAACATAATTAAGTGCATGGAAAGCATATTTTTCCTGTTATTTAACTGGTAAGAGCCATTGGCTGGCTGATGAGGGGATGGTCGGTAATGGAAAGTCATTAGTCTGGCTGAAGCAGTTGTGTTGCAGAAATTTTTAACACAAAATTGCTAGTGAAATATGAAGCTGTCGTCTTCAGCACACTTCCCAAGGAATATGAGTGCAATCCCACTTTTATGTAAGTCTCATCAATACCTGGGAAGATCCTGCAAAAGATAATCAAAAACCATACCTGTGAACAACTAGAAGCAAACAAAGTTATAACCAGCAGCCAGCACGGGTTTGTTAAAAAACAGATCATGCCAAACCAATCTTATTTCATTCTTTGATAAAGTGACTAAATTAGTAGACCAGCGAAATTCTATGGACATAGTATACTTAGATTTCAGTAAGGCATTTAACAAAGTAGATTAACCTGCTGCTTAGTGAGCTAGAAAAAAGTGGGATAGACAACATTGCCACCAGATGGATTTGTAGCTGGCTGACAAACCGTACTTAATGAGTAGTCCTCAGTGGTACTACATCCACATGGAAAGAAGTAAGCAGTGGGATACCAAAAAGCTCTGTCTTAGGCCCAGTACTCTTCAATATCTTCATCAATGACTTAAATGAGGGAATAGAAGGGGAACTCATCAAATTTGCAGATGACACTAAACTGGCAGGAATAGCCAACACCCCAGAAGACAACCTCAGGATCCAAAAATATTTTGACAAACTTGAACAATGGGCCTTATCCAACAAAATAAGTCTTAATGTGGAGAAAAGCAAAGTCTGGAAAAATCAAAGGTATAAGTACAGATTAGGCGATACCTGGCTCAAAAACAGTAACTGTGACAGTGACCTTGGAGTCCTAGTGGATGATCACTTGACTATGAGCCAGGAGTGTGCAGCAGCAGCCAAAAAAGCTAATATAGTCCTGGGATGTATAAATAGAGGCATAGAAAAGATCACACAAAGCATTAGTACTGCTTTATAAAACCCTAGTAAGACCACATCTGGAATACTGCAACCAATTTTAATTACCTTACTACAAAAAAAAATGTTGAGACTTTGGAAAAGTTCAGAGAAGACAACTAAAATGATCAAAAGCCTGCAGACTAAAATATATGAAGAACGGCTGCAGGACTTGGGTTGGCTAGTCTAAAGAAAAGAAGAAATAGGAGTGACATGATAGCAGTATGCCAGCATTTGAGGGGCTGCCACAAAGAAGAGGGGGTCAAATTATTCTCCAAAGTGCCAGAGGGCAGGACAAGAAACAATGGTTGAAAACTGACCAAAGAGAGAAGCAACCAGTGGAACAGCTTACCTTCAGAAATCAAGGGTGCTACATCACTGGAGGTTTTTAAGAAGAGACTAGTCACTTGTCTGAAATGTTATAGATTCTCCTGCTTGAACAGGGGGTTGGACTAGAAGACCTCCAAGGTTCCTTCCAGCTCTATTCTATTTTTTATTAGGACAGAATCTGGATCCTTTTCATTCAGGATTCAGACCCAGGCATGGGATGGAAATGGCATTGTCTGTGCTTTAGGATAATTTCTGGCCCAGACAGGATGAGGATTGTGCATGCATCCTTGCCCTTCTTGGGAAATCATGGGATCCTTCTGGATTGGTTCAGAGGGCTCAGGATGGGCAACAGGGATTTGAACCTGTTTATCTCCTTTCTCCATCTTCCAGATGGTAGTAATTGTGGGGGAGAGATCTTGTCCTCAACCCAGTGGTTGAGGTTCAGTGCTTTCTTTTCTCCTCTTCAACATCTACATGAGGTCACTGGATAAGCTCATCCATTGGGTGAGGCATTATCAGTATTCTGTTGATACCCAATTATATCTTTCACTTAGTAACTTCTTCACTCTCAACTTGACATCAATCGGGAGAGGGGTGATTGTAATGTCTGGGGTGGGAATGGAATGCCAAGACTCCATCTGCGGACTGTGAGACCCTGCTTCTCCCTTCAAGGCCAAGCTGTGCAGGTATTTATTTGAATGATCCAGGCATTTCTCATAACAAAAGAAATATATTCCATTGGACAGTGCAATGGATTGAGGGAATGGACAAAATGGAATTCAAGTTTTGCTATGTGGATTTTGAGTGGAAAATCCAGAACTGGTTTTGCTTCTTTTGTGCCAATGTAGTGTATTCAATAAAACTGTTACTTTTGGGAAGAACAATGTTCCAGGAGTTCTTTTCTTGGATTTGCTAGCTGGACAGTTGATATTAAAGCAGCTCTGCATTTCTGCAGCCTTCCTGGACCCCTCCAGGAGAGCTCTGATATAGGGATGTTGGTAGCCAACAAGAAGACAGATAGTGGAGCAAAGCTGGGAGAAGTCCCCTTCCGAGAAGTGCCAACAGCGGCCCAAGCAGGGCCTGAGGACCAGCCAGGTGGCACGCATCCCAAGTGGGAGGGCCATGAAGCTGGAGCAGCCATCCACGTGTGTGAAGAAATGGCACCATCAGGAGTCCCTTACTCTGGACCAAAGGGGCAATGGGGAGTGGCATAAAGAAAACGGCAGATGCAGAATACCCACTGGTCTCCCTGGGGTTATGGTGGTCCAGGAAAGCAAGTGGAAAGCCAAGAGGGCCTCCAAGTGGGAAGAGCTGGTGGAGTGGAGATTCCCAATTGCAACCCACAGCCCCTCGATGGAGCAGCTCAGAGAGAGGTTTGGCAGGCTGGTGGTGCAGCAAGCCACCTCACTGAGGTCAATAATGATGGGAGCTAGGATGGGGTTCGCCAAGTAGCTGGCTGCCCCGTCCTCCCCTCAGTGGCAGCTGATGGTGTCAAGCTTGACTGGAGTGATGGGACTTGCACAGCAAGGGGCAACAGCATTCCCCACTGATGGTCCCAGGGCAGGTCCCTCCACCTCCTGCAATGACAGGAGCTCCCACACAAGTGGCCCCACAGGTAATGGGGCCATCACCAGACTACATGCTGGTGCAGCAGGACCAGGAGTCTCCTCTCTTCAAAGCAAAGTTTAATGGCCAACTCGAGAAGTTGGCCTATTTCCTGACTCAGGTGTGTAATTACTTGGAGTGGTACGATGCAATGCACCCCGACAAGACTTTCCACATAGGTGCAGTCACCTCGAACCTGGAGGGAGAGGCCACAGAGTGGTTGGTGTCTTTCCATGATGAAGGAGCCTACAAGCTGATAAATATGAATGCCCTCATGTAGGAGCTGTGGTACAGATTTGAGGACCCCACAGAAACCCGCTGGGCAGAGGCCAAGATCCACTCCATTCAGCAAGGGAAGCAGCTGGTTGCAGAGTACATTCAAGAGTTTCACAGCCTAGTAACCCACTTGAGAGAGTGGCCTGAGCCCCTGCTGGTCTTACCAGTTCTGGGATGGGTTGAACCGGGAGTTGTACCACAATTGCCTACCCCTGGGGGTGCCTAATGACCTCTGGACATGATATCAGCTGGCCACAAATATGGAGCTTGATTTGATGGAGAACCGATAGCACACTGCCCACAAGGGTCGGCCCATCACGTAGCCGAGAGATGCCCCTTTTTTGTCAGCATATACCTTATAAGCATTGTGAGCTTTTGCAAGGGTTTTTCATACTATGAGTCATGTGTTTTGCAGTTGAGAGACCCATTCCTTCAGGGAAGGCACCCCAAAGTCCTCAACAGGGAGTTCAGGCATGGGTTTGAAGTCTTGACTAGTAGCCATTCAGAAAGGGATGAAACCAGTACTGCTGTGTACAGAGTTATTGTACACCACTTCTACAAATGGCAGGAGGTCAGTCCAATTAATGATACCGTAGAATAGAACAGAGCTGAAAAAGATCTTGGAGGTCTTCTAGTCTAGCCCCCTGCTCAAGCAGGAGAACCTATACAATCTCAGACAAGTGCTGTCCAGTCTCTTCATGAAAACCTCCAGTGATGGAGCACCCATAATTTCTAAAGGCAAGCTGCTCCACTGGTTAATTGTCCTCACTGTTAGGAATTATCTTGTTGATAATTAATAAAGCACCTAAGGTATTGTTCCAGTACTGAGTTCATTCATTCACACACACACACACACACACACACACACACACACACACACACACACACACATTCGTTTGGGGATGATGGCTAGAGCTACATCCTTGGTCAGTCCCCAATAAGTCCAGAAATGCTCACCAAAACTTGGATGTGAATTGCACCCCTCTATCTGAAATGATGCACTGGGTTGCTCCGTGTGCTCTATAAATAAGATGCAGAAACAGTTTTGCCAGGTCTCAGGCAGAAGGAATCTTTTGACAAGGGATAAAATGCACTTGCTTGGAGAATAAATCAGTCACCACCAAATTACAGTGTTTCCCATGCTTTCCACAATAAAATCCATAGAAATCCCTCTCCAAGGTGCTGATGGCTCAGCTACTGTTTGGAGAAGTCCTGGCATTTTCCCTTGCAGCCATTTTGCTCAGGCATACACTGGATATCTGGCAACATAGCTTTCAATGTCTTTTTTGAGAGACAGCCACCAAAACTGCCTCTTGACAAGGTGTAGTATTTTCATGAAACCAAAATGTCCCATTGTCTTTGAGTCATGACAATTCCTCAAAACCATGCGATTCTGACTTTTTGGAACATAAAGCTTCACTGCTACCCAGGCTAGTCAATTTGGATTGAGCAAACATGACTGTGACTCTGGAACCATTTATCATTCTTCAGTGCCACTTTTAGTGCCAAGGTCATGTCTTTTGGTATTGGAGGTTTTTCCCTTCTCTGGGCTTGGGTGGTTACCTGAGTGGCCAGTTGATGGAATGGAAGCACTGGCTTAACTACTTCCACTTTTGAGCAATTGTACTGTAGCATACCTAACAATGCATCGGCCAGGAAATTCTTCCCCTGAAGGAGATAGCACAGGGAGAAATCAAAGTGGTTAAAGTATTGCACCCAATGTGCTTGTTTAGGAGAAAGCTTGCAAGGGGGTTTCAGTGCTTCTAGATTTTTGTGAATAGTCCACACCTCAAACAGTATTTTACTCTCTTCTAAGAAGTGCCTCCAGGACAGGAGTGCCCATCTGACAGTGTATGCTTCCTTCTCCCACACTGCCCATCATTGTTCAGTCTTGGAAAGTTTTTTAGAGGTGTAAGCGCTGGGCTGCAGCTGCCAACTTTCATTTTCCTGCAGCAGGACTGCTCTGACAGCCACATCGCTCGCATGGGCTTGTATAACAAATGGTCTCATTGAATCAGGATGCTTCAAAATTGGCTTGGCTGTGAACAAGCACTTGAGCTTCTCAAATGCAGCTTGGCATTCTATCGACCACTTAAATGGCTGACTAGGTTTGGGTTTGTTCCCTCCTTTTGCCTTAAGTAAGTGCATAATGGGGATAACTATCTGGGTGAATAAAGGGATAAATTGCTGGTAAAAATTTGCAAACCTTAGGAAGCTTTGCATTGCTTCCTACGACGTTTTCCCAAAAGTAAGCTCTAGCTTGCTTTTCGGGGGTGGGGCTAATATAAGCCCTACCCCAAAAGTAAGCCCTAGCTGCAGTAGGATCATCAACCAGATGGCGTCGTGGCCAGCTGATGTCGGGAGTGTTGGGAGCGACAATGGGGGGAGGAAGATTTCTTCACACACCCCTTACCTTTTACCCTGAGCAATTGTCGCTTGGCTCTTTTATATATATATAAATATTTTATTGATTTTCTATTTTCACAAATCAGTGCTTCATAAACAACATGGTGACTGAGTCCATTAATAATTTGGTGATACATATAAGTTTTTCTAACTAAGTCCAATGTTACACCCACCAATACATCCTCTCTTCTTCTGGTAATAACAATTTTTCACATTAGGCAAATACAATCCTTATTATTGTTAGTAGACATACAATTGCATATCAACATTTATTACATTTTTCTAATCATATCAATAATATCAGTTTAAAATATCTTTCCTAGCCAAAGCATACCGGTATCTTAATTACATTTGCATTCAATTTTCACATATTTAATCTATGTCCTATTTTTGCTTCCCCCCCAATTTTAATTCCCCATCCATGTTCAAAGTATCCAATCATTTATAATTTCAAAACAGGTTATATTTGGGCAAGCAAAAGAATCCCTTATTCAAAGTTCTTAACATATTCTTATTTCCCTTTTCATACCAAGATATAATATTCTGGTTACAAATCCTAACTGTCTAGTT
Source organism: Bothrops alternatus (assembly GCA_034064705.1). Classification (NCBI taxonomy): domain Eukaryota; kingdom Metazoa; phylum Chordata; class Lepidosauria; order Squamata; family Viperidae; genus Bothrops; species Bothrops alternatus. Next base: position 11,840,367 of record JARGCV010000085.1, read on the forward strand.
ATGATAATACTTCTATTTCTAACAATCTATTCTTAACCATATTCAAATCTCTAATCAATAAAATAGCATCCCCTCTAATAGGTCAAAGCCTCTATTTCCTTCATTCTTACTCTGGCTTTCTTTCTTTGCCAACTAACTTTCCAAGTTAGTGTATTTAAGTCATCAAAAAATTATTCCTTTATTTTTATATATATTATTTGGAACAAGAAAACCAACGTACTTAAAATGCTTTTAGAAAAGCTAACCCATTGATATTCTTCCCTGGTTCCCCACAGTTCTGTTAATGACCTTATCTTCCATTCCATCAGCTCTCCTTTCTTATCATCCAGTATGTTCTGACAACTTGGTTTATAAAAAGTCTTTTCTGTTTCCAATATTATCATTATATCTTCTGAATTTTCATTATTTGAGTATGGTAATATATTTCCTTCTTTAAATCATCAATGTTTGCGTCAGTATTCTCTGGTTTTCCTTATATTTTCTGGGTTACTGGTTCCTTCTCTGTAGTTGTCTTCTGTGTTTGTATATTTGAGTTAGCAAATAGTTCTTTTATCACCTTTGTGTTGTTAGTAACCTGTTCACAAGCTAGAATAATTGTTTTTTTGTATTAATTTCAGCATGGAGAATATTTCTTTCTATGTTTCATCAATATTTTCTTGGTGATATGGCAGGCTAAGGCTACTGGGAACGGATGTTAAAGATGATGTTTTACTATTTAACGCTGAGTCTGAAACATCCATTTTATTTTGTTATTTTAGCTTTATAAGTAGCCTTTATAGATTTATCCAACTGACTGTCCATTCCTAAATCTCTCCTAAGCAGATATAAGTAAAGTTCAAATTTTTCTGTCCAATAAGAAATATATCCTTTCTGTCCAGGGAGAAAAAAAGAATCATTGAGGGTTATTTAACAGCCAAAATTTATAATCCAAAGTGTTCCATATATTTCTTCCACACAAAAAAATAAATCCACATAGAGTTTTGGAAGTCAGTATTTATGTTCAAAATTCAGACAGGCCAAGTTTAGAATGCTTATAATCTCTTCCACATAGATAAGCAGCCCCCAAGCCTGTTCCTTCCCCCCCCCTCAATTGTAATTTTCAATAATAAAATAATTCCAAGGCCAGTCAAAACCTTATCTAATTCTGGGCTTCAAGCCAGATTTCTTTTAGGCATAAATAAGTTATAATGCTGTAATTCACCACTAAATGTCATCAACACCACTTTCAGGTTTTTAAATCCAAAACATATTGTTAAATTTTTCAAGTCTTTTTCTTTAGAAGAAATAAAAATAAAAAGGTCTTAAAAAACACTTCTAGTTCCCAAATTTTCAAACTAGTATATTTTAGTTCCTGTTGAGTCTTATAGGTTCGCCAGGATCCCCAAGTATTAATTCACCACTTTTCTTTTCTGAGGAAGTGAGGCAAAAATTTCCTTTCCCTCTTTCATCGGGGGAAGTGCTTTGGGTGGCTTTTCAGGAAGAGGTCTCAAGATCATAAAGGATCAGGTCTCACCCAGTTTCATCCACATTGCTGTAAAAATGCTTGGTAGTACTTGCTGACCTCTGTACACGAATGCAGCCAGTCTTTCCCCCACCGGTTTGCAGGGCTTCCTCGGATCAAATGGGGGGTTGCCAACCCCCCTGCAATCAACAAGCATCCCCTCCTCGCTTGCTGTCTCTATGGGGCGACTTTCGACCCTTTCCAGGGTCCCCCAGCAGGGCGAAACCAGACATGAGAGATGGAGCCCCATCCTCAAGCGTCTGCATCACCACAAGATCCCAACCAGAAGTCCATCACTTGGCTTTTAAGGGACCACAGAAGGAGCTAAAAGGGAAGAAAATAAGTCCATTCTTCCCCGGATCAATTTCAGAAGCTGCTGCCACTTGCACCTCCACCTTTGGGCTGCTGAGTACCAGCCTGCATGCATACTTGGTGCTGCGGGCACTGGACTATGTGCTGAACTTGGTGCTCTTTGAGCCCTGGCGTGTGCTGCACCTCTCCTATTGGCTATGCGTTTTTGGCCTCTGCTGGCTGCTGCCACAGCTTGCCTTCTGCCTGGCCGGCTACTGCCACCACCATGAGGTGAGGCAAGGCAGGTGACAAAGGGTGGTGGAGCTACTTCCCTCAGCTTGCCACACACCTGCCGAAGCTGTGCAGGGTAAGATTGCCGCACACACCCCAGCCCAGATGTCCTCACCTCCCCCAAGCATTTTTTCACTAACCTGTCTATCAGCTGCATTGCGTTTCTCCATTCATTTCTCAGCCTTTTCCACATGTTTGTAGGACTAAAAAAAAAAGTTCAATTAGACCTTCCAATTTCATGAGATCTTTTTTTTTGCGAGAAATTGGAGAGTCTGATTGAACTTTTTTTTTTAGTCCCACAAACATGTGGCAAAGGCTGAGAAACGAACAGAAAAACACAATGCATTTCATGACAGTCAGAACTAGTCCTTCCATCCCCACCACCACCATCCAGCTGGAACTGATGAAACTTCTTGGATGAAAAGCGAAATGTCTTGTTCTTCCTCAAGGAAAAAAAACATAGTCCAGTTGCCTTTTGAAAAAACACCCTTGAGACAAGTTTGATTGTAATCCAGAGTCATTTATACTGGAAAATAGTAATGAGGGAATTAATGGAAAATACTGAGAGAAGGCAAAAGGAAATATTTACATATTTAAGAACATTTTTTGAGAATATGGATTCCTGCTTACGGAAATCAGTCCAGGGGTTTGTCCATCTCTATCAGCTAGATGTTTGTAGAGGCAGGCATCGAGAAGATAACCATTTTTGTCAATCTCTCTTTTCCCTATTCCACATTCTATGCCAGTCTGCAGGATTCTCCAATTTCCCGGAATATTTTTTGGGATTCATAAGTAGCTACAAGAGAGGGAGCATATTTTTCTTTTCAAAAAAATGGAATATACTTCCTTCTATCCATAGAGGAATCTAATTTGGGAATTTCTATTTATATGGCATCAGAGGCAGTGATACAACCTTGTGATTGCAACATCAAAAATATGGGTGCCACTTTATTTCTGTAAACATTAATAATGCATAGATCCTATATATGATATTCTAAGTATCTATAAATTAATGGATAGGTAAAATGATGATGATGATGATGATGATGATGATGATGGTGATGGTGATGATGGTGATTATGCTGAGTCTTTCAAAGTACTTACAAAGCAAGTCTGTTTAATCTAGCATTTGATTTGTCCTAGAAAATTCTACCAACAATGATTTCCTCTTCAAGGACACGACATTGAAAGCATCATTGAAGACTCCAAGATGGGGAAGCTTTCCCTTAAGAAAAGGAACAAAAAGTCAATTTGCCTTCAACTTTGAAAGTGAGAATCTTTCTGGAAAATTAATTGGCAATCCTCAAGCTTTAACACCAGGAAAATAATTAGAAGCAGGGGCAAGAGCCCAGCAGGAATTCCTTGAAGAATGAAGGATGCCATCTTTCTCACTGCCTGCCATCTCTACAGATGATTTAATCTGCAGAAAAGAAGATTAACAGGTCTTTAAGAGTCAAGAAAAAACTTAAGTAGCAGTTACCCTGGTAACAAGGAAGAAAAGGTGACATTAAAAATGTATTTTTAGCAAAGAGTGACAGTTTTTAGGCAATGGACTCCAACACATTCTTCCTGCGGAGAAGATATCACAGGCACATTACAGAAGATCATCTACATGGAGAAGATACATTACAAGGTAAAATGAATTGTTTTCCTCTGGCAATGAATCCTGTGGGACAGCAATGAAAGTTGTCTTTCTCTCCTGAGCTTCAACTGTCCCCCGTAGCTGTCCTGAACTAGAGGGACCAAGCTGGTAGGCAGCTTGAACCTGGACCAAGTGGTCTCTATGCCCACATAATGCACATAATGCACCTTAAGTGCATTGCATAATTTGCTGGTACAAAGGAAGAGCTGGCACTAGTGAAATCAGTAAGTTTCAGCAAGAAAGTAGATTTCAAGGCATCTTTAATAGCTAAGGAGGGAGGCTTCATGCTACTTGGTGATCAGGAGCTTTTCTTATGGCTGTAGAGGACAAGCATGAGACTTTGATACATTGCAATTCTTATTAAAGTTATCCAAAATATCACACTTTGGAGATTCAGTTTGATGAAGTTCAATTGAGGCAACCAAACTGGATTGGAAAGATCTGAGTGCTAGTAGATGCTCCAAAATGTCTTTGTTATCAAGTTGGATAACTTGGGTATCCAAGTTGGGGATTTGGATACCCAAATCCAATAGATTCAAACAATCAAATTGGCTTAATTTTCAAAAATGACTCATTGATTCAAATTAGGATTTGTTTGATTCATTCATGCTTACTTCTTATATTCTTATAATAAAGGAAATAAGATACTATATGTTATTGAGATGAGATAAGGATAAGCAGAGCAAATGGGTCCTTCATTGAGTACAAAAAAACACCACCGTGTTTCTTTTCTCTCAAAAAATCTGCAGATAGCAGACATTTATAAGGGATCAGATGGAACTGATCAGATTCAGGCAGACAGACAGTCAAAAAGTGAGTAGAATCACTTCATGCAGAAGACATCAGAGATAGGGAGGAGGGCTGGAGGCCTATGGATTTCTAATTGTGATTTTAGGGTTGATGCTTGAGTTTAATGTTCTCTGTTTTGAAATCGTGGCCTTCCGTTTTCATTACTTCATTGCCCATTTCAACTTTGAAAGATAGAAACAAAATTCAAGATACTACTGACAGGTCAAAATAGTGGGCTGAGAATTATGGAACAAAATTAAGCAGAAATAGAAGAAAAGTTTTTCACTTAGGAAACAGAAATCAAAAGTGCACAGACAGCTGATTCAATCAGTAAAAGTATATTGGAATTTAGTTGATTACAAGCTGAGTGGCATGGTTGCACAAAGGAGAAGGTAATGTTAATATCATTTCTAATCATAGGAAGCAATTATTTGATTTTATTTTGTTTTGGTCAGAACCTATGGTGTCCAGTTCTGGGATCACACTTTAAGAAGTGTCTGAACAAGGTGGGACAGATTCAGAGGAAAGCAGCTGCAGCCATCAGTGGATTAGAAAGTAGGCTTCCAGGGGAGAAAATGAGAGAACAGGGCATACTTTTCTTTCCTTCAGAAAAGAACCCAAGCATTTTTCAATAACTGAAAAAGAATACCATGACTTTCCTCTTCCATCTCAGAATAATGTTCTTAAATCACAGGAAGCTGGATTATACATATTGGAAAAAGTTTGCATAATTATAGAAGTAATTGAAAGTGCTACCAAAGGAATTTTTGGCAGTCCTTCCTGGATGTGTTCAAGCGGAGACCAGATAGATGTCTATCAGGGAGGATTCAATATAAATTCCTGCACTGAGCAGCAGGTTGGATCTAATGACTGAACTGGCCCCTTCCAGTCCTACGATAACTTAATGAAAAAACCCCACCCACTTTGATAACTAGTTTCTGATCATATATAAACTATTTACAGTTCTTTTAGTGGGTTTATAGCATTCATAAAACATGAAATAAGAATGTGCTATCTGGTTCCCTTCTACTTATGTCTACTTAAGAAAAAAAATGAGGGGAAAATGTGGTAGCAGTTTTCAAATATCTCAAGAGTTTTCACAAAGAAAAAAAATGAAATTATTCTGGTTCAGACCACACATCAGAAGGTACCTCGTGGCTGTATGAGCTGTCAGACAATAGAACAAGTTCTCCTTTGCTAGACAGAGGCTAGATGGTCATCTTTCAATGATGTTCTAGTGAATCCTGCAGCAAGCAGTATTTCTGCAAGCTTTGAAGTCTCTTAGATCGTGGCTTTTCAACCTTTTCACCAATTGTACCACTTTTAGGATATGGCAATATTCGAGTACCACCTAGCAAGGTGTCAAAAACCTGATGACTGAAAAAAACAAAAAACCTGTTGAAAGTTGCAATTGCACTGAAATGACTTATGACCATTTTTCACACTTATGACCATTGCAGCATGCCCAGGGTCATGTGATTTATATTTGGATGCTTGGCAACTGATTCATATTTATGATGATCACAGTGTTCCAGGGTCATATGATCCCCTTTTGCAACTTTTTGACAAGCAAAGTCAATGGCAGGGCTGCTGGTGGCCAAGTGCTAAGGCAGGACTTCCCTCTCTCCCTCTTTCTCATTGCCATCTCCTTCTGAAGGAAGAATTTGAACACCCCTCCCCCGTATTTTCTCTCTTCCATATAGTCATCAAACAAGGAAAAGCCTCCAGAGACAGAAAAGACAAGCTGCTGAGTGAACTAGCTTTAAAAGGTGCATTTCCCTTTAAGAATTAGCTACTGGCTAGAAAAGAAAGTTAAGCAACCAGCACTTAAGGAAGAAAAAAAATGTAGTAAGCACTGGCTGCCGGCTGCCTTGCCAAATAGCTCCATTCTTAAGTAAAGGAATGCTACAGGCAAAATCCATTCAGGAGAAAAATACTTCAAAATCCCTTGCAGCAAAACTTACAGCTAACAATAGCAGAGCAATAGAAGCTAACAGGAGCCATCAGCCAAATAGAAATTGCCAAACACTCTTTAAGAACAGAAAGCCCACATTGCACAAATCCAAGGACTTCAAAGTCATAAAAGCACATAAGAATCCTTCCACTCTCCATCTCCCTCCCTCCTTGCCTCACCTCCAGCCATTACTGCCTTTTTTCATTCCTCTTGGAGGGTGACCCCCCCCACTGCATTTCTTGCCTGTTTGCTGCTGCCAGCATAGGTGGCTGCCACAGCAGTTATAGATCAGCTCATGGCCAGCCTGCTTGATCTCCTCTCCCCCCACCCTCCTCCTTCTTTCCTTTCAGTGCAGCTAGAGCTGACTCTGCCTTCTCCCAAGGCTGCTGTTTTTTTCTCCCTCTCCCAACCAAACTGCCTCCTTTTATAGCCTCTCCTGTCTCTGTCCCCCTCCTCCTCCTCTCTCATGGGGGAGGGTGAGCAAGAAATGAGCCTAGGGCATTTACCTCGCCCCAGCAGTCTGCTGCTGCAGAGGACTCTCTCACAGTAAGTCCTTGCCTGCACTGGCTCTTTCCCTCCCCCACTACACTTGGCTAGACAGGGCTGCGTACAACCTGCCACTTGTTAATGTACCACAAGTGGTATGCGTACCACCGGTTGAAAAGCCCTGTCTTAGATGACTTCTAAGATCCTTTCAGGTTCTATAAACTGAAAAGAGTATAGAATTCCAATGCCTCTATAACTAGGGAAGGAAGGAGACAGGATGCAGTTTTCTCACCTATAAACACCTTTCCATATTAAAGCCACCTTCTTTATAATATCTCAGGAAAAGTGGAAAGACAGCAGATACCATTTGTTGTGTTTCCCGTTCATTGGCAATTGACAAAGACACATAGTGAAACAACAAGCTCTTTATTACTCTTCTCCTACAACCAAGCAAGCAGCAAAAGGCACACAGGCCTTTTATAGGGCCTGAGATCCAGACAGTGTGAACGAATAGGAATTGACCCTTTTTGCGTATTGTGCATGTGCACAAGGCTGGTGCCACCCTGTCTGGTTCCAGGCAGCTTTTGGTTTGCAACAATTCTGAGCCTGCTTTCTGCTCTAGCAGGCTCAGGACACAACACCCCTCTCCCCTAGATAAAACACACCTAGCTTTACGCACAGGTACATTGTTCAAGGCAGGGATAGTGGTGTCACTCTGGTCTGCACACCTAGGGGGTCTATCGACAAAGGAAACTCCAGACGGCGCAGAGATGAGTCTCCAGGCACGACCAGCGTTGCCGTGTACCAGAACCGGAAGTCCTTTGTGCTAGATTTTGAGATGACTCCCCAGCAATGAGGATGTCATCAAAGTAGGGACAGACCCCAGGAATACCACGAAGTGTGCACTCCATGACACTTTGGAATATGCCAGGGGCTACATTAACCCCAAATTGCAGTCTTTAACCTTAAAGGCCGCCCTGTGTGTTACAATTGTCTGGGCCTCTGCAGTTGCCTCATCAACAGGTAGTTGTTGATAGGCCTGTGCCAAATCAAGTTTCACAAAAATGCGCCCCCCCTTTGAGGGAGGCCAGAATGTGGCTTACAACAGGCACTGGATATGTGTGCTGTTGCAATGCTTTATTCAATGTGCACTTATAGTCTGCGCATATGCGGACTTCTCCATTAGCCTTTAGAGGCATTACTATGGGGGATTCCCATTGACTAGAGTCCACAGGTTCTAAGATGCCCTGCTGGAGCAATTTGTCCAGCTCTGCATCTATTTTGCTTTTGAGGGCAAAAGGCACCCTTCTAGGCTTGACCCTGATGGGCATGATAGTTGGGTCTAAACGTAATGCAATAGGAGGCTCCTTGTAGGATCCTAGCTCTGACCTAAACACATCAGCAAACTCCTTGCAGACTTCTGCAAGGCCCAACGTTTGCAAGTTGTGAAGCCCAGTCACTTGGATTCCCAGAGCCTCAAACCAATTGAGTCCAATAAGACTCGTGCGCTCACCCCCAACAACCACCACATCCAGGAAACCCTCAAAATCCTTACGCTGCACCTTGAGCATGGCCTCCCCCTTCACACTGACTTTGGAATTCTGAAAATCAGTGAGTATTAAATTCGATGGCCTGGGTTTAACTTGAAGGCCACTACTGCTGCAAATCCTTTTGAAGGTGTCAAGTGAAATGATTGATAGAGCGGACCCTGTGTCCAACTCCATCAATAAGGAACCCTTTGCAACTTCACATCAATGCAAAGTTTTTTCTTGAGGGGCTTGTGTGTCCCTGTCCTCAGGATACTCCTGCACGATGCGCAGAAACCCACCCTGTGTTGGCTGGGGACCCTGATACCTTTCTGAAGCATTTCTTCCTGAGGTTGGACCTTCTGTGACCCAAACAGATGGAGACAATGTGGCCTTGCCTGCCACATGCCCGGCAAATGGTGGAGCAAAATCTTCAGTCAGCTCGCTTGTGGTATCCTCTGCACCCAAAGCACTGAAGAGATGCTGGAGCCTTGTCTGGATGCCCTTCGGCCTTCTTTCTGCTGGCTGGTGAAGTCTGTCCACCTCCTCTTCAGGATCCGCTTCTGAATCTTCTCAAGCGTCCTCTTGATAGACAGTCACAGTGGCTGGAGGTTCCTGGTGAGCCACAAAGCCTTCACAGCGCCGCCTGCTGCTTCCTCAGCTGCAACCTCTCTTAAAGCATCTTGGAATGATACCTCTACTTTCGCAAAGATCTTCTGTTGCAGGTCTGTACTTCGTAAGCCACACACAAAGCGATCTAGCAGCCTCTCTTCCAGATCCTTGAACTCACAAGGCTTGTCTTAAGGCAGCAATGAAGTCCACAGCAGATTCACCCGGCCTCTGGTCTCTCTGCTCGAACGTGTGCCTCCAAGCGATGACAGATAATTTAGGCTGAAAATGTTCCTTCAGCATCTTCTTCAAATCAGCATACGTTACTGACTCCAGAAGTGCAAGGGCCACCAGATTTTCCACGATGTCAAAAGCTTCCTGTCCACAGGCACACAGAAGAGTTGCTGCCTTCAGGCCATCTTCCCTGATTTGATTTAATCTAAAGTAGTTCTCCACCCTTGCTACGTATGAATTCCATCTCTCCAGGTAGGAGACATCAAAGTCAGTCAGGTGGCCAATTTTTGACATCGTAAACTTTTATGGCCTTCGCTAATTGCCTCTGCAAGCTAGTACATTTTTTGGGAAAGGGTCCTTTCGCTGAGTTCACCTCCAGCGATGCTATACTGGCAGGCTGAGTCACGAATGCAGGACACCGTCTTCCGTCTTCCACTTTCTCGGTGAGTCTTATTTGTTCATTTTGCTTGCAGGGATCCCACCTTCGTCGCCACTGTTGTGTTTCCCATTCATTGGCAATTGACGAAGACACATGGTGAAACAACAAGCTCTTTATTACTCTTCTCCTACAACCAAGCAAGCAGCAAAAGATACGCAGGCCTTTTATAGGGCCTGAGATCCAGACAGTGTGAACGAATAGGAATTGACCCTTTTCGCAACTTGCGCATGTGCACAAGGCTGGCACCACCCTGTCTGGTCCCGGGCAGCTTTTGGTTTGCCCGGGACCGTTTGCAACAATTCTGAGCCTGCTTTCTGCTCTAGCAGGCTCAGGACACAACACCATTGTTGTCTATAGGACACACTAGCATGGTACTGAACCAGTGACCATCCCACCAAGTAACATTCAACAGTGTATCTGATCAGTTTCATATGTGGAAATAGGGGAACAGCAATAAATTATTTTGAACTAACTTTGGGAATATCATGTTAGCTGAATCAGCCTGAGTCTTTTCATTTGAGTACTCAGAATAATGAAATCTCTTTCCCTTCTCACTGTGTTTCTCTTCCATATTTTGTTCTTAATCACTTCCATCCCTTGTTCCTTGGTGAAAAAAACAATTTTTTTCACAAAATTATAAAACAATTCCGAAATAAATAATTTAGGCAGTGAACCAAGGGTTTAGAAATCTATTATTAAATTAAAATATTGCATATTTTAACAAATGAATATATCTTCTATGTTGCTATAACTGAAAAAATGTACACCAGTGAATAATGTAAAACACAAGGAAAAATGCATCAAAGAAACTGGGTCAGATAATATTTTATTCTACTTTATGAACCCTCCATTTTCCAAACAATTAAAGGGCATCATTATCAAAATAATACAAATGTGCAACCGACTCTCATTTTTGTGCTACCTGGAAGAGCATTTTCCATCCACCTGTCTGCAAGGACTTTATCAAATTTGTCTCTTTTCTATCACAGTCATATGATTCCAGGTCATTTGCACACTCTCTGGATTAATTAAAGTTTCAGTTCAATCCTTTAATAGACCAATCAATAATTTAGGGAGCAAAGAAATCATTTTTGGGGAAGACTGCAGGATGGACTTTTCTAAAGTCAGAGGATTGCTTGAATCTTTTGCTTGATACAATAAAGGGCGAGATTTCAAACAGAATGGCAGATTGGACTTCATGTGACAGGTTAAGCAATGTCTATGAACATAGAACATGGAAGAGAATGTAGAGCTCTTCTGATGGAGGTAAACTCTTTATCTCCCTAACATTGTTGTGGTTTGACATTGCTAGGTCTGGAAGGGAGAAAATAAGAAATATCTAGCAGGAAGGAAGAAAAGTCATATTTTCTTTCATATTTCTTTAAAATAGCAAAGACAGTGTTGCTTTGCTAATGATTTGGTAATGGAACTGATGATTTTTGTCTGTGTAATCTTTCTTTTTTGGTAGGAGTACACTTTGGTAGGAGTACATCCTAGCTCAGTGGTGGCAAGCGTATGGCACGGGTGCCAGAGGCGGCACTCAGAGCCCTCTCTGTGGGCGTGCATGCTATCGCCCCAGTCCTAGGCCTTCAGCTGGGTTCTATAAAACCTTTCCGCTTTAGGCCTCCGCTGCCATGTGCAAAAAAAAAGGTTCAATCAATCAGTCAATTTCAACTTCTCGCGGGGAAAAAAAGATCTTGCAAAGTTGGAATTGATTGATTGAACTTTTTAGTCTCATCCAGTCTGCTGTTACCACTGCAGCCACACCCAGCCAATGGGCCACCCCCCAATTGGCCACACCCAGCCAATGGGCCCCACCCAGACAATGGGCCACACCCACCCGGCACCCGACGATGCATAAGTGGGTTTTGGGTTGCAGTTTGGGCACTCAGCCTCTAAAAGGTTCGCCATCACTGTCCTAGCTTATTCCAGTTTTGTAATTTTCTGTTTTGGGTACCAAGCTCCCATAAACCTGAATGTCAGAAGTAAGTAACCTTGGGACGAGGTAACATCATAAAATGGATGGAGTCCCATCACAGATGAGGAGAAGAATGGAGTAAAGAGAGGAATATTCTGGTATCTGCATGTAGTATGATTGTACCATTATAAATTTCATCTCTTCTCCACCTTAAGGGAAAGGAACTAGGAAGACTAGGAAGACTGATTGAAACAAGAAGATGATGAGGTATAGGAGGAAGGAAAATTGAAAGCACATATCAAAGACCACTTTGAATATCTTGCTCCCATGAAGAAACTATGTACTATATTAAAGTAGTGGCATGTCATGTTTTCCCAGAATTGTGTCCAACACCTGTAGTCCACATGGATATATCCATGTATAGTAGTTTTCTTTGCAACAAAATGGTTTTCAGCTTTACCAGGGTATATGTTTTAACTTCTATTTCTTTTAGAAATTTAGACAAGTTTAAAAAAAACAACATGGGTGCACTTACAAAGTTTTTAAGAACCCCTTTCATAATATTAGTGTTTCTTATCCTCAGCAATTTTAAGCTGTGTAGATTTCAACTCCCTGATGGGAGTTGAAGTTCACACATCTTAATATTGCTAAGGTTGAGAATCACTAGTATAGGGCAGCAGTCCCCAACTTTTTTGGCACCAAGGGGCTGTTTTTGTGGAAGACATTTTTTCCATGGACTGGTGGGGGGATGCTTTTGGTTTTGCTCACTGGCCCCTGCTGACCTCCTGCTGTGCACCCTGGTTCCTAACAAGCCATGGACTGGTACTAATCTGTGGCCTGGGAGTTAGGGACACCTGGTATGGGGAATATTTACCAAATCTTCACTGTTCTCTTTCATTCTTGGATCACTAAATGGTCGAATCTGTAAGGACCAACTTCAACTAACTACCCAAGAAAGCAGAACTTTTGAAACAGGCATTGTCTCAAAGGGATACTTTTATTAGGGGTCAGTGACAGTAGGGAAGTCAAGGCAAGATCTAGGGGAAATCCCACACAAATGGTATAGTTAAGCTAGCAATATTCCTCCTCCCACCAAAATCATAATGTCCATTTGAATTTCAGCCAATCCACAGATGGAATGATGTGTGGGTAACTGGCACAGTTGGCGTGCATCTCAAGGTCTTCTCCAGCTTTTGTTTCTCTGTAACCGTCTCCCTGACAAGGGAGACGCATTCGTTTCTCAAGGATAGAAGCAGGAGAGGGAAAGTAGAAAGCAAAAGTTATTCCAAGCTCCCCCTCCCCCCAGCAGAATGGTAGGCCCCAAAATAGAATATAAATGCAAGGGAAAACACAGAGGCTTTGGGGACCTGACATACGCCTCCCCCAGAAGTACAGGGGGGATGGGGAACAACAACAACATAGAAAGTCAGTGAGGTTTGTCAGGAAATGTAGAATGAAAGTGTTTTAAAAATTTAGGGGCTCTAATGTGTCTCTTGTACACCCACTCATTCTGAGCAGAGGGGAGGTTCTTCCAAGCCACTAGGTACTCTGTCACCCCACGGTGTGTTTGAGAGTATAAAATGTCCTTGATTTCAAAATGTTGTTCTCCCTCAATCATGATCGGTATTGGCACCGGTGGTACAGGAGGCCTGAGATTGGAGGTAATCTCTGGTTTGAGCAACCTGCAGTGGAAAACAGGGTGGATTTTCCATAGATTCTTTGGAAAATCTAATTCAACAGTCACAGGATTGATAATGTGCTTAACTCAAAAAGGTCTTATAAATTTAGGCCCCAATTACTTTGAAGATTGTAAAGACTGTAAATATTTCATAAAGAGGAACACACTGTCTCCAACTTTATATGGTTTCTGCTCTACTCTCCGTTTGTCAGCTTGGGCTTTACAGGCCTCCCTGGCTTCATCCAGGGCCTTCCTGACCACTGGCCAGGTGTTTTGCAATTGTTTGATCCACTCCTACAAGGAAGGGATCTCAGATTCTTTGGTGGGAAGTTCAGGTATGGCCACAAAGGTTTGATCATTTGCTACTTGAAATGGAGTGAAACCAATACTAGAGTGTACAACATTATTATAGACAACCCCAGCAAATGGTAGCAGGTTGGCCCAATTGTCTTGTTGGTAATTAATAAAACATTTCAGGTATTGTTCTAGAACTGAGTTAAGCTTCTCTGTCCCCCCATTCATTTGAGGATGGTGGAAAGATGATAGCCCTTGATTAGAACCCATCAAGTCCAGAAAAGTCTTCCAGAATTTAGAAGTGAATTGAACCTCTCAGTCTGAAAGTATACGTTGTGGAGCCCCGTGAAATTGATATATGTTCTGCACAAAGAGTTTAGCTAAAGTCTTTGCAGTTGGAATCTTGGGGCATGGAATGAAATGAACTTGTCTGGAGAACAAGTCTGTTACGATCCAAGTTACAGTGTTTCCAGCACTTTCAGGCAGTTCTACAATGAAATCCATAGAAATCTCTCTCCAGGGTGCTGATGGACTTGCAACTGGCTGCAGCAGTCCTGGAGATTTCCCTTGTCACCTTCTGACAGCTGCACATGTGGGGCAACTGGCCACATAGTTTTCTATGTCCTTTTTCAATGCAGGCCACCAAAATTGTCTCTTAATAAGATGTAGGTTTTTTTTACAAAACCAAAGCATCCAGCAGTTTTCGAATCATGTCCTGCTTGCATCACTTTAAGTCTTAAGGCTGCTGGGACATAAAGTTTCTCACCAATCCATGCTAATACATCTTTTAATGTACACAGGTTATTATGGTTACGAAACCATTCATCTGTTTCTAAGGCAGTTTTAAATTCCTGTAATAAAGTATTTCCAACAGATTCCACTGGTTTTGATTGGGCCCTAGTGGTTACAGGGGCCATCAATTGATAAGGATGTAGAAATGGTTTGGTCACTTCTGCTTTCTTACTGTTATATTGTAGTAATCTGGATAAGGCATCAGCTAGAAAATTCTTCCCCCAGGGAGGTAATGAATTGTAAAATTGAAATGATGGAAATGTTGGGACCATCTTGTTTGTTTAAGGGAGAGTTTTCTGGGTGTTTTCATGGCTTCAAGGTTCTTATGATCAGTCTATACTTGAAACGGTACTTTATTTCCTTCAAGGAAATGTCTCCAAGTTAGTAAAGTCCACCATACAGTGTAGGCCTATTTCTCCCAGGCTGCCCACCTCTATTCAGTCTCTGACAATTTTCTTGAGGTGTAAGTACAATATTACAATTGTCCTTCTTTATTTCTTTGGAGCAAAACTGCTCCCACAGCCACATCGCTGGCATCAGCCTGAATTATAAAGGGTTATTCTGGGTCCAGGTGTTTCAAAACTGGCTCCATAGAAAAAAGTCTCTTATGTTTCTCAAAAGCCGCTTGACATTCTCCTGTCCATTTTAATGGTTGACTGGTCTTTAACAGGTTTGTAATTGGGAGGGCAATCTGTGCAAAAGATGGGATGAATTGTCTATAGAAATTTGCAAATCCTAGAAAATTTTGGAGTTGTTTCCTGGTTTTCGGGGGTGCCCAGTCTAAGAGGCCTTTGAACTATGGTGCTGGATAAGACTCCTGTGAGTCCCTTGGACTGCAAGGCATTCAAACAGGTCAGTCCTAGAGGAGATCAACCCTGACTGCTCTTTAGAAGGCCAGATCCTGAAGTTGAAACTCAAATACTTTGGCCACCTAATGAGAAGGAAGGACTCACTGCAGAAGAGCCTAATGCTGGGAAAGATTGAGGGCAATAGAAGAATGGGATGACAGCGAATGAGGTGGCTGGATGGAGTCACTGAAGCAGCAGGCGTGAGCTTAAATGGACTCCAGAAGATGGTAGAGGACAGGAAGATCTGGAGGAACATTGTCCATGGGATGACGATGGGTCGGACACGACTTCGCAACTAACAACAACAGTCTAAGACTGCCCTCACTTTCTCTGGGTCTATCTCTATCCCTTCATTTGATATGCGATAACCCAGGTAATCAATATAATCTTTGTGAAATTCACATTTTGATAGTTTGGCATACATTTTGGCAAAGCGTAGATTTTTTCAGTACTGCTCTGATTAGCTTAATGTGCTCATCTTTTGTTTCGGTGTAAATAAGGATATCGTTCAGGTAAACTAGGACCCCCTTATACAAGTGATCACATAGGACTTTATTGATCAGTTCCATGAATACTGCAGGGGCCCCCTGTAACCCAAATGGGAAACTTTAAATTGGAAACAACCCAATGGGCAATTGAAAGAACTTTTCCACTCATCTCCTTTCTTTATTCTTATGCAACAATAAATCTCTCTCAAGTCCAGTTTTGAGAATTTTTTTCCTTTCGATAGGTGCGCTAACATGTCTTTCATTAAAGGTAATGGATACATGTTTTCCATGCACAGAGCGTTCAGGCTCCTATAATCTACACAGAGACAAAGAGAGCCATCTTTCTTTTGTGTGAATAACACAGGGGTTGCTACCCAGGGTCTAGCTGGCTTGATAAACCCCTGCTCTAAGTTCATTTTAATAAATTTCTCCAGGTCATTCAATTCCCTAGGAGTCTTCAAATACATTTTTGGTTTTGGTCTGTCCTCTGCTTGCTGAAGGCTTCAGCCAAATCTTGGTATTCCATTGGGAGGCTTTGCAAGTCTGACTCACTGAGGGTGGAGGCAAGATCACAACCATAATCCACATCTCCCACTGTTTTCTTTAGTGACGAGTAGGGCTTCCCCCTGTGGGAATCTCAGTTGCCTTCTCTCCAGTTGATCATGGGGTTCCACTTCTTTAGCCAAGCCAGTCCCAGAACTAATGGCTACTCCATTCCTGGAGCCACAATAAACGTTAAAGTCTCTGTATGGCCACCAAGTCAATGTATAAGGGTCTGGTGGCAAAACTGGCAGGCACTCCCCCTGCAACTAAACCATCTAATTGGTAAAAAGTAATTGGAGTCTTAAGCCTCCTGAGGGGAATCCTCATTTTTCCCAGTAGTTCTGGGCTAATCATGCACCAGGTACATCCTGAGTCCAGCAAGGCTGCTAATTTCACTATCCTCCCAGTGCCAGGTATGGAAAGTTCTAAGGGCACTGTTATGGGGTCAATTGGCCCACTCACCAGTGGATGGTCCTCATAATTGTCCTCTGCTGCCCCTGGATCATCATAGTATGGAGTCGGAGCTCGACCCTCTCAATTGCAATCCCAGAGGAGCTCTATGACTTCCCCAGATCTCATTGCAGTCTCCCTGGGGCACAATTGGGTCCTCAGGGGTCTCCTGGCCAGTAGATGATCCCCTCTCTTTGCAGGTGTCTTACTGCGGCAATCCATGGCTTGATGTCCCTCTTTGCCACATTTGAAGGAGACAGTGCTGCGAGGTGGGGCAGGTGAAGCTCGCTTCTCAGTCTGCTGCTTGAAGCTTGGTCTCACCGGGCAATGCAGATGCATGCATTGATCAATCTCCACTTCCTCAGCTAGCAGACACCAGTCATACAGCTGCCCTGTGGCTCCATGGGCTACACAGGCATTATACAGCTCTTTGTTGAGTCCATCCTGTAAACAGCTTACCAGGATGTACTCTGGCCAGCACAGGTGACTGGCCAACTCTCTGAACTCCTCAGTATACTCAGAGACTGGTCTTCTTCCTTGCTTCACTGTCTTAATTCACTCCAGGGCTTTCTTATCAGCTAGCTGGTCTTCGAAATACCTGCAGAGTGCAGCCATAAAATGATTGAAGTTTCTCAATTCGGGTGTGTTGCAGTTGTAAAGGGTCACCATCAGTCAGCTGCTCCATCTTCCAGGGCCAGGGTGACTATGCAAACTTTCTCGACATCAGTAGGCAATGTTCTCCCATAGATTTGCATGTAGGCGAACACTTGTGCCAGGAAATTCCCCAATCGCTTCATATCTCCATCAAATGTCACTCAGATTGGAACTGGTTTCACCTTGGCTGGCTGAGGCAGTCTGCCTCTGGCTCCTTGAGATGGATGGCCCCACTACTGTGCTGCCTCCTGGGCTCCAGCTGCTGCCATCTCTCAGATCTCTCCCTCCTCCGATTCCCGCCCCCCGACTCTTCTTCTGACTCACGGCTTTCCTTCAGCTGCATCTTAAATTCATCAAGGGTCTTTTTCACATACTCCATCACAGCTTCCATTGCCCCCCGATTTTAGTTCCTTCTTTTTTCCATCTTTGTCGGTAGGTGCACGCTCTGGATTTTTCTTCTTTGCTTTTTTCTTCCCTCTGCCTCAAGTAAGAGTGACTTTCGGGGCTAACACCTCCCATCCTTCCTTCTTTCTGACCCCGAGTGACCATCTGGCTCAATCTTCTTCACCAGAAGTCCAGCCTCTTCCAGGTCCCTGGAGAGGCTTTCATTGGCTTTTAGGCAGAGATCTTTGGACCATTTCTCTGCCTGGAATTCTTCCATGTAGAAATAGTTTGCGACTCCCCCAGTAGGGCAGCAGCTTCTCCGGGTTGAGTACTATGCAGATCTCACCTTATGTAAGGACCGACTTCAACTAACCACCCAAGAAAACAGAACTCTTGAAACAGGCGTCTCAAAAGGATACTTTTATTAGGGGTCAGTGACAGTAGGGAAGTCAAGGCAAGCTCTAGGGGTAATCCTGCACAAACGGTATAGTTAAGCTAGCAATATTCCTCCTCCCACCAAAGTCATAATGTCCATTTGAATTCCAGCCAATCTACAGGTGGTATGATGTGCGGGTAACTGGCACAGTTGGCGTGTATCTCAAGGTCTTCTCCAGCTTTCCTTTCTCTGTAACCGTCTCCCTGATAAGGGAGATGCATTCCTTTCTCAAGAATAGAGGCAGGAGAGGTAAAGTAGAAAGCAAAAGTTATCCCAAGCTCCCCCTCCCCCCAGCAGAATGGCAGGCCCCAAAATAGAATGTGTATGCAAGAGAAAACACAGAGGCTTTGGGGACCTGACAGAATCATTTTTTTCCTGTATTTTCATCTTCTCACCTACTTAAGCAGAATATCAAGCTGGGAAGTTCTGGGAGCTGAAATTCATACAGCTTAAATTTGTGAGGTTGAGAAAAAGTGCATAACATGTGGGGAGGGGCTGTTCCTTGTTCAGTCAAAAACCTACTATAGTCCCAGCGTTAAAAGTTGCAAATTATCTTTGGACCACCGTGAGAAGTGAGTGTGATTTTTATCGTTATTCACACAATAAAGGGTAAGGGTAAGGATCATCTCATTTTGAAAATTGCAAACAACTAGTTTCAGCTCATGAAAAATAGGTACATCAATACCTTAATGGAAAATGGACTTCCGGTGGCTCCGCTGGCGTCACTGCAGCCTCCTTCGGAGGCTCCGTTCTCCTGGGTTTTGTAAAGCCGCAAAACAGCGAACATCAGCTGTTTTTTTGCGGTGAAAAATTCCCCCTTCGGGTGAAGAAGGGGTGAAGAGCATCAGGCGTGGGTTGAGCTCCTCTAAAAAACCCCTGAAAAAGTTTTCAGGGGGAAAGAGTGAGAGCTCCCCAGGCACTCAAAGACGCTCCTGCCCAGGGATGCTTCTGTCTATAGACAGAAAAAGATGCTGCGACCATTCCTGCTCAAGATAAATTTTATAGAGAGACCTAAATGCAGGCGGAGTGAACACAGGAGTTTTATATTGCAAGTAATTTTTTATATTTTATATTTTACTTCTGACCACAACCGCTTTTACAATCAACATAAAGATGGTGATCGCTCTCACTGTAAAGGGAAAGTGACTGGAAAGTGAAAGTGAATTTTTTTTAGAGTAAAGCCAGAGCGACCGCTTAGATTTAAATTTCAAAATCCTACAAATTACAATTAAATTTATATTTGAAGAAGAAAAGAAGAGGAAAAATTTTGGCAATATACACCTAAAGTTTTTTTTTATTTAAAGTAATTTTTTACAAGTGACTGAATATAGAATGGCTGCCAGACAAACAAAAATAGCTTCTGCGAAGGTTGCAATATCTTCTCCGGCTCAGCCTTCTAAATTACAAGCAAGTAGTTTTTCTGCTCCCCCAGCTTCTTTAACATCTACAGAGTCTCAAGCCCCCTTGTCTACTCAATCTCCTCCAGAAATGCTTACCATGAAAGATTTGCAGGCTGCATTATCAATAATGACTGACAATATAGAGAAAGGTATGGAAAAATTGGAGAAAAAGATTGAGGAACAAGTTAAAGGTGTAACTGATGAACTGGAGACAATTAAAGAAACAATTGAGACTCACAATATTGTGATAAGAGAAGATATTGTGGAAGCTATTAAGGGGGTTTGGGATTACACTTTGAGAGTTGAAGAGAAGGTGGAAGGGGTTGAGCAACAAATTGAGGGAAAACTTGATGAAATTAAAAGTGATATACAAGATCAAGCAGTCATGGTACAATATAATCAAATGATGTCTGCTATTAGAATTAGAGGGCTGAAGGAGGTTGCAAATGAGAATCAGGAAGACTTGAGAAGAATTTTTGAAGAAGCTTTGGCACAATTTTTAGAAGATGGAGTACAAAATGTCTCTTGGCAGATTGATAGGATCTACAGAGTTAATTCATGGATTGCAAGACAAAGAAATTTACCTAGAGACATTGTGATTTATTTTGTTACAAGGAAATTCAGAAATCACATTCTTACAATATCTTACAATAAGAAATTAAGTGTTGCTGGTCAGGAGGTTGTGGTTTTGAAGGAGATTCCTCCGAAGATGTTAAGAGCAAGAAAAGATTATGCATTTTTGGTGGCTGAACTTAAAAAACATGTTTTACAATTTAGGTGGGAGGCTCCAGCTGGACTTTCATTATTTTACCAGGGTAATAGATACCGCTTGAATTCTGTTGGGAAAGCGAAAGATTTTTTTGAGAATGTGCTGAAGGCTGGTAAACCCCCATCTCCAATACCAAAAAGTGCAGATTCACCAAAAGAGAGAGATATGGAGTTAAAACAACAAATACAGTCTTCAGAGTCACAACCCCTTGCAGCATCAGGAGTCGACAAAGGAGTTTTGATGGAGCTGCCCACACAGAGCATTGATATTTTTCAGCCTTTGGAAGTAGAGAAGCCTAAAGATCAAAGGCAAACAAGAGCAACTACTAAACGCATGGAACAACAAGAAAAGGAACAACAAGTACGTACAATTCAAGCTGTATCTACATGTCTGGAAGCCATGGGAGCAAGACCAAAGAAGAAAATGGATGAAAAAGTTGATTTGGCCTTGCAAAAGCTTTCTCAAGTTGGTCATGTCAAATAAATATTTGACATGGAATGTCAATGGTTTAAATTCTCCACAGAAAAGGAAGAAGATATTTCATTATTTGATTCAATCTAAAAATGATGTAATTTGTTTACAAGAAACACATATTAGAATTACTGACCAGAAATATTTGATAAATAATAAATTAGGTTCACATTTTGTGGCAGCGGCTGCTGAGAAGAAGAATGGAATTGTTATCTATGTTTTTTTTTAAATATTTTTTTATTAAATTTTAAAAACTTTTAACAAAATTATAACATAATAACATAATAACTCAACTGAAAACAAACAAATAACATATTTAACAATCACTACAAATAGCTGCTCGGAACCCCCCCCCACATCCTCCAACAACCTAAACCCTCTTCTATCCTTCTAACTACATACTTTCGCCTTTCTGTACATCTTCCCTCCACTCACCTCTATTCCCTATCTCCACCCTCTAACCCTCTACACCTTCACTCCACCTTCCTCACCATCCAATGCGGTGTCCAGAGTTTTCCCGAACGCCCTAAAAAAGAAAAAAATCTATTCCCTTAATACCCCCAACTACAGTTGAGAAACATAATCTATTACTTATTATCTCCCTCCCCACTCCCCCCCAGGCTTCCCAGAGTGAATACAGAGTAAGAACGCAAGAAACCCCGCTAAACTACTATTTTATAACTATTTTATAACTATTTATCTGTATATCAAATCTAGTTCTTTCAATTGATATTTCTTTTGCATATAGTCAATCCATTTTTTCCATTCCATCAAAAATGCTTCATTTGAGTGGTTTTTCAGGTATGCTGATATCTTAGCCATCTCCACAAGATGGGTAACTTTTAGTGTCCATTCTTCAAGAGATGGTATTTCAGATGTCTTCCAATATTGTCCCACCAACAATCTTGCGGCCGTAATCAAGTTCAAGATCAGCTTAGTCTCTATGGTGGTACAGTCCTTTGTAATACCCAACAAGAATAACTGAGGTAAAAACTCAATACGCTTTTTCAAAATATTTTGAAGAATCCACCATATTTTTATCCAAAAAGCCTTAATTTTTTTACAAGTCCACCAAATGTGAAAATAAGTAGCGTCCATAGAATCACATCTCCAACATTTGGGTTGCATATTTGGGTACATAAGCGATAATTTTTTTGGATCTAAATGCCATCTATAAAACATTTTATAAAAATTTTCTCTTAAATGCTGAGCTTGTGTAAATTTAACATTTTTCACCCATATTCTTTTCCAAGTTTCTATCATAATTGGGTGTCCAAAATTACCTTCCCACTTAATCATACAATCTTTAACTAATTCAGTTCCAGAATCAATTTCAATTAAAGCGTCATATATTCTTTTGATATGCATAACTCTTTGGTCTCTAGCTTGTATAATTAATTTTTCATCCTTTAAAGAAAAACCCATCTTAACATCTTTTTGCCATCTAGCTTGAAGTTGTGCATGATGATACCAATTGTGAGCTATACCTTCCTCCTTTAATCTATCTAATGATTTCAGTTCTAGGCTATTCCCTTCTTTAATTAAAAGTTTATCATATGGCACCACATCCTGAATTTGTTGTATACCTACACTCTGTATTGCATGCCTGGGAACTGTCCATAAAGGGATTTTACCACATAATTTATAATAATACTTTCTCCAGACACGCAACATAGAGTTTCTTAGTATATGCTATTGGAGTTGAAGAAAAATTGGAAAATGTTGAGCAACAGCTTGAGGAAAAATTAGAAGAAATTAGAAGTGATGTACAGGACCAGGCTATTTTGACACAATTCCATCAGATGCAGTTTGCTGTTAGAATTAGAGGACTTAGAGACATACCAAATGATAATCAAGAGGATTTAAGAAAAAATTTTATTGAAGCCTTAGCAAAATTTCTGGATGACACGGTTGAGAACGTAGCCTGGCAGATAGAACGGCTATTCAGGATGAATTCACATATAGCTGCACAAAGAAATTTGCCCAGAGACATTGTGATATATTTTAACACAAGAAAATTCAGAAATTGGGTTCTTTCTACAGCATATAACAAACAACTAAGTGTTGCTGGTCAAGAAGTACAGGTTTTGAAAGAGATCCCTCCTAAAATGTTGAGATCAAGGAAAGACTATGTTTTTTTGACGGAGGAGCTTAAAAAAAGAGAGATACAATATAGATGGGAGGTACCAACTGGACTTTCTTTGTTTTTTAAAAATAATAGATACCGTTTGACTTCTGTTGCTAAAGCGAAGGATTTTTTTGAGAATATATTGATGGCTGATAGATCTACCTCCCCAAGACCTAAGAGGGCAACGCTGGTTAAAGACATAGAATTATTGCAATCTACGGAACTTCAACTACCTCGACTAATTTCATCGGTAGTTATGGATAAAGCAGTTGAACAACCAGTGCAGTCTATTGATATTTTTCAACCTTTGGTAGTTGACAAGGCTAAAGAACCAAGGCATGTACGTGAACCTACAAAGAATATTGAACAAAGAGAAAAAACACAACCAACTCATACAAAGCAAGCTGATCTGACATCTATGGAAGCCATGGGAGCAAGACCTAAGAGGCAGGAAGTAGTGGAAC
Organism: Bothrops alternatus; assembly: GCA_034064705.1. Classification (NCBI taxonomy): domain Eukaryota; kingdom Metazoa; phylum Chordata; class Lepidosauria; order Squamata; family Viperidae; genus Bothrops; species Bothrops alternatus. The sequence goes on from JARGCV010000085.1 coordinate 11,863,846, forward strand.
GGTCTTTGCAGAAGCTTTCGCGTAAAGGTCATGTCAAATAAATATTTGACATGGAATGTTAATGGTTTAAATTCTCCACAGAAAAGGAAGAAGATTTTTCATTATTTGAAGCAATGTAAAAATGATGTAATTTGTCTACAAGAAACTCACATTAGAACTTCGGACCAGAAATATTTGATAAATAATATGTTGGGTACACATTTTGTGGCAGCATTTTCAGAGAAAAAAAATGGAATTGTTATTTATGTTAAAAATCACATAAAAGCTAAATTAATAGAAGCAGATAATCAAGGAAGATTTTTAGCTATAGAAATTTTATTGGACGGGAAGAAAGTTCTTTTGATGGGTATATATGCCCCAAACCAAAAACAAGGTATATTTTACAAATCATTACATAAAAAAATAATACAATTGGACTATAGATCTTGTATTTTAATGGGAGATTGGAATGGAATCCTTGATGCTGGTTTGGACAAGAAAAAGATTTCATTTGTTCCTCAATCGCGTTCAATTTTGCCTAAATCCTTTTTTGATATTAAAGATGATTTTAATTTGTTAGATATATGGAGAGAAAGACATGGTAGAGATCAAGAGTTTACTTTTTTTTCTGATAGACATCAATCATTCTCTAGAATTGACTTTATTTTAACTACTAGTGACTTTATGTTAAGTTTAAAGAAAGTTAAAATTTTACCTAATGTACTGTCTGATCATAACCCAGTTATGATGGAATTAAGGACTGGTCAAATTCCTAGCAGATCCTGGAGACTTAATGAAAATTTGTTTAAATATGATATGTATGTGGAAGAATGTAAAAAGGCTATCAAGGAATTTTTTATGTTAAATAAGAATAGAGGTACATCAATAGAAACGGTGTGGGACTCTAGTAAAGCCCACATGCGTGGAATATTAATTGAAATGAATGTAAGGCATAGACATAAACAAGAGGAAAAGAGGAGAGTTTTAGAAGCGGAAATAAGAAAGAAAGAGTTATTATTAATAGATAAGCCAGATGATAGTAATATTAAAGAAGGGATAAAGGTTTTACGGAAACAATTTGACGTGTTGATGACTGACCAGGTTGCCAGAAATATACAATATGCTAAGCATAACACTTTTTTTAATGCTAATAAACCTGGTAGATGGTTGGCTTATACATTAAGGAAAAAACAAAAATCCCGATTAATTGAGAAGGTAGAATATAAGGGGCAAGAAGTATTTCATCAAGAAACTATTAAGAAGGCTTTTCTAGAGTTTTACACCAAATTGTATGCTGAAGAAAAAGTTCATGAGAAAGAGATAGATGCCTTTTTACAAAATCAAAATGTTATGGAAATTACTTTGGATCAAAGAGATAGATTAAATGCCTTGATTAAATCAGAAGAAATTATTGATGCAATTAAGCAATTGAAATTAGGGAAATCTCCAGGAACTGATGGTTTCACCACGATTTATTATAAGTGTTTGCAGGAGGAAATGGTGGAACCTTTGAGGGAGTTATTTGTAAATATACAAGAGGGTGGTCGGGTTCCACCCTCTTGGAAAACGGCTAATGTTTGCTTGATTCCTAAAGAGGGTAAAGATAATGTTCAAGTAGAAAATTTTAGACCTATTTCTTTGTTAAATACGGACTACAAGATTTTTGCAAAAATTTTGGCTAATAGACTAATGACAGTTTTGACACAAAGGATTCACCCGGATCAAACTGGTTTTTTACAAGGGAGACAGATGAAAACTAATGTTAGACAACTTGTTAATGTATTGGAATATTTGGATAAACATACTCAAGTGCCGGCAGTTTTAATGTTCTTAGATGCAGAAAAAGCCTTTGATAGATTGAATTGGACATTTTTGCAAAGGCTTGTGGTAATGATGGGAATGGGGGATCAGTTTATTAATTCTATATCAGCTATATACCAGAAACAAACAGGGCAGATTATAGTGAATGGACAATTAACAGATTCATTTAATATAGAGAAGGGTACCAGGCAGGGTTGTCCCTTATCCCCTTTATTGTTTGTTCTAACATTAGAGGTTTTACTGAATAAGATTAGAGCATCAGAGGAACTAAAGGGAGTAAAAATTAGACAACATGATTATAGATTATGTGCCTTTGCAGATGATCTATTAGTGACATTGACTCAGCCAATACAATCGGCCCAGAGTTTGATGGAGATTATTCGAAATTATGGTAGAGTATCAGGTTTTAAATTAAATTTATTCAAGACAAAGATGTTGGTTAAAAACTTAGATAATAAATTAAAACAAGATCTGGAAAGAATAACGGGATGTGAGATAGTTAAAAAAGTCAAATACTTAGGAATTCATATAGAAGCTTCAAATGGGAAATTATATAAGAATAACTATGAATTTTTATGGAATAAGGTACAAAAAGAATTGGAGAATTGGAAAAAATTACAATTATCTATGTTAGGTAGGATAGCCGCAATTAAAATGAATGTATTGCCAAAATTTTTATTTTTGTTTCAAATGTTGCCAATACTTAAAAAGGATGGGAATCTTGAGGAATGGCAGAAAGGTATAAACAAATTTATTTGGGATGGCAAGAAACCAAGGGTTAAATTCAAAATTATTCAAGACACAAGAGAGAGAGGTGGTTTGAAAATGCCTAATTTTAAATTATATTATTATGCTGCAGTTCTAGTGGCAATAAGTGATTGGATCAACTTAACAAATGAAAGAATATTGAATATAGAAGGATATGGGTTAGTGTATGGGTTCCACGCGTATTTAGTTTACGACAAAAAATTGGATAGGAGCTTTGAATTGTTATCTATGTTAAAAATCATATAAGAGCTAAATTAATAGAATCAGATATTCAAGATAGATTTTTAGCAATTGAAATCTTAATAGATGGGAAGAAAGTTCTTTTGATGGGTATATATGCACCAAATCAACAACAAGGAAAATTTTATAAGTTAATACATAAAAAGTTAACACAATTTGATTATAGGTCTTGTATTTTAATGGGAGACTGGAATGGTGTTATAGATATTGGTTTAGACAAGAAGAAGATATCACCAATTCCTCAAACACGTTCTATGTTGCCTAAATCTTTTTTTGATATAAAGGACGATTTTGATTTGATAGATATATGGAGAGAAAGACATGGTAAAGAGCAAGATTTTACTTTTTTTCTGATAGACATCAATCATTTTCTAGAATTGACTTTATATTAACTCCAAGTGATTTTATTTTTAGATTAAAGAAGGTGAAAATCCTACCCAAAGTTTTAACAGACCATAATCTGGTTTGGATGGAATTAATGGTAGGACAGACTCCCAAAAGATCTTGGAGACTTAATGAAAATTTGTTTAAATATGATACAAATGTGAATGAATGTAAAAATGTTATGAAGGAATTTTTTATGCTAAATCTGCATAAGGACACAACAATAGAAATGGTATGGGATGCTAGTAAAGCATATATGTGTGGGATTTTAATTGATATGAATAAAAGGTATAGACGTAAACAAGAGGAAAAAGGGAAGGAGTTAGAGGAGGAAATAAGAAAGAAAGAGCAATTATTAATAAAGAGACCAGATGATAAAAACATTAAAGAGGGGATTAAGATTTTACGGAAACAATTTGACTTGTTAATGGCAAGTTAAGTTGCTAGGAATGTACAATATGCTAAACATAATACATTTTTTAATTCTAATAAACCTGGCAGATGGTTGGCCTATACATTAAGGAAAAAACAAAAATCCCGCATAATTGAAAAAATAGAATATAAAGGGAAGGAAGTGTTTCAACAAGAAATTATTAAGAAAGCTTTTTTAGAATTTTACTCCAAGTTGTACGCTGAAGAGAAGATACAAGAGAATGAGATAGATAGTTTTTTGCAAAATGAAAATATATTGACAATTACCAATGAACAAAGAGATAGGTTAAATGCATTGATTACATCAGAAGAAATAATTTCAGTGATTAAACAACTGAAAATGGGAAAATCTCCTGGGACTGATGGGTTAATGGCAATTTATTATAAGCATCTTCAAATGGAAATGGTAGAACCTCTTAGAGAGCTATTTGTTAATATACAAGAGGAAGATCAGGTTCCACCTTCATGGAAAACAGCCTATGTTTCTTTAATTCCCAAAGAGGGAAGAGATAATGTTCAACCAGAAAATTTTAGACCTATTTCATTGTTGAATACGGATTATAAGATTTTTGCAAAAATTATGGCTAATAGATTAATGACAGTTCTACAACAAATAATTCATTCTGACCAAACTGGTTTTTTACAAAAGAGTCAGATGAAAACTAATGTTAGACAACTCATTAATATAATAGAATATTTGGACAAGCATATCCAGGTGCCCACAGTTCTTATGTTTTTAGATGTGGAAAAAGCCTTTGACAGACTGAATTGGTTGTTTTTGAAAAAAATAATTGTTAGGATGGGAATGGGGGATCAGTTTATTAATTCTATATTGGCAGTTTATCAGAAACAAACAGGTCAGATCATTATGAATGGGGACTTAACAGATTCATTTAATATAGAGAAAGGGACTAGACAGGGATGTCCTTTATCCCCTTTGTTGTTTGTTCTAATGTTAGAGGTTTTATTGAATAGGATAAGAGCTGCAGATGATTTAAAAGGTATACAGATTAGGCAACATGATTACAGATTATGTGCTTTTGTTGATGATTTGCTTGTGACATTGAGTCAGCTCAGAGTTTGATGGAGATAATTAAAAATTATCGTAGGGTATCGGGCTTTAAATTAAATATATCTAAGACAAAGATGTTAGTTAAAAATTTAGATATTAATTCAAAACAGGATCTGGAAAGAATAACGGGTTGTGAGATATTGAAGAAAGTTAAATATTTAGGAATTGAAATTGAAGCCTCTAATGGGAAGTTATATAAAAATAATTATGAAGTTTTGTGGAATAAGATACAAATAGAATTGGAGAAATGAAAAAAATACAATTATCTATGCTGGGTAGGATAGCGGCAGTTAAAATGAATGTATTGCCAAAATTTTTATTTCTTTTTCAAATGTTACCTATACTTAAAAAAGATGCGAATTTGGAGGAGTGGCAGAAGGGTATTAATAGATTTATTTGGAATGGCAAGAAACCGAGGGTCAAATTAAAAATTATTCAGGATACAAGGGAAAGACGTGGTTTGAAAATGCCCAATTTTAAGTTATATTATCATGCTGCTGTTTTAGTAGCGATAAGCGATTGGGTTAATTTAACTAATGATAGAATATTAAATATTGAAGAGTATGGTTTATTATATGGTTGGCATGCATATTTAGTTTATGATAAAAAGGTGGATAGGAGTTTCAAAGAGCACCTATTGAGAAGTGCTCTGTTGCGTGTTTGGAAAAAGTATCAGTATATATTAAACGGAAAGATTCCTGTTTGGACGGTTCCTAGACCCGCAATAGAGAATATAAATAGAGTACAAGCTCAAGATGTGGTGCCCTATGAGAAACTCCTAATTAAAGAAGGGAATTCGTTATTATTAAAGTCATTTAATATGTTAAGTGAGGAAGGAATAGTCCATACTTGGTTTCCATATTTACAATTGCAGACTAGATGGCAAAAAGATTTGAAGATGGGTTTATCTCAAACAGATGAAAATTTAATTAAACAAGTTAGAGACCAAAGGTCTATGCATATTAAAAGATTGTATAACGTATTGATAGAAATTGATTCTGAAACTGAATTAGTTAAGGACTGTATGATAAAGTGGGGACAAAATTTTGGACAACCAATCATGATGGAAACAAGTGCAACATTTAAGAGAAAATTTTTATAAAATGTTTTATAGATGGCATTTGGATCCGAAAAAATTATCATATATGTACCCTAATTTACAACCTAAGTGTTGGAGATGTGAATGTATGGGTGCTACTTATTTTCATGTATGGTGGACTTGTAGAAAAATCAAAGCCTTTTGGATAAAAATATGGTGGATACTTCAAAACATTTTGAAAAAACATATTGAATTTTCACCACAGTTGTTTTTGTTAGGCATTATAAAAGACTGCACCACCACAGAGACGAACTTAATTTTGAACTTGATTACAGCAGCAAGACTTTTGGTGGGACAATACTGGAAGAAGCTAGAATTACCATCTATCGAAGAATGGACTTTGAAAGTTATAAATTTGGCAGAAATGGCCAAAATATCCGCATATTTGAAGGACCATTCAAATGAAATATATATGTTGGATTGGAAAAAATGGATAGAGTATATACAAGGGAAATATCAATCTAAGAAATTGTACTTAGCATATAGTTAATTTTTTATATGTGGCACTGAAAAATATAGTTAAATTCTTATTAAGATTTATATAATAATTTGGTTTAGTTTAGTGGGTTTTCTTGTGTTTTACCTGTATTCACTTTGGGAAGTCAGGGGGGGTGGGTTGGGTGGGGTGTTACAATGTATATAACTGCAATATTGGTATTATATAAGCATGATATACTTTTTGATAAAAGAGGGGTTGCTCGGACAGTACCTCGGAACCACATCTGGAGGGGGTGGAGATTGAGGAGTGAAGGATTGGAGGGAAGTAGGGAGGTTGTAGGAGGAGGGTGGAGAGAGAGGGAGGGAGAGAGGGTGGGGGGATAGAAATAGGAGGTAGGGAGGAAGGAAGAGGGGGATGTGGTGAAGGTGGTGCTGCTGAGCAATACCTATAGTTATTTTAATTATTCTATGTAAGTTTTTTATGCTTTGTTTTGTGTTGAAAAATTGTAAATGATTGTATTTAGTTGAGTTATATTTATAATTATAAAATTAATAAAATATTTATAAAAAAATACTTTAATGGAAAATTAACTGCTATTGAACTTTTAAACTATTTGAGCTATTGTACAAGAAATCTGAATTGCCAAAATGCAGAATGGAAATTGTATTAAATTAAAACACCTGTTGATTTTATAATTTGGTCCTAAAGCTCTTGAATTTTTACTCACATGGAAAGATATTTTGAATGAATTCTAATCTACACATCTTCTAACAGATAATTAAACAATGCTTTAAGGTAGATACTATTTTTTAAAGAATTTTTAAAAAGCTGGAATTTATGTATCTATTTATTGAATTTATATGCTACCCATCTCATTGTCAAGTGACTCTTGGCAGCTTACAACATCATAAAACAGCAATATAAAAATTAGAACATTGAAATATTACAACATTGAACATTAAAAGTTAATTTAAAAAACTAGATAAGAAAGAACCAATATACAAACATGGTGGAGATGGGATCTTCTTCTTAGTCTAGTACAGTGGTTCTCAACTTTCCTAATGCCGTGACCCATTATTCAGTTCCTCATGTTGTGGTGACCCCCAACCCCAATCCAGCTGGCCCAGGAGCGGGGGCAGGAAGGCCGCTCCGCCTGCCCAGCCTGGTTGGAGAAATGCCATTCCTCTCCCTCTTTCTCTCTTTCTCTTTCTCTTTCCTCTCTCTTTCCCTCTGTTTCTCTCTCTTTCCTCTCTCTCTCTTTCTCTCTCTCTCTTACAGCAGCATCATCGGGGGTCCCCACTGTCCCCAGCCTGGCCTCTGCCGCGTCCTCAGCTGAACGGGTGGGGAGGGGGAGCAGGCGGGAGGTAGCAGCTCCGGTGGCGGTGGCAGCAGCACGGCTGCATCGTTGGGGGTCCTCATTGTCCCTGGCCTGGCCGCCACCTCCGCCGGGACTCCGTATTGCCCGGCCTCGCCCTCCGCCCATCGATGGAGCCACCCGCCCGACGGGGGGCAGCAGGAGGAAGAAGGAGAGAAGGAGGACAAGGAAGCAGCTGCCCCAGCTGGGACTCCATGCTGCCTGGCCTCGCCCTCCACCCATCGATGGAGCCACGTTGGGGGCTGGTGCTGCGCGGCCCCTGCCAGCCCCTCCACCAGCCCGGATGCTCCCCCCAGACACCCCTCTTGTCCCGGCGCCTGCCCAAGCCTCCTGGGGGGCAGCAGGAGGAAGAAGGGGAGGAGGAAGAGGAGGGCAAGGAAGCCACCACCAGCGCCGCGCCCCAGGAGGAGGCTCTCCTCTCCTACCATTGCTGCATCTCCTTCTTCCTTCCCGGCAGCCTGGACTCCAGCACACCTTCCCGGCCAGCAGGGCCAATGGTCGGGCTGGCTGGGGATCACAGGGGTTGGTCTCCCTTGGGCTGTGGCTTGCGGGAGGGCTGGCCCACTGAGCAGAGCCTCCAGCAGGCTGCTCCCAGCATGGATCCTGGGACTTCCCCGGGCGGCTCCAAGGCCACGAGGCCCTGGCTGCGCTTCTCCCAGGAGGTAGGGCACCCAGGTGCAGGGCCAATCAGGAGCCCCACAGGAGGTAAGTCCACCTGAGAGAGAGAGAGAGAGAGAGAGAGAGAGAGAGAGAGAGAGAGAGAGAGAGAGAGAGAGAGAGAGAGAAGAGAAGAGAAGAGAAGAGAAGAGAAGAGAAGAGAAGAGAAGAGAAGAGAAGAGAAGAGAAGAGAAGCGAAAGTGCCTCTCTGTCTCTCTCTCTCTGCAAATGGCAGAGGAGGCCGTGCAGAGACGGATGCGGAGCGGTGTCTCGGTTCCTAAGACCATCGGAAATATGTATTTTCCAATGGTCTTAGGCGACCCCTGTGAAAGGGTCGTTTGACCCCCAAAGGGGTCATGACCCACAGGTTGAGAACCGCTGGTCTAGTAACTACCTCTGGAATGGGATGCCTAAATATGCAAATATTACAGAATATCTAAAATATTAAGTTCCTTCTGATCTTAAGATAAATTTAACAAATTTAACAAATATTTTCATGTTTCTTAGACATCCCAAATATTTTTTTTTTAAATTGTCTCTCAACTACACTGTAAGAGAACATTTGCACATATGGCAGACTTTTAAGGTTTAAAGATGTGAACCAAACTTTGAAGTTTACACCAGAAATTTGAAATTTATCAATGTGTAAAAAGCCATGAATTTTCAGAGGAAAAAAATGATTCTGGTAAGATAAAAAAATTATACCATTCTGAATTTACAGTCTTGGATTTGTTGTATATATTCAACTTTCACTTTTGAACTAGTTCTCTGACAATCAGATGAAAACACTGATCAATATCTTTTTGTGCATCAATGTTTCAAAAAAAAAATCTCACAGGCACTCCATAAAAACTGCATAGGAAATGGAAGAAGACATACATCACAAAAGTGAGGAGAAATGAACAATGAAATCATTGAGGTATTTAAATTATTTGAGGATTTTTATCATTCCAACTGAATGACAGGAAAAAGAACAGTTTGATTGTGGAACTAAAGACTCATAATGATTGGGGGTTCTCCCTTATTGGATATATTCTAATGAAGCCAAACAAATATTTGTCTGGGATATTTTCCTATGGATTGCTGCATTGAGCCTGCAGTTGGACTCAGTGAATTCAATGGGCCATCCCAACTCTATGATGATATGAGTCACTGGAAAGACACCATCCTTTCAGTCCTGTACAAGGATTCTGGCAATACCGTATTGCTGAGAGTGGCAGGGAGTGGCAGGCTTTGTGGCAGGGAGGGTTCAACTCAGCCAACACCGCATGTTTGGCTGGGTTCATATACTGAGTCAAATTAATCCCATGGGCTGGCAATTGGCTGCAGCTACATTGCCCCACTCCCTTCACCCAGCTCCCCCTTGCCCCAGCCAACCCACCACAGCTGCCCCTCCCCACTGCAAGGTCTTGTCTGCCTCTCCGCCCCACACCATCCTGCTCTCCATGCCTCAGGCCTTCATCCCCACTGCTCCTCCTCAATGGTCTTCTGCCATCGTCTTGGCCCAGGTGATTCATCTTGGGACAATTGCCATGACTGATTCATTGTGTGAGACAATTAGCCCAGGCAAGGAGGAAGAGGAGGCAGTGGCAGTTGGTGAGCAATAGTGTGACCCTCCCTGGCTCTGCCCTAGAGCATTTGTGGGCACAGGAGGCAGGGTAAGTGGTGGCAGCATCAGGGGCTCTATGGCGCTGCTGGCAGGGCTGCTCTTCAGGTGCAAGAGGTGTGGGGGGGGGCAAGGGGATAGAGCTGGAGGCACCAGGAGCTCCTTCCAAAAAGATTGTCCCAGTCCCAGAACAGCACAAATGCACCTCCATGCACAGGGCAAAGGGAAATGCATAGTTACCAGACAGGCACAACCTGGAGGGGCATGCTCCATGTGTTTGAGTCTCTGTGCATGTTTTGCTCTGTCTGTCTGTCTGTCTGTCTGTCTGTCTGTCTGTCTGTCTGTCTGTCTGTCTGTCTGTCTCTCTCTCTCTCTCTCTCTCTCTCTGTGTGTGTGTGTGTGTGTAGGGGATTCCCCCCTCCCTCAAGAAGAAAACTGGCTCCTGTTTGAGAAGTGGAGCCACATCCCAGAGCCAGGAACCCTGACCCCCCTCCAGACTCCCTGCTGCCACCAGACCGTCCCAGTACCTCCAACTCCCCTCTGTTCCTGTCTTGGGACTTGCCAGGTGGTGTGGATGGCTACAGGCCCACTGCAGATGCCCAATCACCCACCTTCTCTGCCTGCACACCTGCAGCTCTGCTCTGCAGTGGTGGCCGCAGCAGTTGTGCAGGGCTTGCTTACACCCAGCTAGAGCTGGAGCCTGAGCAGACCCAGGCATAAAAGAGGTGGAGGGGTTGTGGCAGCAGGCAGGACAGCAGCAGGACTCTCCTCAGCTTGGCCCCAGGGTGATTGTTGGTGAAGAAGGCAGGGGAAGCAAGGGCAGGATCAGTGGGTCCATGGCACTCCTGCTGGGATTGCTCTTCAGGTGTGAGAGGCATGAGGGGGGAAGGGGATAGAGCCGGGGGACACCAAAGTTCCTTCCAAGGACATCATCTCAGTCCCAGGACAGCACTAGGGCAGCTGCATGTGCAGTGAGTCCAGGAGAAGCGAGCCTATGTAAACGCACAGAATGTTTACCCTTCTGGAATTATCTCTGCAGTTTTCTTGGCAAGATTTTTCATAAGTAGTTTTGCAAGTGCCTTCTCCATCTCTCCACCTCCTTTCCCCCCCCATGACTCTTGCACTGCTGCAGCTGCTTCCTGCCTGGAAAATGGGAGAGTTCTGCATATGCCCAGAGGCACTCTTCCTGCTTTCTCCTCCACAAAGTCCAATTCCCAGAATACTTTTTCTTCCCTCCATCCTTCTGTCAACTTGCACCCCACACACCTCTTTCACAGTTGCAGCTTCTTCCTGCCCAGAAAATGGAAGCATCCTGCATATGCCTAGGGACATACTTCAACTTTCCTCTCCACAAAGTACAACTCCCAGAATTCTTTTCTTTCCATCTGTCCCTCCCTCCCCTTGCCCCTCCTGCACTTCTCACACCTAAAGAGCAGCCCAGCCAGCAGCACCAGGGAGCCTTTGATCCTACTGCCCTTTCCCTGCCTCCTGTGCCCGCAAGTGCCCTGGAGCCAAGATGGAGAGTGTCATGCTGCCACCCTGCCTGCCTGCCACTACCACCCCCTTCCTCCTCCTCACTTAGTCCCACACAGCAAATTGGCCATGGCCTTGTCCCACAATGAATTTCCCAGGCTGAAGCAGCAGGGGAGGAGTGGCAGGGACGATAGCAAGGGAGGAGAAGCAGGGGATGAAGTTCTGAGGCATGAAAACCTGGGTGGGACACTGGGGGAGGAGCAGCCATGGTGAGTTGCCTGGGGTGGGAGGAACAGGATGAAGTGAGCAGGGCAATGCAGTTGCAACAAATTGTTCCATTCCGCTAGCAATTCCCCATCCCAATCTTCAATCCAACCAGCCCATCATTGCAGCTTACTAAGCATTGTCCAAGGTACTGAGCCTTTGAAGAACAACTTTGGTGGCCCTTTTTCTTCAACTCTATTTTCCTCCAACCTATTTTCTGCGGTGTAAACTATCATGATTCTCCATTAATTCCAGTTGCAATGCCTCTCCATGCACATGCCACCTACTTTTATTTGAACTGCATTGGTTCACAGGGAGTTGGGTCCTCACATGCTGTCACAATCATGTTGCTATTTAAATTCTGTAACTAAGGTAACACAACGCCTCAATCTCACTGACATTCTGCAATTATAAAACAGCATCTTGAAGACAATGGATGCTAAAGATGTACATTCCAACCATTGTCATTTTAAATCAATGTAATGTGTCTGGAGAGATGGGTAGGTTGCTCTTAAGGATTCTGTGTGTTTAAGTACCTGATCAGAATTAAATGTACAGGTCTCAGCATTTAACAAATTCTCTGGAGTCTCCAATTCAATACAGTGTATTAAAAACAAAAAATGCACCCCTCTCAAAGATTTACATTGGTGAGTTTGAGATTAACTTCATCTTCCCCAGTTTCAGTTTCAAATAATACTGGAGGCAGAGGGAGGGAGGGAGGGAGGAAGAGATATTTGCAAAATAGACACTTATTTTTCACGGAAATGTGTTTACTTAGCAGCTCTTAATTCAATATCTATTTATTGATATATTATTGTCTCACTTCCTTCTCCATTTTGAAGTAGTTTGTGGCAGGTACACATGCCCAGAGAAGCAAAAATACAAGTGTGATCTAAAAGGAATTATATAGCATGGTTTAAAAATAAAATTCAGAATGCTGTAAGTCTAGAGCACAACATCATAATGAAGTATTGTTTCCCACTGTGAGAACTATTAGCTATTGCTCCCTGGGCCTCTTTCTGCTCTATTTTGCCACTCTGCTGTTAAATATGAGAATGTCAGGAATTTAAAAATGAATAGTTTTCATATTGTACATCTCTGTCTAACAATCTGGGAGCCTAGTTCAGCAATACTGTAGAGCAGTGCTTTTCAACCTGTGGCATGCATATCACTGGTGGTACTTCGGCACCTGGCAGGTGGTACGCATATGACAGGTTAAAAAGCACTAGAAAAGTATAAAAGTGTAGTGGGGGAATGAGATAAAGTGGCAGCAGCACCGCACAGACCTGTGAGAGAGTCAGCTGGAGCTGCGGTGTTGCTGGGACTCTGCTGAGCATCCAGGATCAGCATGGGGCTCCAGCTGATTGGCGTTTCCAGGAGCAAAGAGCAGCCTGAAGGAGAGGAGTCAATTGGAATTGCACCGAAGAGAAGGGGGGGAGGGGGAGAAAGGAGAGGATATAAAAGGAGGAGGTTTTTGGTGGGAAAGGGAGAGGAAAAAAAGACAATGGGGAACAGAAGGGGACAGAGAAAGAGAGATGGAGCAGCGGGCAGCCTGGGGGATAAGGAGTCAGCTGGAGTTGCACCAAAGAGAAAAGGAGGAGGAGGGGGAGAGAGGAGATGATATAAAAAGAGGAGGTTTTGGTGGGAAATGGAGAGAAAAAAATGACCGGGAAAGAGAAGGGGATGGAGAAAGAGAGATGGAGAAGAGGAGAGGTTTCTGTGAGACAAGCAGAGGGAGAGAAGGGGATAGAACAGTGCAAAGATTAATGTCAGAGAAACAGGCACAAGTTTTCCATTAAAAGTGTGGTAAGTGGGAGTACAGATAACTTACAACCACAATTGAGCCCAAAATTTATGTTGCTAAGTGAGAAATTTGTTAAATGAGTTTTGTCCCATTTTACGACTTTTCTTGCCACATTTGTTAAGTGAATCACTGCAGTTGTTAAATTAGTAACATGGTGAATCTGGTTTCCTCATTGACTTTACTTGTCAGAAGGCTGCAAAGGGGGATCACATGACCCTGAAACATTGCAACCATCATAAATATGAATCAGTTGCCAAGCATCTGAATGTAAATCATGTGACCCTGGAAATGCTGCAACAGTCATAAGTGTGAAAAATGGTCATAAGTCACTTTTTTCAGTGCCATTGTAATAGTCACTAAGCAAACTTGTAAGTTGAGGACTATCTGTATTTTATCACTTTTTTCCTTTTTTTTTTTTTGGTCATCAAGTTTTGATACCTTGCTAGGCGACTGGTGGTGCTCAAATATTTCCCTATTGTAAAAGTGGTACAATCTGTGAAAAGCCCCACTATAGAGCACCCAGACATGTCATAGTCACACACACCCAAATCACTAGAACCATGAAAAACAATCACTTTTTAAATGTATTTAAAAATGAGCAAAATTTCAGGATACTAAATCTCACAAGGTATCATGAGATTCGGACAATTTTTCTTTTTTGGAAGAAATTTTTATTGGTTTTTTAGTTTTTAAAACATGGTGTTAGGGTAGTCAAATATCCAAAAACAAAACATATATACATAATTCAGTCAATACATCTAGTATTCCCTCTCTTTTTCCCTTAGGTAACATAATTTATTTAAAATAGTCCAATTCTAGCTTAAATTTATTCAACCTATACCTGATTTTAAAGCTTTAGAAATTTACACTACCATAATCAAATTAGCTTTAGGTGCAAACATTATCAATTTGGGTATCCCTTCCAAATATATTCTAGTTCCTTGATTTTATCATAAATCTTATTTATTCTTCTTCCACTAATATCCCTTAATTAAAATAAAATATTAATATATCCTATACGTATCTAGTCCATCAATTAATCAATCTCTCTAAGCTGACAGAAAAAAATCAAACCTTAAGTCATTTCAATCCATTAAACAGAATTCAAATTACATCCAGTTAATTGTCATAACTAGTAACATCCGTGTTATCAAACAATTAAACCATCTTATTAGATTAACTCAACATTACATAATAGTTTTCTTACAAGTAACCCTATCATCCTAAAAGAAAAAAGAACACACTCTTAATCAATTTAATATATATTTCCATTAATCACCCCTTTTTCTCTTACTTCTAACTCACAATCTTAATCCTAAAATCAACCCATAATTCTAGATTACCTTTAATCTATTACCTAAAAATATCTCCTTTTAAGCTAAAATATTGATCTATCCTAGACCTATCTAATCCATCAATCAATCTCTTTAAGCTGACAGGATAGCATCAAACCTTAAATTATTTCAATTCATTGAGCATCAAACAAATAAATCATTTTGTTAGCAATAGTAATTTTGATATAGATAAACTTTATATATCTTCCATTAGTCACCCGTTACTGTTACATCTAACTCATAATCTTAGTCCTTAAATCAATCCATAATTCTAAGTTGCCTTTAGTCCATTACATAAAACTTTAACTTTCTCTTTTTTCAGTCTTATTCTGGGTTTCTTCTTATGCCATGTAGGTTTCCATAGCAGAGCTTCCCTTCCTGCTGATAAGTCTCTCTTTATTGCTTGTAGTATCATTTGAATCAGTGAGAACCATCTTAGCCTCTGCATTGACCCTCTGACTCTCTTAACCATAAAGTCTTGTTGCTTTAACATTTCAAGTCTCAGTCTTTGCTTTTTCTGGTCCTTAGTACCATAAGTGAATTGCTTATAAGGCAAAATCAATTTATCTTTATTCTCAGTTAAGTCCTCTTCTTGTGTAATCTGTTTTATAGAAGAATCAGGTGTAGTCTGAAAGTCAATTTTGAAGTTTGAAGGAGAGATTCTGTTTCTTAATTCTGTAGTAAGCTCTTGCATTGTAGCACATATTTCTTCTTTAGCCTCATAGATCTTTTCCAGAATAAGTTTACAATTTAAATGTGAGTGCAACTCCATTTTAAAAATTGTTCAGCTGCCTCAAATTATCTTTCTCTTAAAAAACAGTTTGAAGTCCAAAACCATCTCCTCTCCAGATAGACAATAATTACAATATTAGCTTTTAACCAGTAGATGTCCTCAGTGAGCTAAGACATATTTTTCAAAAGTCTTTTTTTTCTTTTCCCTTTTTTCTATTTTTTCAGGGAAAGGTGGAGGAAGAAATACTCAAAAAAAGGCAGAGCAGCATAGACTGATAGCAGAATTCTTAGGAAAAAATTTGTTCCCATACCCCAAAAGATATACATGTAAAAAAAATGTAGTCTTTAAAGTTTGTTATTCTTTTGTTCGCCTTTCTTCCCAAACATATAAAAGCTACCTTTCCAAGCCAGGGAAATAATTCCAACAGGGCTCTTACAGGCAAAAAACCCCAAACAAACAAAAAGGCATAAAGAGAGGGGGAAAAAAAACAGATCTCACCCAGACTCACCATGGTGGGTTTTCAAGCTTAGCTGTTCTTTGACTTGCGGTTTCTAGCAGCTAAGTGATCAGCCATTTTACTGGCCAATCTTCTTCTTCATCGGCCCTCAGAGTTGGCCCGGACAGCTGGAGGAGCCGCCGCTCTTCAACAGCCGAGCGAAGCCTCTTCAATAGAAGTCGCACCCTCCAGGGCGACTTTAGACCCGCATAAGGGTCTACCAGCAGAGGGAGGCTAGCCAACGAGGAGACGAGTCTCTTCATACGACTAGGAGTGCCACAACCTGGAAGTCAAGATTCGGACAATTTTAATTTCTTTTATAATTACTTATTAATATTGTTATGCTTACAGGCTATATGAACCATACAGTGCAACTTACAACTAAATATTGCTGATTCTTCAACAAGGATGTTTATTTTTATCAAGAGTTTAATATTAGGATATTTATACAACTAATTAAAATGTTAATATTTCTGCCATTAAATTGGTAACCATCAAATACTTTTTAGAATCATTTTAAGTGGAGTTAAAGCAATAACTTTAATTACATTAAAATGGAAATCACCAGTTAATGAAATTGGAAATGGGGAAAAATAAAAATAAAATCAATTCCAAATAAGAAACTGTTAACATATATACCACAAGTAATTTGAATTTCTATTAAATTAATCTATCTATACAGGGCATGATTACTGGAATTTTGTTAGTTACTTGATTGCGATTTTATTGTTATAATTGACAGCCAACCATGATGTGGGAGTGTAGAATTAGAAGTCAGATGAGGCAGGTCCTAGCCTCCCATTAGGTACAGAAACTGGAGGATCTTGTGCCAGTCAATCCTTCCCAGCTCAAATCAGTCATGAGCCACCTCATTGCACCATGCACAAATAGCTCTGCTGTAAGAGCTAGATGAATACAATGTAAAAACACATGGAACCTTAACCATGTGAGACAAAGACAAACAAAACAACCCAAATCATCCTGGGCTAGTTTACACTTTAAGCCATCATCTAGTAAGGAGGGGACAGACTCATACCAAGGTCATCTCCAAAATCACAGCCCTCAGGTTTTATATCAAAATCATGAATCTGATGGTGCAGATTTAAATAAGCACGTGCTTGCATCCATAATACAGCTCATATACTGGAAAAGGTGGAAGGACAGAGGAGAATAGGATGACTAACAGCAAAGTAGATGGACTCTGTTACAACAGTGGTGGGTGCAGCATTGGACAACTTAAAAGATCACTTGGGGATGGATCATCCTGAGGAAGGTCTACCTGTGTGATCACTAAGAGCTGAGACCACCTAGATTCAATCAATACCCTACAAACAGTGCCTTCAACCTCTAGTAGGCTCCACTTATGTTGAGCAAAAATAGAAAAGGATCCTTACAAATCTTTCCCTAATGCAGCGGTTCTCAACCTGTGGGTCAGGACCCCATTTGGGGTCGAACAACCATTTCACGGGGGTCACCAAACAACGCAGTCCGCCATTTTTTCCCCTTTTCCTTAGCTGTGCTACTCCCTCTTATTCTATTGGCTTTGGAAAGCCAATAGAATAGACTCTCTTGAATAGAGTCTAATTCTATTGGCTTTCAAAAGCCAATAGGACTTGTCCAGGCTGTCTCTGCCCTGCTGAGCCCGCCAAAAGTCCCAGTCTGCAAACGGTGCTGCAAGTTGTCTGCAGCGAAGGCGAGCTGTCTGGAAGTTTCAACCCCTCCCTGCTGAGCAACTACTAAAAATGTAAGTAAAAGAGGGCCAGGGGTGGGAGATGGGAGGCCGGCGGGCGCAGGGATGGTTACTTGCATGCATGGGGCTCGGCGGGTGCCTTACCTCCCTTGGGCTGGGCCAGCTGGTGGCCCAGCCGGTGGTCGCCCTGTGCTGTCGCTGCCCCTTGCCAGCTACGCCTTGGCTGACACAGGGGGCGGCACCACGCATGCATGGCGCTCCTGGGCAGGGAAATAGTCCTCGACTTACAACCGGTTGGGTAGTCCTCGACTTACAACTGGTTGGGTAGTCCTCGACTTATGACCGGTTGGGGGTCACGGCATTAAAAAGGTTGAGAACCACTGCCCTAATGAGTCAACCCATCTGTCACTTCTTTTCCTCTAGCAAGTTTGCAAAGCAAAAGAGGGGAAATGTTCAACCAGCCACAGTTTCATGTAATGTTCAAGTTGGGAATCAGGGTTGTTTATGGGTACCACCTAGCAAGGTGTCAAAAACCTGATGACTGAAAAAAACAAAAAACCTGTTGAAAGTTGCAATTGCACTGAAATGACTTATGACCATTTTTCACACTTATGACCATTGCAGCATGCCCAGGGTCATGTGATTTATATTTGGATGCTTGGCAACTGATTCATATTTATGATGGTCACAGTGTTCCAGGGTCATGTGATCCCCTTTTGCAACCTTTTGACAAGCAAAGTCAATGGCAGGGCTGCTGGTGGCCAAGTGCTAAGGCAGGACTTCCCTCCCTCCCTCTTTCTCATTCCCATCTCCTTCTGAAGGAAGAATTTGAAAACCCCCCCCATATTTTCTCTCTTCCATATAGTCATCAAACAAGGAAAAGCTTCCAGAGACAGAAAAGACAAGTTGCTGAGTGAACTAGCTTAAAAAGGCACATTCCCCTTTAAGAATTAGCTACTGGCTAGAAAAGAAAGTTAAGCAGCCGCACTTAAGGAAGAAAAAAATGTAGTAAGCGATCACCCTGCCTCTTCAGACAATAAGTCAGACAACATCTAAGCTGTGAATGCCCCTGTGGTGAGCCCGGGTGAGAACTTTGCAACTCTCTTTTCTACTTTTTGTTTATTTTAATACCTGTAAGAGCCTTTGGAATTATTTCCCTGGCTTGGAATGGCGGCTTCTGCTTTTGGGGGGGGGGGAAGAAGGCATTTTGTAAATATTGAAATAGACTATATTTTACTTTTATATATATCTTTTTTGGATACAAAAAAGGAAAAAAGTCAGAAAAGGTTTTTTTCCCCTTCTTTTTCTTCTCTCTTGGCAAGAACTGTATTATTTTTCTTCCTATATATTACATTTTAAAGGACAAAAAAAAAGGAACTGATTGTTTCCTTAACCAATTGAGGACATCTAGTGGCAAATGTTTGATACTGCAAGTTGAGATTATTTTCTTAAAGATGGAACACTGAACTTCAAAATACTTTTAGAAAGATAAGCTGTGCAGCTGTGGAAGCTGTGGAGGTGGATGTTGTTTACTTTAAATATAGCCTTCACAAAAGAGATTTTCTTTTAAGCATTATTATCTAAAATGGAGACTCAGCCACAATTGAATTATGCACTTATATTGGAAAAGATTTATGAGGCCACTGCTGATATATGTGCCACAATTAAAAACTGTACTTCAAAATTAAGATTTAGAGAGTCTACTATATCTGTTCAAACTGATGTTCAAGCTACATCTGACTATGGTATAAATCAAAATATACCAGAAGAGGAATCAATAGAGACAGAAGAGGAACTTATTTTGCTTGACAACCTTTTCTTCTGCAACTTAGAGAATCAGAAGAAGCAAAGACTAAGATTTCTTACTATAAAGCAACGATGCTGCAAGGAGAAGATAAAAAGGTTTCTACTGCAGAGGAAAAGATTTATACTTCCTTAAAGAATGCCACAAGCAACAAAAATGGATTTACTGGCTGAAAGGGAAGCGTTGCTATGGAAACCTGTCTGGTATAGAAAAAAACCTAGAATTAGACTGAAAAAGAAACTTAAAATTGTTTAATGGATTAAAAGGCAATGTTGGTTCCATGAAGTGTTCCAAGGATAAAGATTTAGGCTTAGAAATATTAGAAATATTAGAAATATTAGAAATGATTTAGGCTTAGAAATCCAGTTTGATGATTTTTATTGTTTTATGGAAACTTGTTTGATATGGAAATATGAAAGTTAAACTTGGAGCGAAGCTTAATTAATTAAGAGATTTTTGTGTATAGTAATATGATTTGATAAGGTATGATAATTATGTGGATGGAACTTGGAGTTTGTGTAATGAATTGAAATGAATTAACTCAAAGATTATCATAATAAATAATAATGGACTTTATGGATTCTATTAAGGGGGAAATATATAAATATATATACATATGGTTATATAATTATAAGTTAGTTATCATTGGAAGAAGAAATAATTAAGATTGATGATAAAAAGAGGGTCGAGAGAGAGTAAGAGCTTGAATATATGTGGAAGAGATATTTGAAGTGATAATCTGTTCATATAAAACAATATTTGACTATGGCAATTGAAATTGAGAAAGTTTTAAAACAGATTTAGTAGTAATAGAAATTTATGATAGAAATGGAATATATTAAACTTATGTTGTTTGAGGGAAATAGAGAGATGGCAGTGAATGTACTAAGTTGAGCTGTTCATGTGTGTCTTTATTTTGGAATCTTTGTTTACCCAACCACCACGGTGTATCTTAAGTACTTTTTGTTAAAATTATAAAACCAATAAAATATTTTGAAAAAAGCACATAAGAATCCTTCCACTCTCCATCTCCCTCCCTCCCTGCCTCACCTCCAGCCATTGCTACCTTTTTTCACTCCTCTTGGAGGGTGACCCCTCCCCCACTGCATTTCTTGCCTGTTTGCTGCTGCCAGCACAGGTGGCTGCCACAGCAGTTGTAGATCAGCTCATGGCCAGCCTGCTTGATCTCCTCTCCTCTTCCCCCACCCTCCTCCTCCTCCTTCTTCTTTCCTTTCAGTGCAGCTAGAGCTGACTCTGCCTCCTCTCAAGGCTGCTGTTTTTTTTCTCCCTCTCCCACCCAAACTGCTTCCTTTTATAGCCTCTCCTGTCTCTGTCCCCCTCCTCCTCCTCCTCTCTCATGGGGGGAGGGTGAGCAAGAAATGAGCCTGGGGCCTTTGCCTCGCCCCAGCAACTCTGCTGCTGCAGAGGGCTCTCTCACAGTAAGTCCTTACCTGCACTGGCTCTTTCCCTCCCCCATTACACTTGGCTAGACAGGGCTGCATACCACCTGCCACTTGTTAATGTACCACAAGTGGTACACGTACCACCAGTTGAAAAGCCCTGTTATAAGGCATACAGGGCTGAAGCAAAGCAGACTCATTTTCAGATCCCTATGAGAGTATCTTTCGCTATTCATAATCTCTCAGTTTATCCCATTTCTAAGCATGATTTTGGTACAGAGAACATGAGATTCTAAGTACATTGTTTAAGCCTGTGCAGAAAAGACAAGATATGAAAATAATAAAGAAACTGACAGTGTTCCAAAACATAAAAAGAGAGCCAAAGAAAGAATAGTGTTTTACCTCGTGTTGGTTTAATGGATTCCTGCACTAAACAGGATTTTGGGCTAAATCAGAGGTCCCTAACCTTTTGGGCACCAGGGACCCGTTCTGTGGAGCAAGGTTTTTCCATGGACCAGAGAGTGCTTGGTTTTGTGTGCTGCCTGCATCCCATGGATGGGCCTTTGCTTGTTTGTGCAGACCGGTTGCTGGCATGCTGCAGCCCAGTACTGGTCAATGGACCAGGGGTTGGGGACCCCTGGGCTAAATGACTTCCAGGGCCCTTCACATTCATACATTGTACCATTCTATTATCATTAGGAATGAACAGGACTTCCGGTTCCAGTTCGTGGCGACTCCGGTCATGTGGAAGAGACTTGTCTCCCCACCGGCTGTGTTTTCTTCGCTGGTAGACCCTGAAGGGGGTTGAAAGTTGCCCTGGAGGGGGACCACCGAGAAGGGGGCTTGCTGGTGACTGCGGGAAATCGGCAGCTTCTCCCACGGCCCCAGCTGATTCCTTAGGGCCAACAGAGTAAAGATCGGCCAGTAAAATGGCCGACCACTCAGCTGCACCAGCCAAAGTCAAAAGAACAGCTAAGCATGAAGAAACCACCGCAGAGAAATCTGGGTGAGCCTTTTCCCTACCCCACCTATCCCCAACTATTTTTCCTGCAAAGAGCTTGGTTTTTGGATGACTTCCCTGTTCTAAGAAAGCAGCATTTGTCTGTTTGGGGGAAAAATACTTTAAACAAAACTACAGAATAGCACTTATTATACTTTGAACTTTTTGGATATTGGGCATCCCTGGAAAGATTTGTAATATAGAGCATTATCTTACTTACTATACTGAAGATATTTGCTTTTTTCTGTCTCTTTCTTCTTCATTCTTAACAAGATAAAGGCTTTTAACATGCAAAGAAAAAACTTTCTATAGCTCACTGAGGACATCTTGTGGTGAAAATATTTACTGCAATTGTAATGTTTCTTTTTTGGTGTTTGAAGATGGTTTTGACCTTCAGAAATTAACAAGAAGAAAAGATAAAGGCTTGGAAGCAGCTGTGGGTTGGGTTTGTGATTTTAAAAATTGCTGAGGTGGATGTATATGGACTCTTAATAAATATAGTTTCCACAAAAAGATTAAAAGATTCTCTTACTATGGAAATAGTAGACTTTTACCCACAGCTTGACTATGAGTTGATATTAGAAAAAATATTGGAAAGGACAGAGGAGATGAAGTTATGGAGAAAAACTAAAGATCATTTTGCAGAACCACAAGCTGAGCCTCAAACTTTAAAAGATCAACCTATAGGCCAAGAAGAAACCTATATGCAATAGTGTACACAATCTGAGATGGAAGAAGAAGTTACTGATCAATTGAATTCTGGACTGGATTATGAGCTGATACTGGAAAAAATATTGGAAATGACAGAGGAGATGAAGCCATGTAGAAAAACTAAAGACCATCTTGTAGAATTACAAGCTGAACCCCAACTTTTAAAAGACCAATCAACAGGCCAAGAAGAAGCTTATATGCAACAGTGCACACAATTTGAGATGGAAGAATCCATTGATCAATTGAATTTTAGAAAAAATCTGGACCCAAAATCCCAGATTGAGACTTTAAATGACTACTTTATAAATCAACTAATTACTACAGAGGAGGATATTTCACAAGTCTATGTACAAACGATGGAGAACTTTGAAGATCCAAAAATGACTATAAGTACTCCCATTGCTAAAACCAACAGGAATTGACAGCCAGACACAATTGATTGAAAGTTATGACAACTTGGATAATCAAGCTGAAATCATAATATGGAATAAAATGGACTATATTGCCTACATGATACTGGAAGAAGGGGAAGATAATTTTGATCAGATCGATTTGTTGATAAACACTACTACTCAAATACTGAGGTTTGATTACATAGATGCGACATTACAGAAACCAGCTTGGTATAGAAAAAAAGCCAGCGTTAGATTTAAAAATGTGATTTAAAATTTTAATTATTGGATCAAAAAGGCTTTAGAGATTTGGACGGATTTGACAATCTAATTGAGTAAATGAAAGCAGTAAGATAATAATTGGTGTAATATGTTTGTCTTAGATACAATAGTTAATTTGGTTGAGATTTAAATTTTACTTAACAGGTTAAGATGATTCTTTTTTTGTTTTTTAACTCTGTTTATATAGAAAATTATTTTGTAATAGCAGAAGAATTAGAGAGATCTATAATAAGAGAAGAAAGGGTATTAATTAATGATGTATTAAATTAAGAGATGGAATATATGTGAAAATATTAGAATGTTATTCTTGGAATATTATGTGCATTGTAGAAGGGATACCCAAAGTTTTATTAATATGTTCGTTTAAGATTAATTGGAATATGTTAAATGAAATTAGTGGAGCTAAAAAGCAGGATTGATTGATTTAGATGTAATAGTAGGGATGATTCTGTGGATTGACTGAATTTTAAGAAGAAATAGATTAAACTAAATTTGTTATACCGTGTGAGGGAAATAGAGGGGGGAATTTTTAAGGTATTAATTTTAGTTATATATATATGACTTGTTTTGCTATGATTGATTACCCTTTCACCACGGTGTTTTCCTGAGCACTTTGATGTTAAAATAAAAAAAAACAATAAAATGTGTTAAAAAAAAGGAATGAACAGAATATATGTGAAGTTGTTTTGATGCCTGGGGTAGGTACTCTTCTAATAAGCCACCTAACAAGAATATTGTAAGGATAAAAGTGTACGTTAAACAACTATTTGTTGAATTTGGAAGTTGTTTAGGGGCAGAAACTACATATTTATAAAGAACAGACTAAATTATGATTTGATTTTTTTGGCCTTATCTTAGTGTGTTACAATTGTGTTTTTGTAAACCATGGCCAAGTATTGTTTAATTCATAATTAATAAGTTACAATTAAGCATGTATGTGTGTGTATGTGCGCATATGTATATGTATATGTATGGGTATGTATGTATGTGTTTGTGTGTGTGGTTTCAAAGTCAAAGCAAGCATTACATTATTTACTGTATATTAAAATTCAGAATTCATTCTTTTTACAAAATAATTATTAAACACCTTAGCCCAAGTGGTTTACAAATATGAAATCTCCCTGGAATGCACTTTATTTATAGTTTCTATAGAAATTATCACTTCCGTTTGAGAATTGAATATATCAGTATACAGTAATAAGTGAAGGGTAGTTTTTGAATGGACTATGGATTGAGAAGAAAGAGGTTTTGTAAAACATTAGGAAATTATTCAATAACTTTAGTAACTGTCTTGCCACTTTGGATAAGGTAAAACAAAAACTCACCAGAAAAGAAAAAAAATGGAACAAATTCTCAAAGGAACATATCAGAGAGCCAGTTTGTCTAGTGGTTGGCCTAGAAAGCAGGAGATGGTGAATTCTAGTCCCATTTTAAGCATGAGAGCCACTGGGTGACTTTTGGCCAGCAACTCACTCTCAGTCTTATCCACCTCACATAATTGATATTAAGAAAAAAGAGGAAGAAGGAATATTAGGTATGTTTGCTGTCTTGAGTCACTTATAAAATATTAAAAGTGAGATAAAAATCTAATAAATAAATAAAATACAAGCTATCTAACTGGGCTGCAGAAATCCGACTCATCACTAGGTGACTGCCAACAGTTAGACTGGTTGCATTTTTGCTGCCATCTAATGGCTCAGAGATTCATACAGCTCAGAACTGAAAGCCATGCCTTGAACCCTACCACATTGTAAAGATTTTGCTACTTAATGAACATCCGTCCTCTCACACCTCTACACAAAAGACTTTTCCTTCATAGATGGCATAAGGCAGTGATGACGAACCTTTTAGACACTGAGTGCCCAAACTACAACCCAAACCCACTTATTTATTGCTGGGTGCCAGGTGGGTGTGGCCCACTAGGTGGGCGTGGCTGTGGTGGTCATGGCAGATTGGGTGGGTGTGGACAAGGTGGGCATGGTCACCTCAATGTTGCTCGTGGGGAGGGATGCCTGTGGGGGTTGGGCAGGGTTGGGGGAGATCCAGGGGGTCTCTGGCAGGTGGGGTGGTGGGCAGGAGGCTCATCCTGCGGGGTGAGGTGAGGCAGAGTAGGGGTGTCATTGCCATGGGGCAAGGCAAGGGCCGGGACCACTGCTGCCTGACACCATTGGCCCCCGCACACAGAGGCCAGCGAGCACATGGGGGCTGACGGTGTCAGGCAGCAGCCACAGCCTGCCGGACCCTCGATTGGTGCACTGTGGGGCTCCGCAGCCTGCTGCCAGCAGTTCAAAGAAGCCGCCTCTGAGCTGGATGGCCGGCTGACAGCTGAAGAGGCAATGCAGTGGGTCGTGCCCAGGAAAAGGAGACCATGCGAGATCAGGAGGGACAGGACAGGGGGGAGGGAAACCAGCCGTGCTGGGATGCATCCAGCCACATGGGACCTCAGCAAGTTAGCAGGTGGCTGGTTGAAGAGGGACAGTTGCCATCTCTGGGGCATGGCATGCATGCCCACAGAGAGGGCTCTAAGTGTCGCCTCTGGCACATGTGCCATAGGTTCGCCACCACTGGCGTAAGGGATGCCAAGTAGTTCATTAGCTGTGATATTGCTGTGCTGTTAGTTGAACTGCTTATTTTCATTTGCCCTAGTTACAAAGTCTTCAGAATAAGTCATACAGTAAATTCTCCAAGAAGCAAGAACTAGCTTGCATCAACTTCCTTAAGTTAGCCATAAAAGCCACATAGGAGAGGACTGAAAGATTTAATTAAGGTTTAGACTTCGATTTGAATGAAAATGTGAGATTATAAATCAGGTAGATTAAAAAAAACTTTTATAGTAATGGGTCTAAGTAATATATAGATGGCTTGCTTGTTTTCAACATGGAGAAAAGATTCAAAGGACAGATATGTGGATTTCCAAATCTCTAGTTTATCTTTTATCTAACTGGAATTCAGCAAAACATGTTAATTTCTTCATTGTTCTACTTCCCATCAATTCCTGGATCATAATACTTATTCCCATCAGTGACCTAGCATTGAAAATAGTTCACCATTACAGCAATCAGGAATATGTGATAATACATTTGAAATATTATCAGATAAGAGTTTGTTATTATATCTTTTGCCATTCTGTAATTTAAAAATATATTAAAGTAAATATAAACATAAAGCTGAACTAGAAAAACAGATCTAGAATAAAACCAGAGGAAATAATAACAACCAGATCTAACAAACCCTTAACATCAAAAAAGAAAAAGGGAAATCTTCATTTTGAGATAATTAATATTGGGGGGTGGAACAGATTTGCAATTGGCAGGACCTGTCCTCAATTTAGACCACTTCTTAAATTACATGGACCATTAGGAACAGAAAGGGTCATCTTCAAGTGAGAATCTGACGACCAGCATCTCAAAGCAATGTCACTTTTTTGCATGCATCACAAACAGATTGAACTTAGGTTGTTTGGTCATGGCAGCCTTCTTGAGTTTTTTACTAGCATTACCAATATGGCCAAAAATTAATTTTCTGGGATCTGAAAGTGTATTTGCTGATGTGTTTGGTCTTTATCATCTCCAAATAAAAACCACAAGTTTCTAAAATTCAACTGAAACATGATTCCAAGAGAAAGGAAACTCCACTGGTGTGATGTTTCACTTGTTTCAGATCTTCCTGAAACCTGATCATCTCTGTTATGCACAAGCAGTTCTACTATTTTGGAGTTTGGGTAAACATGGTGTTCTTGAATTTCGATTCAGTTCTAATTGTGCTGGGTTGCAATTTATGAAACCTATGTTTTTCGAAGATAAACACATTTCCTCTTTAAATCAGATACAAGATAAATACAAGCAATGGAGCCCATCAATGGAATGGAAAGGAGAAAGGAACCCAGAATTTCTTTGAGGACCATTTGCCTTCCCATTGTCTGTGCATTTATCAAAGTTAACATTATCTCTGCATCAAGATCCCATTCCAAACTTCATTGCCAGTATTTTGAAAAGAAAGAAATGACTATTTGTTACTAATAACCTGCACAAATTCTAATCTATCTTTTTGTACAGGTCTCAGGAGGGTAAGTCTTGTTTGAAATGTGCAGGCTACGAAACTACAAATCTCATGTTAAAATATTCATTCACTGCAGAAAATATATATCAGCAATTTGTCAGGAAAAAAATCACTATGGAAGGGAAGGCCTTGGGTGGAAATCCATGTAGCCCCAAAGATTTAGTCCACACTGTAATATGAATGCCAGCCTAATTAGTAACTTTTTTTAAAAAAAATCAACCTTTACCAAAAAAGAGCAACATCTTCATAAATTAGCTAAATGAGAGGACAGACAAGGCACTCAACAGATTTGCAAATGACACCATGGTAGGAATTATTAACATTTTGGTAGTAGACTCATGATTCAGAAGGATCTTGTTAGCCTTGAGCACTGGGTCCTATCTAACAAGATGCAGTTCAGTAGTGAGAAAAGTAAGGTCCTACACTTAGACAGGAAAAACAAATGTATAGTTATAGAATAGGTGGTACCTGGCTCAACAGTGGTGCCTGTGAGAGGAATGTGTGTGTTCTATCTAGTGGACCATCACTTAAGTATGAGTCAGTAGTGTGCTGCAGCTGCAAAAAGATTCTAGGCTGCAACAATAGAGAGATAGCATCAAAATCACAAGAAGCGATAGCACCACTTTACATTGCACTAGTAATTGCACAACCAATTCTGGTCACCACAATAAAAAAAGATATTGAGTCCAAAAAGAATGCAGTAGCAAAGATAAGGGGTTTGAAGACTAAGCTATACAATGAATGGTTCCAGGAAGTATGTATGTTTAACCTAACGATGAGAAGGCTTAGGGATGACATGATAGCTGTTTGCCAATACTTAAAGTGCTATCACAAAGAAGAGGGGAGCAATTTACAAAGCTAAACAGATCTTTGGAAGCTGCTAATTAAAAGATTCTAAGTACTTTGGGTACTAGCTCTTGACTGACTATTTATCTTCCCTATAAATAAAGGTGAGGTCAGAAGACTGAAGTCTGGGCATGTGGCAGTCAAGTGCTGGGTTCTATTGCTTTACAAACCATGATCAGTGTGATGGGACTCCAGATAAGTGAATGGGAAAAATGATTAAGCCCAATGGAAGTGGCTGAATGGGCAAACTAAAAAATATCCAGAATATAAATGTGAAACAAGTAAATTCTCAGGCAGCTGCATTTGAGCAGATTCATGAATAGAATAAAGGAAAGTTTTGGGCTGCTTGGTGCATCTTCCAAAAATAAAGTACTAACTTGAGGTGGTTGAAAAAGTAAGTTTGATGCCTCCACCATATCATTAATGGCAAAGCTGCCAGGTAAGAATTATTTCCTTTAGAAACAGCATTTGCTGCTGTCTTATGGTTATCAGCCCATACCAGATAACCCTACTAACTCTACTATCAATCAATCAGAATAGGGCTGGAAGGGGGCTTGGACATCTTCTAGTCCAACCCCCTACTCAAGCCGGAGATCCATTTCAGACAGGTGACTGTCCAGTGTTTTCTTAAAAATATCCAGTGATGAAGCACCCACAACTTCTGAAGGCAAGCTATTAGGAAGTTTCACTGTTAGGAAGTTTCTCCTTAATTCCAGGTTGCTTCTCTCGTTGATTAGTTTCCATCCATTGTTTCTTGTCTTGCCTTCTGGTGCTTTGGAAAATAAGATGACACCCTCTTCTTTGTGGCAGCCCCTCAAATACTGGAATAATGCTATCATGTCAGCCCTAGCCATTCTTTTCTCTAGATTAGACATACCCAGTTCCTGAAACCGATCTTCATGTGTTCTTTGTCTCCAGGCCTTTAATAATCTATACCAATGGTTCTCAACCTGTGGGTTGTGACCCTTTTGGGGATCGAACGATGCTTTCACAGGGGTCGCCTAAGACCATCAGAAAACACATATTTCTGATGGTCTTAGGAACCGAGACACCGCTCCTCTATCCGGCCACCGCCGCCGCCCTCCTGCTCCTCCTCCACTGGCTCCTCCACCTCCAGAGCGCCCTTCTCCTCTGACAATGCCTTCTTCTGCCACTGCAGTGCCATCGCGCACACCCCCGATGCCGCCCCAGGCCAGCTCAGCTGCGTGGGCGGCTGGGCCAAGCTGGATCTAGGCCGCTGCTGGCACCGCCACTGGGCTGCTCCACCACTGCCGCCACTGCTGGCTGAGCTGAGCTGCAGCGCCGAGCTGGTCCCCACACCTCCTGGTTGCCCAGCCGCGCTCCGCCCCGGCCGCCCTCCGTGCCACACTGGAGCCTCTCCCGTGCTGCCTGTCCCGCCTCCCTCACCGTCGGAGGCTGCCTCGGCCCTCTGGCACCCGGCACAGCCCTGGGGCTGGTGGGCAGGAGTGGCTCCTTCCCGGTTCGCTGGGCTCTGGGCCTCGGAAGTGGCCAGGCGGCGGGGAAGAGGGTGAGGCGGTGGTGATGCCCGCATGTTCGTCGGAGGCCAGCAGGCTGGGCCGGGAGGGGAGAACCGAGCGGGAGCTGGTGCTCTGGCTGCGCCCCTCTCACGTGCAACGAGTCAGGGAAGGGTCATGGCCATGAAGGGCTGCGCAGCATGGAAAGGGGCTCCAGCGACCCCGCCACTGCGATGATGCTCAGGAGGCTGGAGGGGTGGGCAAGTCCTGAGGGGCGGCTGGGAGAGGGCAAGAGGTGCCGGGATGAGGATGGGGGACTTCAGGTTTGTGGGCCCGAGAGCGCAGCCCACGGCTCCGAGGTACGCGGCTCCTCCGCGTGGCTTCCGAGGCCCTGGAGGTGCCGCCGCTCGGCTCTCCACCAGGCTCTCTGCCAGAGCTCCCCCCTCCCCAAGCAATTGTGCAGAGCTGCTTGTGCATCCTTGGTAGTGCCTGCGGGCAAGGCTGTGTGCCCAGGCCGAAACGCCATGCTTTTCCTACCGCTTTTCCTACCGCGGTTTCCCTTTTCCTGGTTCTTTTCATCTGTGCTGGAAAGGACAATTTGGGCTATTTTATTACCAGAACCTGTTGCTTGTTTTATTACTTGTTACCTTTGCTGAACCAGGGAAAATTGGTTAAAGTGATTTTCAGGAGGTGCAGAATGCCTCCAAGTAAAGCCGCAGCAATTACCCGGCCAATTTTCCCTGCTAGGGCATCTGTGTGTGTCTCCAGACCTTACTGGACTACTATCCCCAGCAGCCCTAAAAAGCGCTGTGGAAGAGTGGGGAATGCTGGGAGTTGCAGTTCATCACCATCTGGGAAAACATGACTCTCCAAAGATCAATCCTTCCTTCCTTCCTTCCTTCCATCCATCCATCCATCCATCCATCCATCCATCCATCTCCTTCCCTTCCCCTTCAATCTCTTCCTCCTTCCTTCCTTCCTTCCTTCCTTCCCCCTTCAATCTCCTTCCTTCTCCATCTCCTTTCTTTCCCCTTCAATCTTCCTTCCATCTCCATCTCCATCCCTTCCCCTTCAATCTCTTTCTCCTTCCTTCCTTTCCCCTTCAATCTCCTTCCTTCTCCTTCCTTTCCCCTTCAATCCCCTTCCTTCTTCATCTCCTTTCTTTCCCCTTCAATCTTCCTTCCTTCCATCTTCATCTCCATCCCTTCCCCTTCAATCTCATTCTCCTTCCTTCCTTCCTTTCCCCTTCAATCTTCCTTCCTTCCTTTCCCTTCCCTCCCTCCCAACATTTTTGAGCAAGGAAGAGTAAGCTTCTCCAGTGAACATTGCTATATTGTTTTTGTGATTAATCACTATGCTTTAATTATATTCAATTTATAACAATGAAAATACACCCTGCGTATTAGATATTTACATTACGATTCATAACAGTAGCAAAATTACAATTATGAAGGAGCAACGAAAATAATTTTATGGTTGGGGGTCACCACAACATGAGGAACTGTATTAAAGGGTCACGGCATTAGGAAGGTTGAGAACCACTGATCTATACTATTATCATATGATGCATGTAGGAAAATAAAATATTGATCTTCTGAAAGAAAGAAAGAAAAGTATAGAATCATAGGAGTAGCAAAGTTATCCATGGAGAAGATTTACAAGCTATTAGAGTATGCTACCACTTAAAAATTGGCCTTGAGATGCTGAGCATTAACCTTAGAAGCTCATGATCAAGAAAACATTTTGCAAATGTATCTCAGATTGACTTGTGTTTTACAGACTTGTTGAAGGAATTGCTAATTTCATAATACTAGTGGAGAGGTGAAGAAAAGTGGTTGCTGTTTTTCTAAATGATGTTTTAAATGAAGTAGAATTGTATATTCAGGAACATATTGTATGCTAACTGATATTCTTTTGCTGCTGAGCTTATCTCAGAACTTAAGTCAGGCAAAGCCCCTGGCCCCGATACTATACCCCCCATTTTGCTAAAATCTAATCCTGAGTGGTGGATTCCTCTTTTGGCAACACTTTTCACCCATATTAATTCCTCTGGTAGGATTCCTATCTCTTGGAGTCTAGCAATTATTATTCCAGTTCTTAAACGAGGAAACAGGAACAATCCTGCCAATTATCACCCTATAAGCCTGCTTTCCATCATTGGGAAATTGTATGCTAAATATCTTCAAGGTAGACTCCTCATTTGGGTTGAGGAGTCTAACATTATTGGTGCAGAGCAGATTGGTTTAAAGCGGGCTGTGCCACATTGGACCACTGTTTTGTCTTAGCACACCTGGTTGACAAATATGCTATTACATCAGGTGGCAAACTCTTCACTGCTTTTATTGATTTAAAGGCAGCGTTTGACTCAGTCCCTAGGGAACTGTTGTGGTCAAAATTGCACAAAAGTTTTATTGACAGATGACTTTTGTTCTTAATCAGATCTTTGTATAATCAGACCTCTAGTCAGGTTAGGTGTGGCTTGCAGAGAGAACTTTAAAATTTTATCCTGATTGAGAGCGGAGTTAGGCAGGGCTGTGTCCTGGCCCTTCTTCTGTTTAATTTATTCTTATCCGACCTGGCCTCTTATATTGAACGCATTGTGTCCCATGCCCCAAAGTTGTTAAATACGAAGATTCTGCTTCTTCTTTATGCTGACGATGCAGTCCTTCTATCACAATCAAGGCACAGTCTAAAAAGATTACTTTCTGCATTTGGGTCCTACTGTGCTGAGAACCATTTGTGTATTAATTATGACAAATCCAAAGTATTGGTGTTCTCTAGAGCCCGGAAATTATACAATTGGGCTATCAATGGTAATGTTGTTAGGCAGGTTTTCCATTTTAAGTATTTAGGTATTCAATTTCAGAATACTGGTGCTTGGACTAAACATTGAACCCAGGTGCTGAATTTGGCCTCCTGTAGCCACCAGCAGATTATAAGATTCTTTTTTACCCAAGGGGGCCAGTTTATTCCTTCTGCTCTGCGTATATATAAAGCCAAAACCCTGGCCCAAACTCTTTATGGAATTCCCATATGGATACGAGGCTTCAAGGATTGTATTGAAAGAACCCAGGCTGTTTTTCTCAGGAAACTTCTGGGTCTTCCTCCTTGTGTTGGATTTGCTTCAATGTACTTGGAACTGGGCATTCGTTCAGTCGAATGCATGGCGTGGATTAACACCTTTAAATGGTGGTTTCAGGTGCTCTTTTTGGCAGTCCCTGATAGCTACCTTTCCCTGGTGTTTGCTGACTCTCATACTTCTCACTGGGAGAGGGAGCTGACAAAGAAACTCCACTTGCTAGGTTTTACGGGGGATGCTCTGGGAGATTATGGTCTCAAGGACGCCCAGTTTAGGGTAGTCCAACAGCTTGTGGACATAGATTTGCAATATTTAAGATCCAGAGCCAACAAACCCTGCTCCCCTTTGATCTTCAGCCATTCTAATAATTATGGATTGAGGATGGCTTCATATTTCTATATTCTAACCATCCCCAAGTATAGAAGAGTCTTTTCCCTAGCCCGTTTCAATGTTTTGCCCTCAGCACTACTCGAAGGGTGATTCAAGAGGCTCCTGTTTAGTGAGCAACTATGCCCCTGTGATAGGGCTGAAGTTGAAACTGTGGAGCATGTCTTATCATACTGCCCTATGTATAACACAGCCAGAATTAAATTACTGTCTCTCCTTGGAATTGATCCCTCTGGTTCTAATGTCAGTAATTTGGTCTTATATTGTCTAGGGGATGACTCCTCCTATATTACTTCTCAGGTTTCTAAATTTCTTTTAAGAGCTGTAACTATTAGAGGAGAACATTGTAATTCCCTTTAGCCAAGGCTTCTGGTGTTAACTGTTTGTGATTGTATTTTTCTTGTGTTTTCTTTTGTTGCACTTGCATTTTGGTCTGTGACTATAAAATAAAAATTATTATATATTAAAAAAATATATTCTTTTGCGAAAGTTAAATGTTTTACTGAGAACTTTAATTAGCTATAATAAGTTCTGAGAGCTTAAGGGAATGTAGCCTACCTATACCATTTTAATAGATTCTATATATTCTTTCCAGCAACTACTGAGCACCAGGACCAGGTCCAGTTCCCAGGAGAGTGTTTGAACCCTATAGAATAACATCTGGCTACACATGTTTAATGAGTTCCAGTAGGAGAAACTGGCTATGTGGGGTCTTCTTGTAGTCATTGATTCAAGTCATTTAATGATAGATTTACAGGAGCCTGTCCCACAATTCGCTAAAGGGATGCTTTAAAGGTGACAGGAGTGGAGAAATGTTAGAAATGTGTTGTGATTTGATTGAAGCTTAGGTTCTAATGATAGAATTGTGTTTTACAGAACTATTTTTTCAGTTCTACAGGTCTCAGTTAAGATGGTCGTCACATAGATATTAAGATTCTTTTGCCTTTATCAGATTTGGAGGTCAAATGCTGGATAACAGTTTTGTATCCAAATTTGACTCTGCCACAATCACAATGTTGTATTATTCAATAGAGATACAGATTTACAGAGGAATGATGTATAAGTTTGCAGTTTTATAGGTTTGGGGGGAGAAGGTCACTGATGGACAGTAGAGGTAAGTTTGTGTGCTTTGGTAGTTTACTAAAGAAAAGACATTTTGCTAAAAAGGTGATGGTGGTATATGATCTGTGGCAAAAAATGAATATTTGTTGATAAACCTCATGGTTGTGTATGAGAAAGAACTTCTGTCCATTTTGCTATAGGCAAATGAGAATTGGGAGGCACGTCAGCAGAAAAATAAATGATAAATAAGTACTTGGAATAGGTTGTGGTTGGGTTTATAAGCATTCTGTAAGGACCCACCCCACTTTGCATCTTAAGAAGACAGAACTCTTGGAATATTTCTTCCAACAGGCATCCTTTATTAAGAGAAAATGGTTGCAGGCGTTCTAGACAGGACCTGGGGCCCAAGCCCTACGGTTCAAGGTTTTAAGGGGTCCCCAGAAGCTCCACCCCACCCCACCATCTTTCCAGTGACAATCCCAGGCGTTACATTTCCACTCCCTTTTTCCTCACTGCCAGTGGAAGGGAGACTTCAGAGAGGAATAGATGAAAGCTGATGGCCCCATTGTTATGATTTAGTCCTTTTGGTGGTATCCACATTCAATCCATTTGAAGTTGTACCAAAGGAAGTGAGGGCCATAAAACCCCTTTGTTTACCCCCCTTCCCCTTCATCGTATGACAGTATCCAGAGAGGGCAGAAATGGGGTTTTCCATAGTCGATAACTAGAGATGAAATATAATTGGATTCTGACATCCTGCCCCCTTAAAAATAAGATAGATCCACCTGGAAAAAAACAAAACAGGTATAAAAGTTAGTCAGGCTTGTTAGGATACTCTGTGTGAAACTTCTTTAATAGCTTCGGGGCTCTGACATGACGTTTATGGACTCACTCGTTTTGTGAGGCAGGGAGGTGTTTCTATGCAACTAGGTACTGAGTCGCTCCATGATATCTCCTAGAGTCTAGGATTTCCTTTATTTCAAAGTGTTGTTTGCCCTCCACCATGATTGGAGGTGGTGGTGGGGGGTTTGGCCATAACGATGACTGATGCTCTCTTTTCAGCAAGCTGCAATGAAAAATTGGGTGTATTTGCCTGAGATTTTTGGGTAATTCTAATTATACTGTTACTGGGTTTATGATTCTTTTAATTGGAAAAGGCCCTATATATTTTGGTCCAAGTTTTTTACAGAGTTGTAGAGACTTTAGGTATTTTGTAGATAAGTACACCATTTCTCCTATAATTAATAGTGTAGGTTCAACCCATTTTTTATCGGCTTGTGCTTTGTATGCTTGCCTAGCTTCATCTAGTGCTTTTCTAACTATTGGCCAGGTGTTTTGTAATTGTTCCATCCATTCTTTCAGTGATGGGATTGCCGGTTCGTTTGGGGTTAACTCTGGCATGGGGTTGAAACTTTGACCGGTGGCTATTTGAAAAAGAGTGTAACCTGTGCTGGATTGCATTATTGTAGGCAACTTCTACGAAAGGGAGTAGGTCCGTCCAATTTGTTTGCTGAAAATTAATAAAACATCTTAAATATTGCTCAAGTACTGAGTGACAGCATTCTGTTTGTCTGTCCAACTGAGGGTGATGGCTAGATGTCAGTCCCTGAGTGGTCCCTAAGAGGGATAAAAATTCCTTCCAAAATGCAGACGTAAATTGCACTCCCCTATCAGAAATGATGCATTGGGGTGCCCTATGCAATCTGTAAATGTGCTGGATGAAAAGTTTCGCTAAGGCATTTGTGGTGGGAAACTTTTGGCAAGGAATAAAGTGCACCTGTTTGGAAAACAAGTCCGTGACTGTCCAGACAACAGTATTCCCATTGCTTTCTGGTAATTCCACTATAAAATTCATGGCTATTTCCCTCCAGGGGGCTGAGGGATTTGCCACTATTTGTAACAATCCGGGCAATTTCCCTTGCAACCTCTTTGCAGTTGCACACTTTGGGCAGCTGGCCACGTAACTTTCTATGTCCTTTTTTATGGATGGCCACCAAAATTGCCGTTTAATTAAGTGTAATGTTTTTACAAATCCAAAATGCCCTGCTGATTTTGTGTCGTGGCAAAGCTGCATGAATGTGACTCTTTGGGTTGTTGGTATATATAACTTTTCCCCCACCCAAGGCAGCCAGTCTCTCATTGTGCACACATTTTTGTTTTTCTGGAACCATTCATCTGTTTCCAAACTTTTCCGGAATTTAATTCCGGTTTGGCTGCCCAGCTGTGGTTTTAATTTAGCTTGGGCTCTGGTGGTTATATGCCAGTTGTGATTCTACCATCATTGGTTTAGAGTTGGTGGCTCGCATGCTGTTATATTGGGGAATGCGAGATAGTGCATCTGCCAGGAAGTTCTTTCCCCCCGGCAAATGCTTGAGCATAAATTGGAACTGGTGAAAATGCTGGGACCAGCGGGCTTGCTTGGGGTTGAGCTTCCTGGGTGTTTTCAGGGCTTCCAAATTTTTGTGGTCAGTCTAAACCTGGAAAGGGATTTTGTTGCCTTCAAGGAACTGGCGCCACGTGAGTAATGACCAACGTATCCCGTATGCCTCTTTCTCCCATACGGGCCAGCGCTGTTCCATTTCTGTGAGTTTTTTGGATGTATATGCACAGGGTTGCAATACCCCTTCATCGTTTTCTTGTAATAGTACAGCCCCCACTGCCACATCACTTGCATCTGCCTGTATTACGAAGGGCTTATCCATGTCTGGGTGCCTCAGTGCTGGTTCAGCAGAGAAAAGTCTCTTTAATCTCTCAAACGCTGCTTGGCACTCCATTGTCCATGTTAGTGGCTGGCTAGGTTTTACTGAGGATGCTCCCTTTGTTTTTAGTAAGTTTGTGAGGGGCAGAGCTATCTGGGCAAATGAGGGGATGAATTGGCGGTAAAAGTTTGCGAAGCCCAGGAAACTTTGCAGTTGCTTTCTTGTGCGGGGTGGTGCCCATTCTAATACTGCTCTGACCTTCTCTGGGTCCACTTCAATGCCCTGTGGGGATATGCGATAACCTAGGTAGTCTATCCTTTCCTGGTGGAATTTGCATTTCGAGAGTTTGGCATATAGGTGGGCGGCTCACAGTTTCTTTAAAACCGCTCTGACTAGGTTGACATGTTCCTCTTTTGATTCAGTGAAGATAAGAATGTTGTCTAAGTAAAACAGGACCCCCTTAAATAGGTGCTCCCTTAGAACATCATTGATTAATTGCATAAATACTGCAGGGGGCCCTTGTAATCCAAATGGCAAGACTTTGAATGGGTAGCACCCCATGGGGCAGTTAAATGCAGTCTTCTATTCATCCCCTTCCTTAATTCTCATGTGATAGTAAGCTTCCCTTAGGTCTAGTTTAGAAAAAAAATCCCTTTCAAGAGGTGTGACAACATGTCCTTCATGAGGGGCAGAGGGTATAGGTTGCTTTCACTGATTGTATTCAGGGCCCTATAATCCATGCATAAGCATAAAGAGCCGTCCTTCTCTCTAAAGAGGACCAGGGCAGCCACTTTAGGCTTGGCTCGCTCAATGAACCCCCTTTCTAGGTTTTTCTTTATGAATCTTCCATTTCCTCCTTCTCCTTTGGGCTCATGGAGTATAATCTAGGCTTCGGGAGTTTTGCCCCAGGCTTGAATTCAAGGGCACAGTCTGTGGGTCCGTGGGGGGAAAGCTCATCTGCCCTCTCCTCACTGAAAACCTCAGCAAGGTCTCTGTATTCCTCTGGTATTTCTGGTAGTCCCTTTTCCTCTCCCATGGATGCTTTTTCTGTTCTTGATTCTGGTAGCCCCCCCTTGGGATTTTAAGTCCATAGGGTCCCCCTTCTGGAATTTGATTTCTGCTGTCCTCCAATTCACCCAGGGTTCCATTTTTTAACCATTCCATCCCTAGGATCATTGGGCATTCCATGCCTGGGGTCACCACAAACGTTATGTCTTCCTCATGTTTGCCCAAGGAGAGGTGTATTGGTAAAGTGGCTGGCACCCCCCCTGCTATGGACCCATCTAACTGGCCAAATGAGATTGGTTGTTCTAGTCTCCTTGATGAAATGCTCAGATTCCCCACTAGGGTTGGACTAATGAGGCAGCGGGTGCAGCCAGAGTCTATTAAAGCTTTCACCTTCATGGCTTCGGGCATGGGGGGAATTAATATAGTCACTGTCTTGAGGATGGGTGCGATGCGTCCACTTATTAGTGGTTCACCCTCCGAGCTGTCGTCTGAGGCGTCCACTGGCCCTGTGGTGTAGGCTGGAGTTCTTTCCCCCTGATGAGCAGAGGTGGGGGATTCCACAGCCTCCATTATTCTCATGGCAGGTTCTTTTGGCTTAACTGCAGACTTTCCGGATTTGCTGGCCAGTGATCTGTCTAGGTTGTGCTGGGGGGCTTTTGAGCAGCATTCTACAGCCCGATGCCCTTCTCTCCCGCACTTGAAACATCCCATGCTTCTTGGCCATAGCCAATGGTTTCACTGGTTCGCGTGTCAACTCAGGCGGTGAGCGGCTCTATTGTTTTCCTCAGCGGTGCCTCTTCAATATGTTGATCTCTGCTTCCTCTGCCAAGACGTACCATTCCTCAAGTTGGTGTGGGTCCCCTCGGGGCAGGCAAGTGTCATATAGGTCATAATTTAGTCTGTTTTGAAATGGCTAAGGAGGATGTCTTCCGGCCAGTTCAGTTTGCTGGCAATGGCCCAGAATTCTTGCATATATTCGGCTACCGGGCGTTTGCCTTGCCTCATCATTTTTATCCTTTCGCGGGCTTTGTGATCAGCCAGAGGGTCCTCAAATCGCCTTCTCAGAGAGGACATGAAATGGTTGAAGTTGTTGAGCTCTGGGGCATTAGAGTCGTGCAAGTTCACCACCCAATCTGCGGCCGGCCCGTCCAGGGCAGATTGCACGATCCAGATATGGGCTTTGTCGCTGGGGATGTCCTGCCGGTATTCCTCCATGTAGCTGAGGACTTGGGTTAGGAAAAAACCCAAGCGTGTTGGCTCTCCCTTGAATTTCACGTCCAGCGGCAGGAATCTTTGAATGGACCAGTGCCTTCATTGTCAGTGGTATTGTCCTCCATCCAGATCGCCATCTGTGGGTCGGCAGGGAGTGGGGACTACTAGATCAGCAGATGTCCCCAGGGCTGCAGGTTCCACTTCCCCGTTGGTGTCTCTCCCTTTGCGGATCCAGGAGCTGGAGCGGCCGTAGGGCTCAGAATTCTCCTCTCCTAGGGAGCTGAGAGTTCTCTTCATCATGTCGATAGCTTTCTCTAGGATCCAGCCCGAGTACGGTGCCCAGCTCCCTTCCTCTTCACTTGCTTGCAGGGATTTCTCCATCTCCTGCTTCCATTCTGGTTGGTTGCCCCCCCCCCGTCTAAGGGTCACCTTTCTTGATTTCTTTTCCCACTCACTTTTCTTTCCAACACCCATTGACCACTGAGGTTTGTGGTTCTGTGTCTTCACCACCTCTTCTCTTGAGGAATCTGACCTCTCAGATCCCGACATCTGGCAGGGTTTCAGTTGTGGCAGCGGCTCCCTTTCTGGGGAGTTTTCTCCCTTCCTTGCTCCGCCGTCTAACATGGTAATTTTTGCAAAGTCCCCTGGCAAGGTTCTCCCTTCCAGGTGGACTAATTCTGCAGGTCCTGTCTAATGTAAGGATCCATCCCACTTTGCATCTTAAGAAGACAGAACTCTTGGAATATTTCTTCCAACAGGCATCCTTCATTAAGAGAAAATGGTTGCAGGTGTTCTAGACAGGACCTGGGGCCCAAGTCCTATGTTTCAAGGTTTTAAGGGGTCCCCAGAAGCTCCACCCCACCCCACCATCTTTCCAGTGACAATCCCAGGCATTACATTTCCACCCCCTTTTTCCTCACTGCTGGTGGAAGGGAGACTTCAGAGAGGAGTAGATGAAAGCTGATGGCCCCATTGTTAAGATTTAGTCCTTTTGGTGGTATCCACATTAAATCCGTTTGAAGTTGTACCGAAGGAAGTGAGGGCCATAAAACCCCTTTCTTCACCCCCCCCTTCCCCTTAATCGTATGACAGTATCCAGAGAGGGCAGAAATGGGGTTTTCCATAGTCGATAACTAGAGATGAAATATAATTGGATTCTGACACATTCTTAAGACTCTGCTAGGGGCCTCCTATGTGGAAAAGCCATTCCAACTTAGCTTTTCTATAATAACTATTTGGAATAGGAGAACAACTGTTCCTCACACAGATTTATTATTAATCAGAATAGTTGTAATAAACAGAGCAGTAATTTTTGGATGTATCAGCCTTCAGTAGACGTTCATGATAATCATGGTTTGGGTCAAGAAACTCACATGGTCAGCCTCATGCTGGAAAAAATGCTTAAATTAATTCCTACCTCTTTGTGCCTACTCCAAAGGAAGCCCCACTCTGATATTAATACTCAATAAAGTGGGTATAGAACTGAACCTACATTTTCTGAATCTGAAACTGGCATTATTTTGCAATCATTTCACACTTTCTGATGCAGTTTCTTCTCAGAGGTTCTCTGGCAGGAGACACCAAGAGGTCTCATTTCATTTTTAAAAATTGTATACATATTTTTGTACAGACATAAACACAAGAGTGCTCCAAAGAGTTAAGAACATAAGAACATAAGAAGAGCCATGCTGAATCAGGCCAAAGCCCATCAAGTCCAGCATTCTGCGTCACACAGTGGCCCACCAAATGTACATGGGGATCTTGAGCAGAAAGAGAAGGCAAAACCCTCCCTTTCCCTTGACCCCCAAACAAATGGTACTCAAGGGAATCCTGCCTGCCTCAACCAACATAGAGTCGGCACATGGACATCTGTTTTAATAACCACCGATACACTTTGCATCCATGAATCTATCTAGCCCTGCCTTGAAGCTGTCAAGGCTGACAGCTGTCACGACCCCTTCAGGAAGTGAATTCCATAAATCAACGACCCTCTGGGTGAAGAAATATTTCCCTTTATTTGTCCTCACTTTCTTAGCTATAAGCTTTAGGGAGTGCCCCCTTGTCCTGGTATTGTGTGAT
The DNA here is from genome assembly GCA_034064705.1 of Bothrops alternatus. Taxonomy (NCBI): domain Eukaryota; kingdom Metazoa; phylum Chordata; class Lepidosauria; order Squamata; family Viperidae; genus Bothrops; species Bothrops alternatus. The sequence goes on from JARGCV010000085.1 coordinate 11,905,007, forward strand.
AGAGAAAAGAATTTTTCTCTATCCACATTTTCTATCCCATGCATGATTTTATACACTTCGATCAAGTCACCCCTTAAACACCGTCTTTCAAGGCTGAAGAGACCAAGGCGTTGCAATCTGGTTTCATAAGGGAGGCGCTCCATTTCCTTGATCATTCTTGTTGCCCTTTTTTGTACCTTTTCCAGTTCCATTATATCCTTCTTGAGGTGCGGTGACCAGAATTGTACACAGTACTCCAAGTGTGGTCTCACCATCGATTTGTACAGAGGCAATACAACACTTGCTGACTTATTTTCGATTCCCTTCCTAATCATGCCAAGCATGGAATTTGCTTTTTTTTACTGCTGCTGCGCATTGGGTTGACATCTTCATCGAGCTGTCCACCAAAACCCCAAGATCCCTTTCTTGGGTTGTCTCAGAAAGTTTGGTCCCCATCAGTTGGTAAGTATAATTGGGGTTCTTTGCCCCGATGTGCATAACTTTGCACTTGTTTAGGTTAAAATGCATTTGCCACTTTGTTGCCCACTCACACAATTTCGAGAGATCCTTCTGGAGCTCCCGACAATCAGTTTCACTTTTCACAACCCGGAACAATTTAGTGTCATCAGAAAACTTGGCTACCTCACTATTAACTTCTACATCCAGATCATTGATGAATAAATTAAAAAGTAAAGGCCCCAAAACTGAACCTTGGGGTACACCACTTCTCACTTCTTTCCATCCGGAGAATTGTCCATTTATTGCCACCCTTTGCTTCCTACAATTTAGCCAGTTACCAATCCAGGACAAGACCTGTCCTCTAATTCCGTGGCTGGAGAGCTTTTTTAGGAGCCTTTGGTGAGGGACTTTGTCAAAAGCCTTTTGAAAGTCAATATATACAATATCAACTGGGGCCCCTTTATCTATGTATTTATTTACACCCTCAAAGAATTCTAACAAGTTAGTAAGACATGATTTGCCTTTGCAGAAACCATGTTGATTTTCTTTCAGCAATGTCTGTTTTTCTATGTGCCCTGTAATTTTATCTTTAATAATGGTTTCCATCAGTTTGCCTGGAACTGAGGTTAGACTGACTGGTCTATAGTTTCCTGGATCACCTCTGGATCCTTTCTTGAAGATCGGGGTTATATTTGCTTCCCTCCAATCCTCCGGTACAGTGCCTGATCTTAGAGAAAGATTGTATATTTTAGCTAGAAGTTCAGCAATTTCACACTTGAGTTCCTTGAGAATTCTAGGGTGGATGCCATCTGGACCCGGCGATTTGTTGACGTTTAGTTTAGAAAGGCATGCAAGAACATCTTCCTTGTTTATCTCTATAAGGTTTAATTCTTCTATTTCCCTCCCTGGGAAAACTAATTCAGTGGCAGGCAAATGTTCTCTATCCTCCTCGGTGAAAACAGAGGCAAAGAAGTCATTTAGCCTCTCAGCAATCTCCTTGTCTTCTCTGATTATCCCCTTCTGACCATTGTTATCAAGTGGCCCAACTGATTTTCTGGTTGGGTTCCTGCTTCTGATGTACTTAAAAAAGGTTTTGTTATTATTTTTAATATTCTTGGCTATATGCTCCTCAAAGTCTCTCTTGGCTTTCATGACTATCGCCTTGCATTTGGTCTGCCAGAGTTTGTGATCCCTCCTGTTCTCCTCGGTAGGAAGAGCCTTCAATTTCTTAAATGAGTTTTTCTTCTTTCCAATAACCTCCTTTACCTCATTCGTAAGCCATACTGGTATCCTCTTGGACTTTCCAATCCTCTTTCTTCTTTTAGGAATGCATTTTATTTGAGCCTGCTGTAACGTATTTTTAAACAGTTTCCAAGCATTTTGGAGGGATTTGACTTTTTTTACTGTTCCTTTTAGTTTCTTCTTTACTATTTTCCTCATTTTGTCAAAATTCACTCTGTGAAAGTTTAAGGTCTCTGTGTTAGTTTTCACTGACAATTTGCTATCCATGGTTAAGTTGAAGGTTATTGTGTTGTGATCGCTGGTTCCTATGGGCTCGGTTATAAGGACATCATGAACCAAATCCTGTGCGTTAGTTAGAACCAAGTCCAGGATCCCCTTTCCCCTGGTAGGTTCCATGACCATCTGCTCAAGGGAATAATCGGCTAACATGTCGAGGAACCTTGTCTCTCTTTCATGTGTAGAACAAGAATTTACCCAATCTATTTGGGGATAGTTGAAGTCCCCCATTATAACTACCCTATTTTGTTTTGAGGCCTCCTTAAATTTATTTTCCAAATAGCAATCTGCCTCTGGAGTTTGGTTGGGAGGGCGATAGCAGATCCCTAACGTCAGATTAGTTTTCTGTCCTGGGATTTTTATCCACAATGTTTCTGTGGGTGAGTTTGAATTTTCTTGAATTTCGAGTTCATGAGATTCTAACTCCTCATTTATGTACAAGGCCACGCCACCACCATTTCTCCCTCTCCTGTCCATCCTATACAATTTGTAACCTGGAATCCTTGTGTCCCATTGGTTTTCATCTGTCCACCAGGTTTCTGTTATGCCGATAATATCAATATTATTTTCCTTCACCAAGCATTCCAATTCCCCTATTTTTGCTTGAATGCTTCTAGCATTTGTGTACAGACCTTTATATGTAATTTTCTGGTGCACTTTCAACTTTGACTGTGGATTTTGACTGTAGAATTTGGTTGTAGAATTTGTAGATGGTCTACCATGTCCTTCTGCTTGACTATTACAATTTAGTTTTCCTGTTGACTCACCAATGTGTGCATAACTTCCACCCTCCATATTAGGCAGTGCGCCTTCTCGAACCGGAAGCTGCCCAGCTCCTGTCGACTTGCCCCTATGAATCAGTTTAAAAGCTGCTCTGAAACCTTTTTAATATTAATCGTCAACAGTCTGGTTCCATTATGGTTCAAATGTAACCCGTCCCTTCTGTACAGGTGTGGCTTGTCCCAAAATGTTTCCCAGTTCCTAATGAATCTAAACCCTTCCTCCCGGCACCACTGCCTCATCCACGCATTGAAGCTCCTGAGCTCTGCCTGTCTAGCTGGCCCTGCACGTGGAACAGGTAGCATTTCTGAGAATGCAACCTTGGGGGTCCTGGACTTTAATCTTGTACCTAGCAACCTAAATTTGGCTTCCAGGACCTTCCGCTTAGCTTTTCCAATGTCATTGGTACCGACATGTACCACAACAGTTGGCTCCACCCCAGCACTGTCTATCAGCCTGTCTAGATGCCTCGTGATGTCCGCAAACTTTGCACCCGGCAGGCAGTTTACCATGCGGTCAACGCTTCCATCACAAACCCGTCTCTCTATATTTCTAACAATTGAATCACCCACTACAAGAAGCCCCCCTCCCACCACCCGCGGAGAAGTATCCTCGGTGCAAGAGGATATGGGCACATCCTCCAGGGAAGGGGTCTCAACTAAGGGAGCCTGTCCCTCTTCCACAGATTGATGTCCTCCCTGCCCAAGATCTCCATTCTCCAAAGCAGCTGGAGAGCTGCTCAGCATGGAGTGGGATGCTCCTGCTGCATCCCTGAAGATCTTCTCCTGCCTCGCTATCTCTCTCTGCTTCTCCAGGTCTGCTACCTTGGCTTCAAGGGAAAGAACCTGTTCCCTGAGAGCCAGGAGCTCATTGCACCGATCACACACCCAAGACTTCTGTCCAGCAGACATAGTAACATAGACAGTTACTAAGGTAACATGGAACTATGGTAACTATGTAAGACAGAAAACATTTTTTCTTCTTATTTCAGAAATCAGAAGAAAATATTATTAATGTTATGGCTTGAGGGTCAGTGAATCAATTTAAAGAAAAAATTCTAGAGTTCAGGATCAAGCAGGGTGAAGGCCAGGAAGAAATTTGATAAATAGATTAAAAATAAAGAATTTAATAATATAGTAAGTTAATTTTAGACTTTGAACTGAATAGCCTTTAAGTAGGCTTTAATTAAGTAGCCCTTAGTTTAAATAGCCTTTAATATATTTAATTTATCATTTATTCATTTGATTTTTATTTTTGGTCAACTCAAGATAGGATAAATACCTAATACTCCTGCCCTCTATTTTTCCCACAACAAGCACTCCATGAAGCCGCAAGAGTCAGCCAGCCACCTTCTAGGCTAATGACATTACCATTACCTCAAGCGGTCTCTCATTTTCAGCTAATTTGGGCTGCCAAGCTCTATCTCAGTACTAGATAGAAGCAAAGAGCCAGCTTTCTGCCTGGTCTTTATTTCTCCTTTAAGCGGAGTTTTGCAGAACAAATCTAGTAGTCCGACTACAGAAGGCTGAGTGTAGGACCTGCTACTGAAATAAAGTTCCATCAAGAAGTTTCATATTCAGCACTGCTCAAGGCCATGCTTGACTTTTGCTTTGCTGTGGGCTGCAGAACTTATGTGCCCAGGTGGTCATCTTACTGCCATGGTGGAGTTTCAGGCCAAGTAGAATAGAATAGAATAGAATAGAATAGAATAGAATAGAATAGAATAGAATAGAATAGAATAGAATAGAATAGAATAGAATAGAATAGAATAGAATAGAATAGAATAGAATAGAATAGAATAGAATAGAATAGAATTAAATAGAATAGAGCAGAGCAGAGTAGAAGCCGGAAGGGACCTTGGAGGTCTTCTAATCCAGCCCCCCACTCAAGCAGGAGAACCTATACCATCTCAGACAAGTGACTGTTTAGCCTCTTCTTAAAAATCTTCAGTGATGGAGCACCCACAATTTCTGGAGGCAAGCTGTTCCACTGGTTAATTGTCCTTAAGTTTCTCCTTAATTCTAGGTTGCTTCTCTCTTTGTTTAGTTTCCAACCATTGTTTCTTTTCTTTTTTTTTAAGTTTTATTATTATTATTATTATTAACAAGGTCAATAATAATTATTCAACAAAAAATGTGTTGTCTGAGTATTTTATTCACTAATACAAATTAAATTCCTAATCCCTAAATCTTTTCTCTAACCATTGATAAAATAGGTCCCAAGTTTGGAAATATTCTGTTTCTTCATTTTCTTTCACACAGTCTAATATTTTTTTGATTATTTCTTCTTCTGGTAGTATTTCTTTGTTCTTCCAATATTGTGCAAATATAATTCTTGCCGGTGTTATCACATGTAGAATCAAATATGTACTTTGCTTATCAAGTTTTTCTGGCATTATACCTAGTAAAAAAAATTCAGGTTTATAGTCTATACGTTTCTCTAACATTTTTAAAATATGAACATTTTCTCTAACATTTTTTCTAACCAAGTGTGGATTATTGCCAATATCTCCTTGCTTTAACACATGTCCACCACATATGATAATAAGTACCTGGTTTGTGTTTACATTTCCAACATTTCTCTGACATGTTTTTAAACATTTTTGCTAATCTTGTTGTGGCAAATGCCATCTATAAAACACTTTATACAAGTTTTCTTTATAGTTTCTTTTCCACAAACTTTGCCACTATATTATATCTATATTATATCCAAAGTTCTTTGCCCATACTATCATTGTCTCTTTTACTTGTTCATCTTCCATTTTGAAATTTAATAAGAAATTGTACATTTTTTGATTAACTTTTCATCAGAAGTTAATAATGTCTGATCAAACAGTCTGTTCTTTGTAAAATCCATACTGTTTAATGTTTTTTATCATATCTGACTTGCATTTGTAAATGTGACCACCATGTTAAAACAATATCCTGATTTTCCATTTCTTGCCTGGATTTTAAGTTCCTTTCAGAATTTAGGATATCTTTGTATGTCCATATTTTATCAAGACTGACTAGATTTGGATGTACGAATGCTTCCATTGTTGAAAGCCATCCTGGAATTTTCAAATAAATTTTACATTATATTTTTTCCCAAGTTAATAATAATGCATTTCTAATGTAGTGGTTTTGGAAGTATTTATGTATTTTATTTTTTTCCATACCATAGAAAAGCATGCCAACCAAGTTGCAGGTCATGTCCCTCCGGATACAGCAGTCTTTTATTTTTAAGAGTTATCCATTCTTTTATCCATGTTAACATTGATGCTGGCAAGCCAAAGGCTCCATTTCCCTTAGCTTCTTGTAACATTTTCAGTTTAATTCTAGCTTTCTTTCTTTGCCAGATACATTTTTGAATTAGAGAGTTTAAATCTTCAAAGAATTTTTTCTACAGTTTTATAGGTATCATTTGGAATAAAAATAATATTTTGGTAATATATTCATTTTTACCGTGGCAATTCTTCCTAACATTGACAGTTGAAGATTCTTTCATTTTTCCAAATCAAGCTTTATTTGATTTAACAATTTAATGTAATTATCTTCTTTTATATTTGAACATCTTGCTGTTAAATATATTCCCAAATATTTGACCTTTTTGACTATTTGCAATTCTATTTTTTCTGATAATTGCTTTTTTTTTGTTTATCTGTAAAAAATTTAACTATCACTTTAGTTTTTTTCTCTATTTATCTTTAATCCTGCTATCTCTCCAAATTGTTCTATCTTTTCCAACAGTTTAGGAATCGTCTGTAAAGGTTCCTCTAGAATGAATACCAAATTATCTGCAAATGCTTGCAGTTTGTAGATTTCACCTTTTATTTTCAATCCTTTAATTTCTGGATCTTGCCTAATGTTTCTATTTAAAACTTCCAAAGTTAAGATAAATAGCAATGGGGATAATGGACATCCTTGTCTTGTACCTTTTCGTATATCAAAATTCTCTGTGTAATCCCCATTTACAATTACTTTTGCTGATTGTTTCTGATATATTGTCTGAATCATATTTATAAAGTTTTAACCAAAGTCCATTGTTTTTAGTTGTTGAATCATAAATTGCCAAGAAACATTATCAAATGCCTTTTGGGCATCTAAAAATACTAGTGCCAGTTGTTCCCCTGGATGAAGTTCTTAATATTCCAATGTATCTAGTATTACCCTCAAATAATTTTTTATTTGTCTCTTTGGCAAAAATCCATTTTGATCTGGGTGTATAAATTCAGTCAAAAATCTTTTCAGCCTCTCAGCTATTATTGAAGTGAAGATTTTATAGTCCACGTTCAGTAGTGATATCAGTGTATAGTTTTTGATCTGGGTCAGATCTGAGTCCTCTTTTGGTATCAAAGTAACATTAGCTTCTATCCATGTATTTGGGAGTTTTGCCTCCAATAGAAGTTCATTACACAAATTTTTCAATGGTGAACTTAATATATCTTGTAAACTCTGCTGGGAGTCTATCTGGTCCAGGTGTTTTTTCATTTTTTTTCTCTTTTTATTGCCTCTGTCAATTCCATCATTGTTATTTTTTCATTTAACATAGTCTTAAAATTTTCTGATATTTTGGGTAAATTATTTTCTTCCTTATATTGAATCATTTTCTCCCATGGAGTTTCTTCCTTGTCATATAGTTTCTCATAGTATTCTTTAATTATCTTTTTTATTTCTTCATTTTTAAATTGTAAACAGCCTTTTTCATCTACTAAATTGTTTATCATTTTTTTCTCCTTCTGTTTTTTAGGTTTATAAGTTAACCATTTTCCTGGTTTGTTTGCATTTTCAAAAAAGTTTTGCTTTGCCCTTTTAATTTGTTGTGCCAATTTTTCTGATTCTATTAAATTTATTTATTTTTTATTTTTCCTTTTTCTCTTTACAAACAACAAAATACAAAGTACATTTTTTCTTTTTTCTTAACAATACTATGTCCTATATCTCTTACATTTATTTACATTTCTTCTCATACTTTTTTATTCCTCACTTCTAACCAGTTGTAATTCATGTCCCATATCTCATAAAATTCTGTAACTTCTTTGTCCTTTATTTCTAAGATAAGTTTGTTCATCTCAGCACAATCTAATATCTTGCGTATAATCATTGCATTTGTTGGTATGTTTTCCCTTTTCCAGCATTGTGCATATGGCAATGTGTCATGTTTTATTATTTCCATTTGTCTTTTCAATATTTTCTTTTGTGGGTTTATTTGTAGTTCAAGTTCTAATTTTTTAAATTCTTCTCTTAACAACTGACATTGTTGTCTCTTTTCTTTCTTTATTTTTTTTGCCATGTATGTTATCGCTACATCTCGAAAATATGCTTTGGCTGTATCCCATATATTTTGTAATGTTGTATCTTCTTTTTTATTTTCTTTGAAGAAAAAATCCATTTCTTTTGTTGCTAAGTTTATAAATTCTTTCTCTTTTAATATAGATCGATTCAAAGTCCATCTTAATTTTTCTGCATTCCTTTCCACACCATTTTTAAGGGGTTATGATCTGTCCAAGTACCTAATTCTATTTCAATTTCCTGCATATTAAACCTTAATCAAAATCATATCAATTCTGGACCAAGATTTATGACTATTAGAATAAAATGTGTATTGTGATTTTCCTGGGTTCATTTCTCTCCAGATATCTTGTATACCAATTTCCTCTATCATATTGAAAAAAGTCTTAGGTAATCTTTTTCTTCCTTGTTTCCCTGATTTACTGCTTTTATAGTCTAATGTTCTGTCTACTATTGCATTGAAATCCCCAATTAAGCATATATTTTGATATTCCATTTCTACTATTTTTCTGTGAAGGTTTTGATAATATTCTTCTTGTTTATTATTTGGTGCATATATTGCTATCTGTTTTTTTATTTAAACATATTTCTACCATTAATATTCTTCCATCTTCATCTGCATAAATCATTTTGGAATCTATTGTCTCTTTGATATATAAAACTACTCCTCTTTTTTTGTTGAGCTGATGTATAATAAAGTTTTCCAAGTTTTGGATTTTCCAAAAATTTATGGTGGTGTTTTTTTATGTGTGTCTCTTGTAAACAAATTATATCAAATGTTTAACTTCTGAAGTTGTTTGAAAATTCTTTTCCTTTTTGATGGGGAATTCAATCCATTTATAGTCACTGAAAAAATTCCATTTTCCTTTGGTTTACTTATATTTAGGTCTTGTCGATCTCATAATTTTCTGCTTTTTTACTATTCCCTCATCTTTTTTATTCATCTTCTCTTTTTCATCTTCCACCTGTGTAATTGTTTCCTCTATTGTTTGTTCTGTCTGTTTCTGGCTTTTTCCATCCTCTTGTTGATATTGTGTTCTTTCTCTCAGAAATGCTCTATATCAGGGGTGTCAAACTCAATTTCATTGAGGGCCACATCAGCATTGCGGTTGCCCTCAGGGGGGCGGGTGGGTGTGACCAGGGTGGGTGCGGCCTACTGAGTGGGCAACAAGAATGATCAAAAAAGGGCAACAAGAATGATCAAGGAAATGGAGCGCCTCCCTTATGAAACCAGATTGCAACGCCTTGGTCTCTTCAGCCTTGAAAGACGGCGTTTAAGGGGTGATTTGATTGAAGTGTATAAAATCATGCATGGGATAGAAAAGGTGGATAGAGAAAAATTCTTTTCTCTATCACACAATACCAGGACAAGGGGGCACTCCCTAAAGCTCATAGCTAAGAAAGTGAGGACAAATAAAGGGAAATATTTCTTCACCCAGAGGGTCGTTGATTTATGGAATTCACTTTCTGAAGGGGTCGTGACAGCTGTCAGCCTTGACAGCTTCAAGGCAGGGCTAGATAGATTCATGGATGCAAAGTGTATCGGTGGTTATTAAAACGGATGTCCATGTGCCGCCTCTATGTTGGTTGAGGCAGGCAGGATTCCCTTGAGTAGCATTTGTTGGGGGTCAAGGGAAAGGGAGGGTTTTGCCTTCTCTTTCTGCTCAAGATCCCCATGTACAATTGGTGGGCCACTGTGTGACACAGAATGCTGGACTCGATGGGCTTTGGCCTGATTCAGCATGGCTCTTCTTATGTTCTTATGTTCTTATGTTCTTATGGGCGTGGATGGAGTGCGTGTGGCCTACTGGGTGGGTGTGGTCAGCTCTATATCATTAGCATCAAGGGTGCCTGTGGGGGCCTGGGCAGGAGTGGGATAGATCTGAGGGTCTCTGGCAGAAGGGGGTGGGATCGGGGCAAGTGCCAAGGCATGGTCCACTGGAGAAGCCTCACTGTTCTTCTCAGGCCATGCGGGGGGGGGCTTATGGAGCTAAGACTGAATGCATTTCAGCATAGAGGGCCACCACAAAATTGTACATTGGCTCCCGGTTGGCCTGGGCCACGGCCAAGGCAGAGGGGGCCGTTCCCTCACTGTTTCCAGGATGGCTTCGCCAGCCACATGAAACCACTTTGTGGGCCGCATCCGGCCCCTGGGCCTTGTATTTGACATGTCTGCTCTATATCTTTCATCAAAATCCTCTGCCTTCCATACTGAGTCCAAACGATATCTTGTGTTATTCCAATTGATTAAATTACCTTCTGGCATCAGCCATCTAAAATTTACTCCTTTTGCAATCAGCTTTGTAGTCAAGAAATGATATTGTCTCCGAGTATCCCTTATTCTCTTGGGATTTCCTTTCTATCTATCTTCTGTGATATAAAACCAATTCTTACCCTCTCCTGGATCCTGCCATACTCCTAAGGGGGAGGAGTATGCATGATGATTTTATTACTTTCACTTCCTCTATTCACTACAAAGTAACCTTTTGGTTATTTACCTCGGATCTGCTAACCACCACAATGTAACCATTAGCCTTTTATCCTATGCCCTTCTGAACTTCTCCTCCTTACTGGCCAGCTATGGAAAGAGGGGGTGAAAAGATACAGCCTCCGAAATCTGGTTTATTTATCTGTCATCAAAATAAGGGGTGAGAAGCAGTTGAATGATCGTGTGCAACGAAGCCAGATTGATGTTATCTTTCTTGGATTTAACACCTACAAATCTGCCGGTCTGAATCGCCCATAAGAACTGCCAAGTGGGGGCTGCTTAGGGACACTTTAAAACATCGATTTTTGAGGGAATCCTTCAGATCCTGTCTATCATGCCTGCTATCAATTTCTCTTAATAAAAGTCCCTGTTAGAAGAGACCGTTTCCAAGAGTTCTGCTTTCTTAAGATGTGGATTGAAGTGGGTCCTTACATTAGACAGGATCTGCAGTAATAGTCAACCTGGAAGGAAGAACCTTGCCGGGGGATTTTGAAAAAAATACAATGTCAAATGATGAGGCAGGGAAGGGAGAAAACCCCATGGAGAGGGAGCCTTCCCCCCAACTGAAAACCTGCCAACTCTTGGGATCTGAAATGTCATATTCCTCAGGAGAAGAGGTGGTGGACATGCATAACCACAAACCTCAGTGGTCAATGAGTGTTAGAAATAAAGGCAAATGGGAAAGAGATAAAAAAGTGACCCTGAGACGGGGGGCACCAACCAGAATGGAAGCAGGAGATGGAGAAATGCCTGCATGTTAGCAAAGAGGAAGGAAGTTGAGCACAACACTCAAACTGGATCCTAGAGAAAGCTATTGACCTGATGAAAAGAACCCTCAGATCTCTAGGAGAGGATAATTCTGACCCCACGGCTGCATCAGCACCTGGAGCTGCAGCTGGAGAGACACTGAGGGAGAATTGGAACCTGTAGCCCCAAGGACATCCGCTGATCCAGTAGCGACCATTTCAGCAGCCCCTACTCCCCGCCAACCCATAGATGGCGATCAGGATGGAAGATACTACCACCAATGGCGAAGGCACTGATCCATTCAAAGACTCCCACTGCTGGATGCAAAATTCAAGGGGGAGCTAACACTCTTGGGTTTTTTCCTAACCCAAGTCCTCAGTTACATGGAAGAATATGGGCGGCACATCCCAAGCGACAAAGCCTGTATCCGTATCATGCAATCCGCTCTTGATGGACTGGCCGCAGATTGGGTGATGAACTTGCATGACTCCGATGCCCCAGAGCTCAACGACTTCAACTATTTCATGTCCTCTCTGAGAAGGAGATTCGAGTACCCCCTGGCTGATCGCAAAGCCCGCAAAAGAATCAAAACAGTGAGGCAAGGCACACGTCCAGTAGCCGAATATACGCAAGAATTCCGGACCATTGCCAGCAAGCTGAACTGGCCGGAAGACATCCTCCTTAGCTATTTCAAAGACGGCCTAAATTATGACCTGTATGATGCTTGCCTGCCCTGGGGGGACCCACACCAACTCGACGAATGGTATGTCCTGGCAGAGGAAGCAGAGATCGACATATTGAAGAGGCACTGCCAAGGAAAACCATGGAGCCGCTCACCGCCTGAGCTGACGCGCGAACCAGAAAAGCCACCAGCTATGGTCAAGAAGTCAACAGGCTGTTTCAAATGTGGGAGAGACAGGCATTGGGCTGTAGAATGCCACTCAAAACCCCCTCAGCACAATCCAGACCGATCACCAACCAAAAAATCCGGGAAGTCCCCAGCCAAGCCAAAAGAACCTACCATGAGAGCGATATAGGCTGTGGAGCCCCCATCCGCTGCTCAACGTGGGGAGGGAACTCCAGCCTACACTGCAGGGCCAGTGGACACCTCAGATGACAGCTCAGAGGGCAAACCCCTGATAAGTGGACCCATCGCACCCCTCCTCAAGACAGTGACTATATTAGCTCCCTCCATACCTGAAGCTGTCAAAGTGAAAGCATTAATAGACTCTGGCTGCACCCACTGCCTCATTAGCCCGATGCTAGTGAGGAATTTAGGCATTCCGGTGAGAAGGCTAAAACAACCAATCTCATTTGGCCAGTTAGATGGATCCATAGCGAGGGGGGTGCCAGCTACCCTAGTCACTTTACCAATCTACCTATCCCTGGGAAACCATGAGGAATACATAATGTTTGTAATGACCCCAGGTATGGAATGTCCAGTGATCCCAGGGCTGGAATGGTTAAAGAAATGGAACCCTGGGTAAATTGGAGGATGGCAGAAATCAATTTCCCAAAGGGGGACCCTACAGACTTAAAACCCCAAGGAGTCCTACCAAAATTAAGAACGGAAAAAGCATCCATGGGAGAAGAAAAGGGGCTACTCGAAATATCAGAGGAAAACCAAGACCTTGCTGAAGTTTTCAGTGAGGAGAGAGTGGATGAGCTCCCCCCCTCACTGACCCACAGATTGTGCCATAGAATTCAAGCACAGGGCAAAACTCCTGAAGCCCAGACTATACTCCATCAGCCCTAAGGAGAAGGAGGAAATGGAAAGATTCATAAATTAAACCTAGAAAGGGGGTTCATCAAACCTACCAAGCCTAAAGTAGCCACCCCGGTCCTCTTTAGAGAGAAGAAGGATGGCACTTTACACTTGTGTGTGGACTACAGCCTATTGAAAGCAACCTATACCACCTACCCCTCATGAAGGACATGTTATCCCACCTCTTGAAAGGAAGAATTTTCACTAAACTAGATCTAAGGGAAACGTATTACTGCGTTAGGATTAAGGAAGGGGATGAATGGAAAACTGCATTTAATTGCCCAATGGGATGCTACCTTTTCAAAGTTTTGCCGTTTGGACCCCCGCAGTATTTATGCAATTAATCAATGAGGTACTAAGGGAGCACCTATTTAAGGGGGTCCTGGTTTATCTAGATGACATCCTTATCTTCATCAAATTCAAAGAGGAACATGTCAACCTAGTCGGAGCGGTTTTAAAGAAACTGTGAGCTGCCCACCTATATGCCAAATTATCAAAATGCAAATTCTACCAGGAAAGAATAGACTAGTTGGGTTATCGCATATCCTCACAGGGCATTGAAATGGACCCAGAGAAGGTCAGAGCAGTATTAGAATGGGCACCACCTTGCACAAGGAACCAGCTGCAAAGTTTCCTGGGTTTCACAAACTTTTACCGCCAATTCATTCCCTCATTTGCCCAGATAGCCCTGCCCCTCACGAACTTACTAAAAACAAAGGGAGAATCCTCAGTGACGAATGACCTCTTTGGGTCTCTGGACGAAGCAAAATTGGACTAGGAAACCAGAGCTCCGGTTTCTTTCATCCATGTCTCCATGATGCCTGGGGTGAACTCTCTCCCAACCATTGTTTCTTGTCCTGCCCTCTGGTGCATTGGTGAATTACATGTGGCAGCCCCTCAAGTACTGGAATACTGCTATCATGTCTCCCCTATTTCTTCTTTTCTTTAGACTAGCCAGACCCAAGTCCTGCAGCCAGCCTTTGTTATGTTTTAGTCTCCAGGCCTTTGATCATCTTAGATGCTCTTCTCTGAATTTTTTCCAAACTCTCAAAATCTTTTTTGTGATATGGTGACCAAAATTGGCTGCAGTATTTCAGATGTGGTCTTACTAGGATTTTATAAAGTGGTACTAATAATTTGTGTGATCTTGGTTCTATGCTTCTGTTTATACAGAATTGCATTAGCTTTTTTGGTTGCTGCTGCACACAGCTGGCTCATACTCAAGTGATCATCCACTAGGACTCCAAGTTCCTTCTCACAGTTACTGTTTTTAAGCCAGGTCTCACCAGTCTGTATTTGTACCTTTGGTTTTTCCTGTGCTTTTCTCCACATTGAAACTCATTTTGTTGGACAGGGCCCATTGTTCAAGTTTGTCAAGATCTTTTTGGATCCTAGGTATCTTCTGGGGTGTTGGTTACTCCTGCCAGTTTGGTGTCATCTGAAAATTTGATGAGTTCCCCTTCAATTCCCTCATCTAAGTCACTTATGAAGATATTGAAGAGTACTGGGTGTAAGACGGAACCTTGTGGTACCCCACTGCTTACTTCTCTTCATGTGGATGTAGTGCCATTGAGGACTACTCACTGAGTATGTTTTGCCAGCCAGCTACAGACCAATCTGGTGGTAGTATTGTCTATCTCCATCTGGTGGTGATATTGTCTATTTCTAGCATACCAAGGAGTAGGTTATGGTCTACCTTATCAAATGCCTTACTGAAGTCTAACTATATTATGTCCACAGTATTTTGCTGGTCTATTACTTTAGTCACTTTATCAAAGAATGAAATAAGATTAGTTTGGCATGATCTGTTTTTGACAAACCCATGTTGGCTACTAGTTATAACTTTGTATGCTTCTAGCTGTTCGCAGATCTGTTTTTTGATTATCTTTTCCAGGATCTTCCCAGGTATTGATGTTAGACTGATTGGTGTGTAATTTTCTGGGTCTGTTTTTTTTTCCTTTCTTGAAGATGGGAACCACATCAGCCCTTTTCCAATCCTCAGGTATTTCCCTAGTTCTCCAAGATTTTTGAAAGATATGGTGCAATGGTTCTGAGATAACATCTGCCAGCTCCTTCAGAACTCTGGGATGTAATCTGTTAGGTCCTGGTGATTTATATTCATCAAATTAGGATAGGTGTTCTCTTACCATTTTCTTGCTTATTTTAATTTTTGTTTCTAGTTTGTCTTTTGCAATTTTGGGGGGGTATGTTGGGCTATAGTTTCTTTTTGTGTGAAGACTGATGCAAAGTATGAGTTAAGCAGCTCTGCTTTCTCCCTGTTGTTGGTAGAAATTCTAGCCCACTGAATAACACCAAACAGCAAGTTGAAATTAGACAGAGATTTATTGGATACAACAGTTTGCAAATTGTGGTGGACTCCAAATAAATATTTGAGCCACACCTAGTTACAACAAAGACACACATTATATGCATTCTATCCCGACGCCTTGGCCCCTCCTCTGTGGCTTCATTGGCTGAGCTTTAGAGGTTACAATCTTATCAGGATTGCCTAAACAAAATACATTATCCCTGCCCCTTACTATTTTGCTTCACCTATTCCCTTATATGTATTTTAGCATGAAATCCTACAGCTTAGTGTGGAAATCTTATAGCCTACGTGTAGAAATTTTTGTGTAGAAATCTTAGTCTATGTGTAGAAATTTTACAGAGTACGTGTCATGTGGGGAAAACTGCATGCACAGCAAACTGCCATGCTTCCCCCCCCCACAAACCTCATAACCTTTTGATATCCTTTGTCCCAGGAAGCAGCCAGAGGGTCATCCCCTTTTGACTTAATACCTCACCTTTTGACTTAATACCTCACCTACCTAACTTCCTATCTCTTCCTGTCTTTGTTAGTTCCTTCTGCTTTTCATCTCCCTGTATTTGTTTTTACCTGGTCTTTGAACAGGTAATATGTTACTAGAAAATAGTTGCTTATATGAAGGAATTTTCCAATGAAGAAACTTTATGTTAGCATCTAATGGTTAAACATATGAATGTAAAATGTCAGCATTTAATGTAAAAGCCTATGTATGTAAAAAGGATATAAAAACCAATAAACACAGAGAGATTCTCAAGCTGTCTCAAGCTATGACAAACAGCTCTGCAGCAGCTTCAAACCTCTGCTCAAGAAATGCCTGCGTCTTTTTCTTAGCATCATTACAGTGTCACTTAACTTCACTTTTTATTCTAAATTTTATTCCTTACACTGTTGCCTGTTATTTCCTTGCCATCTTCTCTCTTTAATGGACCTACAATTTCCTTGACTTTTTCTTGTTAATATATTGGAAGAAACTTTTTTTATTATCCTTGATTTCTGTTGCAAGTCTTTGTTAATTATTCTTTCCTTCCCAACATGATAACATGTCCTCAGGTTACCATTTCCTTTGAGTGAAATCTGCTGCTGGTATGTGGGTCATGTTCATCTTGAGAAAGGGGCAACCTATCACCACTCTTACATTCCTCCATGATCAACATCTATCTGTGCTTAATATCCTCCTTAATCCACAGGGCCCTGATGTTAATACAGTAAGGGATCGAGAGTGAGGGCCTTGTTGTCATCATCATCTTTGCCTGACAAAGTTTCTGGGGTCCTCACAGAAATCAATGTGAAGAAAAGTTGTCTGCAGAAAGAGAGAGAGAGCATTATTAGAAGCTGTGAAAAGGCACTGAAATAGAGATGATCTAGTTCAAATTGTATGTCTGGATTTTCCTAAAGCTGTTGACAGAATTCTTTATTAAAGACTCTTGCTGCAGAATTCCACAGCCTAGCTGGACAGTGGGTGCACTGGCCCAGGAGATGCTGACTGAGTACTTCTAAGACAGATTGAACTGCAAAGTGCTCTACACCTGCTTGTCACAGGGGTCACCAAGGATCCCCTGACAGTGGTATATACTGGTAGGTGAGGTAAAAAAACAACCTGGCAGAATTCCACGAACCCACCAGGTAGGAATCATGACAACCTTACACCCCAGGAAAGAGAAAGCTCAATGAATGAGAAGGAGGGGCTCCAGTTCCAGGCAACACTTGATGAAATGCTGCCATGGTGGCAAGGATGGCCACCCGATAGCCAACAGCCCTCCCTTGCAATCAGTACCAGCTATGCCTGTAGTGGTAAACCTATGGCATGTGTGCCACAGGTGGCAAGCAGAGCCCTCTCTGTGGGCATGCGCACCATTGCCCCAGTCCTAGGCCTTCAGTCCAGTCCATGAGCAACCTGCATCAAAATCTCTCTGGGCAAGTGGCTTTTTCAAAGATTTTATAAAACCTTTTCACTTTAGGCCTCTGCCACAATGTGCAAAAAAAAGTTCAGTCAATCAAACAATTTCAACTTCTCACAGAAAAAAAAAGATCTCGCAAAGTTGGAATTGATTGATTGAACTTTATTTTTAGTCCCACACAGCGGCGGAGGAAGTGACGCATTGGAGCTGGAAAAAAAGTGCCAGGTGGGGGTGGGGGAATGGCGGTAGCAGGGTGCTCCATGCAAGGGGTGGAGCAGGGCCTGTGCATGGGGTGGAGAAGCAACATGGTGGCACTAGCATGGTGATAGACCAGTTGCTTCCCTTCCCCTGCCAGACACCTGCCGAAGCTGCACTGGGTAGGTTGCCGCCCCCCACCCCACCCAGATGTCCTCGCCTCCCCCAAGTGCTTTTTACTAACCTGCCTTTCAGCTGCATTCTGTTTCTCTGTTCGCTTCTCAGCCTTCGCCACGTATTTGTGGGACTATAGGTAAAAAAAAAGTTTCATGAGACTTTCTAACTTCTCACGAGATCTCAAGAAGTTAGAAAGTCTGATGGAACTCTTTTTTTAACCAATAGTCCCACAAACACGCGGCGAAGGATGAGAAGCGAACGGAGAAATGGAATGAAGCTGAAAGGCAGGTTAGTAAAAAAAATGCTTGGGGGAGGCAAGGGCATCTGAGCGGGGGCAGGCATGGCAACCTTACCCTGCATGGTGGCAGGAGGGTGGGGCATGTGCCCTTCCCATGCCAGGCCAGCTCCTGCAGCCCCAGGATGGCCGTGCTGGGCGGCAGTGGGTAGGGCATTGAGGCGGGGCTGGCAGGCCAACCAAAGCAGCAGGTGGAACGCGGAGGCTCAGGGAGGGAGGGTGCTGAAGTGGGCGGTCGGGCCATTGGCAAGAGCAATGAGGTTGAGTGGAAAGCAGTGTCAGAACAAATGGGGCAGGTAAGGAAAGAAATCCTTGCTCCCCCCAGAAATTGCCTTTCTTTCCTTACCTGACTCCCAGCCTGTGCCGTTTCTCCTTCGTGATCTGCTGCTGCCACAAGCAGGGAAACACAGTAAGTTTTTTTGAGGAAAAAAGGTCAATTAATCAATTCCAACTTTGCAATCTTTCACGAGAAGTTGGAATTGATTAATTGACTTTTCCCCCCAAAAAAACCCTTCCTTTGTTTCCTTGCACATGGCAGTGAATCACAAAGGAGAAACAGCACAGGGCTGGGAGTCAGGTAAAGAAAGAAAGGCAATTTCTGGGGGGGAGCAAGGATTTCTTTGGGTCTAAATTTTAAATATTAAACAAACAGAATCCTTATTTTCAACTAATTTCCAAATATTTTAAATTTAATGACCAAAATTCCCCTTATTTCAATTTCTCCCTTTAACCCTCTAATTAGTAATATGAAAGCCCCTCTCATAAATCAAAACCCCGATTTTCTTCAGCCTTATTCTGGCTTTCTTCCTTTGCCAACTGGCTTTCCATGTCAGTGCTTTTAAATCATCAAATAAATCACCCTCTATTATTATATATATTATTTGAAATGTGGGACCATTTAGTCGCCATTTTTTGGGAAGGACTAGCCCATTTGTGTTCATTAGATCATCTTCCTATTATTCCAGTTCCCCATGATTGTCCTGATATGTTTATCTTCCATTAAATATGCTCTTCTTCTTTCTCAAATTTCTTTTGATTTATATAGAAAGTCTTTTCCATTTTCAGTGTTGTCACACCCTTTTCTGGATTTTCCATTAACTGTATTTGTTGGTCAATTGAGTCCTCTGTCTTAGTATTTGATTGTTCCACTTCTCTTATGTTCTGCATTGTTAGTTCTTTGGTTGTAGTCAAAATTTGTGTTTCTATATCTAAGCTGGCATCTTGTTCTTTTATGTTGCATCTTATTTTGTCACAAGCTGAAAGAATGGTTTCATGTATTGCTTTCAACATGGAAAGGATCTTTTCCTGATCTTCATCCATATTCCCCTAGTAGTGTGTTAAGTTGAGGACTTTAAAATCAGATGTTAAAAATAATTTTATAACTATGTATGGGACCTCTATTTCACATATTATAGTTGGTTTTTATAGTAGAAGTCATTTGTCAAGTAAGATTTTATAGTCCAACATATTTCATCATCTCATGTAATAACCAATATTCCTCAGATAAAGAAATAGGAAAGCAATTCCCAACATATATCTCTGAAAGTCAGTAAAGGTTTACATTCATAGTTCAAGCAGGTCAGTTATGCCACCCACAAATTCTCTTTACAGCTGAGTTTCTCACAGGTGGTATCTATCAAGGTCGAAAGAAGTCTGGAGTCTGGATTTCAAGCCAAGTCTCTTTTAGGCAACAATAAGTTGTAATACCAAACTTCACCACAAGTTGTCACCAAGCTGTTTAAAGTTTTTTAAGTCTAACATTTTTATAATTCTTTTTCCAGTTTTATTTCTTTTTTGTAGATAAAAACAAAATTATCCAGTAAAAATAAGAAAACTTTTGGTCCCCAAGTATTAGAAACATATAAATCCAATTAGATTAAAATTGTTCTTTTAGTGCTTTAACTCCCCTAGGTAGTCAGTCGCCACAGTTCTTAGAGGGTGGAGTAGAAATTCCCTTCCCTCTCTCCTCACAGGGGGAAACGATACTTTGGGCAGCTTTTACAGGAAAAAAAATACTTTAAGATCTTAAAGAGAAGAGAAGATCTCACCCAGTTTTATCCGTGTTGCTTTAGAAGTGCTTGATGGTAAGTTTGAGTTTGACTGTCCGCAGCTTAATGACAAACCATATTGCTATGGCCAGTCTTTCCTCCGCCAGTTTGGAGGGCTGCCCCAGATCGAGCGGAAGGGCTGCCACCCTCCCACAATCAAGCAGGGGTCCCCTCCTTGTTTGTTGCCCCTACAGGGCGACTTTCGACCCTTTCCAGGATCCCCCAGCGGAATTAAATTGAATGCAGAAGACGGAGCTCCCCTTCCAGCGTCCGTAGCAGCCGTGAGGGCAAACCGGAAGTCCGGACCTATCTTTTAATCTGGCCTGTCTCAACCTCCCAAGCAAACTGTCCAATCATGAGGAGAATGCAGGTGGATGGTGGTGCGAGCTCCAGCCAATGGCAGGACGGCAAGTTGGTGAGAGAAGATTTTTTCCGAGTTTCTCCCTCGTGCACCCTCGTGCACTTACGCTTTGGCCATGCCCCCTTCCTCCTCTCGCCTATTCGTGTTTTTACCTCAGGGCGGGGCTGAGAGGTTTAGGCCTTGCTTGCAGCCTTGGCCTCACTTAGGGCAGCCAAGCCTGGTGATGACGATGCCACTGCTGCTGCTGCTTCTGAAGCAGATCCCTCGCTAAATGCTATGAATGCAAGCCCCAGCTTCTCCCACTGCTGCTGCTGCTGCCATGCCTGCCAAAAGGAAACTGGCACTGCCGGCCCTCAACATTATCCCCACCATTGCCAAGCCACCTAGCCCACCAGTGGTTGGAGTGAGGCTGCTGGAGTGGGGCACCGGTTACGGGTCTGAGGGGAGCAGGCGAAGGGCAAGGTATTTGTGAGGGGTGGCTGGGGTGAGCAAGAAAAAAGGAGAAAAATTTGCTCCTGGATGGTTATTTTGGGGTTGGGAGGGGTTGTGTGGAGCTGAGGTGAGGAAAGGTCGGGGGAGCCGCTGGGAGGGAGGATGTGGTTGGCCTTTGGAGGAGCATCCTGATCCACAACCGGGGTGGTGGTGCCACGTCCAGGTGAAGCCCTGAGAGGTAGGCAAAGCTGGAGGTGGTGGAGCAGCTCGGAGGAACCAGGAGTGCTGGTGCTAGTGGTTGAGAGAAACTTCATTGGCCTTTAGGGTCCAGGAAATGGTGGAGGAAGGATGGGGGCATTGGGATGTGCCCTATGGGAAAGAGGAATGAGGTCCCGTCAAGCATGTTTTTTTGCCCTGAAATGGTCTGGAATGCCAATCAAGGAGAATATTTCTGGCTCAGAGTTAAAATGAAGGGTCCTTGGGGTGGGTGTCTCTCAGGATGGTGGTTTTCTTGCAGATGTTTCAGGACCCAAAGTGGAATAATAAATGAACTAATGATGTTACCTAGTTTGGGCCATGACATGTCTACAAGAAAGCTCAGAGAGGACCAAGGAACCCACAACCGCCATCCTCCTCCTCCTCCTCTTTTCTTCTCCTTCACTCCACAAACCCCATTCTCTTCTGGCACTGCTGATGTTACCTAGTTTGGGTCATGAAATGTCTGCAAGAAAGCCACCAAGCTCAGAGAGCAGCAAGGACTCCACAACCGCCCTCCTTCTCCTCTTCTTCTCCTTCATTACACAAACCCCCTCTCTTCTGGCATTGCTGATGTTACCTAGTTTGGGTCATGAGACATCTGCAAGAAATGCTGAATAGAAATGGCACCCCTGCCCTGTCCACTGCCTCGCCTCACCTCACCCCTCAGGATGAGCCTCCTGCCCACCATCCCACCTGCCAGAAATCCCCTGGATCTCCCCCAACCATGTGCGGCCCCCACAGGCGTCCCTCCCCACAAGCAACATTGAGGTGGCCATTCCCACCCCAGCCATGACCACCCAGTCTGCCATGACCACTGCAGCCATGCCCACATAGTGGGCCATGCCCACCCAGTACCCAATGATAAATAAGTGGGGTTTGGGTTGCAGTTTGAGCACTTGGTCTCTAAAAGGTTTGCCATCACTGAGCTATGCCATGGGGATCTCCAAACAGGGGCAAAGCAGACCCCAAGCCTAAGGAAGGAGCATGCAATGGGATCAAGGCCGTAGAGTTCACCCCATCATCCAGCAATGATGAGGAACTCTGATCAAAACACTGGTGCCAACTCGGGAAGGTTACAGTGGAGGAGATGATGACCCACTGGTAAGTGGCCCCATGATGCCAATAGTAGCCCAGGTAGAATTGTTGGTGGCTTCCTCAGGGTGCAAAGGCACAATGATGACTCTGTTGGACTTTGGATGTACCAGATGCCTACTTATCCCAGCTTAGTGGAGAAACTTGGGATGTGCCTCAGAACTCCAATAACATTTTCACAACTAGATCACCTAGGCAGAGGCAGCCCACACAACTTTGTAACAGAACTGGCAACAGAACTGGTGCAGATGAAAATGGAGCCTCATGAGGAGACCATCATGCTGGGTGTCACTTGGCTACAAAAGTGTAATCTTTCTATTAACTGAAAGAATTTTTTTTTAAGAATCTGCCAGAAAAGCCCAGAGGACAGAGCCACAGTGAAAGTGGAACTAGGCTACCACCCACCACTTGTTAAGAAAGGAAAAGGAGAGGGCCCAGCATCAGCCAGTGAATGTGAGGAAGTAGGTAACATTAAACGAAATGAATACTGCAAGCTTGAGGAGGCAGACATATTTTCCCCCACTGTCCCACAGATTGCGCCATTGAAATACTGCCCGGAGCCAAATTGCCAAAACCTAGACTTTATTTCATGACACCAAAAGAGCTAGAGGAACTCAGAGCCTTCATTGACAAATATCCAGCCCGGGGGTTCATCCAACCAGCAAAATCCCACATGGCAGCCCCATGTTATTGTGAGAGAATAAGGGTGGCTGTCTAAGATTGTGTGTGGATTACCATGAGTTAAACACTATTTGTGTGGAAAATAAATACCCCTTGCTAATGATGAAAGACATGTGGAACTATTGAGCAAAAGGAAAAATCTTCACTAAATTGGATTTAAGCTTATTACCAGGTGTGAATCAGGGAGGGAGATGAATGGAAAACTGCTTTCAACAGCCCGCTGGGCTGCTTCCAGTTCTGAATCCTCCCGGTTGGCTTACAAGGAATACCCACTGTGTTTATGCAATTAATAAATGAATTGCTGCATGAATACTTTAATAAACATGTTCTGATTTACCTGGATGATATTCTAATCTATACCGAGACTACGGAAGAGCATGTAAAACTTGTGAGAGCAGTCCTTGAAAAACTCAATGCAGCGCAGTTCTATGTGAAGGTCTTGAAATGCAAATTTCACAAAACTAAACTAGACTATTTAGGATACTGCATTTCTTATGAAGGGATAGAGATGGACCCATAAAAAGTTTGGGCCATGCTTGAATGGGGAGCCCCTTGCACGAGAAAGCAGCTGTAAAGTTTCCTTGGCCTCACAAACTGTTAACAGCAGTTTATTCACACAAATTGCTCTGCTAATCACCAAGTTGCTTAAGACCAAAGATGGGGGGGGACTCCAATCAGACCAACTGCTTAAATGGTCCATGGAGTACCAGGCGGCCTTTGAAAAGCTCAAACAACTGTTCACTGCCGAGACTATCCTTAAGACCACCATCCAAATTGCAGTATTCCTCCCATTCTTGGGCAGCTCCACAATAAAATCCATGGCTATCTCGTCTCCTGGTCTGGAAGAATCAGTCACCTTCTGCAATAGTCCTGGACTCTTCCCTGGCAATCTTTTACTGGCTGCACACATCGCACAACTCCCTACATAGTCCTCAATGTCTTTTTTCATATTTGGCCACCAGAATTGGCTATTTACAAAGTGCAAGGTCTTCAGTAAGCCAAAGTGACCTGCTTGCTTGGCATTGTGGCCCCATGGCAGAAGTTGCAACCAAAGGCTGTCTGGGACATACAGTTTGCTCCCTTTCCATGCCAATTCATCTCTCATAGTCAATTCTGTCTGGTGGGTTTTGAATTATGCATCAGTCTGTAGCTCTTGCTTCAGTTGCTGGGTAAATTCATCAGTGGGGCTTACACTCCCTTTTTTCTTCTGCTTGCACTGCTAGCTGCCAGTCAGGATTGATGGAGCTCACCACCTCTTGCCTTGAACTCTTATACTGAAGCATGTGGGATAGGGCATTGGCTAGAAAGTTGTTTCCCCCAGGATATATTTCAGCTCAAAATTAAATCTTTTGACGTGTTGCACCCACCTGACTTGCTTAGGGGAAAGCTTGTGGGGGGTTTTCAGGGCTTCCAAGTTTTTATGATCAGTCCATACTTCAAAAGGATGATTCCCCCCCTCCAGGAACTGTCGCCAGGTTAGTAATGCCCATCGTACTGCAAAAGCCTCTTTCTCCCACACTGCCCATTTCCACTCTATCTGACTCAGCTTGCGGGACATGTATGTGTACTGCTGCAGGTTTCCTTCCTTGTTGCATTGGAAGAACACTGCTCCCACCACCATATCACTGGCATCTGCCTGGATGACGAAAGGCTGTTCAGGATCCAGGTGTTTTAAAACCAGCTCCAAAGCAAACAGCCTTTTCAATTTCTCAAATGTTGTTTGACAGTCCATTGTCCAGTTCAAGGGTTGGCTTGGCCCCAGTTTCTCTCCCCCCCCAGCTTTCAATAACTTGATAATGGGCAAGGCGATCTTGGCAAAGGAGGGGATGAATTGATGGTAGAAATGTGCAAACCCCAGGAATGTCTGTAATTGCTTCCTAGTCCAGGGGGCTTACCACTCCAATATAGTTCTCACTTTCACTTTCCATTTCTATCCCTTCGCTTGAAATGCAGTAGCCCAAATAGCCCAATTTAGATCTGTGAAATTCGCATTTCAACAACTTAACATACAGTTTAACAGTCAATAGCTTTTTCCTCCATGGTTTCAGTATAAATAAGTATGTTGTCAAGGTACACCAAAACCCCTTTGTAGAGGTGCCCATGCAGCACCTCATTTATGAGTTGCATGAACACTGCAGGGGCTCCTTGCAGTCCAAATGGCATCACCTTGAACTGTTTTGCCTCAGGCAAGATTTCAATGGCGCAGTCTGTGGGGCAATGGGGAGAAGGATGTCATACTCCTTCTCACTGAACACCTCCATGAGGTCCTTGTAGTCTCTGGGAACAGTGCAGTCCTCCTCCCCGCCCTCCAACGCTCCCTTGCTGCACCCAGCTTATTTTACTTCCTTCAGTTGCTTTTCTTCTCTGCTGGGCTTCCCTTGGGTCCACTTTCTCATGACCATTCATTCTATGGATCTCTCCCAATAAATCCTGGGGGCCCATTTTGCTAGTCAGGTGAAGCCTAGGATCATCTCTTTAGCCATTTTGGCGGGGAATCACAAAGCGGATGGTTTCCCTGTGGTTCCCCATCTCTAGCTGTACTGGTTCAGTTAGGAGAGATGCAGCCCTCCCCAATTAGTGAGCTATTTACCTGCTCAAACCTAAATGGTTTCTTTAACTTCCTCACACATAACCCCAATTTTTGAATTTTGTCTTGTTTATCAGGCAACAAGAGCAACCTGAGTCTATGATTGGTCTCACTACTCCCTCCACCCCCCATCAAGGAGCTTTGATGCTTACTTTGACCTCAAGGTGATTCAAAGGTCCACTCACCATAGGGTCATCTTCTCCCTCGCTCTCACTGTCATACAGGACCATTTGAGGCACCTCTTCGGTTGGAGTTCAACAACCCTGATCACTGTGCATGATTTTTCCTTCCCTTTTTTGAAAGGCTTTTTCAGTTTTGCAGGTGCTGGTGCAACTGTACTCATGCAGGGGGACAGCTCTGAGCACATTGCAGTGTGATGGCCTTCCTGACCATAACGGAAACACATAATAGGTGCACACTCTACTTGCCTTGCAGATGCATTGATAGTAGCCATTGGCAGTTTTCTTCCCAGGGGTCGTCTCTCTTGGGGTTTCTTGGGATGAGTTCCAGCACCCTCTCCATACTTACACAGCATCAAATCCACCTCAACCACAGTGATCAACTGGTACCAGTTCTCAAACTGATTTGGGATGTCTGGCCCAAATCAGCTGAAAAAGGTCATGACTCAGCCTTTCCCGAAAGAATTGAGTTAGGAACTACTCTGACCAGTGTCTCAATCCCGCTGGGACCCTGTGAAATTCGTGGATGTAATGTACTCAATCACTGGTATGGTCCCTTGCCTGAGTTTCCTGACTTCGATTTCCACTCGCTGGTTCTTCCCGGGATCTTCAAAATGTGTCCAAAGACTCCCAGTAATGTGTATGGAGTGGCTAGCTCAGGGGCATCCTCGTTGTGAAGGATGGTCATTTACTCTGCTGCTTCAGCTTTGAGATTAGCCACGATACATCTACTTAGGCTTCCTTGTCTGAGTAGTTGTTCCCATAACGATCAAGGTGGGACCAGACCTGGTTCAGGAAAAATGCCAATTTCTCAGGGCTTCCATCGAATGTTGGTCTCAATGGGAGTATCTGAGGTGGTTGGGGTGCCAGTGCTGGCTGAGGCACTTCTAATGCCCCTCTATCAGCTTGGTGCCACCCCACCTGAGCCCCAGGTTGGGGTCTTGGTTATGGCTGCCCCCCAACATCCTAAGACCAGGGTCCACCACTGGCTATTGCGGTCACCAGCCAATTCCCCCCAGTTGGGGAACAGGAGCATCTGGCATGCTGTAGCTCGGGCTGAGGCTCATCAGCGGGGTCAATCCGATTAGCTGATCCACTCCTGTCATCACTGCAGCCATAGCACCCAATGGATACTGGGGCATGAATACTGGCGCCGAGATCAGGCTAGGAATCGTACCATCTGCAGTCTTGAGTCTGGTCACAAAGCTAGCTCTCCTCTATTGATGTCTAATCCGCCACAGTTGCTCCATTGACTGACTGCCAGATGGGGGCAAGTACTGATCTACCTGGCCCATCCCCCCAGCAGTCCCCTGCTTCCATGATTCCACTCCTTCTTTCCATTCAGGTTGAGGGTGATACGATTGGAATTCAGCTCCTCCCTCCATTTCTACATCTCAGGCTGGTTGAACACGGTCGCTCTCCCCCATCCATTCTGAGGATGCCCCCTTCCATTCAATCTGCTCCTTGGGTTGAGTTGCAGGAGGTGAGGTCACAGCACCACCTGTCACTCCAGCAGGGGTCCCTCCTGGTGAAATTGCTGTGGATGCCCCCCCAGCTGATCCAGACTTCCCTGGGGTTCCTCTGGCCGATCCCGAACCTGATCCAGACATCTTCTCCTGAGTCTTCACCAGTTCTCCAATATTTATCAGAGAGGGGCAGGACCCCTTTTTGTTGTTAGTTTAGGAGATCCAGCTTAGTGTCAACCTCTGCCTGAAATCCCCACCAAGTAACACACCGGAGTCAAAGTATCCTCTAATGTTGTCTTTAATAGGTTGAATCATAGTGGCAAGTTAGAAAGTGAATTGGGTGAAAGTGTTGTGGTCAGATGAAACCAAAATTGAGCTCTTTGGCATCAGCAAAACTCGCCATGTTAGGAGGAGGGGGAATGCTGCCTGTAACCCCAAGAACACCATCCCCACTATCAAACATGGGGGGGGGGAAACTATGCTTTGGGGGTGCCATGTACTGTGAGATCTTGGGTGAGAACTTCCTTCCCTCAGCCAGGGCATTGAAAATGGGTCGTGGATGGGCATTCCAGCATGCCAATAACCCAAAACACACAGCCAAGGCAACAAAGGAGTGGCTCAAGAAGAAGCACATTCAGGTCCTGGAGTGGCCTAGCCAGACTCCAGACCTTAATCCCATAGAAAATCTTTGGAGGAAGCTGAAGGTTCGAGCTGCCAAATGTCAGCCTTGAAACCTTAATGACTTGAAGAGGATTTGCAAAAAGGAGTGGGACAAAATCCCTCCTGAGATGTGTGCAAACTGGTGGCCAACTACAAGAAATGTCTGAGCTTTGTGATTACCAACAAGGGTTTTGCCACAAAGTGCTAAGTCATGTTTTGTGAAGGGGTCAAATACTTATTTCACTCGTTAAAATGCAAATCAATTTATAATCAATTTTTTTGAAATGCATTTTTCTGGATTTTTTGTTTTTATTCTGTCTCTCTTTTATTCTGTTAAGATAAACCTACCATTAAAATTATAGACTGATCATTTCTTTGTCAGTGGGCAACATACAAAATCAGCAGGAGATCAAATACTTTTTTCCCTCACTGTAAATCCTTTTCTGTAATATTCTCTATATGTAGGTTGGGCCAAGTTGTATTCATAAATTTTAACCAACCTGGACATGGAAATTTTAGCATGTGATGGTTTAAGGAGATTCTTGGCTCATGCAGATATAATCTACAGCTATTACAAGTCCTTGACTTTTCTCAATTATCTTTGCAAATGCTAGCTTTATAGCAAATTGTCATCTTAACATTTGAAAGGAGTGGAAGCAGGGAAAACAAATTCGATCTTAGCAATAGTACTTGAATTCTCAACACTTTCTCTGGAGTTCTGTGTGTGTTGAATACTTGCAGCTCCACTCCATTCCCTGAGTGTATATTTCTAAATAGTATTGTAATGTGGGAAGTCAGCCCCACCCCCCCCAGAGAAGGAAATACTTTGGGGAATATTAAAAAAGGCAGAATATTATATTTCCTCAAAGGATCTTAAAGGTAGAAAAGCAGGCCCAGTTTTTCTTAATAGCCCTAAACAGAAACTAAGCAGGCCAGCTCTGTAGAAATGCAGATTTGATAATTCTTTCAGAAAGATTGGGGCCAAGATTAGGATCTGATGGGATTAGAAAGACAAAGACCTTTAAAAATCTATATCCCCTACCCAAAATCTAAAGACATGACCTTTAGGACATAATACGATTAAATTACCTACCACCACTAGAATACCAAAAGGGCACACTGAACCTCAGGTCAATGTTCATTTGAGGAACAACCTCAAACAGGAACAACTCCAAATACAAAAGTCCAAGAAGGTATAAAAACCTACCACTCCCAGTTGCATTTTGTCATCCACTCCAGAAACATGCTGCTGTTACTGAAGTTTCTGGCAACTCAATAAACTGGACCTTCTTTCCTAAAGCAGTGTCAATTTAGCACCCAGGATGGGACTCCAAGCTAACCTACAAAAACCCACCATTTCCAGCTCCATTTTTTTAGCCAACCCAGAAACATACTGCTGTCATTGAAGTTTCTGGCAACAAAATAAACAATGTTCTTTCCAAAGAGCCTCCATTTTGTTTATTCCCAGCTTGGACCAGACCCTGATGAAGCTTTTTCTTTCAACAGTAACATTTAACTCTTATAATCTTTTATATGTGAAGATAGCCCATTGTAGATAATGAACTGAGAAATCTGCAGGGTGCTTTGTTCACTAATCTCTTCTGTGCCTGTTCCACTTTCTTTAATCAATTTTGCTGGATCCCAAAATAACGGCTTTGTGTCACAGTATTTGGAGTGTATCATGTTGATACTGATTATTCCAAAATTAATTATTCTAAGATGCTGGCACCATATTGACTCCCACTCCTAAACTTTTTTTTCAGCCAACTGAGCCTCTTAATTCTTCTCCCCTACCCATTATTTATGGGTTCTGAAGGAGAAGCCTCCTCCAAATAGGAAGGTGTTACATCAAAAATTTTGATTTCTCTTTGCAGCTGAATCATAGAGTTCCAGATGCATCTTTGAATGGACAACATTACAAAGATTGATTCCCTGAGCTAAAATACAGTGAGACTGAATGCTTATATATCTGATGTGGTCTACTGTGTGCATTGATATTCTGAAATAAGAACTTAGGCTGGTGAATTGACAGTGGATGACTAATGAAAACCAAGATGACTCTCTCAGCAAGAAAAAGTCATTTTAGCAAAATGTGTTCTGGGACTTTGGTGATATTTATTTTGGGCCACTGTTCCTTGTGGTATATAATGGGTAGGGGAGAAAAATAAGAGGCCCAATTGGTTAAAAAAAAAGTCTCTTCCCTTACATTATATTGTGTGTGTGTGTGTATGTGTGTGTGTGTGTGTGTGTTTGTGTTTGTGTGTAAAAATGAGAAGCTACAAAGAGTTGGAATAATTAGAGCTGCCCCATTTTCTGTGGTTAATCTACTCCAGTGTTTCTCAATTGCAGCCACTTTAAGGGAAGTGAATTTCAGCTCTAGAATTCCCTAATCGACATCTTAAAATAAATGAGGTTAAGAAAGAATGCTCTAGTCTCTTTCCTAGAACATCCAGAAGAGAAGGCTAATTCTATGCTTACTTTCTTTTCCATCTCAGGACATATCTGGCTGGGGATTGTAGTGACCTGGGGCTGTTTGGGATTAAATCTAACCTCTTTAACCATGTTTACCAGTGCTTAGTCCTTTTCTTCTCTACTTAATACAACAACCTGTGGGTAACGACCCCTTGGGGGTCGAACGGTCCTTTCACAGGGGTCGCCTAAGACCATCGGAAAACACATATTTCCGATGGTCTTAGGAACCGAGACACCGATTCCTCTATCCGTCTCCAGGCGGATAAAAACAACACAGAGAATGGTAAGACTTAAAGCATCAAAGGAGCAACTCCCTGCCTCTCAGGTAGAGCTAGCAAAAGCCAACGACTCAGCCTGCCTTCTCTCAGCCTTTTCACTAATCAGAAGCCGCAGCCCAGACATTGGCGTCCGTGACGTCTCTTCCCGGGGAATCTGTGAAGCCAGCAAAGCTGCTCCAAATCGCACTTGCGTGCAGTTGCTTGCGCCTCTGTGGAAGAGGGGAGACGGCTGGTGGGGAGGGGGGTGAGGCAGGAGGAGGAGGAGGAAGGAGGGAGGGAGGGAAGGGTTGTTAGCTGTGGAATCAGCACGCCGGAGGGCTTTGCTGTGGGGTGGGTTCCTTTTGTATTTTGATTCCCTCCCTTTTGGAGGGAGGAATGGACATTTTATGATCTGGGGAAAAAAATCTGGTGTCTGTGAATAAATGCGCCGGCGATCATCTTTTCTTTCCGCCACCTCACCTTGATGCATTCAGTGCAATTGCTTTTTTAAATAGCACTTTTGGATTGTATTTTTTTTTAATCTTAGCTTTTTTAAAAAAAAAACTGGGATTGGTCTCTGCCCTTGCATGGGGGGGGTTGCAAGCAGCTTAATTGAGTCTCCCCACCCTCATCCATGGGATTTTCCTTGGGGTTGCTAGGAGCTGCGCTTAAACTCGGAATCACCTGGCTGCAAGCGGAGAGAAGGGAGTTGGCATGGGCAAGAAAGCCAGCAAACCAGCCTGCCTGCCAGCCAGCCCGAATTGTGAGCTTCCCTTTGTCTTTTTCGTCGTGAATCGGGAGCAAGCCAACCTCGGGATTTTCCCTCCTCCCGCCTTTAAACGACTTCCTTTTATTCTGCCTCCTGCCTGGTCAGGATCCAAAGACAAGGCTCCGATTGGGGAAGTGTATACTCCACTGCCAAAAATTGTTAGGAAAAAAGAAATGCATTGAGAGAGGGACTTGTCAGAAAACATTTAGATGAGAATCAAGTACGCTCAGTGGAAGGTGAAAATGTTGGAAGGAGGGAATGAAATAGCTGGAATCTGGGACAGCTGTAAAGTCGTATCCTTCTGTTTTGGGAAACTTCCATGAAAAAGTAGTCACGTAACCCCTCGCTTCATCCACAAAATGTTACAGAGGTTCTGATTTTTATTTATAACTCTTTTTCTTCCTTCCATTCTCTTGCTGATTTTCCTTTAATTGGTCATGTGATCAAAATGTGGATGCTTGGCAACTGACCTGTATTTATGACGGTTGCAGTGTCCCAGGGTCATGTGATTATTTTTAGCAATCTTTTGACAAGCAAAGTCAATGGGGAAGCCAGATTCATTTAACAACTGTGTTCCTAACTTAATAACTGCAGTTATTCACTTAACAACTGCAGCAAGAAAGGTCATAAAATGGGTGCAACTCACTTAACAACTGCCTTGCTTAGAAAACAGAAATGTTGGGCTCAGTCGTGGTCATAAGTTGAGGACTACCTGTAGTTGTGGAATTCCTTTTGTTGGATGGTTCTATCTTCTGGAGTCTAGAGTCTGATCCTGCATATCAGATATTTACATTACAATTCATAACAGTAGCAAAATTACAGTTATGAAGTAGCAATGAAAATACTTTTATGGTTGGGGGTCACCACAACATGAGGAACTGTATTAAAGGGTCTCGGCATTAGGAAGGTTGAGAACCACTGTAATACAAATTTTTATCTGTAAACCACCCAAGTGTTACTTCAATAGTGAGATGGGCAGTATATAAATTTGATTAATAAATAAAGTGTTATTAGATGAACACTACACTTTGTCATCGATAGAAAGAATCCTATGCCATCTATATCTGATTTTCTTTGTGTCCATTCCTTTTACTGTTCTCCCACCACTACAATCACTATGTCAAATACACATTTCTCAAGACAGTAATCTGTGGAGTGACTTTGCTCTAGCAAAGAACATAAGATGGCTACTTTTCTGGAAATTAATATAGATTGATATGATTCCAGGATAGCTTTCAACCACCTGGAGTTTGTACATATAACAATTTTTAGATGTGTACTGCTAAACCGAGCCATTGTAAATTTTAGGATTTATGGCAGCATTTTATGCAGTGGAATATAATAATTATACATGAGCAGAGAAGGAATTTACTCTGATGGATGCATGATACTGCTTGGTGCACTGTCAACACAGTTATGATCTCTGTCTCTCTCTCCCCCTTTCCTCCCTCCCTCTCCCTCTGTCCCGTTCCCTCTCCCCCTCTCTCTTTCCCTCTCTTTCTCTCAAACTAAATTACATGTTGCCATTTTTGCATAACATACATCCATTTTACATCCCAGAAAAATATAATAGGAGGCTAATTTGGGCAATGGGTTGATAAGGAGCATCTTTCTGAACTGGTTGTGTTTAGTCTAAATATAAAATACAGAAGTAGACTGCTGGTATTTTTACTCTTTCTGGTCCATTTTAAGAGTAAAAACAGACTATTTGCTTAATCTGTGTTTTTTTTAAATTAAGCATCCTTTTATTCAGATACATTCTATTAAGAATGTGGCATTTCAGTGCAAGTTTAACAGTAATGGCGATCAAATTTCACCTGTATCACAGCTTCATAAACTCTATGCAGGGAATATAAAACTGTTTTACATGGATTTTTCTCAAATAAACTGCTGTGTCAAACTCCATGTAAGCCAGTGGGCATTTCCAGTCAATTTATTAGAGCTGAAACTGATTTGATTCCAATTGATTGCAGGATCATTAATAGCTTTTAATTATTGGATTAAAGTGATGGCATTTCTAATTTCTAAAGTCCTAACATTTATGTAATAGAGCCAATGGAAACCTTTTCTCCCAATTTTCTTTTTGTTACAAATTTTCATTTCTTATGGGCTTTCAGTAAAATATTTCTAGTTGCTAAAACATTTGGTAATGAAAAATTTAGCCAGAGCAAGCAAGATGCCTTTTACATTGTTCCTTGCTTTTTTGCAGCACATTCAGATTTCTTGAGATCACTTTTTGAGATCAAAACCTCATTGCTATTGTAAAATAGTATATTGATCACCATGTCACAGTATTGCACATGTATGAGATGAAACTGAAAAACAAGCCAGTTTTCATAAGAAATAGAGTTGTGTGCATTTTTTACAGCTTAGGTTAATATTATTTAGTTACATAAATGTTTAATACATCATTCTATAATTCAGTTATTGAAATTCATGTTAAACAATGTATTTATCAAAAGTATAATTATTGTAATGGGGTGTTTTTTGCCATATATTGTTCATGATCAATGTTGAAACATAAAGTAGTCAGCAGGTGAGTGGGTTGCACTTTTAAATGTTTCTTGAGATGAGCAAGAAATTGAACTTTTCTTAGAGTCACTATCTAAAATTAACAAATTTATAAATTAGTAATAGGACTGAACATGCAAAAGAAGCACTGGAAAAAAATTGCAGAAAAGAAATTTGGAGGAAGACAAATAAAAATTTCTCAGTTTTTTCCTTGGCTGTGGCAAGATTCTATTTAACCCATGTCTTCTTCTACCTCTTTGACCATAAATTACAGGCAAGAGGGAGACAGCAGAGCTGTTTAACTTCTACTTTGTGTCAGTCTTCACACAAAAAGAAACTATAGCCCAACGCATCAAAAACACCGTTGCAAAAGACATATTAGTAACAATAAGTAAAATAGTAAAATAAGCAAGAAAATGGTAAGTGAACACCTATCCAATCTTCACGAATATAAATCACCAGGACCTGACAGTCCACATCCAGATTTCTGAAAGAGCTGGGAGATGCTATCTCAGAACCATTGCACCACATCTTTCATAAATCCTGGAGCATCGGGGAAGTACCCGATGATTGGAAAAGGGATGGTGTGGTCCCCATCTTCAAGAAAGAAAAAAAAGACCCAGAAAACTACAGACCAATCAGTTTAACATCAATTCCTAGAAAAGGTAATCAAAAAACAGATCTGCGAACAACTAGAAGCAAACAAAGTCATAACTAGTAGCCAACACAGATTTGTTAAAAACAGATCATGCCAAAGCAATCTCATCTCATTCTTTGATAAAGTGACTAAACTAATAGACCAGCAAAATGCAGTGGGCGTAGTATAGTTAGATTTCAGTAAGGCATTTGAAAAGTAGACTACAACCTACTCCTTGGTAAGCTAGGAAAAGGTGGAATAGACAACATAACCACCAGATGGATCTGTAGCTGGCTAACAAACCGTATTCAATAAGTAGTCCTCAATGGCACTACATCCACATGGAGAGAAGTAAGCAGCGGGATACCACAAGGTTCCGTCTTAGGCCCAGTACTCTTCAATATCTTCATAAATGACTTAGATGAGGGAATTGAAGGGGAACTCATCAAATTTACAGATGACACCAAACTGACAGGAGTAGCCAATGCTCCAGAAGACAAACTCAGGATCCAAAAAGATCTTGACAAACTCGAACAATGGGCCCTATCTAACAAAATGAGTTTCAATGTGGAGAAAAGCAAAGTCTTACATTTAGGCAGAAAAAACCAAAGGTACAAATACAGATTGGCCGAGACCTGGCTCAAAAACAGTAACTGTGAGAGGGACCTTGGAGTCCTAGTGGACGATCATTTGACTATGAGCCAGCTGTGTGCAGCAGCAACCAAAAAAGCTAATACAATCCTGGGTTGTATAAACAGAGGAATAGAACCAAGATCACACATATTATTAGTACCGCTTTATAAAACTCTAGTAAGACCACATCTGGAATACTGCAGCCAATTTTGGTCACCGTATCACAAAAAAGATGTTGAGAGTTTGGAAAAAAAATCAGAGAAAAGCAACTAAGATGATCAAAGGCCTGGAGACTAAAACATATGAAGAACAGCTATGGAACTTGGGTTTGGCTAGTCTAAAGAAAAGAAGAAATAGAAGACATGATAGCAGTGTTCCAGTATCTGAGGGGCTGCCACAAGGTAGAGGGGGCCAAGTTGTTCACCAAAACACCAGAGGGACGAGAAACAATTGTTGGAAACTGATCAAAGAGAGAAGCAACCTGGAATTAAGGAGAAACTTCCTGACAGTGAGGACAATCAACCAGTGGAACAACTTACCCCCAGAAATTGTGGGTGCTCCATCACTGGAAAATTTTAAGAGACTAGACATTCACCTGTCTGATATAGTATAGGTTCTTCTGCTTGAGCAGGGGGCTGGACTAGAAGACCTCCAAGATCCCTTCCAACTGTATTCTATTCTATTCAAATTAAATGGTTCTCTAGAGCCTTCCATTAGAGCCTTGGAACAAATATGATGAACAGACTCCCCTTATTCTTATTCTTATTCTTCTACATAAGACATACCTCAGTGTACTGGAATTGGAAAAATATATTGATGAGGAAACATCTTTGTTAAAAGCATGCATATAAATTATTCAATCATGACTATCAGAAATATATATTTCCATTTTTATTAAAAATAATGAAATGTCTTTAGCTCTACAAATCAGATGATAAACCATTCATTAATAAAAATCCCCAAGTTGTTTGTTGAAATGAAATCTTAAAAGGTTAGATATAAATAGCCTGCTCTAATGCTATCACAGGTTAGAAAGCTTCATAATGAGTATACTCCTGTTCTATGAAGATTTTCTTTTCCTGGATATCATAAATTAGTAACTCTTAACCTATTACTTTGTTTTTCTTTGGCCCTTTTCTTCTTCCAACTTTGTCCATGTCTCTTCTTACCTGATTAAAATAAGAAGTAAAAGAAGACTGGAGTTTCAGTATTTCCTTTTCCATATTCTTTCTCTTCAATTATATGGAGTTGAAATAAGAACCAGAAAAAGAAATGTGTAAGATCTAACATAGTTCTTTTTTAAAAAGATAGTGGAAAGAAAGTTATTAAAGAAACATAAATAGTTATCATTGTAGTCATATTGTTAGTAATATAGTCTGCCAGAACCCTATGTATTTTGTATTTCTTCCTTATATCTTCATTTTCAGGTTCTGCCATTCATATGGGGGAGGGGGCCTAAGGCTATTCCACAGTGTATTTCCTTTGCTTTGTTCTATCCTCTTTGAAGTATCATTCTTGGGGTGAGAAAGGAATGTGCCTCTGGCCACCTGCATTATCTCCAGGCAGAGGGAAGAAGCCATGGAGAAACCTGACAACCTTGAGAATGTATCGGTTCTTTCTCAAAACAGTTTGACACCTATGGATTGGCTTCATTGAAATCAGCCAGATGGATAGTTGGGGTGGGGTTTGAAAGGAATCTTTTAATGTAATGTTTCGCACAGGAAATCCTCAGGTCCTGCCTTACTATCCTGCTATCAATACCTTCCAATAAAAGTTCCTGTTGAGACAATGCAAGTTTCAAGAGTTCTGCTTTCTTGGGAGGTTTAACTGAGGCAGGTCCTTACATTAGGCAGGATCTGCAAAGTGGCCAACCCAGAGGGAAGAAAACCCCTACCGTTGGGGACGATGCAAGCGATATGTAATCACAGCGTCGAGAGGAAAGAGAGTGAGTGCTGGGCGGAGGTGCGCCTGAAGGCTTGCCTGACAGCTGCTCTGACACCTCTGTCTTAGCAGACAAGGCAGCAACTGGGGAGAACCTCTTAAAGCCATTGTGGTTGATTGGCATCGGGAAGAAAGAGGACTGGGAAGGAAGATCCAGGAAAGTAACCCTCCACCACGGCAGTAACCAGACAGGTTGGAAATGTGAGATGGAACAATTGCTTAACCTCGTGAGGAAGAGGACAAAAGACCAACCCAGTCCAACCACTTCCTTAAGCAAGCTATAAATCTGATGGTAGAAGCTTTTAAAAACCTCAAAGAGGAAGAAGTGTGAACCCCTGCTGAGGCAGGGTTGAGAGAAGGCTGGAGGAGGAAGAGGAAAAGGAGGAGAGCAAACCTGCAAACCCAGGCACTTCTACCAGCACCACAGACACCACAGGGGCCATAACCACAGTGATGACCCCAGTGCAAGCCACCCGGCCAGTGGTGACGTATGCAGAGCCAGAAGGAGGGGAACTCGCTCCAAGTGTAAGAATCCTCCCATGGGCATGAAGTATGATGGGGATTCCCAGCAACTGGGTTTCTTCCTGGCTCAAGTCCTGAGCTACATGCATAAGTATGGCTGGGATATCCCCAGCAGACACCTGGGTCAGGGTGGTCACCATGGCTCTAGAAGGTGCAGTGGCACAGTGGATTGTCACCCTACACAATGCCAATGCTCCCAAGCTTCAAAACTTCAATCAATTTATGGCAGTGCTGAAATGGAGATTCAGAGCCCTTAGTCAATCAGAAGGCTAGGGATCACATTAAGACAATTAGGCAGGGCTGATGCCCAGTGATCGAATACACTGAAGAGTTCCGAGATCTGGTTTGCTGTCTCAACTGGCCAGAGGACATCCTGATGAGTTGTTTTAAAGATGGGCTGAATGATGATCTCTACCATGCATCTATTGCACAAGGAGCCCTGCCCACTTACACAACGGTGCATCTTAGCCGAGGAAGAGAGATCGACCAAGACCGAATCAACATTCTTTTGGTCGAGCATGGAGGTGCTCCTCACCAGAGAGGAAGAGAGAAGTGACAAAAGCTCCCACAGCAATGCTGCACTCAACTGCCTGCTTTAAGTGTGGTAAAGAGGACCATCAAACTGCAGAGTGCTGTTCGAAGATTCCGGTGAGAAAAGAAGACTGACTGGAGACCAACTGGGGGGAACCTGTGAAAAAAACCCAGTGCCCCAGGGACATGGCAATGAAAAGCACCAAGGTCATGGAGTTCCAACCCTCCAAAAAATCGGGAGTGGGAACTCTGACCCCACCAGAAAAGGGACCAGAGATGTACAACAGTGACTCCAATGGTAAGTGGATCCATCACACCCATTACCAGGTCCATAGTACTGCTGATCCCAGGGATGGAGGAGAAAGTAGCCCTGAAGGCTTTACTGGACTTGGGCTGCACCAGATGTTTAATAAGCCCAGCCCTAGTGGGAAATTTGGGAATCCCTGTGAGAAAACAGAAGAAGCCTATTTTGTTTGGCCAATTAAACAGGTCCATTAGGGGGCATCCTGGCCACTCTCACCACAAGGTCAGTAAAACTTACCATGGGGGACCACACTGAGACTTTGACTTTTATAGTGATCCCTGCCATGGAATGGCCTCTAATCCTAGGACTGGCATGGTTAAAAAAGTGGAACCCATCGGTGAATTGGAGGTCAGGAGAACTGAGATTCCCAAAGGGAAACCCCACTCACCCAATAGCCACTGCAGCTCCAAAATGAAGTGTGAACCTGAAGAGGTGGCAGCTGTCAATGATCGGGAAGTGGGGAGCATACCCAGGGAGTACCAGGACCTGACTGAGGTTTTTAGCAAAAAGGGATCCAATGAACTTCTCCCTCACCATCCCACAGACTATGCCACTGAGATCATCCTTGGAGTTAAGGTGCCAAAGCCCAAACTGTATTCAATGACCCCCCCCCCCGAGATTTAGGGGAGCTACGCAAGTTCATAGATAAGAATTTGGTGCACGGTTTCATCCAACCGGAAAGACCAAAAATAGCTGCCCCAGTGCTATTCTGGGAGAAGAAAGATGGGTCTCTTCATCTCTGCATAAATTATAGATGCTTGAACGTGGTGTGTGTGGATAATGTTTACCCCTCATGAAGGACATGCTGGCTCATTTCTCAAAGAAAAAGATATTTTCTAAATTAGATCTGCAGGAAGCATACTACTGGGTTGGAATCAAGGAGGGGGAATGAATGGAAGACTGTGTTTACCTATCCCCTGGAATGTTTCCAGTTCAAAGTGCTTCCCTTTGGGCTACAAAGGGTGAAAGCCATCTTTACACAGCCGATTAACGATATCCTCCATGAGCATCTGTATAAGGGATTTTGGTGTACCTGGTGATATTTTAATCTATACTGAAATGAAAGCTGAGCATGTTAAATTAGTCAGAGCAGTTTTAAATAAGCTTCGCACAGCTAAACTGTATGCCAAACCTTCAAAATGTGAGTTCCATAAAGAAAAGATCAATTATTTGGGCTACCGAATTTATCATGAGGGGGTGGAAATGGACCCAAAAAAAGTGCGAACTGTTCTGGAGTAGGCTCTGCCATACACCCGCAAGCAGCTGTAAAGTTTCCTGGACTTCGCTAACTTCTATCGGCAGTTCATCCCCTCCTTCGCACAGATCATACTCCCCATTACTGACTTGCTAAAAACAAAAGGGGAGGACAAGCCAAAACCTAGCCAGCCGCTGAAATGGACTATGGAATGCCAGGCAACATTTGATAAGTTAAAAAGGCTTTTCTCCGCAGAGCTGCTGCTAAAGCACCCAGATCCAGAAAAGCCCTTTGTCATCCAGGCTGATGCCAGCAACGTGGCAGTGGGAGCGGTGCTGCTCCAGGAAAATCAGGAAGGCCAGCTGCAACCCTGCGCTTACACCTCAAAGAAACTCATGGAGACTGAGCAAAGGTGGGTGATCTGGAAGAAGGAGACTTATGTTGTATGCTGGGTCCTCCTCACTTGTAGACACTTCCTAGAAAGGAACAAGATCCCTTTCCAAGTAAGGACTGATCACAAAAACCTTGAAGCATTAAAGACCCCTAGGAAGCTGTCCCCCAGGATTGATGGGCCCAGCACTTCCACTGATTCAATTTTACCCTCAGAATTTACGTGGGGGGGGAAACTTCCTGGTGGATGCCCTGTCACAAATGCTGCAATACAACAATAAAGTTGTGAAACTGCTGCCCACAAAGCAACTAGCCACCCCCATCACCATCAGGTCTCAAACAAAAAATCTGCCACCTCTGGACAGCACAGCAGGCAATGAATTCAGACAAGACCTGGAGAAGGACGAGTGTGTCAATGCTGCTAATATTGAATATTCTTGCTTTGACAAAATATGCAGAACTGTCTGGTATTTTTAGAGTTAATTCAGATGACAGAGAAAGGGGAGGAGAATTATAAGGAAAGCCCGGGAAAAGGAACGGAAGTGAATCTTTGCCCTCCAGGTTAATTGGAAGATGTGAATCATGACCCCAAAATAGGGGAGGGAAAATGCCTGGAATGTTATGTGCAAAGGAAGGGAAATTCAGAACTTGGCATCCATCATGCCGTGCTGACATGTCTCTACACTAATAAAGGCTTTTTAGGTTAAACCATGCCTGAAAGTTCTTTGAAGTGTTTCATTAGTCAGACACAAAAATCCTTAGCCATAAAAATCTTTGTTTGATGCAAGATACACTGCCATGGGGGGGTTATATATCCCCACAACCCAAAGATTAAAGTTCATGCAGCTCTGCCACGATTCGAAACTAGCAGGGCCCTTTGGGTTTGTGAAAACCCTCCACCTGGTAAAGAGACAATTTTGGTGGCCATCTTTAAAGAAGGACATTGAAAGCTATGTAGCCAGTTGCCCCATTTGTGCAGCAGCAAAACAAAGGTGGGGGGAAATGCCTGGCCTTCTATAGGTGGTTGAGAGCCATTCAGCATCCTGGAGAGAGATTTCTATGGATTTTATCATAGAGCTACCAGAGAGCGCTGGAAATACTGTTATTTAGGTAGTCATGGATTTATTCTCCAATCAAGTCCAT
The DNA here is from genome assembly GCA_034064705.1 of Bothrops alternatus. Classification (NCBI taxonomy): domain Eukaryota; kingdom Metazoa; phylum Chordata; class Lepidosauria; order Squamata; family Viperidae; genus Bothrops; species Bothrops alternatus. The sequence goes on from JARGCV010000085.1 coordinate 11,945,973, forward strand.
TTCGTACCTTGCCAAAAATCCCAACTGCTAAGGCCTTGGCTAAGATGTTTGTGCAACGTATCTATCGGCTCCACGGCGCTCCACAATGCATAATCTCAGATAGGGAGGTCCAGTTCACCTCAAAGTTCTGGAGGGCCTTTTTGGACCTACTGGGCACAGATCAGGGCCTGTCTTCTAGTTATCATCTACAAACAAATGGGGGGACAGAATGAACAAACTCAGTACTAGAACAATACCTGAGATGTTTCATAAACTATCAACAAGACAATTGGACTGACCTGCTACTTTTCGCTGAAGTAGCCTATAACAATGCAGTGCATTCCATTACTGGTTACACACCCTTCCAGGTGGCTACAGGACAGAGCTTTAACCCAATGCCTGAATTGCCTGTCAATGAGCCCAGCATCCTTTCCCTGAAGAAGTGGATTATACTGTTGAAAAAAAAAAGTCTTCATCCTGGTTCATCCTGGGGATAAATAAACAACATGGCGACTGCTTTAGAAAGAAGGTTGCAGTTTATTGGAGAGCCAGACAGAAAGATGGTTCTGGCAGCAGAGAGGAGACAAAAAAGAAAAAAAGGGCTGAGAACATGTGGAGTAGGTTTTTATATCCTCTGAAAGCCTTTTGTTTGGGATAGTTTCCTGTTCCTGTGGCATAAACTTTGAGGCTATTTCCTGTGTCATGTATTCTGATCTGAGTCTAGGTGTGCCTCTCTGGTATTCTTGATGATGATGGGTTAGTCCTATTATGTCTCAGCTCAGGTGGGGTATGCAGATTTTAGGTCGTCTTCTTAATCTCCTAGCTGGGGCCTTTCTGATGGTTTTCATCTGCATTTGTATAGGACTGGCTTCTGCTTGGGACAGAGAGACTTGGAGGCAGGGTTGGTTTCTGCTTTTAAAAATCCTTTTGAGGAAATATATTTTTCTGCCCTTTTAATATTTCCTTCTCTGAGGGGCTGACTTCCCACAATCCCCGCTTTGTGCCACAAGTGTTGATCTGGTTAGGGAGACTTGGTAGACAAGCTTTTAAACTGTTAAGCCAAAAAAATAAGGGTGAAAGACACTAATGGAGGCAAGCAGAAAACAAATCCCTTCAGTGGCTCCCAAAAGGGGAGCTTCCAACTCATAAAGTTCTAAAAGTTAGGGCAAAAAAAATTTTTAGGTGAAAAAGAAATTTATAATGTCCAATATTCTGTGCCAATCATTTTCAAATGTTGGATGTCACTTTTAGCTTCCACTCAGGTTTGCACATCCCTCCCAAAATTCTTCACAGCCATGGTTTTTCTCCATACATAACCACTGGCTGCCCATTTTCAAGGGTTGTTTCCTGACTTAGCTCTTAGTTCAGTGCATCAAGGTTTGTAATGTCCAATTGAGGTTAGCCAGTATACAAGCCAGCTATCAAATTTTTCTTTAAATTGCACATACAGAGCCCTAGGATTCCCAATCTGGGTCCACCAGTGCAAGATATTCAGGGATTAGGTTTGGAGATCTGTTTCCTGCTACTTTCTCAGTCAGGGCATATGAATTGCAAATTGCCTGAGGGGCCCTGGTTCCCCCCCCTTGGAATTTGTTGGCAGTTGTGCATGCAAAGCTTTGGTACAATAGAGCAAAAATCAGCTTGGGGAACTTTACTGAAGGTAGATGGAAGAGATTCAGTGTGGTTATGAATGGTGTGTGCGTGCGTGTGTGCAGCTACTAATACAAAACAGGCAGTACAAACATTCTGGATAAAAATTTCCCTCCCACCAGACAGAAGTCCAAGGTATTCAGTACTTGCTGTGCCAACTATTCCCAAATGCCATCTCTCCATGAATACATTCAACTGGCTTGTTACAATACAAATGGAGCAAGAAAAAAAACTTTACAATGACTTTCCACCCTTCCCCCATTTCTATTTTTTTTCTGAGGCTTCACATGGGACCAGTGACTCCAGGATTCCTTTCTTCCTCTGCAGTTTTTCACAGGCATCTGGGGGAATCGTAGGACTTGGGAAGATGTTCCACTCAGGTTGCATGGTGGCTTTTTAGTGAATGGCTGGATTCAAAACTCAATTCCATGGCTCAAATGGATGGAGGCAATAGCTGGGTCAGTGTGCTCTGCTTCCAAAGGTTGGGGAGGTCATCTATGCAGGGCTGAAAGATATAAGAACAAGAGCTCCCCCCTTTCTGGGTGGACTCTCCCAGGAGAGTCAGACAAGGGCATGGAGAACAAAAGATAAGAAAAGGAGAAGTAGAATTGGGGGGATAGCTTGCAGGCAGAGTTTGAAAATGCATTAATACTGCAGTGGTCAAAGAAACAGATAGGCAGACAAATGAGGACAATCACAGATGAGGACAAGAAAAACCTGGATTCTGGTAAGAGAACATACATGAAATATTTCACTTCTAAACTTGAACATTTGCAACATGTTAAAGACAAGGACTTGCAACTTGAAAAAAAATGCTGGGCAGCTTGAGAATGCTGAAAGCTCCAAATAATTTTAAAAGACTAATATTTTAAGGTGTGCAATTTTCCAGGGGCAGGAGAATCTATCTTTAACATTTATTCTAAAATAGACCACATTTTTTAGAGATTGAGAAATGCTTATATGTTTCAGGAAAAGCTTCATTGTAGTTTCACCAATTAGTGATAGGATAAGAAAAGTAACTTAAGAGGAAGATTATTTCTCCACACAAGCAGACTTGAGCTTCAGGAGGCTCTTGTAGCTAGACACACGTTTTTCAGGAAAAGGATAGATAGATAAAAACACACACAGTAAACGCAAGTGAAACCTTTCCAGCAGATGAACTTAAAACAATCCCTCCTTGGGATTGTTCTTAAGAGTACAGAGAGAGAAAGGAAAAAAGAAAAGAAACAAACAAACACATTTTTCTTCACTCTCTTTGTTGGCCAGACAAACAGAGTGAGGTATTTCTTTTTTGTGGCTTATTTTAAGCAGAATTTCTAGCGAATTTTAAAATTATTTTCTCTTTGGATTTGAAAAAGTTAACAGTCACATTTACTTCACACACAAAGACTTTGATAGACATATGTACACAAAGACAAAGAAAACAAAAAGGGAAACAGAAGTCTTAGTTTTACACACCCTAGTCATTCCTGCCATAAATCTCAGATAACTCAAATTAGGGAAGGCACAGATCTTAAACATACCACGTGGTTGCAGAGAGAGGGGGGAGGGAGGGAGGGAGGGAGAGAGAATCATTATTTCTTATTTTCCCTTTTCCTCTATTTAGCCAAATTGGTTTTCCAGCAAAGCCCTAGCAAAGCCCATTCTTCACAAATTTGTCTTGCTCACTTCCTTTTTCATACCATCCAGGACAGGCACTCGCCTCTCATCCCACACCTCAAGCAAATCTCCAATAGGTGTCCTAATTCCAACCCTCGAACTGTAGCTACCCATGTTCCCCTTCCGATGTGGGGTCCAATCTGGCTCAGTTGGGTTTCTCCTAGCAGCACTTCCCAGATGCTCTTAGCGACAATATCCCTGCCGCCCTGCTTGTCTGTTTTTTTGGCACAAAATATTGCCCAGGAAGACTCCAGTTCCCTACACGGAGTACGGGATCTTCCTATTTAGGGAACTCCCTGCCATCACTTTGTGGACCTCAAAAACATATTGTCTGAGGAGGACCTGCCGCACAGGTATCCGGCCTCCATTCACAACCCACCTGTACGTTTTCAGACATAGGAGAAGTCTGGGAGGACCTGTGCTTTGTGCATTAGTACAGGCCCCTCCTATAGGTGAGTTTTACTTACAGGGCCCTACCAGCTACTTGCCCAAATACAATTCTTTCATCCACTCATTCCATTCCATTTTCACACAACCTCTCACTTTTCTCTAAGAAAAGGTCCTGCACTCTGGCCAAACCCCCATGCTCTCCAGGGTCTGCCACTTGAACAGATCCTTTCTGCAGCTAGGAAAAACCAGAAGGAGCAAAATCAAACTGTGATTGGGAAAAAAGGGTCTTCTCACTCACACACACAGACATACACAAATTTCTTTTGTTCCCCTGGGCTTTAAAGTTAAAATTTAGAGGTACTCACCTTCACCTTCTTTCCAAAGCAGCCCTTGAGCTCAAACTCAAAACTCCCTTTACTACCCTGGTGCCACATGGGCAGGGCCTGGGAAACCCATCCACAGACACAAGGGGTCTGCTGCCGGAGAGATGGGGCTTACCAGTCTCAGTCCATTGGAGAGGTTAGCTTGGATTTCCATCCTGGGGTGGCAAAATTGTTGAAAGAAAAGTCTTCATCCTGGTTCATCTAAGCCGGGGATAAATAAACAACATGGCAACTGCTTTAGAAAGAAGGTTGCAGTTTATTGGAGAGCCAGACAGAAAGATGGTTCTGGCAGCAGAGAGGAGACAAAAAAGAAAAAAAGGGGCTGAGCACATGTGGAGTAGGTTTTTATATCCTCTGAAAGCCTCTTGTTTGGAATAGTTTCCTGTTCCTGTGGCGTGAACTTTGAGGCTATTTCCTATGTCACGTATTCTGAGTCTAGGTGCGCCTCTTTGGTATTCTTGATGGTGATGGGTTAGTCTTATTATGTCCCATCTCAGGTAGGGTATGCAGATTTTAGGTCTTTGTCTTCTTAATCTCCTAGCTGGGGCCTTTCTGATGGTTAACATCTGCATTTGTATAGGGCTGGCTTGTGCTTGGGACAGAGAAACTTGGGGGCAGGGTTGGTTTCTGCTTTTAAAAATCCTTTTGAGGAAATATATTTTTCTGCCCTTTTAATATTTCCTTCTCTAAGGGGCTGACTTCCCACAACAGAATTGCAAAACACGTAGCCGGTGGTCAGAAAAGCCTTAGACGAAGCTAGAGAAGCTTTTAAATTGCAGTCAGACAAAAAACAGGTGGAGCCCAAGCCTTTTAGGGTGGGGGACAGGGTATATCTCTCTACTAGGTTTCTGCAGTTCCTGCAACCTTCAAAGAAATTAGTGCCAAAATTTGTGGAACTATTCCCTATTAAACATATCATTAACCCAGTCACAGTAGAACTCGAAGTCCCTAAAATATTAAGACAGGCTCATCCAGTGTTTCATTATAGTTTGCTGAAACCTGAAATGAACTTGCCCTTAAGGCCAACCATATCTTCTCCACCACCACCCATTATAGCGGAAGGGGAACAACACTTTGAAATCAAAGAAATCTTAGATTCCAGAGATCACCATGGGTCTACCCAATACTTATTAGCATGGAAAGACCTCCCAGCCTACCAAAATGAGTGGGTACCACAAAAAGCATGTGAGGGCCCCTAGATTGCTTAAATGGTTTCATGCTCATTACCCTGATAAACCTGACTAACTGCTGTATTTCATTTTCTCTCCCTGTTATTTTTTCTTTCTCCAGGTGTATATCACATTTTTTTAGGGGGCGGCATGTCAGAACCCTATGTATTTTGTATTTCTTCCTTATACCTTCATTTTTGGGTTCTGCCATTCATATGGGGGGAGGGGGCCTATGGGTGTTCTGCAGTATACTTCCTTTGCTTTGTTGTATCCTCTTTGAAGTATCTTTCTTGGGGTGAAACTTGACAGCCTTGAGAATAGCGCCTTATTGGTTCTTTCTCACAACAATTTGACATCTTAGATTGGCTCAATTTAAATCAGCCAGATTGAAAGTTGGGTTGAGGTTTAAAAGAGTTCTCTTAATGTAACTTTTTGTGCGGGAAATCCTCAGATCCTGCCTAAATATCCTGCTATCGATACCTTCCAATACAAATTCCTGTTAAGACAATGCAAGTTGCAAGAGTTCTGCTTTCTTGGGGCGTTTAACTGAGGCAGGTCCTTACACAGTCCTGTATTATTAGACTATCCAATATCCCAATACCAACCAAGAAAAGATAGGACTCTTGTTTAAAATTCTAAATATATACATCTTCTGTAATCTGCACAATCAGAGATGTTTGAAAAAAAACATTCTGAATCTTCTGAAATAATCCACACTGATACCTAATTCACTTCCCTAAAGAAGCAAGGTTGATCCAAACATCATAGGGATATTCATAGATATCACAATGAGCTGTTGAAAAGTAAAATCTGTCTCCATTCTCCTCATCCTAATAAAGCATACCAAACAAACAAATCCCTCTTCAGGTTTTACATTCACTCTTGCTTGCCTTTTCCTTTGTATAAGGTTAATGTTTCTCAACCTTTGCAATGCTAACACGTATGGCCTTCAACTCCCAGAATTATCAAGTCAGTATGTTCACTCAGGAATTCTGGAAGTTGACATCCACTTATCTTAATATTGCTAAGTTGTGAAACACAAATACTTGCCACATATTCACTGTTTTCTTTCATTTTTGAAACAACAAATAGTTCAGTCACTTTTATTGTATTTTCATCTTCTCATCTATTCATTTGTATCATCAAGAAGAATATTTGTTTGTCCTTTGACTCTCATTCATTAAAAATTTTGCAGTTTTTCTCAAAAGTCACCTTGCCATCGTTACCATTACTCAGACAGAAATTGCAACTTTCATCAACTTATGGATTTCAATTTTCCTTTGGACCCCTGATGTCATGGATCAGGGGTCCCAACCTATGGTCCATGGCCCGGTAACAGGCATGGCCTGTTGGCCACTGGGACACAGGAATAGCTGGTGAGCCCCCCCCCCACTCATGGTAGCACTGCCATGCAGATGTTAGTGGCTCCATTTGTGCATGCATGGGGGCACTAGCACTGCAACCAAATTCACGTGGGTGCTAGTGGGTCGTTCGTGTATGCGTGCAGGTACCAGCTCCCCATTTGCACGGGCACCAGCGGCCCACTTGTGCATGCACATGGGTGCCAGCGTGCTGCCATGGATGTGCACAGCCCACTTGTGCATGCGTGCATGTGCTAGCACCGCCGCATTGCCTGTTCCCATTTACACATGCACGTGCAGGCCACACACACAGACATTTCCCTGTTCCTCCCTTTCCTTCCAAGCCGCCAAGCCAGAAAGGTTGGGGAGCTCTGTCATAGATGACACCAATTCATACTTTTGGGTATGCGTTTTAGTTTTCATTCATAACTGAATCTATGCCTTCACTTTCCAGCTTTTAGCAAACAACTCTACTCCTCAAAAGCCCAGGATATTCATGTTTTTCTTTCTTTGATTTTATTCATTACTTCATGCTTTTTACCATTTACTCCTCTTATATTTCAATTATAGCCTTTCATATCTCATGGTTGACATAGATGGGCCCATCGATGTTGGTCTCCATTGTCCATTACAATTTTAGTCTTTGGAGGGTTTGACATAACTTTATTTTTAGTAAAATAAAGAGTGTATACACTAGTCAGCAGAATTAGAGCTTCAATGCAGTCAAAACGTAGTTTATGCAAAACATACTCATGCCATTCTATTGAAACTTGGTTCTCTAGAGACAACTTTGCAACCCAATATTCACACCTCTCCAACTCAGAAGACATAATATATATCATTGTGCCCTTAAGATGTATCTCAAAGTTAAATTACATCTCAAAGTTAAGTTAAATAGTTTGTTGGCTGTATGTAACTCCTACTGATTAATTTTAGCCCTTAATCTGTTTTTTTATAATGTATGTATAGGTAGTCCTCAACCTACAGCAGTTCATTTAGTGACTGTTTGAAGTTACAACATCACTGAAAAAGTGAGTTAGGACAGTTTTTCGCACTTACAACCCTTATAGCATCCCCATGATCACATGATCAGAATTCAGATGCTTGGCAGCTGACTCATTTTTATGATGGTTGCAGTGTCCCGGAGTCATGTGATCATCTTTTGCAACCTTCTGACAAGCAAAGTCAATGGGAAGCCAGATTTGCTTAACGACCATGTTACTAATTTAACAATCGCAGTGATTCATTTAACAACTGTGGCAAGAAAAATCATAAAATGGGGCAAAAGGCACTTAACAAATGTCTCAGGAAAGAAATTTGGGGCTCAATTGTGATTGTAAGTCAAGGACTACCTGTATGTCATGGTTCTGATAGATGAGACCATTAAAAACAGAACTCCAAGGCAAGAGGTTTCCTTAAAGAACATATTTATTGGCTACGAAGTATCAACCCAATCAAAAGTGAAACCAAGACTGAAATTCCCTCCCAAAGGTTACAAAGTTACAAAGTTGAACTTCCCACCCCAGTAACATGTCACTAATCACATTCCCCAATAAACTACTTTGGCGGGCTTTCTAATGGAAAGCACAACCCACCAAAACCCCAGCAGCAATGACCTTGGTTCCCCCACAGGACAATTTATTGTTTTGTTTAACCTTAAAAGCACACATCCCCCCTCCCAACTGTGGCAACGAAAAACAAAGTTGCAGCATTGACACTGTACTTATATCTTATTACACTGTAAACTCTTTGTGTTGCTAACTTTATTCAGCCTTCTGGGAGCACGTAGCAATTTGTTTTATTCAATAATTGAATGGCTTGAGTCAATAAACATTTTACTTTAGGTTATATTTTCTATTAAAATGAATGTGTGCCCATAAATGTGTAGTTATAATTTATTTTTTCTTCTTGTAAGTGTCAGCCTCTCATAAGTTTTTTAAATAACAAGGAACCCTTTTAGTCAGTTGGCATTTTCTTGTGTTTTAATTGCCTGCTGTGATATAATTATTGTGACATTTGAGGATGTTTTTAACATCCTGAATTAAATATTCTGACATCCCACGGAGCTCTTCATGAAAACAGCCAAATTGTATTTCAGTCATTAGTAGTAATCTACAGCTGTCCTTTAGAAATAAAACTATTTTTGACACAAAAGCACAGATGAAATGTGAAATGTTTACAAATTTTATTATAGGTCAAATTGTACTTCTAAAATACCTTGGGCATTTTGAAGTGGGTTATCATTCTTCATTTTCATATTATTTGCTGTTACTGGTCTTTGACTGTAGTAAATATTTGATTGATTCATTTGATTATTTGTTTACTGAATCTATCTTAATGTATTTGACAAAGTGAAAAGACAAAGGAAGAATTAGAAAGCTAAACAAATAAAAAGGAACTGAAAGAAATTTTTAAAAGAAAAATCTCTTTGTGTGTGCATGTATGTATGGATATAAAGGCAATCTTAAGAACTGCAAGTAGTTTAAATAGCTATGTTAAATATTTGTGTCCAATATTATTTATTGTATAATTGTCAGAACAAGAATATGTGTTCTTTTCTTTTTTTCAAAAGAAGTTCCCTTGTTTTTCTCATGGCTCCAAGTCTCCTTTTACTTCTCAAACCATCTTCTTGTGGCTTAGAAGAAAAACAGGTTATCTCCATATTATGCAGTATTATATTCCGACTGAATAAGCCCAACCAAGCAAAACACTAGAGACATGATGAACTCCAATGTTAACTTTATTAGGCAATAAACATTCTGGCAAGTTTGAAAGGAAACTAGCTTTGAAGCAATGGCGGGAAACAGGTAATTAAAAGAGTAACTCCCCCCCCCCCGACATTTCAGGTCACATTGTCCAATATTCTAGTAATTGTTATGAAAAGAAACTTTAGTTCAACAAAACAACTCTTCAGCTCTCACTGTCATAAGAAGCACCAGTGGATTCAAACGGTTCCTCTCTCCCCCTCCCACACTGTTGGCAAGTTAGAAGCACGCAGTGATCCTAAAGACAATAGTCTTCACAGCTTATCAATGCAATGGATGAAAAGGATGGTGTTTATTCTTCAGTAGGTATGTTTCTTGAATAGTATTATCCATTAGAAGTTCTTCCTTGGCTTATCTAAAAACATTCTTCCTTTTTCTCCTCCTCCTCAACATCATCTCCACTGCCACCTATTATAAGTCAGACCTTTCAAGAATTTCTCCTCCTCTGTTCTGGAGCTTTCTGCAAGTTCATTGTAAAAGAAAATCAAAATCAAAAAGAAAAAGAACTTGACCACCAAGTGTTAATTTTGCAGAGAGGAATTTAATAATCCAAATGGAATAGAAACAGTTTAGAATGAGAGAAATCCAAATTAATTTGTTTCTCAGGCAAGGCAGGATGAGTTTGACCCTTAAGCAAAATGAAGTAGCCAGAAGAGACAGTGAATTAAAATCAAGCTCCTTCATGATTTAATTAATATTTCTAAAGCACCATCCAGCTTGGTTATTTCATCGCATTTATGTGATACTTTTTGGCTTAGTTACCTATCTTCATCATTCTGAAGCTCCAGGGCTTGAAGAACAAGGGTACAGGCTATATATTTGTGGGATAATAAATTCTGTTTCTCCTGGATAAATCTTGATTTGGCAGAACAAACAGAAAGTAATAAAATCCAAACACAACCAAATTATTAGCAACAAAATGAAAGGGGCGTTGTCTTACCTGAACGCCTTTTCTCAGCATGGAGATGGAGAATCCACCAATGGGTTTAGACTGTATTCCTGCCCAATCAGATCAAGTCAGCCAAAGTTGCCATGCCCGTCCTGGACCATAGAGATCCCAGTCTTGACGCGAGCGTAGCCATTGACTGACAGCAAGATGTTGTGGCTCACAAAAATTAACTAACCCTAGGCCTAATGACTTACAAGGGCGGGAGTGGATTCTCCATCTCCGTGCTGAGAAAAGGCGTTCAGGTAAGACAATGCCCCTTCTCCAGCACTGGAGATGGAGAATCCACCAATGGGACATACCAAAGCCTACTGTCCCTGAGGGGGGGTAGTAGACTGGTCCGGTGTGGCACTTTGATGGAGAACACTCCTACCGAAGGAAGCCTCTGCTGAGGCAAACCTATCAATTTTGTAGTGTTGTATGAAAGGAGATGGCGAAGTCCATGTAGCCACCCTGCAGACCTCCTCAATGGACGCCTGGGTGGCCCATGGCGCAGAAGTAGCTGCACTCCTTGTAGAGTGAGCTGTAACATGTCGTGGAACTGGCAATGACTCAGCTTGATACGCCCCGACAATGCATGCCCTGATCCACCTGCCAATTGTGGAAGAGGAAACCTTCTGACCCCTGGAGGAAGAATGAAAGGATACAACGAGGGCTTCTGATTTGCGGAACGTCGCTGCCCAAGAAATATAGTACCGAAGTGCCCTGTGGACATCCAGGCTATGCCATTGCCATTCCAGAGCATGCGATGGGTTGGGGCAAAAGTCTGACAGCACTATTTCCTGGGATCTATGGAACAGAAAGTTGACCTTTGAGATGAAAGTAGGATCGAGTCGAAGGACCACCCGATCCTGGTGGAAAATGCACAGGTCATCCCGTGTTGAAAGTGCTGCCAATTCTGAAATACATCATGCTGACGTGATTGCCACCAGGAATGCCACCTTTTAGGGCAGATAGCGAATGTTGCACATCCTCAGGGGCTCAAAAGGGGACTTGGTAAGAGCCCGAAGGACTCGTGGTAATTCCCATGAAGGGTACCTGTGCACCGTAGGTGGTCTGGTATTAGAAGCTCCCTTGAGGAATGAGCAAATTAAGGGGTGATGTCCCAAAGACCCCACGGGGTCGCAGGTGAGGACCGTGGAAAGAGCAACTATCTGTCTGTGCAAAGTGTTTGGGGCCAAGCCCCTCTCCAGTCTCTATAACAGGATATGGGGAATCGTGAGTTCCGAAAGTGTCAAATGTCGACCAGAGCACCATGATTGAAAATTCTTCCACGTGGCCTCGTAAATACGGCTCGTGGAAGGACGACGGGAGGCCTGGATGACAGTAATGACCCCTGGCGAGCAGAGCTCCTGTGTCAAGAGCGAGCGCTCAAGTGCCAGATGGCTAACTGGAGCCATTGGTGATCCGGATGGAGAATAGCCCCTTGGCTGAGAGAGACCCGTTCCGGAGGAAACTGCCAAGGGTCTGTTAGGGAGAGATTCATCAGATTGGCGAACCAATGTCTCCTTGGCCAATAAGGGGCCACCAGGAGTATCTCTGCTCGCTCCCAAAGAAGCTTGCGTATTACTGCCGGGATAAGAGGTAGAGGAGGGAAGGCATAAAGCAGACCTTGTGGCCATGGGCTCCGAAGAGCATCCGTCTGTTCCGCCCCTGGAGATGGGAACAGGGAGAAGAACTGAGGCAGCTGACCATTGTTCAGGGACACAAACAGGTCCAAAAGTGGAAAGCCGAAACGGTGACAGATCTCTCTGAAGACCCTCGGGTGAAGGCGCCACTCCAAGTGATCTACTGTTGTCCTGCTCAGAAGTGTTCACCTCCCCTAAAATATGATCGGCCCTGATGGAGGCCAGACTGGGTTCTGCCCAAGATCCCAGTAAGAGAGACTCAGTCAGTAAGGCCCGAGATTTGGTGCCCCCTTGGTGGCCACGTTGTCCGTGAGGACCAGTACGTGACGCCCCTTTACTAGGCTGTGAAAGTGGCGAAGGGCTAGATGTACGGCCCATAGCTCGACCCAATTTATGTTTTGGCGAAGGTCTGAGGGAGACCAATGGCCCTGTGCCCACTGCGGACCAAGGTGTGCTCCCCAGCCGAACAGGCTGGTGTCGGTTGTTAATACTCTCCGATCTGGTTCCCTGAAACCTAACCCCCTGAGTATGGTGGGTGATAGCCACCATGTGAGGGAGTGCACTACCTGTTGTGGGAGTCTTACCCTTCGTTGGGAAGCGCTGAGGTTCTGTCTCTGGAAAGGGAGCAGGAACCACTGTAGTTCCCTGGAGTGGAGCCTGGATCAGGGAACGATTGCTATGGCCGAGATCATCTTGCCTAACAGTTGGGAGAGACTGACCAGTGTTACTGTCCAACTCCTGCGTAATTGGAGGACTGACTCTCTTATGCTGTTCCGGCGTTCTTGGGATAAGTACACCCAGCACTCCACCGTGTCGATGATGGCCCCGAGGTTCAACAGCCTGGTTGTGGGGACCATATGACTCTTGGGAAAATTTATGGAGAACCCATGGTCCTGGAGCAGCTTTACCACCAGTTCAAGGTCCGTCATGGCAGACTGGATGGACGATGACTGGATTAATATGTCGTCCAGATAACATTGGACTCTGACTGGTATATCCATAAGTGAGCTGCCAGGACCGCCAGAATCTTGGTAAATACCCTGGGAGCCGATGATAGGCCAAATGGAAGTGCCCTGTATTGGAAATGGCGCCCCTTGTATGCGAACCTTAGGAACCGGCGGTGGGCGAGAGATGGGGATATGAAGATACGCTTCCGTAAGGTCAATAGACATCAGGAAGTCCCCTTTTCTTATGCTTCCCAAGATGGAGCGGAGCGTTTGCATTTTGAATTTGTGGTATGCCAGATGAAAATTCAGTCCTTTGAGATCCAAAATGGCTCTCCATCCCCGATGCCTTTGGGACAACAAAAAGAATAGAATAAAACCCCCGACCTCTCTGGTCTGCTGGCACCAGTTCTATGGCCCGTATGTTTAACAGATGTTGAATGGCTTCGTTCATTAGTCTCTTTTTTGTTCGGTTTCGCAGGTAGGGACAAGATAGAAATCGAATTGGAGGGTTGGAAATGAACTCTAGAAACAGACTGTGGCGTACGGTATTTATTACCCACGCATCTGTGGTGATGGCCTCCCACTGGTGGGCAAAGAGGGAGAGTCTGCCCCCTATGGGAGGAATCGCCAGAGAGTCACCTGGATCAGCGGAATGGTCGGCCATTCCTGCGAAAGGGCTGCTTGCCCTGAAATTGCTGTCTAGGCCTGTCTGTCTGTCTGTCTGTCAGGCTGTCTCTCCTGTCTGTCCTGTCTGGCCGGAAAGGAACGTATGGGTTGGGAGCAGCTATACCTAGACCCTGCACGAAATGACTGCCTCCGTTGGTAATAATTGGATTGTTTGTCCGCTTTCTTAATGAGATGATTAAGAACCTTGCGCTTATCCTTGTTCTCAGTTAAATAAGGATTCAACGCATCCCCAAACAATTTACCTCCCTGATATGGGGCAGCCGAAAGACACCACTTAGACTTGGCATCTGCATGCCAGTGCTTCAACCACAGCATATGGCGACTAGTCACGTTAGACGCCATAGCCCTGGAGGAAAACCTGGCAGCTTGGAGGGTGGCATCTGACGCGTACTCGGTGGCTGCCACCATTTTCATAAAATCCTGATGTGTAAGGATATCCTCTGCTGGGATACGGGCCTGGAGTTGCCTGAGCCAGTGGAGGGTGGATCTGTTGAAGAAGGATGCGGAGGTGGCTGCCCTAATGGCCCATGCAGCCGCTTGATGCGTTCTGCGATAGGTGAGTTTGCACTTGCGGTCCTCTGCTTTGAGAGCCTCAGATACATCACTGGGAATGGCAGTGGGAGATACTAGGGGCCTGAATGGCTCATCCACTGCGGGCACTTCCAGCGCCTCCTCCAAATCCTTGGCCACGTTGTATAACTTTTTATCAGTATTACCTGAAAGGGGAAGGGAGGCAGGAGAAGCCCGTTTCCGTATCGCGTTCAAGAACATGGAGGGACAAGGGATGCGGTGTTGAGCAGCCACCGGTTCAGTGAAATTTGGATCCACCTCCGATTCTGGGGAAACGGTGGTTGTTGATGAGAAGGGATCAGGCCCTAGATGGGCTGTAGATGTGGCCTTGCGAAGCAGGGTGACAAAGAAGGAAGGATTGAAGAGGCCGCTGAATGAGGGGGCTTCTGGGGGGGCTCCTCCTCCTCAGACATTGGAATCCCCTGTTCAATGTCGTGTGCATGAAGGGATGAACCCTCAGAGCAGGTGGACCCAGACAGGGAAGATGGAACGTAATAGGTCTCAGGGACCGATTGGTGGGTAGGGGGAGGAGGGACAGTCCCTGAACTAGAAGCTTGCGCCCTGGCTTCAAGAGCGCAGTCTACCGCTTGTGCTATCAACAATGCAAGACGGTCCTCCGTAGGGAGGAGAACAGGCTCGCTTGGTCAGAGACCGGCCGCAGTAGGGGTGAAGGTCACCTCGGGGCCCCCGTGATAGACCCGTGTAGCCATGGATTGGGAAACCGGGAGAATTCCGCCAGTCCCACTCTGTGCAGGGGAATGGAAAGACTCTCCTGTTGACCATATTCCTAGGAGGGAGGTTGGGGGTCCTAAGGGAAGGTCAAAGGCCAACCCCTCAGCTTGGGGGTCTCTACCCTGGCCCTTTTTTGTGCTTTGGAAAATTCTTTTTCCAGGGCTTGGTGTCTCCGGCTGGCCTGCTTTTCAGACCTCTTAGAAGCCTTAGCAGTAGTTTTGTCCTTGCTTTTGGCTGTAGTCTTATCTGCGCTCAACAGACTAGGTGAATTAGGATTCATTGGAGCCGATGAAGATGGTAGACTGCCCTTTGTGGTAGACATAGACTCCTCCATTCTCTGATACTTCAGGAACACGATAGGGGGCCCCTGAGATGCATAGAGTGTTATACACTGGATAAGGACAGGCTCACTAATGGGGACACCTGGAGTCCAGGTAAAGCTGCTGTGTGGATAAGAACAGGCGCACGATAGGGGACGCCTGGAATCCAGCAATATTTGTTGCACAGATAAGAACAGATGCATGACAGGGGACACCTGGAATCCGGGTAGGGCTGTTATGGGTAAGAACAGGCACATGATGGGGTATGTCTGGAACCCAGAGAAACTTGTTAATGATTTGGAAATCTCAGAATCCAATGAGTTAGTGTGAGCAGAAAGGGCTGGGAGACACCAAGTCGGAAAGGACCAATAAAGGCGATGAACAGGGGAGTCTGGATTGTTGTACAGATCTATAACAATAGTTCACTAGATCTGAAATTAAACAGATCACAATGAAATTCCAAGTAGGTCTCAACAATGAGCACCTGAAATTATTAGGACTCAATGTAAAATTGAAACTAAGCGCTGAACAAGATGGAGGCCGTCCCCAAAATGGCGGCCTGCTTAATGACGGTGGCCCTGCAGTGCATCCTTATAGACTGTCTGTCAAAGTTTGCCTGTCTCAATGTAATCCCCCTCGTCAGTATCCAACAAAATGAGTTATGGAGTAAAGCAAAGTTTTACATTGAGGCAGAAAAAAAATCAAAGGTACAAGTACAGATTAGGTGAGACCTGCTCAAAAACAGTAACTGTGAGAGGGACTTTGGAGTCCTAGTGGACGATCACTTGACTATGAGCCAGCAGTGTGCAGCAGCAGCAAAAAAAACTAATGCAATCCTGGGTTGTATAAACAGGCATAGAATCAAGATCTCACAAAGTATTAGCACCGCTTTATAAAACCCAAGTAAGACCACAGCTGGAATACTGCAACCAATTTTGGTCTCCATACTACAAAAAAGATATTGAGACTTTAGAAAAAGTTTGGAGAAGAGCAACTAAAATGATCAAAGGCCTAGAGACTAAAACATATGAAGAATGGCTGCAGGACTTGAGTTTGGCTAGTCTAAAGAAAAGAAGAAACAGGTGTGACATGATAGCAGTATTCCAGTATTTGAGGAGCTGCCACAAAGAAAAGGAGGTCCAACTATTCTCCAAAGCACCAGAGGGCAGGACAAAAAACAATGGTTGGAAACTGACCAAAGAGAGAAGCGACCTGGAATTAAGGAGAAACTTCCTAACAGTGAAGCGACAATTAACCAGTGGAACAGCTTGTCTTCAGAAATCATGGATGCTCCATTACTGGAGGTTTTTAAGAAGAGACCAGTCACTTGTCTGAAATGGTATAGCTTCTCCTGCGAGAGCAGAGGCTGGACTAGAAGACCTCCAAGGTCCCTTCCAGCTCTATAATAATAATAATGAAGTTGGAAGGGACCTTGGAGGCATCGAGTCCAACCCCCTGCTCAGGCAGGAAACCCTACACCATTTCGGACAAATGGCTGTCCAGTCTTTTCTTAAAAACTTCCAGTGTTGGAGCATTCACTGCTTCTGGAGGCAGGTTTATTTATTTATTTTATTTTATTTGGGTTTGTATGCCGCTCCTTTCCGGAGACTCGGAGTGGCTAACAACATATAAACAACAAAAAAAGTACAGTATAAAAAAAACCCAAACAAAGCTATCTAAAAAGTCAATAAAAAACACACATTCAATACAACAATCAACTACAATCATCCCCAGGCCTGCCGGCAAAGATGAGTTTTTAAATTTTTCTGGAAGGCTGGGAGAGTCGGAGAGACGTGGACTTCAGGAGGCAGTTGGTTCCAGAGGGCGGGCGCCACAACAGAGAAAGCCCTCCCCCTAGGGCCCACCAGATGACATTGTTTCGCTGACGGGACCCAGAGGAGGCCGACCCTGTGCGCTCTCATTGGTCGTAGGGAAGTATGTGGCAGAAGGTGGTCCCGTAAGTATCCTGGTCCCATGCCATGAAGGGCTTTATAGGTAATAACCAACACCTTGAATTGGGCTCGGAGACCATTAGGCAACCAATGCAGCATGCGGAGAGTTGATGAAATGTGGGCACAACGAGGAAGGCCCACAACTGCTCGCGCAGCTGCATTTTGCACTAATTGTAGTCTCCGAACACTCTTCAAGGGTAGCCCCATGTAGAGAGCATTGCAGTAGTCGATCCTCGAGGTGACAAGGGCATGTGTGACTGTGTTGTTCCATTGGTTAATTGTTCTAACTGTCAGGTAGTTTCTCCTTAGTTCTAGGTTGCTTGTCTCCTTGATTAGTTTCATCCATTGGTTCTTGTCCTGCCCCCAGGCGCTTTGGAGAATAGCTTGACTCCCTCTTCTTTGTGGCAGCCTGAGATATTGGAACACTGCTATCATGTCCCCTCTCGTCCTTCTCTTCATTAAACTAGACATACCCAATTCCAGCAACTGTTCCTCATATGTTTTAGCCTCTAGTCCCCTAATCATCTTTGTTGCTCTTCTCTGTACTCTTTCTAGAGTCTCAGCATCTTTTTTACATCGTGGTGACCAAAACTGGATGCAGTATTCCAAGTGTGGCCTTACCAAGGAATCGTAAAGTGGTATTAATACTTCACGTGATCTTGATTCTATCCCTCTGTTAATGCAGCCTAGCACTGCGTTGGCTTTTTTGGCAGCTGCAGCAGACTGCTGGTTCATATTTAAGTGATTGTCCACTAGGACTCCAAGATCCCTCTCACAGTTACTACTATTGAGCAAGGCACCCCCTATACCATACCTGTACATTTGGTTCCCCTTCTATTCTAATTCTATTCTTGCTTAATTATATTCACAAACCCTCTAGATCAGTGGTTCTCAACCTTTCTAATGCCGTGACCCCTTAATACAGTTCCTCATGTTGTGGTGACCCCCAACCATAAAATTATTTTTGTTGCTACTTCATAACTGTAATTTTGCTACTGTTTGGAATCACAAAGTAAATATCTGATATGCAGGGTGTATTTTCATTGTTACGAATTGAACATAATTTTAAAGCATAACGATGAATTACAAAAACAATATAGCAGTACTCACTGGAGAAGCTTACTTTTCCTTGCTCAAAAATATTGGGAGGTCAGTTACAGTTATTTCTTGGTCATCAAAATTGTCCATCAGTTGTAGGTAATGCGTGGCATTAGTTGATTCAGTGGTTTCCACATTTTCTCTTGATGCAGATTCACAATTAGGTTGTAAGAATAGTGTCTCTGTCTCTTTAAGTTGTAAGTAGGTCTGTTCAGACAGTTGTAGGTAACGTGTGGCATTTGTTGATTCAGTAGTTTCCACTTTTTCTCTTGATGCAGATTCACAATTAGATTGTAAGAATAGTGTCTCTGTCTCTTTAAGTTGTAAGTAGGTCTGTTCAGAATTATTCTGTTCATCTTCTATTATTCCTTGTTCCATAACTTGATTCATTATTAAAGGATCAATATGAGATTCCAAGGTGGCATCTTTGGATTTTCTCCAAGATTTCCAATAAGTTTTAAAATCTTCTCTGACTTCTAATATTTTTTCCAGTATTAAATCATAGTAGAGGATAACTTTCAGCCATTTTGGTAGTAGCTTTGCCTATTCCTTTATTAGAGACTACTTAATGAAAATCCACAAATATCCGCCTCCAAAAGTCTAATAGCCAACTTCACCACCCAGCTTCCAGTTATTTTTTCTCTTTTATTATCACCTAAATGCAATCCTCTCCAAATAACAGGGAGAAGTACAGTTGAAATTTTGCTTTTTCACCACCAGATGTCCTCAGTGGACTATAAAGTCTTCTTCTTCTTCTTCTCCCCCCCCAAGTTAATCAAGTTAGAGAAAGTTTAAAAAAGAACAAAAAAGGAAAGTTTTCTCTCTCTCTTTCTTTTTTTTGTTAAAAAAATCAACAAAAACTATCTTCTACATTATCAAATTAAAAAAGGAAAGTAACAATGTCTCTTTTTCCCTTCTTTTCCCCTGAAATTCACCCCACAGCAGTCAAATAGTAAAATAGTAAAAAAAAAAACAACCACACACACAAAAATTAATCCTTTTCTTTTTGGCTCTTTTTTCCACATATAGGCAGCTGCCGCTTTCTTAATAAAGGAAAATAGAAACTCTTACAGGAAAGATCAGGGTAGCGAGGGAAGGAAAGGTCTCACTCGGATTCACCACAGTGGTTCTTCATGCTTAGTTGTTCTTGTGACTTGCAGTTGGTGCGGCTAGGTGAACGGCCATTTTATGGCTGGTCTTCTGCTCTGTTGGCCCTCAGAGTCAGCTCGAACAGCTAGAAAAGCCGCCGCTCCTCTGCAGGCGAGCGTAGCCTCGTCGATGGTAGTCGCGCCCTCCAGGCACGACTTTCGACCCCCGTCGGGGTCTACCGATGGAGGGAAACTAGCCGAACGAGGAGACAAGTCTCCCCGTGCAGCTAGAGGCGCCACGATCTGGAACCGGAATTGACCTAATTCAATTACCAAAAATAACAAAGATTGACACTCAGACACAACTTTTCGGAAATTACAATAAAAAGGAAAGGGAAAGAAAATTTGTTCAGTTTGAATTTGTTAGGAAGCCTCGTAATCAAATCTTGAGGTTTGATAATCGAAAAGCCTTACTATGGGAACCAAATTGGCATAGAAAGAAAGCTAGAGTCAGGTTCAAGTGTGATACAAAATGTTATTTGACGGGTTAAAAAGGCTTAGAAATTGTGTCTGATTTAACGATGTATGAAGGATGTAAATTTATTGTTACTATGGTTGATAATTATTTGAGGGAGTTAATCTTTCTAGAGGACAAAAAGACCTTATAGAAGTAGACTGACGAAATGATTGAATATATCTAGTAAAAAAAAGGAAAAAAGAAAGAGAATATGTCTGATTTAATTAGGAATGAAAGATGAGAATTGCCTGATATTATAATTGACAAGTATTTGAAGATATAAACTTTATCAAGGCCTTAAAAAGATTCTTTTTTTATAGATGTAGATTGATGAAATGATAGAATATATTCTTTTAAAAAAAGAACTGTATTTGTTGGACCTATATTATTATTTTAAATATGATAACTATGTTGTAATAGAGAGAGAGAAAGAGTTATTTGTGATAAGGGGAAAAAATCTGTCTCAATGAATGATTGTGTATTAAGGTTACCTGAAATCACAATAATATACTTACTAAAATGTAGTTGGAGTATGACAACTGTAATGAGTACAGCCTAAAAACAGGATATAGATTATAATTGCATGTGTTTGATGATTTTTGTAATTGCATAAATTGTAATAAGCAATACCATATTCAATTTGAGCTATATTTATATGACTTTGTCGTTGAATGATTGGACATCCTGATCACTATGTTGTGTCTTAAGCTTTTGGGGAAAGATGGGAAAAATCAGTAAATATTTACTGAGATAGAAGTATTAATGTAGGGAAATTTGGAGAGAGGAGTTGCTCGGACATTACCCCTGAACTGCATCTGAAGAGAGATGAGAGGGAAGAAAGAGTGAAGGAGGGGAGAAGGAAGTAGGAAGGTTGGAGGAGAAGAGGCGAAGTGGAGAGAAAGGGAAGGAGAGGGGGGGAAGAGGGAAGTAGGAAGAGAAGAAAGGGAGAAAGAAGGTAGAGAAGAAAGAGTGTGGATGCGGTGAAAGGGGAAATGGGCGAGCAACACCAAAAGTTACGTGTAGGTATTTACCTCCTTTCATTAGAAGTACTGTATATATGAATGTAAAAGAATGTATGGTAACACCTTATAAATATCATGGTATATGTATCGGGGAGAGTTTGGAATGAAATTGACAAAGTCTTAAAATAGGTTTAACAGAAATTTATGACAGAAATGGAATATATTAGATTTATATGTTTTTGGTTTTTTGTTTTGTGTGGGTGAGGGAAATAGAAAGATGAAAGTGAATGTATTAAGTTGAGCTGTTTATGTATGTTTTTATTCTGGAATTTTTGTTTACCCAATCACCACGGTTTGTTTTAAGCACCTATTGATAAAATCATAAAATCAATAAAATATTTTTCAAAAAAAATGTTGGGAGGGAGGGGAGGGGAAGGAAAGAAGGAAGGAAGATTGAAGGGGAAAGGAAGGAGATGGAGAAGGAAGGAGATTGAAGGGGGAAGGAAAAAAGGAAGGAAGGAAGGAAGGAAGGAAGGAAGGAAGGAAGGAAGGAAGGAGAGGGAGATTGAAGGGGAAGGGATGGAGTTGGAGATGGAAGGAAGGAAGACTGAAGGGGAAAGGAAGAAGATGGAGAAGGAAGGAGATTGAAGGGGGAAGGAAGGAAGGAAGGAAGGAAGGAAGGAAGGAAGCAAGGAAGAAAGGAAGGAAGGAAGGAAGGAGATTGGAGGGGAAGGGATGGAGATGGAGATGGAGATGGAGATGGAGATGGAGATGGAGATGGAGATGGAGATGGAGATGGAGATGGAGATGGAGATGGAGATGGAGATGGAGATGGAGATGGAGATGGAGATGGAGATGGAAGGAAGGAAGAAAGGTTGAAGGGGAAAGGAAGGAGATGAAGAAGGAAGGAGATTGAAGGGGGAAGGAAGGAGAGGGAGATTGAAGGGGAAGAGATGGAGTTGGAGATGGAAGGAAGGAAGGAAGACTGAAGGGGAAAGGAAGGAGATGGAGAAGGAAGGAGATTGAAGGGGGAAGAAAGGAAGGAGAGAGAGATTGAAGGGGAAGGGATGGAGATGGAGATGGAAGGAAGGAAGGAAGGAAGATTGAAGGGGGAAGCAAGGAGATGGAGAAGGAAGGAGATTGAAGGGGAAAGCAAGGAGATGGATGGATGGATGGATGGATGGAAGGAAGGAAGGAAGGAAGGAAGGAAGGAAGGATTTTTTTCCAGATGGTGATGAACTGCAACTCCCAGCATTCCCCACTCTCCCACAGTAATTTTTAGGGCTGCTGGGGGCGGAGCACGGCAGGGCAACCAGGAGGTGTGAGGATCGGCTCGGCGTCCCAGCTCAGCTCAGCAAGCAGCAGCAGCGTGTTGCCCGAGCAGGGCGGAAACAGAGGGGGGTGGCAAGTCATGAAAGCAGCATCCACACGTTCAGGGTGCAAGCGCCTTGGAGGGTTTGGCTCCCCCACCCCTTTATTTACTGATCTGCCACAAGCTTGTGCAAACAAGCCCCGAGGAGGTCTGAATGAGTGGTCGTTTAAAAAAAAGCTTTCAGCAATGAGGCAGAAAGGGGAACTCACTCACGGCTTCTTTTCCCCTTTCTCGGCAACTGGGAAGGCAGCAGCCAGAGATGCCGCTGCACAAAGGGAGGCAGAGAGAGGAGTGAGGGGGAAAATCTCACTCAACTTTCGCCCTTATCAGACCCAGTTCCCTTCTGGTCGACCCCTCCCACCCACCCGCCCCTTCACCTCCCACTTTGGAGAAGGAAGGAGAGGAAGGAGAGATTGAAGGGGAAGGAGATGGATGGATGGAAGAAAGGAAGGATTTTTCCCAAATGGTGATGAACTGCAACTCCCAGCATTCCCCACTCTTCCACAGTGCTTTTTACGGCTGCTGGGGATGGTAGTCTGGAGCCCTCATCCTCATCCCGGCACCTCTTGCCCTCTCCCAGCCGCCGCCCTGGACCTGCCTGCCCCTCCAGCCTCCTGAGCGCCATCGCAGCGACGGAATCGTGGGAGCCCCTTTCCACGCTGCGCAGCCCTTCACTACCAAACCTTTACCTGACTCATCACACACGAGAGGGGCGCGGCCGGAGTGCCAGCTCCCGCTCGGAAGGCACCGCTTCTCCCCTCCCAGCCTGTCCGGCTGGCCTCCGACACACATGCGGACATCGCCCTCTTCCCCGCCACCTGGCTGCTTCCGAGGCCCAGAGCCCGGCAAGCTGGGAAGGAGCCGCTCCTGCCCCCCAGCCCCAGGGCCACGCCAGGCGCCAGAGGGCCGAGGCAGCCTCTGACGGTGAGGGAGGTGGGCTGGGTGGTGTGGGGGGAAGCTCCGGTGTAGAGGGAGGCCGGGGGCGGAGCGCAGCTGGGCAACCAGGAGGCGTGGGGACCGGCTCGGCGCCTCATCTCAGCTCAGCCAGCAGCGGCGGAGCAGCCCAGGAGCAGCACCAGCAGCACCCCAGACCTGGCTCGGCTCGGACCGGCCGCCCCTGCCCCCATACCCCCGCCTGCCCCACCTCTCACCCCGCACAGCCCCTTTGTGTAGAGCGGGCCGCGCAGTTCCCACAGCACCAGCTGCACACCACACTGAAGGCACAGAGCTTGCAGTTGCTGAGCCAGACACCAGTGCAGGGCGGCGGGAGGGCGCAGGCTGTGGGCAGGCCGAGGAGGCAAGCATCGTGGGCCAGGTACTCCAGGGTGGCCATGTAGGCACACAGGGTGAGGCAGCAGCAGCGCAGGTCCAGCACCAGCTAAGCCACCAGCTGGCCCGGCCCAAGGAAGGTCAGCCACCCTCCACGTGCCACACGCGCCACCTTCAAACCCAGCACCTGCCACTGCCCTGCAACCACCTCCGCCACCACCTTTCCCGTGCAGCCCCGCTTGTCAAGTGGGCTCCATGGCTCCCACAGCTGCTGCCACAATGCACACCGATGGCACATGAGGTGAGCACGAGGCAGGCGAGCACATGTTTTCCGTGCTTCAGTGCCAGGCACTAAATGCTGCAGCATGACCCTGGAGAGCCTGGCTGACACGAGTGAGCACGAGGCAGGAGTGCACATGGACTCCGCTTTTTCGGCAGGGCAGAATTAAGTGCTGCTCCCCACCTCCCACCCCTGGTCCTCTTTTACTTACAAGTAGGAGATGGTGTAGTTGCTCAGCAGGGAGAGGTGAAAAGTTCCTGCAAACTTGCCTTTGCTGCAGACAACTTGCAAGTGCAACGTTTGCGGGCTGGGTCTTTTGGCGCGCTCAGCAGTGCAGAGACAGCCGTTAATGACCAGGTCTGGACAATTCCTATTGGCTTTCGAAAGCCAATAGAATGGAGTCTATTGAATAGACTCTTAATCTATTCAATAGATTAAAAGTCTATTCAATAGAGTCTATTCTATTGGCTTTCGAAAGCCAATAGAATAGAGGGTGTAGCACAGCTCATGGAAAAGTTGAAAAAAATCCATCAAAAAAAGGTGCCGGAATGTGGTTTTGAGCGTGTTATGAGAAAAAAAGCCCTGGTCTTAGGCGACCCCTGTGAAACGGTCATTCGACCCCCAAAGGGGTCGCGACCCACAGGTTGAGAACCACTGCCCTAGATTGTTGATGCTCCCTTTTCCCACTCCTGACAACCTGCCTAAGCCCCCGTTTCCTCATAGTTGAGAACTAAACTCAGCAGAAATAATATATATATGTTATGTAATTGCCTCATTTAAAAATGGTACAATGGGAACAATGATAGTCTTGCAAGGCTAGGCTTTAGGATCAAGGAGACATCATGGTGTGGAAAACAGTGATTGTGAAGAAGTACTCAAAACAAGCATTTATGGCAGATCAATCTGTCATAGGAATACCGCACTCTGAAAGGTTCCCTGTGTCACAACTATTGTACCAACTGTTCTGTGGCCCAGCTAACTGGGGTTGGACATGACTTAACACCAAACTATGCTATTTTGATTTCGGTTGCTTTTTCCTTCCCTCCTTCCTTCCTTCCTTCCTTCCTTCCTTCCTTTCCTTCCTTTTCTTTCCTTTCTTCTCTTTCTCCTGTTTTTGTTCCAACCAGATCTTCTGCCAACTATTTCATCAGTTGTCCTTTTAATTCAGTTTCCTTTCTAAAAAGTAAATAGATTGCATAACCGGGTGTGCTGTTAACATAAATTGGTTCTTAGAACTGCTACATACTTAGCACACTATCTGCCTGTAAGATCTTTTTTTAAAATCTTTTTTATTATTTTTTATTTTTTTCCCCCATATATGTAAATTTTTCCAATCAACAAGTTGTCTGAAATTTGCTAAACTAATACATATTCAATTCCTAATCCTTGCTTCTTTTCTCTAACCAAGTATAAAATAAGTTCCAAATTTGATAATGGTCTGTATCTTCTTTGTCTTTTAGTCTCATGGTTAATCTGTCCATTTCTGCACATTCCAAGATCTTCCTGATTATTTCTTCCTCTTGTGGCAAAGCTTCATTTTTCCAATATTGTGCAAAAATTATTCTTGCTGCTGTGGTTTTATGTAGAATTAGGTATAGTTTCTGCTTATTAGTCTTTTCAGGCATAATGCCTAATAAAAAGAGTTCAGGTTTAAAGTCCACTTGTTCATTCAATATTTTTTCTAACCACATATGTATATTTTTCCAATAAAGCTTTGCCTTCTCGCATGTCCACCAAATATGATAATACGTGCCTGTATTATGCTTACATTTCCAACATCTATATGACATATTTTTAAACATTTTTGCTAATCTTGCTGGTGGAAGGTGCCATCTATAAAACATTTTATACAGATTTTCTTTATATGAAGTTGACATTGTCAATTTATAATTTCTCTCCCATAACATTTGCCATTTTTCTAATTCTATGTTATAACCAAAACTTTTTGCCCATCTTGTCATTGTTTCTTTCACTTGTTCACTTTCCATATCTAAAATTAACAAAACGTTATACATTTTCTTAATCAATTTCTCATCTGAGGTCAACAAAATCTTATCAAACCCATTTTGATCTTTATAAAATCCATACATTTTTACATCTTTTTCATATCTATTTAATATTTGTAAATGTGCCCACCAAGATAACTTAATTCCTAAATTTTCCAATTCTTGTTTGGGTTTTAATTTTCCATGAGTATCTAAAATATCTTTATATGTCCATATTTTCTCAAAGTCCACTAGATTCAGATGTATAAATGCCTCCATCGTTGACAACCACCCTGGGATTTTAGTATATATTTTAGCTTTAATTTTTTCCCATATTATTAATAAAGCATTTCTTACAACATAATTTTGAAAATATTTATGAATTTTGTTTTTCTCATACCATAAAAAAGCATGCCACCCCAATTGTAAATCATGTCCTTCTAAATACAATAACCTTTTGTTTCTAAGTGTTATCCACTCTTTCACCCAAGTTAACACCGAAGCTTGATAATACAATGTCCATTCTGGCAATCCAAAAGCTCCATTCTCCTTAGCATCTTGTAATGTTTTCATCTTAATTCTAGCTTTTTTCCCCTGCCAAATAAAATTCGAAACCAATGAATTTAAATTTTGAAAAAAAAAATTCTCAAGTTTTATCGGAATTGTTTGAAATAAAAATAAAATCTTTGGCAGCACATTCATCTTTACTGTAGCAATTCTTCCTAATATTGATAATTGGAGATTTCTCCATCTTTCTAGATCCGATTTTATTTGCTTCAATAATCTTATGTAATTATCTTCTTTAATTGACGAACATCTAGCTGAAAGGTAAATACCTAAATATTTGACTTTTTCCACTATTTATACCTCTGTTTTCTCTAATATTTGTCTTTTTTGTTTATCTGTAAGATTCTTTACTATTACTTTAGTCTTATCTTTATTTATTTTTAATCCTGCCACTTCTCCATATTCTTCTATCTTTCCCCATAGTTTAGGAATCATTTCTAAAGGTTCTTCCAGAATAAATACTAAATCATCAGCAAATGCTTGTAGTTTATATGTTTCATCTTTTACTTCCAATCCTTTAATTTCTATATCTTGCCTTATCCTGCCTGTAAGATCTAATGGTTACAACACATACTTTATTTTTCTGGGATTGCCTCAGAAAAATTATTGGCTGAAAATACTAAGATTTTTAAAAGGTCAATGCCAAATCCTTCTACAATTCTCTTAGCTGATCAGTGCTAGATTTTGTGTCCTTATGGCTAAAAAACCCAGAGTATATTTTGATTAGGTGAATTGTTTTCAACTACATTACTTGAGTAGCTTTGCAATAAATTGTGAGTTTGTTCCTTTATACAAATACACTCTTCTCTCTCTCTCTCTCTCTCTCTCTCTCTCTCTCTCTCTCTCTCTCTCTCTCTCTCTCTCTCTCTCTCTCTCTCTCTCTCTCTCTCTCTCTCCTACTGTACAACCAGAAATGCATTCAATTTTCTTCACACATTATCTCAGTTATTCATTCCTCTGCTTTGTAAATATTGGAAAACATTAATTTCCCCATGGTTTACTGTGAGATATACAATAAATGTACATATTATAATTTTCCATTTCTGCTTAAAGAATAGGCAAGTAGAGGCACTTAGCTAAGGTACTTTTAGGAAAGAAGAGATGTAGTAAACTGGAGGAACAGAGAGGGACTATATATAGTGACCCAAAGCATACTTTTAGATTAGTGCACACTACTGTGGAATAGCATATAGTTTATGAATGACATATTATTCAATTTATGTAAGGTTTATTCTTTATTCAAACTACCTAAAGTTAATATTTTAGAGTATAACTATGAACCAAAGAGCAGCCATGTTTAACTAAAGAGTTTAACCAAACTCTATAGCTTCTAGATGAAAAGCAGTCATTCTTATAGATAAACAAGGGAAACAATAAATCATCTGTAATTGTTGAAATTATCCATATATGCCATTTAGGTAGACAGCCTCATCTTATAGATAAGCTACATCCTGAGTTAGCAGGATGTCACAAATCATACCACAGACAAGGAAGGGGAGATAAGACAGGAACAAAGGGGCTTTTGATCAAATAACTGGAGGGTCTGGTTGCTAGGCGGTCAGAAAGCATGTGACTAAACCAGACCTATCGACTGGGTCAGGAAAGGAAGGATGTGGCGTAATTATACGGGACAGGGTATGAAAGTTTATGCTGAAACTGATTCAGGTGTGGTTTCTGGAATTGTATTTGCCAGGATCCACCAGCCTTTGCAAATGCTTCAATAAAACTTGTTTTCTTTTCCAACACCCTTGGAATTGAATTTTATTCCTCACATTTACCTTGACATATTGGGTTTGTTTATGAGAATTTAAAATCTAAATTCAGGCTTCAGATAAATTGTTTATGTTAAAGTTCTCCAAGGCAAAGTCATTTCGGTGGGTAATATAAACTGACATCTTAATCTGCTGTATAAGTATGTGTGAGAAACACACATACAAGTGGTTTAAATAGGCAGAGGGCAATCTTCATCATATGGAGCTTTACTCCATTTTCTTGAATCATATGCTGAAGATTGCCCTCTGCCTATTTAAGCCACCTTGGGGTCTCTGAGAAAAGCTGGGAGGGATATCAATGCAATACATAAATATATTTGCAAAAGAAATTAATGAGCCAGTAAAAAACTCTGAATCTCATTATTTGTACTTGTTGGATCAAACATGGTATGAAATGTTCTTGAAAGCCACAAATATGTCCATATTACAAAAAATGAAAATAGTTTATTTAATTATTTATTGTATTTTTATATTAGTAGTATTATTATTTTATTTAGGCAAGAGTTTGAGAAAGTTGGATCAAAATGTTTTTAAACTATTGTTAACCAAAACATATAGTAACACGGATAATAGATAGGGCAGGAATTTGACAATGGGGTGATTTGGCACCAGCCATATCCCAGAACCTCCAAATCAAACCACTTGGGAAACAAACATGTAAATGGTCAGATTCTTATGAGAATCTGACAAGGTTTTAACTCAAAAATTGACAAGAGCTTGTACAGGTGACATTACCAAAATTTCACAGTTTGGAGATCTCATATTATTTCAGTTACTTTCATTTTCCTCAGCAGATCAGTTTTTATAATAGCATAGCTAATTCTGCTGCACCTTCTCCTGCCTTTTATATTCCAGTGAATTAAGGTTTTTGCACATTTCCTTTAAGGTCATCTTCCTAAGACATTACACATAAAGTGTCTAGGTAGATTCTGTAGACTTCAGGATTCAGAGTCTGAGAATCTGGTTGCTTTGTTTTGCTTTAGAGGCCAGGAAGCACAGCAGCAAAGAAAGGATTTGGCAACCACAGAACAGGCTCACTCATGTGCTCTGTGCTATGTCCTCTTCTTCTTTAATCACTGTCCCATATAGAGGACCTCAATGTGCTATACAAAGCCCTTTAAAGCTGCAACAGAGATTGTATAAAAGCTTCTGAAGAGCTGGAGGAAGACATGGTCTTTCAGTGGTTAACCAATATTCGACAATAAACAAACTTGTTTATATGCTGATAATTTGTAAAATCTTATAATTTCTCTATAATTTTGCTCTGAGAATTACTACTCCAATTCAGAAGAGTCAAGATGATGTTAACAATGGTTTGACCAAACCTCCAGTTATTTTTTATGTGTGTCACATCTTGACTGTTTTGACTATGCCCTTCAGATTGATTGGGCAGAAGAAATGGAGGATTCCAAGAAATCAAAAAGTGGCAGACCTATAATCCAGAGTCATGTGTTTGAAGGACAGATAAATTACATTAATAAGCAAACAGATATATGCAAAAATTTATAAAACTTACATATGAATGGCTTATAAAGTTTTAGAATACCAAACTTTTGTCTGTCTGTGTGTGGGGTGTGTGTGTATGTGTATGGGTAAAATTCAAGACAAGGTTAAAATACAAAACTCCAAAATATCAAAAAAAGGACAAAAAAGAAAAAAATGCGAAATAATCAAGACATTTTTTAAAAAGTGCATCAAAAAAGCCTAACACATATACACATACATATTTAAGAGAGTGGACTGCAAAGTTACTGAAAAAGGGGGGTTCAGACATAACTTTATTGCTACCATCAATCATTATATTTGCCAGCATAAGTCATAATCAACTTCAAAGGAGCTGCAACTATGTTTCTTCAAATAAACAAAAGTACCTTTCTGCAATTTTAATATCTTTGTAGAAGTTTCAACACAGAATAATTGGAGGTATAAGACTGCTCAATATCTTAACAGAAAACCAGGACAGCATGTAATAATTTTTTTGCAGACACTTATTTTTTTCAAAAGAGAAATACATGATTTGAAATTTGAGTTAAATACATGTCTTAAAATAACAAGATTATTGTCAAGGTTCTGACAGACAAATAAAGCAGAACTCTGGGGCTTGCAATTCCTCAAAGAACATGTTTACTGATACAAAGTATCGGCACTTCAAAAATGAAAGCAAGTCTGAAGAGATGCATAACAATTCCCCAATACAAAGTTAAGAAATCCCACCCCTAAGACTATGCAAGCAACTACATTTCCCCATACAGCTTGTTAGTGGGCTTTTCATTAAACGTCCAGCCCGCAGTCTCGGGAGCAGCTGATGACCTTGATTCCCATGAGAGAAAGTCTGAAAGTCTGTTTTGTCTAGTGCAACACATGGCAACCCCCTTCCCTCCATGCTATGTGTCAACTAGAAATGAGAAGGAAAAAATGGCTGAAGCCATGCTCATTCTAAAGTTGACAGTCAGCTCCTCTTCAGAAAGAAAGAGTCTCCTGCAGGGAAACAGAAATCAGGTTAGCCATCCCATGGGGCTTGTGAGAGTACTTATCATAAAACCTTTGTATCAACCTATCTGCCTTCACATTCATACATTTCACCCCTGTAGCCTCTGAAAGGGGGTAACCTTTCCACTGGACAAGGTATTGTAGTTTTCCCTTGTGCAGCCTAGAATCCAGAATATGTTTGATCTCCTAATGTGTCTCTCCCTCTACGACTACTGGACTAGGCAGCTCTTTAGGACTAGGTCTTAGGATCCTGACACAGGTTTTAAAAGACTGCAATGAAACACAGGATGAAATTTCCCAAACAATCACGGAAGCTTTAACTCCACCATCACAGGGTTTATCATCCTGACACTGGGAAAAGGACTAAGGAATTTCGGACCCAATTTTTTGCTGTACAATTTTAGCTGTAGATATTTCATTGAAAGATAAACTAATTGTCCAACATAAAAAGGGTTTTGAGGGGAACGTCTTTTGTCTGCTTGCTCCTTGTACGCCTTTGAAGCTTTAGCCAATGCTTTCTTCACGTTCACCCAAACCTCCTGGAAAGATGTCATCCATTGGTCCACCTGGAGGCTTTCTGGGAGGTATAACTTAGAACCTTTCCAAGCTAATCCCCCTCTTAAAGTCAATATAGACCCGTTATCTTATCTATATGAATCCCTGGTAGCTGGGAGCAAGCAGCTCACTCTTCCTTGTGGGGCAAGGAACCTGCTGAGCCCTGGTAAGTTTGTGGGGTTTCTTGTTTAATTACAAATTCACCTTTTTTTTAGCAGCCATCGCACCCCTGACGGCGCGTGATAAAATCCTAAAACAAGTAAGAAAAAAAATCCAAAAAGTAAACTGAGACCAAAACAAAAAATTTGAACAACCCAAAAAAGCTGTGTGTTTTTTTAAAATAATAACTAGTATAATAATAACAGCAAACATATAATAACAAGAAATGGAGATAGATAGCCAGCAGATGGAGGGGAGCTTCCCAGTGTTTTGTATTGAGTGTCACATGTTTGACTATCTGTCTGCTGGACAGAAGTCTTGGGTGTGTGATCGGTGCAATGAGCTCCTGGCTCTCAGGGAACAGGTTCTTTCCCTTGAAGCCAAGGTAGCAGACCTGGAGAAGCAGAGAGAGATAGCGAGGCAGGAGAAGATCTTCAGGGATGCAGCAGGAGCGTCCCACTCCCTGCTGAGCAGCTCTCCAGCTGCTTTGGAAAATGGAGACCTTGGGCAGGGAGGACATCAATCTGTGGAAGAGGGACAGGCTCCCTTAGTTGAGACCCCTTCCCTGGAGGATGTGCCCATATCCTCTTGCACCGAGGATACTTCTCCGCGGGTGGTGGGAGGGGGGCTTCTTGTAGTGGGTGATTCAATTGTTAGAAATATAGAGAGATGGGTTTGTGATGGAAGCGTTGACCGCATGGTAAACTGCCTGCTGGGTGCAAAGGTTGCGGACATCACAAGGCATCTAGACATGCTGATAGACAGTGCTGGGGTGGAGCCAACTGTTGTGGTACATGTCGGTACCAATGACATTGGAAAAGCTAAGCGGAAGGTCCTGGAAGCCAAATTTAGGTTGCTAGAAGATTAAAGTCCAGGACCCCCAAGGTTGCATTCTCAGAAATGCTACCTGTTCCACGCGCAGGGCCAGCTAGACAGGCAGAGCTCAGGAGCTTCAATGCGTGGATGAGGCAGTGGTGCCGGGAGGAAGGGTTTAGATTCATTAGGAACTGGGAAACATTTTGGGACAAGCCACACCTGTACAGAAGGGACGGGTTACATTTGAACCATAATGGAACCAGACTGTTGGCGATTAATATTAAAAAGGTTTCAGAGCAGCTTTTAAACTGATTCATAGGGGCAAGTCGACAGGAGCTGGGCAGCTTCCGGTTCGAGAAGGTGCACTGCCTAATATGGAGGGAGGGAGTTATGCACACATTGGTGAGTCAACAGGAAAACTAAATTGTAATAGTCAAGCAGAAGGACATGGTAGACCATCTACAAATTCTACAACCAAATTCTACAGTCAAAATCCACAGTCAAAGTTGAAAGTGCACCAGAAAATTACATATAAAGGTCTGTACACAAATGCTAGAAGCATTCGAGCAAAAATAGGGGAATTGGAATGCTTGGTGAAGGAAAATAATATTGATATTATCGGCATAACAGAAACCTGGTGGACAGATGAAAACCAATGGGACACAAGGATTCCAGGTTACAAATTGTATAGGATGGACAGGAGAGGGAGAAATGGTGGTGGCGTGGCCTTGTACATAAATGAGGAGTTAGAATCTCATGAACTCGAAATTCAAGAAAATTCAAACTCACCCACAGAAACATTGTGGATAAAAATCCCAGGACAGGAAACTAATCTGACATTAGGGATCTGCTATCGCCCTCCCAACCAAACTCCAGAGGCAGATTGCTATTTGGAAAAAGAATTTAAGGAGGCCTCAAAAAGAAATAGGGTAGTCATAATGGGGGACTTCAACTATCCCCAAATAGATTGGGTAAATTCTTGTTCTACACATGAAAGAGAGACAAGATTATTCCCTTGAGCAGATGGTCATGGAACCTACCAGGGGAAAGGGGATCCTGGACTTGGTTCTAACTAATGCACAGGATTTGGTTCATGATGTGCTTGTAACCGAGCCCATAGGAACCAGCGATCACAACACAATAACCTTCAACTTAACCATGGATAGCAAATTGTCAGTGAAAACTAACACAGAGACCTTAAACTTTCACAGAGGGAATTTTGACAAAATGAGGAAAATAGTAAAGAAGAAACTAAAAGGAACAGTAAAAAAAGTCAAATCCCTCCAAAATGCTTGGAAACTGTTTAAAAATACGTTACAGCAGGCTCAAATAAAATGCATTCCTAAAAGAAGAAAGAGGATTGGAAAGTCCAAGAGGATACCAGTATGGCTTACGAATGAGGTAAAGGAAGTTATTGGAAAGAAGAAAAACTCATTTAAGAAATGGAAGGCTCTTCCTACCGAGGAGAACAGGAGGGATCACAAACTCTGGCAGACCAAATGCAAGGCGATAGTCATGAAAGCCAAGAGAGACTTTGAGGAGCATATAGCCAAGAATATTAAAAATAATAACAAAACCTTTTTTTAAGTACATCAGAAGCAGGAACCCAACCAGAAAATCAGTTGGGCCACTTGATAACAATGGTCAGAAGGGGATAATCAGAGAAGACAAGGAGATTGCTGAGAGGCTAAATGACTTCTTTGCCTCCGTTTTCACCGAGGAGGATAGAGAACATCTGCCTGCCACTGAATTAGTTTTCCCAGGGAGGGAAATAGAAGAATTAAACCTGATAGAGATAAACAAGGAAGATGTTCTTGCATGCCTTTCTAAACTAAACGTCAACAAATCGCCGGGTCCAGATGGCATCCACCCTAGAATTCTCAAGGAACTCAAGTGTGAAATTGCTGAACTTCTAGCTAAAATATACAATCTTTCTCTAAGATCAGGCACTGTACCGGAGGATTGGAGGGAAGCAAATATAACCCCGATCTTCAAGAAAGGATCCAGAGGTGATCCGGGAAACTATAGACCAGTCAGTCTAACCTCAGTTCCAGGCAAACTGATGGAAACCATTATTAAAAATAAAATTACAGGGCACATAGAAAAACAGGCATTGCTGAATGAAAATCAACATGGTTTCTGCAAAGGCAAATCATCTTGCTAACTTGTTAGAATTCTTTGAGGGTGTAAATAAATACATAGATAAAGGGGCCCCAGTTGATATTGTATATCTTGACTTTCAAAAGGCTTTTGACAAAGTTCCTCACCAAAGGCTCCTAAAAAAGCTCTCCAGCCACGGAATTAGAGGACAGGTCTTGTCCTGGATTGGTAACTGGCTAAATTGTAGGAAGCAAAGGGTGGCAATAAATGGACAATTCTCCGGATGGAAAGAAGTGAGAAGTGGTGTACCCCAAGGTTCAGTTTTGGGACCTTTACTTTTTAATTTATTCATCAATGATCTGGATCTAGAAGTTAATAGTGAGGTAGCCAAGTTTGCTGATGACACTAAATTGTTCCGGGTTGTGAAAAGTGAAACTGATTGTCGGGAGCTCCAGAAGGATCTCTAGAAATTGTGTGAGTGGGCAACAAAGTGGAAAATGCATTTTAACCTAAACATGTGCAAAGTTATGCACATCGGGGCAAAGAACCCCAATTATACTTACCAACTGATGGGGACCAAACTTTCTGAGACAACCCAAGAAATGGAGCTTGGGGTTTTGGTGGACAGCTCGATGAAGATGTCAACCCAATGCGCAGCAGCAGTAAAAAAAGCAAATTCCATGCTTGGCATGATTAGGAAGGGAATCGAAAATAAGTCAGCAAGTGTTGTATTGCCTCTGTACAAATCGATGGTGAGACCACACTTGGAGTACTGTGTACAGTTCTGGTCACCGCACCTCAACAAGGATATAATGGAACTGGAAAAGGTGCAAAAAAGGGCAACAAGAATGATCAAGGAAATGGAGCGCCTCCCTTATGAAACCAGATTGCAACGCCTTGGTCTCTTCAGCCTTGAAAGATGGCGTTTAAGGGGTGACTTAATCGAAGTGTATAAAATCATGCATGGGATAGAAAAGGTGAATAGAGAAAAATTATTTTCTCTATCACACAATACCTGGACAAGGGGGCACTCCCTAAAGCTCATAGCTAAGAAAGTGAGGACAAATAAAGGGAAATATTTCTTCACCCAGAGGGTCGTTGATTTATGGAATTCACTTCCTGAAGGGGTCGTGACAGCTGTCAGCCTTGACAGCTTCAAGGCAGGGCTAGATAGATTCATGGATGCAAAGTGTATCGATGGTTATTAAAACGGATGTCCATGTGCCGCCTCTATGTTGGTTGAGGCAGGCAGGATTCCCTTGGGTACCATTTGTTGGGGGTCAAGGGAAAGGGAGGGTTTTGCCTTCTCTTTATGCTCAAGATCCCCATGTACAATTGGTGGGCCACTGTGTGACACAGAATGCTGGACTCGATGGGCTTTGGCCTGATTCAGCATGGCTCTTCTTATGTTCTTATGTTCTTATCTTTAAACCAGGCATCAGTCTCTAACTTCTCCTTTAGTTGATCATCAGGACCTGTAGGGGGTCTCTGTGTGTGTGATCTGGTTGTTATTTGGGAAGCGGATTGCGGCAAAGGAATAATGCAGTTAATTGCTTCCTCTCTGTTGCTCTTGAACTGGGGCATTCTAGACAAGGCATCTGCCAGAAAATTCTTGCCTCCTGGAAAATATTTTAAGGTGAAATTAAAATGGTTGAAGTATTGAGCCCATTGAACTTGCTTGGGGGATAATTTACGAGGGATCTTGAGAGCATCCAAGTTTTTGTGATCAATTATCAAAAGGTAATTTCCTCCCTCCAAGAAATGACACCATGTCAGCAACGCCCAACAAAGTGCAAAAGCCTCTTTCTCACAAACCGCCCACCTCCTCTCGCTTTCAGTTAATTTCTGGGAAGTGTAAGCACAAGGTTGTAATTCTCCTCTGTGATTTTTTTGTAACAGAACGGCACCCATAGCCATGTCACTTGCATCATCTTGAATGATGAATTGTTGCCTGGAGTCAGGGTGTTTAATGATTGTTTCAACTGCAAAGAGTTTCTTGAGGTTTTCGAATGCCACCTGGCATTCTAATGACCATTGCAACAGCTGACGAGGTCGGGTTCCCCGCCTTGCCAATTTTGAGTAAGTCAGTGATTAGCATGGCTATCGTTGCAAAAGAAGGAATAAATTGACGATAAAAGTTGGCAAACCCTAGAAAACTTTGCCATTTCAAAACTGCTTTGACTTTGGCATTTCTACTCCTTCATTCGAAATCTGATATACCAGGTAGTCAATGCATCTCTGGTGAAATTCACATTTTGACAGTTTTGCAGACAGTTTGGCTTTCAATAGTTTTCTTAATACATCATGGACTAATTTGATGTGCTCATCCATGTTTTCAGTGTAGATAAGGATGTCATCAAGATAAACTAAAACTCCTATGTATAAATAAGTGGTTCTCAACCTGTGGCATGGCTTGAACCCGATTTTTGAAAAGCACTCAAATCAAAGGAGGCAATGTCACAAAAGCAAAGGTGGCGGGGGGGAGAGGAAGAGACAGCGAGCCCCAGCCAGCGAGTAAGCCGAGCCAGCCAGCCAGGCTGAAAAGAAAGAGGCGGGGCCTCCTGAACCCTGACTTTTCCCCCCTCCCCTCCTTTCCTTTGCAACTTGCAAAGGAAAGGGACCCCCAGACTGAAGCCCGAGAAGGCTGGAGAGCTTTGCGCGGGGTCCCGATTCCCCTTTGCTCCACCACCAGCACCGCTGCCAGACCAGCCAGCTGCTGGGGAGAATTTCCCTTTTTCCCCCCTTCCCTCTCCCTCTTTTTTTAATGCAAAAAAAAGTCCTAGTCTCTCTTTTTTTCTTTTCTTTCCCTCTTCTCGGCTTTTTAAAATAGCAGCCAGAGGATCTTCAAGCCAATAGTTGTTGCTTGGGCCTTTAAAAAAAAAGTCCTTCCCAGGTGGGGAATCTTTCTGCACTTCTTCAGCTTTTCTGAGTCGGAGGAGGGGAGAGATGATGGGGGGGGTCCTAGGAAGAAGGGAAAGACCCACCGGAGAGGTTCAGCTGCTTTTCTGCTCAAGCAGCCAGCAAGGAAAAAGCCCCAGAGGGTCGGGTGTCTGGGTTTTTCAATCCCTTATTAAATAGGCAAAGGCTTGGCCATTTAATAGTTTGCTCAAACTTTTTAACCTCCTGGATTTATTACCTTCAAATATCAATGAATAAATGGCATATTAAAAAAAAGAAAGAAGTAAATCATAGGAAGAGCCCGTTTAGGAACGCGAGAGAAATAATATTCAAGAGGAGAAGATCGGGTGAATTTGATGCCCTCTAACAGAAGGTGGGGGAGAAAAGTTGGAGAGCGGCTTGTTT
Organism: Bothrops alternatus; assembly: GCA_034064705.1. Lineage (NCBI taxonomy): Eukaryota > Metazoa > Chordata > Lepidosauria > Squamata > Viperidae > Bothrops > Bothrops alternatus. The sequence continues at coordinate 11,983,444 of JARGCV010000085.1, forward strand.
TATTCGCTCAAAATGCTTTTCAAAGGCTCCAAAGAAAGAAGGGGAAAAAAAGAGATTTAGAGACCTAGGACGGCTTTGCAGAAAGAAAATCTGATCACTTATACGCCATCGCCCTTAGTTACACATCTACAGGAAGCAGACAGAAGGTGCAGATCTGGTGGTTTTGATTGACAGCTCCTCGCATTGTTGGGCAGCTTTAATAGAATTTATCCCCGGCCCCTCCAATATGCAAAAGAGGGGAGTGGGGGTTGTCAAAAGAAGGCAGCATACCCAGACTTCTGCCAGATTCAGACTGTGAGATCCCCCTCATTTTTTCCAGTCCAGGCTCTCCCCACCTTACTTTTTCTGCAGAGAAAAACCAAGCCTACTTTTTTTAGAAAATAGTTTCTTTCCATCAGGAAGAGAATGTAAAATGAGAAAAAGATCTCATGAGTTTCAGGAAAAAACCCTTTGGAGAGGTCTGAAGGTTTAAGATTGGGAGGCTTCTGTTGAAATTCCCTCTCCACCACCCCCCCAGCCAAATCTATCCACCTGGAGACCTATACCTAAGGCAGAATCTCTTTATCCTTGAGGATTCCCTGGTAAAAACTGTCTTTCTCATTAACCCAGTTGGTCTCTGTCCAGGACAGGATCCTGCTGACTCTATTTGTGTTATTTGCTAAAGTTATTGGCCATCATTTTAGGCTTCGTTTTTTTTTCTTTTGCAGGGAGGGGATTAGATGCCATGCAAAGCCAGCCCCTTCCCCTGCTTTAGTTTACTGCTGGATGCATTAAACTAGTGGTTCTCAACCTGTGGGTTGGCTTTTTATGCATACTGTCGCAAAATGTAGCAATGTAGTTTACTGTTGTTATATTAAGACTGTTACCCATGCTACACCATGCTTCAAGACAAAATTTCATTTATTTGTAATTAGAAATAAATATTTCACAATATATAATTACATATTGTTTTTGTGATTAATCACTATGCTTTAATTATGTTCAATTTGTAACAATGAAAATATATCCTGCATACCAGATATTTACATTACGATTCATAACAGTAGCAAAATTACAGTTATGAAGTAGCAACAAAAATAATTTTATGGTTGGGGGTCACCACAACATGAGGAACTGTATTAAAGGGTCGCGACATTAGGAAGGTTGAGAACCACTGGTATAAATGATCATGGAGCACTTGGTTTATTAATTACATAAATATAGTAGAAGCCCCTTGCAGTCCAAAAGGCATCACTTTAAATTGGAAACTCCCCAAAGGGCAATTAAAGGCTGTTTTCCATTCATCTCCCTCCCTAATCTGGATCCAATAATAAGCTTCTCTTAAATCCAGCTTGGTAAAAAAAATTTTCTTTGCCCAGGTGGGCTAATATGTCTTTCATCAGGGGGAGGGAGTAAGTATTTTCCATACTGACAGCATTGAGAGAATGGAAATCAATGCACAATCTAAAAGAGCCATCTTTCTTTTCCTTGAAAAGCATGGGAGCGACCACGAGTGATTTGGCTGGCTCAATGAAACCCCTTGTTAAGTTTTTTTATCAATGTACTCTCTTAGTTCTTTCATCTCCTTGGGTGTCATAGAGTACCTCCTTGGTTTGGAGAGCTTGGCGCTGGGCAGAATTTCAATAGCACAGTCCATAGAGGGGTAGGACGTCCCATTCCTTCTCACTAAGGGTGTCTGCCAAATCTTGGTACTCAATGGGAACAAGTTGAATCCCCAGCAACTTTTTGGCTACAGTTTTTAGGATTTCAGGAAACTTCCCATGAGTTTCACAGATGGCCAGTGTCTTTGTTTTATTATCAGTCTCAGGTGGAGAGAGCCCTGTCCCTAGTCTTAACTTGTGCATTCCCTCCTCCCACAGATGTGAGGATGCCATTTGTCAAGCCACACTAGCCCCAAAATTACTGCTTCAGTCATCTTTAGGACCACCGTGAAACACATGATTTCCCAGTGCCGACCCACTTCTAACCATACGGGTTTGGCAGGAGCACCTCTGACGAGAAACCCGTCGGCCTGCTCAAACCCCATGGGATGAGGCAATAGCTTGGCTCGGGTGCCCAGTTTCAGTACAGTGGGTAGATTTATTAAGCACCGAGAGCACCCCAAATCTATTAGGACGTTCAAATTCATATGAGTTCCTGTTTTGGGCACTACTATTCTGGTGGGAATGGCAAAAGGGGGAATGGGATGACTCACCATGGGGTCTTCCTTGCCTTCGTCACTGTCATACAGTGCCGGCATCTTTTGCACCTCGGCTTGGGGCTTAACTTTGGGCTCAACGGGAGAGGAGGCTTCGACGTCCAGACCTTGACACGCCCAGTTGGTTCTTTCTCTCCCCCCTCTGGGAGCCCTTTGCAGTTTTGCTGTAGCAACTGGCATACTCCTAGGTTGAGGGTGAGGAGTGGGGCACTCCACAGCTCGATGATGCATGGTGGCTTGGCTTCGGTGATGCTTGACTTTTGGGGACAATCCAATTTGATGACTAGCACCACTGCCATATGGTAACACTCACGTAATAAATTAGGAAAACCTTGAGTGATGCAGATTTGAAGTAAGTCACGATCTAGCCCTTGTTTGAAGTAATTGACTAGCAATCGTTCAGCCCACTGCCCTAACCAGTTAGCAACTTTCCTGAATTCACGGACGTACCCCTTTGCGGGGCGACCTCTTTGCCTCAGGCAATGGATTTCTTTCTCAGCCATCAGGACTCATCTTCAAATTGACCCCTCAGTTGCTCCATAAATAGATTAATATCAATCAATTCAGGGCTTCCCTAATCATGGAGGTTAGTCACTCAGTCAGCAGCTCCCCCCTCCAAATTTGTCACCACAGCATTCACCATCATAGCCTCATCTAGGTAAGCATAAGCATAGCGATCCAAATGAGCCCACACCTGATTTAGGAAGGTCAGCTTTTCAGGATCCCCATTGAAGGTGGGCTTGATGGGAGACGGCTCAAATCTTGGTGGAGCCACCTGCACCTGCTGCTGATCCTGGGTGACTTGTTGGTCCTGGGGACATAGCCGAATCACTCTCTGGACTTCTCTTGGCTGGGCTCCAGGACTGGCATCCTGAAGCCATGGCAGCAGGCTTGGCTGGGGTACAGGGCTCGGTATCGCAGCTGGTGGGTGAATGGGTGAAGCAGCATGGGCTCTGGTGTTTGTGCTGGAACTCCAGCAAGGGGGAGGGAGAGATGGATAGTTTTTGGCATTTCTCCCCATGGCACCAACCTCCTGGGCAACAGGAATTGTATCTTTTACCTCCAGCTGGCTGAACTTCTCCTTCAGCTGTTCAAGCAAGGGGCTGTGGACTGCTGACTGAAATCTCCATTCTCCGGAGTTGTCCCATCCCATTGAGCCCTTTCCTTTCTTTCCATCCACAGACAAAGAACCCTGGGACAACAGCAATAAAAGCTCCTCTCCAGCGGTTACAGGAATGCTCTTGCACTGAGGGGGCAGCCTCGGCTTGGAAGAGGTCCGCTAAGGGTGTAGTTCCTTCCTGCGGTACCAGTTTCCCAGGTTGGATCAACCTGGTTTTCGGCCAAGCCCGCCAGTGACGCCTACTCGGTGGCTGGAGCACCAGCCTGTGCTCTGACAGCCTGAGTCCCATTGCAGTTAGCAATGATTTCAACTTTCTCTTCCATTTCGAGTTTTTACTGGGTCTTTACCATTCTCCCAAAAGTGAGTGGGTAGGCGGCTGGGGCCCAGTACCCCGGGAGACAAAGTTTTTTACAGACTTGGTTTAATGTCAAGGTTCTGACAGACAGAGACAAATAGAGCAGAACTCTTAGGCTTGCAATTCCTCAAAGAACATGTTTATTGATACAAATATTGGCACTTCAAAAGTGAAACCAAATCTGAAGAGATGCATAACAATTCCCCAATACAAAGTTAAGAAATCCCACCCCTAAGGTTATGAATGCAACTACATTTCTCCATATAGCTTGTTGGCGGCGGGTGCAGGGAAGGTTTTTGGCGCGTGTGGGGCCCGGCAGGTTTTTTTACCCCGCCCTGCGCCGTCACTGCTGTGGCCGCCCAGGAGCGCCTGGGCCTGCCTGCCACTGCCCCGAATGGGTGGCAGCAAAGGTAAGGCTATCGGGGCAGCGGCGGGTGCAGGGAAGGTTTTTGGCACGTGTGGGGCCCGGCGGGTTTTTTACCTCCTTTGGGCTGGGCCAGCTGTCCACCACACACCTGGGGAGTAGGGATTTAAGGCAAATCTGGGGAGCAGGGATTTAAGGAGACGCTGTGGGATGGGGCATTTGCCGGGAACAAACGTGAACTCTTGTGATGTGAGCTCTTGTACTTGGACTCTTTGTATTTTGGATCAAGTTTGTTTCCTGCTGAGTTTTCCTTGCTGTCTTCAGTTTTGCAGTTTGCAGGTTACAGGCAAGCTGGCCCTTGAAAAGATCATACTTTGTTTGTTATCTGTTTTACTTTAAAGAACTGTAACTCCGATGACTGTTTTATTGAACTTGTGCCAGCATATGTGGGGGCTGTTGGGTGAATGTTGGCAATGCTTACAAAGATAATTATTCTGACCAGCTAATTGCTTTGCCTCCGTTCGGGGCCCTGGGTCATCACAGGTCCCCTGGATGTCATAGTAGTTGAGGGCCACTGCACAAGCCTCATCGGGCTAGACTGGTTTGATGCATTGGGTATCCATGTGACTGACATACACAGAACACAAGCAGCGGACCTGTCGTCAGTTTGCCAAGAGTTTGTTCAGCCATGAGTTAGGGAAGTACAAGGGTCCTCCAATTACCCTCCACCTCGATCCTACCGTAACCCCAGTAAGGATCAAGCCTCATAGAGTGCCTTTTGCCCTCAAACCCAAAATTGATGCAGAGCTGGACAAGCTGGTGCAACGAGGTGTGTTGCAGCCAGCAGATAGCAGTAGGTGGGAAACCCCCATAGTTATGCCACTTAAGGACAACGGGGAAGTGCGCATATGCACGGATTATAAGTGCACTATTAATAGAGCGCTTCAACAACATTCATATCCAGTGCCTGTAGTCAGCCACATTTTGGCATCACTACAGAGAGTTCACATATTTGCCAAATTGGATTTGGCTCAAGTCTACCAGCAACTGCCTGTGGATGATGCCATGGCAGAAGCTCAGACTATAGTTACCCACAGGGGAGCTTTCAAGGTTAAGTGCCTACAATTCAAGGTCAGTGTCACCCCAGGGCTTTTCCGGGGCGTGATGGAGTGCACGCTCAAAGGTATTCCAGGTGTGTGTCCATATTTCGATGATGTCCTCATAGCTGGGGAATCAGTAGAGAAATTGGCTGAACGGCTCAAGGCCATCCTTCAGTGTTTCCATGAAGTGGGGCTGAAACTGAAGAGAGAAAAATGCAAAATAGGGGTAGCTTCCACCGAATTCCTCAGTTTCCAGATAGATGCTGAAGGCATTCATCCTGCTGAATCCAAGCTCAAACCAATTCAGCAGGCCCCAAGTCCAAAATCAAAGGGGGAGCTTCAAGCATTTTTAGAACTGCTCAATTTTTATCATGCCTTTCTACCACACAAGGCCACAGTGGCAGAGCTGTTACACCAGCTCTTGGACAAAAAGGCACAGTGGTAGTGGATGAACGTCCATGAGAGGAGTTTTTCAGCAGTCAAATCATTGCTGTATTCAAACTCAGTACTGACACATTTTAACGAAAAGCTGCCTGTCTGCATTGCTTGTGATGCATCCCCGTATGGGAAAGGGGCCATGCTGAGTCATTTAACAGCTGACGGAAGACAAATTCCAATAGCCTATTATTCAAGGACTCTGCCCTCGGCAGAACGTAACTACGTCCAAATAGATAAAGAGGCACTGGCCATTGTGACTGGTATTAAGAAATTTCATGACTATTTGTATGGTCGGCCATTCACAGTCTTTACGGACCACAAGCCACTCCTGGCTCTGTTCACAATGGACAAACACCTCAGATTCTCTCTCCAAGGATGTTGAGGTGATCAATTTTTATCTCAGCTTATAATTAAAATCTGATTCACAAACTGGGCAGGAAAATGGGCCACGCGGATGGCCTTAGTAGGCTGCCCCTGCCACAATCAGAGCCAGACCCCGCTCCAGCTGCTCGCATCTTGGCTATCCAGGATTTGCCGGAGTCTCCCTTAACACAAGGGATGTGGCTGCCAAAACAGCTTTGGACAAGACACTGAGCCGTGTGTTGAATTGGTGCTCACAGGATGGCCGGACGTGAGTCCAGGGCCTAGTTTTCAGAGCTTCTCTAGGAGGAAGAACAAGCTATCAGCTCACAAAGGCTGCATCTTGTGGAGAAGTCGGGTTATAGTCTCGCATTCCTTAAGGCCCCGGGTACGAGAGTCTCTGCATGAGGGACATCCAGGAATAGTCTGGGTGAAGGCACTCGCGAGAAGCTACCTGTAGTGGCCAGGGTTATATAAAGATATTGAGGTCCAAGTACACAGCTGCTACATTTGCCAGCAATCCCGGGCAGAAATGCCGCAAGCCCCTGTCCACACAAGTCCCATGGTCAAGAATCCACATCAATTTCTCAGGCCCTTTTCAGGGACAGCTGTTCCTTATTGTGGTGGACAGTCACACTAAGTGGTTAGAGGTCACACCTGTCCCAACTATGACTACTGCCAGGACCATCCAGGAACTGTGTAAGATCTTTGCCACACATGGGTTACCCAACGTTATCATCTCAGACAATGGAGCTCAATTCCAGTCCTTTTTGAGGGCTAATATGATCAGGCACGCCAATTCGGCCCCTTTTCACCCGGCCTCAAATGGCCAAACGGAACGCTTGGTCTGAACAACCAAAGAGGTTGTAACGATCCAAACATATCACAACCAGCAACTGGCAGCATAGACTAGCAGACCTTACTCTGCCAACTCCCTGTACTTCCACAGGCAGAAGCCCAGCAGAATTAAGATGGGGCCATTGCTTAATCACTAAGCTGGATCGTCTGCATCCAGACCGAGTTGCATCAGAATCAGCACAGCCAACGCCACCAAGGAGGTTGCAAGTTGGCGACCGGGGTTGGGCTTGGAACTACGGGCAAGGGGCATTGTGGGTGATAGCTGTGGTTGGTAAGGTGTCAGGGCCACTCTCTTACGAAGTGGTCCTGGAAGACGGTCGCGTGCTACAAAAGCACATTGACCACTTGTGCTGGAGGCTAGCGAACCAGCCGCTGGCTCATGACTCTCACGAAAGCCAAATCAAGGGGGAGCCTGACAGCAGCCATGCACTGGAGTCTTCGAGCGAGGGTGAGACTCCCAGGGGAGGGGCACTAGCAGACAGCAAATTGGCCCTGAACACAGAGACTGCACCCACTGAGCAATCCTGGCAGGTGGCTCCAATTTCCAGCCCGGTGGAAACCACCTATGGACACTGGCTCGGGTCTACCCAGACAGACCAGCCACAGAGACTCAGGTCTACCCATAGCAAACGGGTCCCAAAGCCCCGGTCTACCCGGCCTGGCAAGCGAGCTAGTAGACCAGAGTCCTACAGTGGTGCTGAGCCGCTCGGAACGGTCAAAAGGGCCATCATTTAACATCTACATGAAACCGCTGGGAGAGATCATTCATCGGCATGGAGTGATATACCATCAGTATGCTGACGATACTCAGCTGTACATTTCCACTCCTGCCCAAATCAGTGAAGCGGTTGAGGTGATGTGCCGGTGTCTGGAGGCTGTGAGGGTCTGGATGGGCGCTAACAGATTGAGGCTCAACCCTGACAAGACAGAGTGGCTGTGGGTGATACCTCCCAAGGACACTTCTATCTGTCCTTCCATTACTCTGGGGGGTGAATCTATAAACCCCTCAGAGAAGGTCCACAACTTGGGAGTCCTCCTCGATCCACAGCTGACAGTGGATCATCATTTGTCGGCTGTGGCAAGGGGGGCATTTGCCCAGGTTCGCCTAGTGCACCAGTTACGTCCTTACTTGGATCGGGAATCTCTCCTCACAGTCACACATGCCCTTGTCACCTCGAGGATCGACTACTGCAATGCTCTCTACATGGGGCTACCCTTGAAGAGTGTTCGGAGACTACAATTAGTGCAAAATGCAGCTGCACGAGCAGTTGTGGGCCTTCCGCGTTGTGCCCACATTTCACGAACACTCTGCATGCTGCATTGGTTGCCTATTGGTCTCCAAGCCCAATTCAAGGTGTTGGTTATCACCTATAAAGCCCTTCATGGCATGGGACCAGGATACTTACGGGACCGCCTTCTGCCACATACTTCTCTACGACCGGTGAGAGCGCACAGGGTTGGCCTCCTCCTCAGCGAAACAATGTCATTTGGCGGGCCCTAGGGGGAGGGCCTTCTCTGTTGTGGCGCCCACCCTCTGGAACCAACTGCCTCCTGAAGTCCGCGTTTCTCCGACTCTCCCGGCCTTCCGGAAAAATCTAAAAACTCATCTTTGCCGGCAGGCCTGGGGATGACTGTGGTTGATTGTTGAACTGAATGTGTGTTTTTTTATTGATTTTTTTTTAGATATATTTGTTTGGGTTTTTTATGGTACTTCACTGTTATATATATGTTGTTAGCCGCTCTGAGTCCCTTAGAGAGGAGCGGCATACAAACCCAAATAAAATAAATAAATAAAATAAATAACATCAAAATATTTACATGACTATGTTCAATATTTGTCATTATGAACTATCTAGGGGAAAGGGGTGCACCTGTTTAAGCTCCAGACTGACTATCTACACATTATTAGACTTTAATGCGATTGTTATTATCTATGTTGTAAGCCGCTCTGGGTCCCCTGGAGAAGAGCGGCTTATAAGTCTAATAAATAAATAAATAAATAATAAATAAATTAATTAGCTTGTCTTTAAGTGGGAAATAATGCTTCAATCCTATTGGCTGCCGCCTAGTGGTGAGCTGTATAAATACTGGTTAAGGAGCAGTTAGGGCTGCTTCTGTTGTTAACTGAATAAAGAGTTGTTGTTTGCAACATTTGCCTCGTCAATGCCTCACTGAACCAGAAATATAACAACACCCATCCAATGCAACTGCGTTGGTGCAGCAGTAAAGTGATTTAAGATGCTTATTGCACAAGCTATGTCTGGTCTGGACCACTGTGACAGATATGACAGATATGTTGTTAGCCGCTCCGAGTCCCCTGGAGAGGAGCGGCATACAAACCCAAATAAAATAAATAAAATAAAAATAACAGGCTCCCTATTGCTGACTGATATATCTCCTGATCACAGGCTTCACTTTTGTCCTCACCCAAAGTGTTGTGAAAAGCTATGCTCATAGGTGTTGGAGCAGAATTACAATCCTTCATGTTGTATCTCTCCAACAGTTGTTCAGTTTTCTTTCTTTGACTGAGAACGTAGCCACCTTTCTCAGTTTTTTGTTTCTTTACACCAAGATAGTTTTGTATTTCACCCAGACTTTTCAACTCAAACTTTTTCTCCAATTGATTAGCAAATTCCTTCATCTGTGCCAGATCCTTTGTAATGAAGCAAAGATCATCCACAAATGATAGTAATTGGCAATCCCCACCATGGAATCTTGCAGTATATATGCAACAATCAGCCTTGCAACTCTTGAACCCAAGACCCTTCAATGCCACATCTAAACAGATGTTCCAGTTTCTGGCTGATTGCTTCAGCCCATAAATGGCCTTGTTCAGTTTATACACAGTGCCAGGCTTTTTACTTTCATACCCTGGTGCTTGAACCATGTAAATTTCTTTCTCCAACTCTGCATTGAAGAATGCTGTGGTTATATCAAAGTGCCAAATTTTATGCCCACGTGCCGTTGTCAGCCTTATAGTTTCACTTTTTACCGTTGGTGCAAACATATCATAGTGCACATTTTTCTTCTGCAAAAACCCATGCCACTAATCTTGCCTTATATTGGACTTCATTGTTGGTAACGCTTTCTTTTTGTATACCCATTTACATCCTACCCCTACAGCTTTGTAGCCTTGTGGCAAAGTCATAGTGGTGAACTCTGTATGTTCATCCATGGATTTCATTTCTTTGTCCATGGCCTCTTTCCACTTCACCTGCTCCACTTTGGGTAGTGCCAATACTTCCTGATAGTTGCTTGGCTCATACCACACATTACACACCTTTACATTCCCAGCAGAATAACTGTCAGGTGGAATCCCCTTGTTCCATCACTCTGACCTACGTGGCATTGACTGGTCTTGACTGTCAACCCTTTCCTGCTTCACATCAGTCACCATCTTCTTCTGACTCCTTTTCTTGTCCTTTTTCAGCTTCTTCTCCCTGAATGCTGACACTGTCACTAAGTAAGTCATCGTCACTAAGTGGATCATTCCCAGAATTGGCATCAATTCTGCCCCAATTCTGCTCTGTGAAGCTAGCAGATCTGGAAATAACTATCCTTCTTCTCCTATCACTAAAGTGATAGCTCTTTGAGCCAGGCTCATAGTCCACAAATCTGAGCTTTTTAGCCTTTTGTTGCCCTTTTCTCCTGATTGCCTTTGGAATATGCACCCATGCATTGCTTCCAAGCACCCTTAAATGTGCTAGAGATGGCTTTCTCCCATATAGCTCAGCATATGGAGGATCATTTATAGAAGAACTCCACAGTCTATTGACCAAATAATTGGCAGTCAACATGGCTTCGCCCCAATACGACCTGTTCAGATCAGAATCCTGCAGCAGTGAATCTTTCACGGTCTGCAAGACTCTATTCCATCTTTCAGCCACACCATTCTCAGCTACTGTGTATGGATTTGTGCGTCTATGTCTTATTCCTAGCTGCCCCAACCACTGTTGAAAACTTGCTGACATGAATTCTGAACCCGTCAGTGTGCAGTTGGCATACCTGTTGCCTATATCTTTTTTCTGCGAAGCTCACCCATTGCTTGAACTTCTGCAGCATCTCTGTTTTGCTCTTAAGCAAATAACAGAAACCAAATCTGCTATGGTTATCTACAATGACCAGCGCATACCTGGCTCCTCCCAAGCTGGCTTGCATTGCTCCTACTAAATCTGCATTTACCAGCTCTAGAACCCTTGTTGTCTGCCTTGTGCTCTTCTTGCTCACTGGGAATACCTTGGATTTTGATTATTTACATACTGCACAGTCTAAGTATCCCTTACACCCTTTCAAGGTTAATCCCTCTGCAAACTCTGGCATCCTATGCAACACTCTGAAGCTGGCATGGTCAAGCTTTCTGTGCAAGAGATGAATACATGAATCATGTTGTGCCACATTACCAAATGTTTGGGCACATTGAGCCTTTTGTGCCTGCAACACATAAAGATTATCCTGTTTTATGCCCTGTGCACATACTTTCCCATTTCTTTTTATGAGACATCTCCCATCCACAAATGTGGTTTCAAACCCTTGTTTATCAAGACTGGAGACACTCAGTAAATTATGCTCCATTTCAGGCACACACAATACATTATTAAACCTTTCCTCCAGACATGGAATCAGCACACTGCCTTTCCCCATAACTTTTGCCTTCTGGCCATTTGCTAAGGCCACTGCATCTTCTCCAGTTGAATCCAATCTGGAAAACAACTTAGAATTATTAACAATTGTTTGACTAGCCCCACTGTCTATTAACCATTTGTCTATGCTATTACAATAGCTAACTTTTCCAACAGCAGCTTCATTTTCTATTGTTTTTCCTTGTAAACAGTTTTTCTTGAAATGAGTTTCAGCACTACAGATAAAGCATTTCTTTTTCTCCTGTTATTTCTTCTTGGTAATTCTCTGCCGAGATGTAATCCGATCTCTGTAGACCAGGGTGTCAAACTGCTGGGCCGCAGGCTGGACATGTGATCGGAAAACCATGCCCACCCCATTGCCAGCAATGGCGAAAAAACTCCGATATGTTGCGTGACGTCACATGACATTGCGAGTTTGACATATCTGCTATAGACAGTCAGTTTACTGCTTTGCTCTCTCTGCTCCTTGGACCCCCACCTCAGGAATTTCTCCTTGTGGCTTGTTCTAAAATGGTGTTTCTGTTCTTCAGAAATCAAACAGGCCTTAAGTGCTTTCATACTTAATTCCTGTTCTGGTCTACATTCAAAAACAGCTGAAATGATGGCCCACGTTTCATCGAGACTATTTAGTACCAACAGCACCTTCTGAGACTCAGGAATCTGCATTCCTCACTGTTCTAATTCAACAAACAGTTTCTGCATGTGGAACAAATGCTCTTCTACACTCTCATGTGGCAGCAGCTGGGCTCTGTACAATTGCCGTGATAATTGCATTGTATTGCATGCTGACTCACTCACATGCATGCTTTTCAACTTCAGCCAAACTTCTTTTGCAGTTTTTAAGTCAGCTACATTTAAGAATTGTTCGTCTTCCACACTTAAGATGATGTAAGCCAGTGCCTTATCATGCCCCCGTTGATCTGCAGCTGCTAATTGCCCCTGGGGTGGATTAATCACAATATCCCAGAGCTCCTTAGCCTTCAGAAAGCATTCTATTTTTAAAGCCCAAATAAAATAATTCTTTTGTCCCAATTGAGGCAGAGAGCTCTCCTTTAAATCAGCAAACCTGCAAGCCTTCAACTGAGCAGCCTTTTTCTTTCTTATTTAACTCAGGCAGTCCTTCAGCTTAATTACAGCTCCGTGTTAAGCCTCAATCTTTTTCTTCAGTCTGAACTGTGTGCAAGGGTTGGCTGGGATCTGGGATCTGGGCCCATAACCTGTTAGAGTTTTACAACTTTCCAGTGCAAAAATAAGTCCCAAAAATAAGCACATATTCAAAATGAGCAGGAGGCATGATGTCAATGCTGCTAACAACGGGTGTTATTGCTTTGACAACAGATGGAAATGCATTCATTTTTCTCTTTCACTTTTACAGTTGATTGATGCTGGGAGGGGGGGATGTGGATGAGAGTCCAGTTAGTCATAACAACAAAAAACTAAGCCGTGGGGACTCAAGGTTATTGAGCCCAGAGTTGATAACGATTTGGAAGGCTGGAGTGCTGTGGAGAAAGCCCGTGTTTCAAGCTAATTGGGGAATGTTATTTATGATTGCTTCATCGAACTGTTACCGGGAGCCAAGCTCCCACAACCAAGAATGTACGCTATGTCCCTCCTTGAAATGGAGGAGATGCAGCGATATGTGGACAAAAACTTAGCGAGGAGATTCATCGAATGGGCCAAGTCTGCTGTGGGAGCCCCGATGTTGTTTAAAGAAAAAAAAGATGAGCCGCTTTGTCTCTGCGTGGATTATAAAGGTCTGAAAGTGGTGAGTGTGGAAAATAAATACCCCCCTCCTGAAGGACTTATTAACCCACCTGGCAAAGGGGAATGTCTTCACTAAGTTAGACCTGAGAGAGGCATATTACCGGGTGAGGATAAAGGAGGGAGATGAGTGGAAGACTGCTTTTAAATGTCCCATGGGAGCTATCAATTCAAAGTCATGCTGTTTGGACTAGAGAGGGCCCCAGCTGTCTTCATGCAGTTGATTAATCAGGTCCTACATGACCATTTATACAAATGGGTTGTGGTGTATCTTGATGACATCCTGATATACAGCACAAATATGACTGACCACATAAAACTAGTGAGAGAAGTGTTAAAGAAGCTGTTGAATGCTAAACTTTATGTCAAACTATCAAAGTGTGAGTTTCATCAGACCCAATTGGATTATCTTAGTTACAGAATTTCCAGCGAGGGCATTGAAATGGACCCAACCAAAGTGAAAGCTGTCAAACAGGTCCAGAGCTTCCTAGGATTCACCAGCTTCTACCGTCAATTCATTCCCTCCTTTGCCAAAATTGCCCTACCCCTTAAGGAATTACTAAAAACAGGCAAAGAGAGAGGAAAACTGCATCCGGGCCAACCACTAGCATGGACTATGAGCTGTCAGACCACTTTTGAGAACTTAAAAAGACTATTTGTTGTTGAATTGGTCTTAAAGCATCTCTGCCCAGGGAAGCCCTTTGTAATTCAAGCCGATAGCAGTGATGTAGCTGTCGCAGCTGTGCTACTGCAAAAGAACCAGAGTGGGATCCTACAACTCTGCACCTACACCTCAAAAAAAAATCACTGAATGCGAAAGGAGATGGGCTGTGTGGGAAAAAGAGGCTTTCACAATTCGCTGGGCTCTATTAAACTGGCGACACTATTGAGAGAGGAGTAAGGTGCCTTTTGAGGTATGGACTGATCACAAAAACCTAGAAGCACTAAAGACTCCCCGCAAATTGTCCCCAAAATAAGTATGATGGGTGCAGTATTTGAACTGTTTTAACCTCACCCTAAAATACATACCAGGAGGAAAAATCTTCTTAGCTGATGCTCTATCTAGACTGCCCCAGTACAAAAGAGGTTAATGAGGCAATTATCTCCAATCCACAAACTGCTTCTCAGTTTACACTGCACAGAGTCCCACCTCCAAGAGCCCCTAATCCCAATGACCCTGGGGCAAAGAAAATAAAACAAGAGCCCCTCACAGACCACTGGTTCAAGGACAATCAAATCTCCCTAACATGCAGGGATGATTTGGCTTACAAAGGTGGAAAACTATATTTGCCAGAGACCCTCCACCTTAACGCGCTCTGACACAGCCATAATGTAAAACAGGCTGGGCACTTTGGATATTTAAAAACACTACACCTCATCTGCTGTCAATTCTTGTGGCTGGGATTGAAACGGGATGTGGAAAACTATGTCCAGAGTTGTGCTGTATGTGCCACCATGAAAAGAATTCTAGGGAAAACCTCTGGGTTATTGCAACTGGTGGCAGACCCCTCCCATCCATGGGAAGAAATTGCTATGGATTTTATAGTAGATCTACAGGAAAGTAGGGGAAATATGGACTATGATAGATCTGTTCTCAAAGCAGGTTCACTTTATTGCCTGCAAAGAGCTCCCGTCCACCCAACGACTAACTGAAATGTTCCTGAAACACATCTACAGACTGCATGGCACACCTAAATGAAGAATCTCTGACAGGGGGGTACAATTCACAGCTAGGTTTTGGAGGACTTTTCTTAAACTAATTGGCTTATCTCAAGGACTATCATCTGCTTTTCACCCATCTACTAATGGGGTGGGCGAATCTGCGGACTCAATGGTGGAGCAGTATCTCAGATGCTATGTTGATTACCAACAGACAAACTGGACTGAACTCCTCCCTTTCGCAGAGGAAGCTTACAATAACTCTGTTCATAGCAGCACTGGCTTCATGCCTTTTAAAGCGGCCACAGGAAAAGAATTCAGCCCAATACCCGAATATTTCCAAGGACCCTCTGTTTCCCAGACTCTTGATCAATGGGTGAGAGGGTGGGAGGAGGTCAGGAAAACCATGAAAACCGCTTTGAAAAAGGCTTCCAAAACATACAAAAAACAGGCAGATAGGAAAAGGGCTCCTTAAAGGACATTTCAAGTTGGGGAAAAAGTTTATCTGTCAACTAAGTATTTATGACTTAAGTTACCTATTAACATGTTAGGACTGAAGTACTTAGGACCCTTCCCCATTGTAAAGATTATTAACCCGGTCATGGTAGAATTAAAACTTCCCACACTCTTAGGGAAAGTTCACCCTGTTTTCCATTGTAGCCTGTTGAAACCTTTTCAGATCCCACCTTAAGACTCCCCCCAAGAAGGCACCAGGACCTCTCGTAGTGGCGGGACAGTCTCACTATGAAGTAAAGTGTATTCTTGATTCAAGAATTTTTAAAGGGAAATTGCAGTATTTAGTGCAATGGAAGGGATCGTTATCTGAGGCCACCTGGGTAAAATCTAGTGAGGTAAAAGCTGACAGGCTTATTAATAGGTTCTTTAAGAAACACCCTAACAAAACAAGAGGCAACCCCTAACCTGTGCTTTTGTTTGCATTACAGGATTTGTCCTTCTTGTAAGGGGGGGCGGATATCAATGCTGCTAACATCGGGTGTTATTGCTTTGACAACAGATGGAAATGCATTCATTTTTCTCTTTCACTTTTAGATTGATGCTGGGAGGGGGATGTGGATGAGAGTCCAGTTAGTCATAACAACAAAAAACTAAGCCGTGGGAACTCAAGGTTACTGAGCCCAGAGTTGATAATGATTTGGCGGGCTGGAGAGCTGTGGAGAGAGCCCGCGGTTCAAGCTAATTGGGGAATGTGATTTATGACTGTTAGTTGGAGGAGGGAATTGTGCTTTGCTACTTTGTGCCAAGGGGAGGGGAATCCAGTTTTTGGCTTCAACTATGTAGTGCAGGGGTGTCAAACTGCCGGCCCGTGGGCCACACACATCATGTGGAAACCACACCCACCCCATTGCCGGCAATGGTAAAACCAGCCCAATACATTGCGCAACATCACATGACGTCGCAAGTTTGACATGCCTGATGTAGTGCTAATATTATGCTTCTCAAATAAAAGATTCTTTAAGGTAGACAATGCCTTGCAGTTCTTTTGAAGAGTTTCATCTATCGGAACCATGACACATAGTTTAGAAAAACTTTATCTATAAAATATATATAAACATGATACATACAGTTTCATTCGTCACGAACTAACTCAGGCAATCAGGACACAGGGAAAGACTAAGACACGCCCAGACATAGGCTGGATCACATGTTTCACACAGCCAATACTGTGTCTTAATCAAAACAGTTCTCATTGGCTGGTTTGTTGCTATGACTATTCCAGTTCATAAATTCTTACACACTGACACTATAGGAGGGAAGGATACCTCAAACATGGAAGGAAGCTAATATTGAGCTATTACTGAAAGAGGGTCAAGATCCTACAAAGACAAAGAATTACAGACCAATTTCACTACTGAACAATAACTATAAACTATTTGCTGCAATTTTGGCAGAAAGACTAAAGATTTTATGGATAGATATTCATGAAGACCAATCTGGCTTTCTTCCAAAAAGACAGTTAAGGGACAATGTGAGGAATGTTCTGAATACTTACAATACCACAATGAGAAACAGGTAGCTTTAATATTCCTAGATGCAGAGAAAGCCTTTGACAATTTAAATTGGGCTTTCATGTTTAAAGTCCTGGGAGAAATGGACTTTGGACAGAGCTTTATTCAAGGAGTTAAAGCTGTTTACACGTCACAGTAAGCAAAAATTATTATTAATGGTGATTTAACTGATCCATGTGACATTCAAAAGGGTATGAGACAAAGATGCCCCTTGTCTCCCTTGTTTATTTTGGTGTTAGAAATTTTGAATAGAAACATTAGACGAGAGAATAATGGGTATAAATATCAAGAAAGAAGTCTACAAATTGAGGGCATTCATTGATAACCTGGTTATATTCCTACAGGACCCCAAAAATAAGATAGAATATATGTCGAGGAAATTAAATGAGTTTGGGATTCTAGCAAGTTTTAAAATAAATAAACAGAAAACAACGTTGATCAAGAATATGTCCTCCGAGGATGGGAATATAGTGAGTAAAATGTCTGGTTTCAAGTTGAGAAAAAGGTGAGATATTTGGGGGTTATGCTGACAAATACAAACACAAAACTGTTTCAAAATAATTATGTACCTCTTTGGAATGATACAAAAATGGATTTACAAAGATGGGACAAATTACATTTATCATTACTGGGCAGAATTTCAGTAATTAAAATGAATATTTTACCAAAGATGCTATTTCTGTTCCAGACAATACCAATACTTGCAACAGACATTCCATTTAAACAGTTGCAGAGGGATATGGCAAGCAAAGAAACCAAGAATCAAATATAAGTTATTGTAAGATGTCTAGGAAAGAGGGGGTTTGGATTTACCAGATTTGAAATTGTATTTTGATACATGTTATTTGGTTTGGTTAAAAGAGTTGGGTGAACCTTCTGAATAAGAGGCTGCTCAATTTGGAAAGCCATGAATTAAGGTTTGGATGGCATGGGTATTTATGGTATGATAAAGTTAAAGTAAATGTGATTTTAATAATTACTTTATTATCTGTGCCATATTGAGTTTGGAATAAATATAAAACAAGTTTTTTTATGAAATTGCCCTTATATGTGTCCCCCCCAAGAAGCTTTTTTAGAAAAGAAATGGTGGTGAAACCAGACTGGTGGATCTATGGTAAAATAGTACTTTTCAATTCTGGAGACCCCATCCTCATATCTATGGAAGAATTAGAAGTTCACGCTTGTCACTGGTTTACATATCAACAAATGAAGGAAAGATTTAAACTAGACAAAAAAGGCCATAGTTTTGAGTTCACAGTGAATTGGAAATCCTACTATGTATAGTGATGATCATATAATTGCCAAGGTTTATAAAACGTTATTAAAATTGAACTTGGAAAATGAACATGTAAAACACTATGTGATCCAGTGGGCAAGGAATTTTGGGTACAATGTAATTTTTGAACAATGGGAGAATATGTAGATAAAAGGTTTAAAATTCACATTAAATTATAACCTAAAAGAAAATTTCTACAAAACGATGTATCACTGGTATTTAACACCAGATAAATTATCTAGAAGGGGTATTGCCTTACCTCATCTCAGCATGATGATGTAGAATCCACCGATGGGTAATCTCAGCCTTCCTGCTCAGTTGAGACTACGTCAGAAATCTGCCACGCTTCCTTCTGGGCTGGGCCTTCCAGTTTTTGACCAAGGCGAAGCAAAACATGACGAAGTCCGACGCATTGGCTCCTCCTACTCTGACACAGGCCCAGATGGCCTTTTAAGGGTGTGTGTGGATTCTATATCATCATGCTGAGAAAAGGCGTTCAGGTAAGACAACGCCCCTTCTCCAGCATGATGAGTGTAGAATCCACCGGTGGGACATACCAAAGCCGCTCATGTCCCTACGGGGGGGGGGGGAAATAGCCTGGGCTTGTGTTCCACCAGAAGAAATTACTTTTTGTAACACCCTCTGGCCAAATGAAGCATCCACAGAGGCGAACTTGTCTAGCTTGTAATGTCTGATGAATGAAGAAGGAGAGGATCAAGTTGCCGCCCTGCAGATT
This sequence comes from Bothrops alternatus, assembly GCA_034064705.1. NCBI lineage: Eukaryota > Metazoa > Chordata > Lepidosauria > Squamata > Viperidae > Bothrops > Bothrops alternatus. Next base: position 12,002,335 of record JARGCV010000085.1, read on the forward strand.
TCCTCAATGGACGCCTGGGTAGACAAGGCTGCTGATGTAGCCGCACTGCAAGTGGAGTGAGCAGTAATGCATCTGGGAACCGGTAGGGACTGAGAGAGATAGGCATGGGTAATGCATGCCTTAATCCACCTTCCAATGGTCGAAGAGGAAACCTTTTGACCCATGGAAGAAGGTTGGAAAGACACAAATAAGGCCTCTGACTTGCGAAAGGCAGAGGTTCGTTTTACATAATAGCACAGAACCCTGTGTACGTCTAGCTTATGCCACTGTCTTTCCAGCCTATGCACTGGGTTGGGACAAAAGTTCGGGAGAACTAGCTCCTGGGTCCTATGGAACCAGGTATTGACCTTCGGTATGAAGGATGGATCCAACCGAAGGACTACCCTATCCTCATAAAAGGTACACAGGTCACTCCTGATTGAAAGGGCTGCCAGCTCCGAAATACTGGTCTGGCTGACGTGATTGCAATCAGAAATGCTACCTTTAGAGAAAGGAGTCTTAATGAACAAGAGCTGATAGGCTCAAATGGTGGCGAAATCAGCGCTTGCAGTACCCGTGGTAGATCCCAAGAGGGGTAGCGGTGAACCGTCGGTAACCTGGCGTTGGTCACCCCCTTGAGAAAGGCGCTTACTACTGGGTGTTGTGCTAATGAAACCAGGTTGTCACAAGTAAACACCATGGACAAGGCCACTACCTGTCTCTGGATAGTGTTAGGTGTCAACTCCTTGTCTATACCCTCCAATAGATAGTCTAAGATATTGGGGATGGTGACAGAAAGAGGCTGGAGTTGGTGCTCAGTACAGCACAGGCAAAAGTTCCTCCACGTGGCATCATATATCCTATTAGTCGAAGGGTGCCTGGAAGCTTGGATCATTGAGATCACCCTGGACAAATAGGATTGTCTAGCTAAGGTTCTCTGCTCAAGTGCCAGGTGGCCAACTGCAGCCACTGGGGATCTGGGTGCTGAAGGGCTTCCTGGCTGAGGGAGATACCGTCTGGAGGGATCCTCCATGGTGGTGAGATTGAGAGTTCCACGAGGCCGGAAAACCACGGTCGTCTCGGCCAGTGTGGAACAACCAAGATGACCTCCGCTTGCTCCTGAAGCAACTTGCGGATGGTTGCCAGAATCAGTGGGAGTGGAGGGAATGCGTACAGCAACCCCCTGGGCCACTCACTGCGAAGAGTGTCCGTTCCCTCTGCCCCTGGGGATGGGTACCTGGTGAAGTACCTGGGCAGTTGGGAGTTGTTCAGAAAGGCAAAGAGGTCTAACTGGGGTTGGCTGAATCTGTTTGAGATCTCCCTAAGCAGAAGTGGGTCCAGTCTCCACTCTGAGTGGTCCACTGTGGACCTACTCAGGGAGTCCGCCTGATGGTTCGCCTCCCCCGATATATGCTCTGCTTTGATGGATCTTAGATTGGTCTCTGCCCAAGAGCCCAGGCTGTGGGCTTCGAGCATAAGGGACTTGGATCGGGTCCTTCCCTGTCTGTTGACATGTGCCTTTGCTGCCACGTTGTCTGTCAATATCAGTACATGTTTCTCCGCCAATATGGTAGAGAAGTGTCGGAGTGCCAGGTGAATGGCCCTTAGTTCTAGCCAATTTATATTGTGGCTCAAGTCCAAGCGGGACCATGGACCCTGGGCTAGATATGTCTGGAGATGAGTGCCCCAGCCGAACAGGCTGGCGTCTGTGGTCAAGGTGAGCCTGGCAGGCTCCTTGAAGAGGGATCCCTTGGCCATTGCCGATGAGGTCCACCACAGAAGGGAAGACAGTGTCTGCTGTGGAACCCTCACCTTCTTGGTGGAAGAACTCATATTCCGCTTCTAGAAAGGGAGAAGAAACCACTGGAGGTTTCTGGAATGCAGTCTGGCCCATGGGATAATCCCCATGCAGGAGACCATCTTCCCCAGTAGTTGTGACAGTTGGACCAGAGGGACTACCTTCTCTTTCTGAAAACGGTGGACAAGGGTCCGGATGCTGTTCCGGCGTTCCTGGGAAAGGAAGACATAGTACAGATTTGAGTCTATGATAGCCCCCAGGTGGAGTAGGCAATTTGAGGCGACCGTGTGACTCTTCTGGAAGTTCACGGAGAATCCGTAAGCTTGAAGAGTCCTGATGGTGACTTCCAGGTCCGCCTGGCCCGAACGGAAGGAAGTGGACTGGATAAGGGTATAGTCCAGATAACATTGTACGCGCAGTGGGATCATTCTCAGATGGGCGGCTAAGACCGCTAGGATCTTTGTAAACATCCATGGGGCCGAGGAAAGGCCAAACGGGAGCGCTTTGTACTGAAAATGCCGGTGCACGTAACAAAACCGGAGGAATTTTCGGTGTTCGGGGAGGATTGGGACGTGAAGGTAAACTTCTGTCAGGTCTATGGAGGACAGGAAATCCCCCCTCCTGATGCTGGCCAGGATGGACCTGAGAGTCTGCATCTTAAACCACTTGTAGGTCAAGAAGTAGTTTAATCCTTTTAGGTCCAATATCACCCTCCAGCCCAGGGTACCTCCAGGTCTTGGGTACCACAAACAGAATGGAGTAAAACCCCTGTCCCTTCTGTTCCGTGGGCACTGGCTCTATGGCCTCTATCTCCAGTAGGTGGGAGATGGCCATGGACATGAGTCCTGCCTTGCTGGCGTTTCTTGTGTTGTGGCACAGTAGGAAGCGCCCTGGAGGTATGGATAAGAACTCCAGGGTGAGGCTGTGTCGTATGGTGTCTATCACTCATGCGTCTGTGGTGGTGGTCTCCCAAGTGTCGCTGAATAGGGACAGACGACCCCTTATGGGAGAGGATTCTGTGGCGTCACTTGTTCCGTCTGTACGGACGCCCCCCCCCCAGGCCCCGAAAGAGATGTTTGATTTGGTATTGGGCCCTGGCTCTAGGGTTCTGGAGGTCCTGCTGGTGGTCCTGTCTAGGGGAAAAAGATAGAGAGCTCTGGGGCCAATCCCAGGACAGCCCGGCCCGAAAGGGATGCCTCCAGTCCCAGGTGGCGCCAGTACAAAAGGGTTGTCTACAGAAGTCTTGTTGAGGCTTCCTGTCCATCCTCTTAGAGGGGTGTGCAAGCATCTTGCGCTTGCCCTTTCCTTCTATGAGATACGGCTCGAGGACTGGACCAAAGAGGTGTGTGCTGCTATAAGGGGCAGTCGACAGGCACCACTTGGATTTCAGGTCGGCTCGCCACTGTTTTAACCAAAGTAGTCTGTGGGAAAAGACAGTGGCCGCAATAGATCTGGCGGCGTACCTGGCAGAGTGGAGTGACGTGTCCGCCACGTATTGGGATGCTACGACCAATTTGCCCAATGTCTGGTGTGCTCACACCTGGTCAGGAGGAATAAGCACCTGGAGCAAGAGGAGCCACATGATGGACGACCTGGTGAAAAATGACAATGATGTAGCAGCCTTGATCGCCCACGCCGAGGCTTGGTGAGCTCTGCGGAGGGAAAACTCAAATCTCTTTTCCTCCGCTTTCAAGGCCTCTGCCATGTCTCCTGGAATGGTGGAGGTAGAAAACAAGGAAGTTAGGGGAGTGTCCACAAGTGGCACCTCCAGGAGAGAAGAGAAGGAGGAGGAGACATTGAAATTTTTTTTCTCAGTCCCGCTGGGAATGCCCAGCGAAGACCACTGCTGCTTCACCGTGCTGCAGAACAAAGTCGGGCATGGAATCTGTTTCTCCTTGACCACCGGCTCTGAGAACAGAGAGTTCGAGTCCTGGGTGGTGGTGGTCGATGGCTTAGGCTCCTGTTCAGAAGTGAGATTGGCCGTGGTACAAGCCTTCAGGAGCAGTGACCTAAATAGGGAAGGATCAAAGAGACCAGATGTCGGGGACAGATCCGGAACCGCCTCCTCATCCTCTGACATGAGTATGTCCGAAGTCTCAAAGTTCACGGATCCCTCCTCTCCTATCTGGGAGGATGTATTTGAGTTGCCCGAGCCGGGTAACAGGGTAGGGCCTGTTTGAAGCAGGGATGCCGGGGGGAAGGGGCATCTGTAAAGGCCATTGGCCCACGTAGGAGGCCATGTATTGCACAAAGGCCTGGTGCATAAAGGCCTGAAATTGTTCCGGCCACATGCCCTGTTGGTCTGAGCGGCGGATGCCAGCTGCCGTAGGAGTATATGTGGCTTCTGGGCCTTGTTGTATTGTGGAGGAGGAGAAATTTCCCTGAGTGCTTGATAGGGAGGGGAGAGGGGGACCAACCTGTCCAGTTTCCCCCTGAGGAGACCATGCCCTAGGGGCATCATGGGGAGGCACAAATTGAGGCTCAAATGGTGAGTGGTCCAGTGGAAGGGGGGAAACCACTTCTGCTCCACTGGAGGTGAGCCTTTGAGCTTTGGAGAACTCTCTCTCCAGCGCCTGATGTGTCCTCGAGGCCTCCCTCTCAGCTGCCTTGGAGGGCTTCTTCATGGACGAGGCCTTTGCCTTAGATTTTTTCTTTGCCTCCACTTCCAATTCAGATGATCTGCGCTTTTTTTCTGTGGGGGGAACAGAAGAGCCCTGCGATGGCTGAGAGGTTCCACTGTCTGCCATTGCCACCTGGATATTCTGGGCAGATGTCCGGGGGGGGGGTAAATATGCAGATCTGGTTGTCAGAGAGGGAAACCTCATGTTCTGAGCAACAGCAATGATAAACAGCCAGATAATTGTCTAAAATTATCTGTTAGGCCTTGCGGCACAGCGCCACACTGGCTAAATGGGACACGTGGAGCCTGACCAAAATTCCCCCTCTTGTAATATTAATAATATTAAGGTTGGGGACCTTGAAGGTCTCTGACTATGTGCTTTGAAAGGACCTGCTGCCCTGTTACAAAGGAATTCAAAGGCCTGTCAGTTAATCTGAAGTGGCAAAGGCTGTCTGAGGGATTCAAAATGGCGGTCACCCCACTGATCCTGTGTCCGAGCAATCAGTCTGGACAAGGGGTAACCCCTGGTGAGTCAAACACTTGGATCCGTGCCTGTTACAGCAGGATAAAGGTGGAGAGCCCGGATTGAGTACAGAAGTTCGAACGGTGAGAATAGGGCTTCCAAAATGGCGGCCGTGCCTTGCGAGGCTCCCAAAATGGCATTTGCGCCAAAAATAACGGCTGCTTGTGAATCGGTTGGGCCTTCCCAGTCCTGGGAGGCCCTGAGGGAGCTCTGCCTGCTGTTTGGAGGCTTTTCCCTTCGCCCTGAGGTGAAAAAGGACGGCATTTGCTGTTTGATCGTTGAGCAGCCTCCGCTGCGAGCCGGAATGCCGGCTGGGTTGCTGGAAGCCTCGCTGCGACTGGCACACTCTGTTGAGGCTGTCCAGCCTCTCAGGGATCCATGGGGAATTGCTAGGCAAGGCTAACCCCCATATCAGCAAAATCAGCTGGAACGCGGGCAGCAGAGATCCGGTGAGTCCGAAGGCGGCGAAAACAGCTTGAATGGAGCCTGCAAGGCTTGCTGGAGCCGAGGCTGCTCTGTTAATTTGGAATCAGAATCTCAATTTAAGTGAATTTAGAATTTGTATTTTTTTCAGACTAATTAATTTATTCTAATCTGTAATTTAATCAAACCAACTAATTTAACCTAATCTATTCAGAGGAGCCAAGAACAATTGCGTCCTGCTGAGCTAAGACTAAGTCAAAAACTGAGAAGATCCAGCCCAGAAGGAGGCGTGGCAAATTTATGACTTAGTCTCAACTAAGCAGGAAGGCTGACGTTACCCACCAGTGGATTCTACACTCATCATGCTGGAGAATGTATAAATAAAGGTATTTCAAATGAATGTTGAAAATATAAATGTAAAGAAAGGACTTTTTATCATTGATCGTGGACATGTGATAAGGCAAAGAAATATTGAAGTAGGATTCATATATTAATGGAGAAAATTCTTAAAGTGAACATAAAGATTAAACCAGAAACTTTCCTTCTGGGCTTAATGGAAAGAGAACTGGAAAGAAAATTTGGAATTCTGATTTTATATATGGTGACGGCAGCAAGACTACTCTATGCACAAAAGTGGAAGGAGGCCTCGATTCCTACTACCTGGTTACAAAAAGTTGATAGAATTAGCATAGATGGCCAAATTGATGGTGTTGATAAAAGAGAAGAAGAATATAAGTACTTTTGTTTCTACTTGGAAACCGCTTCTGGACTTTGTGCCTGAGGTGGAAAAAAATGATATCATGATTTTAGGTTTTACCAATGAGACTGATTTGCTGATACAGAAATGGCTAGTGCACACTATTATAGAACTGTAAAAAGTTGAGATTTGATTTTAATGTCTGATTTTACTGCAACAGAGAGAATGCCTTTTGTTCCCCCCTTCTTCACACCTTTTTTGTTTTCCCTTTTTGTACTGTTGTCCCCTACTATTTGCTTTTGTATTTTCATATTTTATGTTATAAATGAATAAAACTTAATAATAAAAAGCAAGAAACTCCATGAGGTGAGATCTTACGTGGAGCCCCAGACTGAGGGAGATTGACAGTTATTTTGTGTTTCTTCCATTGGTGAATAATTGTACCAACTGTTGTCACCTTCTCACCAAGCTGCTTGGCGATAGTCTTATAGCCCATTCCAGCCTTGTGTAGGTCTACAATCTTGTCCCTGACATCCTTGAACAGCTCTTTGGTCTTGGCCATGGTGGAGAGTTTGGAATATGATTGATTGCTTGCTTCTGTGGACAGGTGTCCTTTATAGAGGTAACAAGCTGAGATTAGGAACACTCCCTTTAAGAGAGTACTCCTAATCTCAGCTTGTTATCTATAAAAAGACACCTGGGAGCCAGAAATCTTGTTGATTGATAGGGGATCAAATACTTAAGAACATAAGAACATAAGAAGAGTCATGCTGAATCAGGCCAAAGCCCATCGAGTCCAGCATTCTGTGTCACACAGTGGCCCACCAATTGTACATGTTGTATACTTGTATACAAAATAAGATTGTATACTTATTTTACTCATTAAAATGTAAATCAATTTATAACTTTTTTGAATGCATTTTTCTGGGTTTTTTGTTGTTATTCTGTCTCTCACTGTTAAAATAAACCTACCATTAAAATTATAGACTGATCACTTCTTTGTCAGTGGGCAAATGTACAAAATCAGCACGGGATCAAATAATTTTTTTCCTTCACTGTAATTATAAAATATATGATTGAAGTAATCTTAAAAAATCAAATTTAGAATGAAACCACAATTCTTTTTAACATATATAATTTCAAAACATATCCATAAAAATATAATACCCGTGTTTCCCCGAAAGGAAGAAGTGTCTTACTTTCTTTTTATTCCCAAAAGCCCCACTATGTCTTACTTTCGGGGTACGGCTTATATTGATTGGAAAACAATTGTCAGTTTTATTTTAAGTATTTTAAGTATATTAAGTATTTTAAGTATTTTAAGTATTTAAGTATTTTAAGTATTTAAGTATTTTAAGCAGGAGGCGGAAGTGGGCAGGAGTAATATGTCTTACTTTCGGGGTACGGCTTATATTAGCCGACCCCCTGAAAACCCCTATACGTCTTACAATCGGGGGTGTCTTACTATCGGGGAAACACGGGTAGTTTATTAAAATATGTGCTCATAGCAAGAAAGACGAATTTCCCAAAATATCAGAAAAAAGACATTTACCAAAAATACTTAAATTTGGAATTTAAACTTGGAGAATACACAGCCATGGAAAAACTAGCAGTATATAATACATGTATAAATGATATTTAACTAAGTTTAAGTTAGAATGGTTCTCATATGTACTATAAATCATGCAGACCGTGAAATACAAATACTGTATTTAAAGTGTAGTTTCTAAAGTTTGCATTAATAAAAATACTGTAAATCAGTTGGAGCACAAAAAAAATGGTAGTCAGAAATTAAAAACTTATCCATACTGTTTTAATTTCTTTCGCCTCTTTTTTATTACTTATGAATAATAGTAATATATGGAAATTCTGAGCACTAAACAGAAATATATATATTTCTTTATGGTATTATTAAAACAACCCAGTGTACTTTGTTTGGTATACTTTAATTTTTATTTGTTACATTGAGCATTAAAAGTTTAACTTCAATAATATTCCTTATCCACTCACTGATATTATCTCTTAAAAAGTTATACCTTTGTTACAAATAAATATTTAAAAATGGATTCTGCTTAATTTATTATTTTTAATTTTATTTATTAAATTGATTTGCTGCTCATCTCATAACAAAATGATTCTGGGCAACTTACACAATATAAGCAAAAGTTGATCCAAGCTATTTAGAACTCAAAAGAGATGTTGGATACAAGTTTATTTATTGATTTAATGATTCTTCTTTACTTCCTGTTTTACCACTTCAAGTGTCAAGGGAATTTAATGATTTAATGACCATGTCATACTGAAAGTCAATATAATGCAAACACAAGCAACAGAAAATAATCCAACCAGTGTCTTAAATTTCAAAAGAGCTGACTTTAAGAAACTGAGAGAGATTCCATGGACAAAAATCCTAAAGGGGAAAACAACTCAGGAAGCATGGGAAAATCTGAAAACATATGATCATAAAAGCCCAGTCCAGCACAATACCATGGAAAAAGAAAAACAAGAAATTCAAGAAGAAACCAGCATGGCTACACAAAGTTCTCTCTGACAAACTGAAAAACAAAAAGGACAGGTACAAAAAAGATGTTGAGATTTTTGAAAAAGTTCAGAGAAGAACAACTAAAATGATCAAAGGCCTAGAGACTAAAACATATGAAGAACGGCTGCAGGACTTGGGTTTGGCTAGTCTAAAGAAAAGAAGAAACAGGGGTGACATGATGGTAGTATTCCAGTATTTGAGGGGCTGCCACAAAAAAGAGGGTATCAAACTATTCTCCAAAGCACTAAAGGGCAGGACAAGAAATAATGGTTGGAAACTGACCAAAGAGAGAAGCAACCTGGAATTAAAGAGAAACTTCCTAACAGTGAGGACAATTAACCAGTGGAACAGCCTGCCTTCAGAAACTGTGGCCGCTCCATCACTGGAGGTTTTTAAGAAGAGACTAGACAGTCACTTGTCTGAAATGGTATAGCTTCTCCTGCTTGAACAGGGGGCTGGACTAGAAGACCTCCAAGGTCCCTTCCTGCTCTATTCTATTCTATTTATAATCTAATTTCTCTTGGTAACTTATATGATAGGGAAAACATTAAAATATCCATGGTCTAAAATGAATAATTTAGAAAAAAAATCATAAAACCAAATAGAACAACATGAACAACAATAAAATAAGCAGACCAACAAGTTGAATTATTGCTAGATTTTCACAGTGTTAAACTCAAACGTTTCTTGCTGATATGAAGTAATTAGCATCTACTGAGGCATTCCATATTTAAAATTTACCTTAAAATTTTGGGAAAAGAGAAAGCATATGTTGGAAGATAGAACAACAGAGTTGGAAGGGAAGTTGGAGGTCTTCTACTACAACACCCTGCCCATGGCAGGAGATCCTATAGCATTCCTGACTTTCTTTGGGCTTGATGGGAACATAGAAAGAATAACAGAATAACAAACAGAATAATAGATAAGGTGACCAACCGTCCTCCTTTAGGAAGGACAGTCCTCCTTTTGTGAGTTCTGTCCTCCCTTGAAAAATGTCCTCCTACATGTCCTCCTTTTCAATATTTGAAGACTAATCTGCAGGGCTTTTTTTTTTCATAGAATGCTCAGAACGGCGTTCCGGCACCTTTTTTAAATGTTTTTTTAAAAAAACATTTGCATGAGCGAAAGCCAATAGGAATTGCTGCTGAGCGCGCCAAAACACCTGGCCAGCAAACTTTGCACATGTAAGTTGTCTGCAGCGAAGGCAAACTGGCAGGAACTTTGCACCCCTCCCTGCTACCCAACTACACCATCTCCTAGTTAGTCCCAAAGATACCTGGAGGAGACTGGAGCGGCGATGCCACGGTAACTTTCTCTTGATCTTCGGCCCTGCTAGGGCAATAATGGCTGTGGGCGCAAGAGGTAGGGGTGGTGGGGCTGCTGTGGGCGGGGGTAAGAGGGGCAGCGGTGGCCGGCTACCCCCCGTGCTGTGGGAGCTGCGGGGCCTGCTTTACATGGGGCTGTGCAGGGCGGGCGGTGGTGCTGGCGGGGCGGCTGCAGGTGGGGTGTGTTGATGGCAAGCTGCCCCCTGGGGCCAGAGCCGGTGCAGCTGGTGCTTTGGGAGCCGTGGGCCGCTCTACACGGCGGGGCAGCAGTGCTGGCAGGGCGGCTGCAGGCGGGGGCGCGGCATGTAAGCATAATTACAATATAAAATGTTATTGTTACAAATGTTTTTATTATGCATTTATCATATTATAGTATATTCTGTATTATTGTTGCAATGAATAAAATGTTTCTTTTATTTACGATATTTTTTTCTTCAATTTATTTGTGTCCTCCTTTTCATTGTAAAAAAGTTGGTCACCTTATAATAGACTCAGAAGACTCCAGAGATCCTCCAGTCCAATCCACCCCCATCCCAAGCAAGAGGCCCTATACTATTTCAGACAGATGGCTGAAAATATCTTCCTAAAACCTCCAGTGATGCAGCACTCACAATCTGGAAGCAAGCTGTTCCACTGGTTAATTGTTCTCATTGTCAGGAAATTTTTCCTTAATTCTAGGATGTTCTGTCCTTCAATATTTTCTATCTATTGCTTCTTGTTCTGCCCTTGGAGAATAGGTTGACCCCGTCATCTTTGTGGCAGCCTCTCAAATATTGGAACACTATCATGTCACCCCTAGCCTTCTTTTCAATAGACTAGACATACCCAATTCCTGCAACCGTTCTTCATATGTTTTAGCCTCCAGACCCCTAATCATCTTAGTTACTCTTCTCTGTACTCTTTCTAGAGTCTCAACATATTTTTTTACATTGTGGTGATCAAAACTGGATACAATATTCCAAGTATGGTCTTACCAAGGCATTTTAAAGTGGTACTACTATGTTTCCCTGAAAATAAGATTGGATCTTACATTTATTTTTGGTCCAAAAGGGCTATTCGGGTTTATTTTCAGGGGAATCTTATTTTTCCAGGAGGCAGAGAGCATGCAAGGGCTGAAGGTGTGCGAAAGTAGCTGTAACTCGCCAGCCCCTTGGTCAGCGTACTCGGACAATGAAGCCCATGCAGCGCGGGCATAGCAGTACCCGCCGAGAGGAGAGGTGAGGTGAGGCAGGTGGTGGGAGGGTAGAACTATCCCATGAACCCCATACCCTTGCTTGCTAACAGCCGCAATGGCTTACAGGACTTCCCAGGGCAGACACTTGGGAGGCAGTGGCAGTGCCACAGAACATGCCTTTTAGGTGAGAACAGTGTGGACAGGTGGGGGCAGCCAAAGGACAGGGGCAGCGTGCACCTCCCCTGACCTGTGTGTCTCCGGCAGGTGTCTGGCAAATGGAGGGAGGCGGATATCCACATTTGGTGGGCTAGTGCTGCCATGAGGTGAGGCGAGACAGGTGGTGGGGAGGGTGGGGAGCTGCCCCATGAGCCCCGCACCCATGCATCTTAAGGCCCCTGCAGCCAGGCCACTCCCTGCTCAGCGACCTCCCCCTCCCATTCAATGACCTGGCTGCCCCCCTACCTCTTCCCTTTCACTCCCCTTCTGAGCCATTTCAGAGCCAGGGGGGAGTGATGGCGAAAGGCCTCCTCCATCACTGCTCAACAGCTGCATCTGCCGCTGGAGGGGCTTTCTTCGGTCCCCGCCACCCCTGCTTTGCCCCACCTCACTCTACCCTGCAGATCACCTACCTGGTGGTAGCCGCCTCCGCCTCCTCCTCCTCTTCCACCTGCCCCTTGGATGCTGCCTTGTACTGCCTCCTCCCAGTTTGTACAGTTGCAATGGTAACTCTGGAGGCCAGTGATAGGCTCTCTGCATCGTCCCTGAGCTGGCGGTTTCAGCCCTCTGGTCTTCTTTGTGGCTCTGCCCACACAGCCATGGGAAAGTTGGTGGCTGAAATCACAGCAGTGCAGTCTTTGGAATTCCCCCACCATCAGCCCTAGTATAACTCTCCCGTATCTGTGTGGGCAGAGCTGGAGAGGGGGCCAGGGAGCTGAAACTACCAGCCCAGGGACAATGCAGAGAGCCTACCACTGACCTCCATAGCTGCCGCCATTGAAACCATACAATACAGGTGGTGAACAGGGAACAGGCAGCACGAGGCAGCACCACAGAACCCAAGCGGCCGGCAAAGGAGGAGGTGGCCATCGATGGGCACGTAATCTGTGGGGTGGGGTGGGATGAAGCAGGGAAGTGGGGACTGAAGAAAGCCCCTCCAGCGGCAGTTGTGGCTGTAGCGGAGCAAAGGCAGAGGCCTTTCACCATCACTCCTCCCTGGCTGCGAAACAATGGAGGGGTACCAGGTAAGGGGACCGAGCCTCCCCTGCCCATCCTCCATAGCATGGCAATCCAGCTCGGGAGGGAAGTGAAAGGGAAGAGGTGGGCAGGCAGCCAGGTCACTGAACGGATAGAGGGAGGTCACTGAGTGGGGAGTGGCCTGGCTGCGGGGGCCCTGAGGGATGCAGCTCCATCCCACCTCAACCATAGCGGCGGCACCAGTGCAATATGGCAGCTTCTTGCGCCATTGCAGCAGCAAGCAACTAGATGGTGGGACGGAATGGGCGGGCCCTTAACTAGGGCTTATTTTTGGGGTAGGGCTTATATTAGGTGTAAGCTAAAAATCATGCTAGGGCTTATTTTCTGGGTGGGTCTTGTTTTCAGGGAAACACGGTAACACTTTATCTTGATTCTATCCCTCTGTTAATTGGCTTTTTTGGCAGCTGCAACACACTGCTGGCTCACATTTAAGAGGTTGTCTACTAAGAGTCCTACATCCCTCTCGTAGTTACTGCTATTGAGTCAGGTTCCACCTATTTTATATCTGTCCATTTGGTTTTTCTTCTCTAAGTTAAAACTTTACTTTTCTCACCATTGAATTTCATTTTGTTAAATAGGGTCCAGTGTTCAAGTTTGTCAAGATCCATCTGGATCTTGAGCCTATGTTCTGGGATGTTGGCTGTTCCTGCCAGTTTAGTGTCATCTGCAAATCTGATGAATTTCCCTTCTATTCCTTCATCTAAATCATTAATTAAGATGTTGAAGAGTACTAGGCCTAAAACAGAACCTTGAGGTACCCCACTGCTTACTTCCCTCCATGTAAATGTAGTTCCATTAAGGACTACACATTGAGTGTGATTTGTCAGCCACTTATGAATCAATCTCGTGATGATACTGTATCCCATATTTTCTAAGTTATGAAGAAGTAACTTGTGATCTACTTTGTCAAATGCCTTATTGAAATCCAGATATACTATGTCCACAGGTTTTTGCTAGTACACTAATTTAGTCACTTCGTCAAAGAATGAAATAAAATTTGTTTGGCATGATGTTTTTCTAACAAATCCATGTTGGCTTCTATTTATAACTTTGCTTGCTTCTAGATATCCACAGATCTGTTGCTTATTTTTTCCAGGATATTGATGTCAGGCTGATTGGTCTATAGTACCCTGGATCCATTTTTTCCCCATTTTGAAGATGGGAACCACATCAGCTCTTTCCCAGTCCTCTGGTAGTTCTCCAGTGCACCAGGATCTTTGAAAGATATGGTTCAGTGGTTCCATGTCTATCAGCTCCTTCAGAACTCTGGGATGTAATTCATCTGGTCCTGGTAATTTGAACTCACCTAGCTGGACAGGTGTTATCTTACATTTTCTTGCCTTTAAAACTTGTATTCCTAGCCTGTCCTTTACAGTTCTGTTTTTGGTAGGTTGGGCTATTTTTTTCCTTTTGCGTGAAGACAGATGAAAGGAATGCAAATTCTTAAACAGTTGTGCTTTCTCCCTGCTGCCCATCACTTCTTTGCCATCTTCTCACATTAGTGGACAAATATTTTCCTTGACTCTTTCTTGTTTTTTACATGTTGAAATAAACTTTTTAAATTATTTTTGACATTTGTTGCAAGTCTTAATTCATTCTGAGCTTTAGTTTCAATGACTTCATCTTTGCAGATTCGAGCTATATACTAGTATTCTGACTTAGTTATCTCTCCTGCTTTTTATTATTTTTTTATACTTGTCCTTTTTGTCTTTTAGTTTATCAGAGATTCCTTTATGCAACCATGCTGGTTTCATTTTGGATTTCTTGTTTTTCTTTTTCAATGGAATTGTGGTGGATTGGGCTTTTATAATCATATTTTTCAGAGTTTCTCAAGCTTCCTGAGCCGTCTTTAAGATTTTCATCCATAGAATCCTGTGCAACCTCTCTTTAAATTTGTTGAAATCAGCTGTTTTAAATTCTAGGACACTGGTTTGACTATGTTCTATTGCTTGTGTCTGCATTATATTGAATTCCAATATGGCATGGTCACTCTCCCCCAAAGTTCTACAATTTCAACCTGTCATGACTCCCCTGGATCGTTCCCCAGATAACTCCCCAGATGTCAGCTCGGAGAAGGATGAACCAGGTCCAAGTACGTCTGGAGGGTAGTTGGTCAATGGCTCCAAGCAGCCATCTGAGAGGGATTTGGCTAAAGCACAGATGCAGCAGAACAGCCCTGAGGCTTCAGGTGGGGAAAGCATTCAGTTGCAGCCAGTCAGCAATGAGGAAGAGAAACTGCCTTCTGCACCAGATCCAAGAATACATACGGCAGAGAAAAGGCAGGAGTAGCTAAGGTCAGCCTATGAGAAGGGAGCCTCGCCTTTCTAGATGAGGCTGCACCAGAAGCTGCCTATTTAGCACAGCAGACAGACAGAGGCGATGCTGGGAACTACATGTTCATTTCCTAGCTATTTGTTTCCTGGTCATTGTGATTCTTGCCTTGCTTTGGATTGACACCATGCCTTGACTTGTGCCTTGTAAACTCTGGACTTTTCTTGCTTTGTGAACCCTCTTGTATTGTGGATTTAAGTTTGCTTGGTGGGTTTATCTTGATTGGGAAACTTTCAAGGGCCTTGTGGACTCATTGGCGATTGCTCTGTGAATTTGCATGAGTCTCCTTTTGGCTGAACTTTTGGTGAAGGGAATTGCTGGGGCATATTAATAAACCCACTAAACCACTGTTACATGTTTGTGTGAATGAGCAGGACAGCACAGAACCCCTTCTATAATTTCTTCTCTTAGTACTTTATGTCTTCCCATTCCTCCATCATCTGATGTTCACATATATTCAAGAGTTTAATGAAAAGGGCTAGACTTCCAGTTTTGTGCAGTAGCACAACAACCTAGGGATCGTGGGGTTCTGTACCCTATGGGTGATTTTCTTCCTGTTAGGGGACCCTAAATGGGCCAGAAGTCATCCCAAAGAGACGGCAAAGAAGGAAGGAAGGAAGTCCCATGGACCATGGAGAGATGGCGGCCAGAAACCAACAGAAGAAAAGCTAGCCTAACTTCAAAGTCTAGCCCAAGCTACAAGCAACCGAAGTCAAAAAATACTACTTTAAGCTGATTGTAAACAACGCGTTTGAATCTGAGTAAGAACATTGATTTTCTCTATCCTACTTATCAACTAATTTCCTGAAGAAAAAAAAATCCCAAGAAACAAAAAACCTCCAAAAGTGAAGGAGGGGGATCTTTATCCCACCCTTTTACTAACGGAAGCAGCGAATTAAACCTTTTATAGAGGACTAAAACATACAAAAATGAAATGAAATGAACTGGAGAGACAATAAATGATAAGAGAAACAGAGAAAAAGAAAGAAAAAGATTTTCAACAAACATGAAAAGGCAAAAGCCTCTTACAAAGACATAGTACTTGACCTATCTTTCATATCTACAGTAATATCTACAAGAATATAGAAAGATTCTTTGATTCAGCAGAACATATTGATTAAGAAAGATACTGGGCAAAAGAAAAAGGCTAACATGAAAATTAAGAAAATAGACGGGACCTATCAGAGAGAATATTTAAAAAAGAAATACCTGTTTGAATATGGTTAAAGAAATAGAAAGATTTTGGATATGAATTTTATTTTGTTTTAAGTAAGTTAAAAGATTAGATGACTGGATTTATTAAATGGAATATTTAAAGATTAAACATATTTTTAGGTAAAAAATGGAAAATTTTTGGACATAAATATGTATTAGCTTAGGAGGAATATATATTTTAAGTACTATACTATCTTTTTATTTTTCTTTTATTCTTTTTTCTTTTTTAGTCTTATTTATTTCTTAAGAAGGGTAAAAATATTGAGATGGCTTACATGAGAAAAATAGACTTAAATATTTAAATGTAATTAACTTTGGGAAAATCTTAACCTGTAGGAATGTCTTGAACATTGTGGGAAAAATAAATGTAAACAAGAACTGTAAACATGATCTATGATAAGACAACCAAAATGACTAGATAGAAAATAAATATTATATTGATGTGATTATTATCTGTAGAAATATTAGAAAATTTTTTACACTCAATTGTTATCTGTCAAAACAACAAGAATTGTATTAAGGTTTGCAAAAGAGAACATTATGGGAAAAAGAGGAAATAAAGTAAAGCTGTTATGTGGATCATAGAAATTAATTGTTAATGAATGTTTTTTAAATAGACAACACTGTTTACCAAATACTAAGTGACCATATTTAAAAAATCAATAAAATATATTTAAAAAAGAGTTTAATGAAAAGTTATGCCTCCAACCTCCCAAACTTTAAATAGGGATATTTTAAAAAATGAAACAAAAGTCTATGTCTCCCAAGGTCATTCCCACATACCATTCCATACATAGATCTATTTTTTCCAAGATGATCTATTCCTAATCTCTTCTTTCATGTCTCCCATTCTATCTTGCGGCTGGTCATCCTCTTCTCTTTCCTTATACCTTTCTCAGCATTAGAGCCTTATCCAGAGAGCAAGGTCTTCATATAGTATGTCTGAAATAGGATAATTTTTTTAAAAATAATTTTTATTACCATTTTTCTTTATACAACTTTAATACATATTCATATTCAGCAGATGGTGTCATTTTTATATACTTCGGATCAACATTCTATACAATATATACACTATATACATTCAATATCTAACTCACAATAGCCTTATGTATATTCCCAATTTTTGTTTCTATTATCTATCCATGTATACCATTTTTCCCAAACGCGTATTTCTGAGTCGTCTTTTTCTTTTAGTTCTAAAGTGAGTTTATCCATTTCGGCACATTCATATATCTTCTGAATGATCAATCCCTCTGGTGGTATATTGCGTTCCTTCCAGTGTTACGCGAACACAATTCTTGCCACAGTTAGTATGTGTAGAATTAAATATCTTATTTTCCTGTCAAATTTCTTTTTAAGTATTCCCAGGAGAAATGTTTCCAGGTTTAGTTCTATTTGGCATTTTGTTAACTCGTGTAGCCACCCTTGTATCTTAGTCCAATATTTTTTTGCTTCGGGACACAGTTACCAAGCATGAAAGAAGGTACCTTGACGATGGTTACATTTCCAACATTTTGGGCTTTGATTCAGGTACATTTTCGCCAGGCTTGCTGGGGCTAAGTGCCAGCGGTATAGCATTTTATACTGATTTTCCTTATATGCAGCAGATTTGGTTATGGTGTAATTTTTGTACCAAATTCTTTCCCAATCTTCTAATTCTATACTGTGCCCTATGTTTTTTGCCCATGCAATCATTGGTTCTTTCACCATCTCCTCTACTCTATCAAATTCTAATAAATAATTGTACATTTTGGATATTCATTTTCCTTTGGGGCCTATCAATAGTTTGTCTAGTTGTTTTGGTTCCATGTCAATTCCATACTCTTCCACACCTTTCTTGTATCTAGATTGTGGTTGTAAATATGGCCACCAATCGACAGATATTCCCTGTTCCTTTAACAACTGTTTATTTTTGAGCTTTCCCTGCTTGTCTAAAATTTCTGAGTATCTGGGCATTTTGCTTATATCTAACATATTGGGGTGGATCATTGCCTCCATGGTGGATAGCCAACCAGGAATTTTCCTATAATCCTCCCAGGTTCGTAACAATGCATCTCTTATTTTATGTCTATAGAAATATGAGTGTGTCCTGTTTCCTTTATCCCACATGAAGGCATGCCACCCCTTCTGTAAATCATGCCCTTCCTGTGTTAAGATTCTTCTGTTATTTAAGTTAACCCAATCTCTTGTCCAGACCAAAGTTGCTGCCTTGTAGTAGAATTCCCATACCAGGAGTCCAAAGCTGCCCCTACGTCTACAGTCTTGGAGAGAGAGTAGTTTTATCCTCGCCTTATTCCCTAGCCAAACAAATTTTGTAATAATTTTATTGAGTTCTCCCAAAAACTTCTTATCTAATGATATGGGGATTGTCTGAAATAAGTATAATTTGGGTAGAATATTCATCTTAATAGTCGCGATCCTGCCTAAAAGTGATAGTTGTAGCCTCCCCCATTTTTCCAAATCCTTCTTTATTTGTTGGACTAATACCATATAATTATCTTCCTCTAGGGACGAATATCTCGCAGTCAGCCATATCCCTAAGTATTTAATTTTTTTTAACAATTTGTAAATCCATTTCCTTTTTTAATTCTTTTTTCTGATTTGTTGTTAAGTTTTTAACTATCATTTTGGTTTTCCTTTTATTAATTTTAAGTCCAGATATTTCCCCATATTTTTCTATTTCTCGTATTAGAATGGGACCGGATTCCAAAGGTTCTTCAATGATAAAGACCATATTGTCCACAAAGGCCTGTGTTTTGTACTCTTCTCTTTTAATTTTCATTCCCTTTATTTCTCGGTTTGCTCTGATTCTATTTAATAGTATTTCTATTGTTAAGATAAAGAGAAGTGGTGACAATGGGCATCCCTGACGTACCCCCTTCGTTATTTGAAATGTATTGGTGGTGTCCCCATTTACTATTACCCTAGCCTTCTGCATGTTTATATTGCCGCTATCATATTTTCAAATTTACTTCCCAATTCCATGTGTCTAATTTGCCTAATCATGAATTGCCAATTTAAATTATCAAAAGCCTTCTGAGCATACAGAAAAACAAGGGCCGCTTGTTTCTCTGGGTGGGCTTCATAGTATTCCAGTATGTCTACTATTATTCTTGTGTTATCTCTTATTTGTCTATTTGGGAGGAAGCCATTTTGGTCCGGGTGTATTATCTCTTCAGTACTCTTTTCAGCCTGTCTGCTATTATGTTCATAAATATTTTGTAATCTGCATTTAAAAGGGATATTGGTCTGTAGTTACTGACTTGGTTTTTATCTGTACCTTCTTTCGAAATTAAGGGGATGTGTTCCTCCCTCCACGATTCCGGTATTTTCGTTTTGTGTAGTGCTTCGTTACATATTTCCAACAATATTGGTTCCATAATCTCACTCATTTTTTTGTAAATTTCCCCTGGGAGGCCATCTAGTCCTGGTGTCTTGTTATTCTTGAGTCTTAAAATTGCCCCTCTCAATTCTTCTGGTGTTATTTCTCTGTTTAGCATTGTTTTTTTCCCTCCACTAGTGGTATGATCCCTTCTTCCAACAAGTAATTATCAATTTTGTCCAATGATATTTCTTTTTGTTTATAAAGGTTCACATAATAATTTTGTACAATTTTCTTTTTCTCTTCTTCATTATTTTGTAGGGTCTCCATCTCATCATATAATTGTTGGATAATCCGTCCTTCTTTTTCCTTCTTCAGTTTGTAAGCCAGCCATCTTCCAGTCTTATTAGCATGTCTGAAAAAGAATTGTTTAGAAAAATTTAAATTTCTTGTGATCTCCGCTTGCTCTAGTACAGTGGTTCTCAACCTTTTTAATGCCGCGACCCCCAACCAGTCGTAAGTCGAGGACTACCCAACTGGTCGTAAGTCGAGGACCCAACCAGTCGTAAGTCGAGCACTTTCCCTGCCCAGGAGCGCCTCGCATGCGTGGTGCCCCCTGCGCCGGCCGAGGCATAGCTGGCAAGGGGCAGCAACAGCGCAGGGCGACCACTGGCTGGGCCACCAGCTGGCCCAGCCCAAGGGAGGTAAGGCACCCGCTGGGCCCCACGCGAGCCAGCAACCCTCCCTGCGCCTGCCGGCCTCCCACCTCCCACCCCTAGCCCTCTTTTACTTACATTTTTAGTAGTTGCTCAGCAGGAAGGGATGGAAACTTCTAGACAGCTCGCCTTCACTGCAGACAACTTGCAGCACCGTTTGCAGACTGGGACTTTGGCGGGCTCAGCAAGGCGGAGACAGCCTGGACAATTCCTATTGGCTTTTGAAAGTCAATAGAATTAGACTCTATTCAAGAGAGTCTATTCTATTGGCTTTCAAAAGCCAATAGAATAAGAGGGAGTAGCACAGCTAAGGAAAAGGGGGGAAAATGGCGGACTGTGTTGTTTGGCGACCCCCGTGAAATGGTCGTTCGACCCCAAATGGGGTCGTGACCCACAGGTCGAGAACCACTGCTTTAGTATGTTTAATTTATGTCTATCAAGCTTCAAAGTTTTTTTTAACTAATTCATCTCCTGGTTTTATTTGGAGTTGATTCTCCAATTCTCCAATTTTCCAATTTCTTCCTTTAGAATATTATGCTGCTTCCATTTTTCCTTATTTTTCTTTGCCATATAAGCTATTGTTATCCCCCTTATATAAGCTTTCATAGTGTCTCATAAGTTTGTTAATGAAGTATGTTGTTTTTTTATTTTTTTTAAAGAATAATTTCAACTCCTTTGTTATCCTTTCCATATATTCCTTTTCCTTTAAGAGTTGGCGGTTTAGTGTCCATCTTTCGATTTTTTTCCTTTCGCCTCTCCATTTTATCTCAAGAGGATTATGATCTGCCCACATATTTGGGGAGATCTCAATCTTTTCTATTTCTATAGCTAATTCCTTATTCATTCACAGCATATCAATTCTAGACCACGATGCATGGGGGTTGGAGTAAAATGTATATTTATTTTCTTTTGGATGTAGGGTTCTCCACATATCTATCAAATTTAGTTCATCTATCATTCTAAAAATGTTTTTGGTAATATATTTATTTTATTCTTGTTAGTTTTATCGCTAACGTAATCTTTTTGGATATCAACTATCCCATTATAGTCACCTACAATGCATATATTCCTATGACCTGTTGCAATTATCTTTTCATGCAGTTTCTTATAGTACTCCCCCTGGTTCTTATTAGGCACATAGATAACTACCAACAAGATTTGAGTATGCCCTCGTTTTATTTCCATCATTAGGGTTCTTCCTTTTGGGTCTGCATAAATTTGATTAGTCTTTATCCCTTCCTTAATATATACCACCACCCCTTTCTTCTTCTTCTCTGCCAGTGCTGTATAAAGGGTCCCTAACATTTTGTATTCTAAATATTTTCCATCTTGTTTTCGGATGTGTATCTCCTGGAGGCATACTATGTCTGTCTTTTGTTTACTTAGCTTTGTTAGTATTTGTCTCCTTTTTGCCACTGCATTTAGTCCATTGTTTATTAATATTAATTTCGAATCTTCCATTCCATTATCTATCTACCAGATATTAGTCTCTGTTTGCCCTTGTGACTATTTGAGATCTTGTTTTAATACCTCTTATTTCTTGATTTTCTTTTTCTTCTTTGCTTCTCTCTTCCTGGGCTCCTCCTTTAGCTTGGTCTTCTTCTTGGCTTATGGTCTCTATCTCCTCCCTACTACTCTGATCCTCTTCATTTCCCATCAGCTGGTCAAGGAAGTCCTGTGCCACCACTAAGCTATCAATTTTAACCTTCTTGCCTTGCCATGAAATAAGCATTCCTTCCAGGAGTATCCACCTAAACAAGGTATTTTGTTTATTCAATTGTGCGGCCAGGAAACAATAGCCCTTATGTTGTTCTTGAACCCTTCTAGGAATTTGCTTCAATGTAATGATTTCCTTCTCCTTAAAAATCATTGGTTCTTCTCGGGTGATGTTGTACACTATGTCATGGATTTGCTTTCGGGCAAATCTAACATGGACTGCCTTGGGCAGTTTGTGGCATCTAGCATAATTCATTTGGATTTGATATACTTCATCCAATTCATTCATAATTTCTTGTTTGTCCCTTTGGAGAGATTCTGCTATAACACCTGCTATTATCTGTCCTAAATCTTCATCCTTCGCCTCTGTCACATTTTGGAATCTTAAATAGAATGATGCCTGGTCCATTTCTAATTGAATTATTGAATCTTCAAGGTCCTTATTTATTGCCGTCACTTAGTGATCCGTCAGGTCTAATTTTTCCCCAGTTTGTTCTGTTTTGTCTTCTATTATTTTTATTTTTGTTCATTCTTCTGAATTGCTTCCTGGATTGAGTTCATTTTATTATCCAGTTTCTGAATGTCAAATTTCATTTCTCCGTGGTTGCTAAACATTGTTTCTTGCATTTTAACCATTTTTCCTGGATCAATATCAAAGTGGCTTGCATTGTTTGCATGTTTGGGGCCGTATTGGTTTTTTCCGTCTTTTGTGACCCCTCTGTCGACTGTTGGTTTAATGGGAAAGCCATTGTTATCATTGGATTGAATGCAGTCTTTTTTTTCTGCCTTTAAAGTTGTTGCAGTAATACTGGTCATCTCTTTCAATATCCTACTTTGCTCTCCCAGTATTCTATAAATATTTTTCCACAGTGTCATCAACCGTTTACTTTCTATCTTTTGTTGTTGTTATTGTTTTTATTTATTTTCCCCCCTCTTTTTATCCTCCTTGTAGCATTAAGTGTTAAATGATAATCAATTCCGCTAATCCTAGCTATCTCTATTCTTAATTAACTTTAAACAGTCTTAGCAGATTATTCAACTTAAATATCAATATCAATAGTCTACGTAAATTAATCAGGATATACCAACAAGAATTCTAAACTAAGTCAATAAGCAGATCTATGTAATAGATAGTAATAATCAATTAATTGGTATATATCTAAATTTGATACTAATTATAATTATCAATTTATACAAAAATATAGTTACAGTTATCAGTATATAAACAATTCAGAGTATCTATATAGTTAATTTTAAATACTAAATTATAAACACGTAAATATATCCAAAATTATAGGTGGCTAGATACAAATATAAATATATAAATACTTTAACTCTTTATAAAATGCTTATTTTATAAATATTACTAATTCATAAATACTTACAATACCCGTAATATTTATATCTAAAATATATATGTATATTTAGTCCTTTGAATCTTTTTAGTTAATTTAGAATTAAGCAATAAAGAATAACACGTATGCCTTGAATGCAAAGTTCAGGCATTTACTTCTAAAGGAGTGTAAGTCCTCAAAACTTCTCCAGGTTATAACCCGGTTATGACTCTCTTTGCTCCTCTTAAGTTTTTAGTACCTCGATTATATTTATTATATATTTTCTGTAGTCTATTAAGTTGTTATTGTTTTTCTCCACTTTTATTCAGCCTCGAATTATTCTGGTCCCTCAGTTCAAAAATTCTATTGAAGCGGTGTGTTCTCTCTCCACTTTCTGGTTGGGGTGCTCGTCCACTCAAACCTCTCTTACCATCATGGTGTGCCGTCGTCTGCTCTTACCGCTTCTCTTCTTCTCCTTTCTTTTCCTGTCGCTCTTGCATACCCAATCTCTCTCCTTCTTCGCTTTCTCCTTTCCTTCAGATTCTGATCAAAATGTCCACCCGTCTCACCACTACACGGCTGGCTCAAACACTTTCGTCCTTCCTCCTTCGCCACTTTAGTGTTGGAACAAATTCTGCTGAATCACTGCTCCTCCCACCGAGTCACCGCCCACTCCTCCAGCTGGAGATCCCATTTAGCCAAAAAGTCAGGACTCACTTTTCCAAGTGAACATCAGCCTTGCGGTTTTCAGGATAATCTGCCACTTCAAATGTCACAATCTGCTGTAAAGATCTTCTCTTCCCTGTGCTCTCTGGATCATCGCAGCCTCGGGTCTGCCATAGCGTGATGGCAGACACTTTCACGTTAGTTTGACAGGGGTGTCCTTCTTTGCAGCCAGTGATTGCCTTTCACTTCGCTGCACTCTGGACTTCCCCTCTAGTCCGCTAAGCCCTCCAGGCTCTTTACGCCCCGAAAGGTCCCCAAAACGAGAAATAATCGGGTTCTGGGAATGGAGACCGTTCACCTTCCCCCGTGCTGCTGAGACGATGCCACCAGAAGTCCAAAATAGGATAATTTAAGCTTGGTCAGTTGTGTCTCAACTTAAAGCTCTGGATTGTTTTGTTTGATGATCCTCTGGCTTTATTTGGGGCAGTAATTTTACAATGGGAGAAAGAGATACTCAGGATCGAAGAGACATAAACACAGCATACAAGAACCGTCTTGGAAAGCTTAAATTTTGTTATTTCTAACATTGCAAGATAAAAGACTTTGGTTTCTCCATGTATGACTTTTAAAGCTAGAATAGCTCTATAAGAGGCACAAAGCTAAAATTAATAAATGAACAGGTTTTCGGATCTCTCTTGTTTTAGCAGAAGTATTTTAAAATGGTTAGAATGCAATAAAAACAGTAAAAATACTGAAGAGGATAAAGGTATTCCTTCAAAGTCTGGTCCTTATTTATCTCTGGTGATCTTCAGATAATCTCTTTGGTCTTGAGTCCACCTTGGAACATGTGGTTCTTCAGCAGCCCAAACTGCCTATGTTCCATTTGATTTGCTTGCCATTATCTTCTCCATCTGTATAATTCCCATCACAGCTCTTTCCCTGCCAGTCATTAGCCCCTTGCCACTTCCTGTCCCCCAATATCCCTTGCCACGATAAATTCGGCATGTTACCTCATCTTACATCTTAGGCTCTGGAAAAACCCAGCTCCCAGCTATTTTCCCAGAACTAGTGGCTTAGGTCTTGGCACAGTTTCTATGTCTGGAAAATCTCATAACAGAACAGCAACCATTGTTTACCAGCTCCCTTCCGCTACAGAGTGCAGGACAGGAATCAAAGTATAGAAAAAGGTAGTCCTTTAATTATTCTGGTCCCAACTAACAGAATCAACTCTGGATCCAGATCCAGAAGTAACACAAAATTACAAAGCTGTTCTAAAAGGAGTACTACCCAGCTAGGATAGGTTATATACCTAATCTTATATCAGCTTTTCTACTGATTTACAGCTCTCTCTCCATTTGTCCCCTCTAAAAAGTAACCAGCTACCCTAACCTAGTTGATGTATACAAGAGATGTGATACATTTTGAAAACACTTAAGAAAATGTGGTGCAAACTGACAAGACAGCTAGCATAGTATTGTCTACAAAATCTTAAATGCTGCATTTCTTCACAGGATTTATTTATTCATTATATTTTTATGCTGCCTATCTCACTATCATGTAATACAAGGGACACAGCTGCTTTCAAGAGCCGTAGGAGATGCCATGTATATCCTCATGTGCTCTAAAATATGATTTGCACTGAAATTCACAGCATTACTTCATTATTTATGTACTTAGTTTATATAGCCATCCATGTTGCAACTGGAGGCTGGATGACAATAATAAGCTTAAAAACCAAACAAAATCAGCCACAATTAATAATATGTCAATAGCCTCTTATCTTTATCCACTGACCTATTTAAAAACCTGGCTAATATTGGAGCCATGACTGAGCCCCTATACAATGCTGGAGCTTGGCCTTACGGGTTTAATAATAAACACAAATGTTATTTCTTATTTATGCTTAGTTACTAACTTATTACAATAGATTGCATGCCACCTAATCTTGATGACTTCAAGAGATTTACAAAAAAATAACTTTTATGAACTCTTTCAATCAACATACAAATGTAACATCTGGAACAAATAATACATTACCAGTAAAAATGAACAAATTCCCCAAAGGCACCTCAGGATGATGACTTCTGCACAAACACTCATCAGAATAAGATCGCTTGGATATCCAACATTATGAAAGTCCAGAAGGTTTGGGGCTAAACAAACCGTGGTAGGCAAGTTATTCCAAATATTGCAGCTGACCCCCTCCCATCTCCTTCACCTTCCAGAATGCACCCTGCATAGACAGAATGCGAAGATTCTAGCTTAGATCTTGAAGGTATTCTGCAACTAAGCCATATTAAAATTTATAGGTTAAAAACATCATTTTGAATTGAATCTGGAAACTTACTGGGAACCAATACAATGACTGTAGAACCAGTGCTACACTACTACAGTAGCTTGCCAGCTGAGTCAAATGGGCTTATCTTGGGGAAAACACGGTATCAGGATGATCAGCCTGGCCTGGTCTCCCACCCCCTGGGGTGTGCACAAGAGGTGGTGAGCATGCAGGGGCCGATGGCATCTGGCAGCAACTGCAGCCCAATGGATCTTTGGTGCAGAGCAGGTAAGTTTGAGCGCAGAGGTAGAGGTGGGGGGCAAGGCAGGTGATTCAGACATGCTGCGCGGTGGCCTGGCTCATGGGAGGCTCGTGTGGTAGCACTGACATCAGGCGGAGGCAAAGGCATGGGGTAGGCAGGCAATTCGGACATGCTGCACAGCTATCTGGCTCGCGGGTCGTGCGGCAGCAGGTGATCCCAATGCTCCGCCCACTCTGTCCACCATCTCTTGGTTTGCCTGTGATTCTGCTTCTGCCTGCTGCCGGTGCTGCCGGTCGAGCCTCCTGTGAGCCAGACGGCCGCACAGTACTCCCCCCGCCTCTGCGCTCAGACTTACCTGTGCTGCTGAACATCGTCGACCCCCACATGCTCGTCGCCTTCTGGACTGGCCACCCCCCGGCCTTATTTTTGGGGTAGGGCTTATATTAGGAGCATGCTAAAAGATCAGTCTAGGGCTTATTTTCTGGATGGGTCTTATTTTCAGGAAAACACGGTAAGTTACAGCAGCAGTGGGTGCACCATTAGAACACCCAAAACACCGGATTAGGGATAAGAGTATTCTTGTGGAAAACGAAAGGAACTTTTACGAATTCCAAAGGGTGCAGAGAGGTTTATTTGCACAAGGTTCAGAAGCAGTAACAACGAGCAATTCTGAACCCAGAGGGGGGGTCCAAACTACAGTTTTATAGCTTTCCTTTCTCAGGAACAAAGAAGCACACATAGAAATCTACATTGTATTTCATCAGGTTAGTTTCTCACAGGCATACAATGAAGAGAGTATTACTTGATACATTGTTTCTGAATGCAATGTGCTTTTGGTTAGTCACGTATTTGCTAACACAGCTTTATTCCAGTAATTGTGCAGACACATCATTTTGCTTTAGTGATTTTTCATTATCATTATTATTATTCTACTTTTTCCTACTTTATTCTTCATTATTCTACTTTATTCTTACTTTATTCCCCCCTTTGGAAGTTTTCCAGCTTAAACTTCCATTATTCTACCTCTGATTCAGATTCTTTAGTGGGCACCATCTTATATTCCCATAAGGCTAGCATTGTTTCATGTTTTGCAGTTAATTGGGCTGTACTTTCTGAGATCCTTCGAATCATTGCTATAAGACAAGGGATTAAGCAAGGAATCAAAATACATCCTAGAATTAACAAGATTGCTATAACTATGATGGTTTGTAGGCCTGGTAACTTTGGCCACCATCATGAAAATACATCTTCTAAATTAAATCCTTTCCAGGTTTGCACCGGAACATGTGCTAATTTGATCATTTTGTCAGTTATGCCTTTCAATACTTTTCCACTTTCATCTATTTCGATGCAACAGTTTGTTAGGTTGAACTTTCCACATACCCCTCCTTCTTTGGCCAACAGATAGTCTAAGGCTAACCTATTTTGCATGATATATGTTCTGGATTTCACATTTTCTTTGGCCAATTCAGTTAGTCCCTTCACAGTCTCATTAGTGATTAACTCTACCACCGCTTGTAACCTAATGAGCCTGTTGAGCATATAAATAGGGGTACGGTATCCATACATTCCATCCTCAGCCCAAGTAGCTGGGCCATAAACTAGGATGATGCGGCAAGGTGGCCATTCATTTTTTTTGCCAAGTGATTCCTGCGCATTGGGTATATGCACTTGGTTCCCTTTTTTGTCTTATATTGCCAATTTCATCATAGATAGGAACTCCAAGAATTTGCTTAGTTTTTAATGGTAACAGAAAAAATCCTGGTCGAATTATTTCCAATACACAAGATCCACACCAGTTCTCAGGTAGTTGTCCGTATACCATTTTTCCGCAAATCCAGTACATTCCATCTGGGGCTAGCCAATGGAGACTGGTATTTGTGGGGTCTTTTAGATATGGCATTCCAGATACGTTAGTAAGGGCATAATGATCCATAGCAGTGGTTTCATTGGTTCCAGACCACCATTTACCGCTTTCCCAAGTCCCTGTGTTTTTGTTATTTCTTTGTGTGTGCTACTCAATAATTTTTTATTAGAGGGTTTTTGCATTATGACCTCTCGTGTAGCCATTGCACTGATTTGTGCAGGAATGTGTGTGTATATTCCCCATATTAAATAACTAACAGGTATTATGAGCTGTAGAATCCTCATATCTTCCACCGTGCGTAGAGAGACAGCATCCAGAGTGTCTCAGCAGGGTTGTTGTTCACACCGTGTGTTGAGAACCCGTTGCCGGTAGGGTTCGACAGGGTGTATTTCTTGTAAATTTCAATACCAAAGGTTTGTCAGTCTTATCCACCTTGTAAGTTACTGGATCTGCAGGTGCAGTTGCTTTCAATCTACTCCAGTGGATCCAGGACTTTCCCTCCAAGGTTTTCACTGCCAAAGGAGAACACATGACAACAGTATACGGTCCTTTCCATCTTGGGCTCAAGGGATCTGATTTCCAGTGCTTCACGCACATTCTGTCTCCTGGTTTGAACCCATGTGTTGCCGTAACTACCGGAGGGGGTTGTTGTTCCATCATATAATGGCGCAAGTTTGAAACAGCCAAATCGTTGTTTCCAATTACGGAGATCAGTGGTTGTAAAAGGAACATACTGGAGCACGGAAATATTGGTGTTGTCTGGTCCAGGGACCAAAACTTCTCTTAGAGGGGCTATATTTTCTTCTGTTTTCACCCCCTTTTTAGTTCTAGTCCGGCTAGAAACTGGGGTCTGGTTTTCATCGTTATCCAAGTCCTTATCTTTCTTTTGAATGGTTTCATCTGTTTTTATTTTTCTTTCCTCACCGGCTTGTGGTTGAAATTGGACTTCATTTCTTTCAACCGGAGGGGGTGGAATTTGCTGATTTATTCCCCCTTCTTCTCTTCTAGGAACATAGGGAGGGGGTCTGGCAATTTCCTCCCTTTCTTCCTGGCTGAAAATCTTAGCTTTTGTCTGCGGTTTGGCTTTTTGGCTTGCCAAGTATATCTTAGCACATTCTAACTGACACCTTGCTAACCATCGAGGCTTTTCTGCAGTATTGATCTGCCACTGGTCTATATAGGGATATTGGTCCCAATGACCATTTCCAGTCACATTTTGATGAACCCATGCCACGAGTTCGGGATTCGCCGATCCCTCCTTGGGCCACCCTACGCCAAAGGTGGTCCATTCAGATTCACAGAATCTTTTTAACATGGCTGGATTTGGTTTTGGGTCTCCATAATCCCTAGAAAAACCCTTTTTGAAATTTTCTAACATGCATTGAAGTGGCGTCTGACCTTCTTTGACTGTTTACCTCCCATTATCAAGTTTGAGCATGCGCAAGATGGACGCTTATGTCTGAGTGTCTGATGCTTGGGTCCTGGAGATGAGGTTTGAGGGGGCCCAACCAGGGGGTAGAATTCCATCAAACACACCTGGGTGGGTACCGGAGGATGCTGCCAACCATCTGGCGGCGTGATAGGGCTTCCAGGAGTTCGGACTGAGCTGGGGCAGCAGAGGCATCGATGCGTCTCTGAAAATGCCGCGGCCTCGAGAATTATAGGGATTGGAGCCTGGGGTTGGCGTGGCTGAGAAGACCTGGAGTGGTGGAGTTGCAGTGGATTGAGAGCTCCGCTGGTCTCCCTCCCCCCCTTGAGAGGAGGAGAGCTCGGAGCAATGGAGCAACTCGTGGGGGAGAGCTGGCTGCCCCCCTTCAATGACAGCTGAGGAGCCCTGTAGGAGGAGAGCCGGCAGGCCCCCCTCCCCCTGAGAGGAGGAGAGCTCGGAGCAGTGGAGCGATGGGGCGACGAGGGTGAGAGCCTCGTGGGGGAGCGACGGCTGGCCCCCCTCAATGACAGCTGAGGAGCCCTGTAGGGGGAGAGCTGGCTGCCCCCCCTTGAGAGGAGGAGAGCTTGGAGCAGCGGAGCGACGGGTTGCCGAGGGTGAGAGCCTCGTGGGGGAGAGACGGCTGGCCTCCCCCTCCCCTCCCCTCCCCCTTTCCCCTCCCTCACCTTCTCCCCCCCCTCAATGACTGCTGAGGAAATGGTGAGGCTCCACCCCATGACCACATGGAAAGGAGGCAGCTCTCTGAGCAGGACACCGGTAGGTGAGAGCTGTCTGCATGGAACATCTGGGGGGGAGATTTTTACCCTCCACCAACTAGATGACTGTGATTGTGATCCGAGGCCTAGGAAAAACTGAATCGTCCGGCCAAATGGATATTATATCTGCCCAAAGATGGACAGACTCTTATCATTGTTTGCACCCAAGCTGTGACTATGCTGCATAAATGCTGGATAAGACGTGCCTTCTTGCACTGCGAGATGCCCCCCTCTCGCGGAGATGGCCTGCATGTCTCTCAAAGGCCTGCCTTGATGACGGATTTTGGAATCCTGAGAGGTGGCATGCTCAAAAAAAGGGGTTATGGAGGTTTTTAAGTAGGGGTTTTAAATGTTTTTAAGGGGCTCCAGGGAGGGGGTGGTAAGATTAGTAATGGAGTAGGCCTGGGGGGAGGTCTTCGGGATAGGGGAGGGTTAGGGGGAGGGAATAGGGAGGAGGAGAAACATGGGCCAGGCAACGGGTGGGACTGGAACCACGAGGGTGCGGATTATGGAGGGGGCAGAGGTGATTCTGTTCCCATCGGCTCTGTAAGTGGGAGGGGCAGATACGGCGGGAGCAGGGGGCCATATTCATTTATGGGAGCGCATCCCCGCTATCTTCGAGCGGTGCTGCGCTCCGACCCCCATGGCTCTACTTGTGATCTGGGCTGTTTAGAGGCAAAGGGCCCCGGCTGTAGGCTGGTATTGTGCAATGCCAGGTCTGTGGTAAATAAGGCCCCCTTGATACAAGACCTAATTATGGAGGGGGCCGCAGACCTGGCGGGTATTACGGAGACCTGGTTGGGTCCAGAGGGAGGTGTCCCTCTGGTGGAAATGTGCCCTCCTGGCTTCCTTGCATTTCACCAGCCGAGAGCTCAGGGCAGGGGTGGGGGAGTGGCGGTTGTGATTAGGGAAGGTCTCAGGCCAAGAGAGGTCACTGTTCCTCAAACGGCAGGCTGTGAATCCCTCCTTGTGAGGTGGGACCTCGGGGGTCCGAGGGCTGTGTTGCTCACGTACCTGGCTCCCTGCCACATGTCAACCACCCTGCCCGAGCTCCTGGGCATCATCGCGGCGGTGGCGGTTGAGGTCCCCAGACTTCAATCTGCCGTCAGCTGGCGAGGTGTCTGGGGAGGTTTGGGAGTTCATGGCTTCCACGACGGCCATGGACCTGACCCAGGTAATTCAAGGTCCCACTCACACGGGGGGAAACACGCTTGACCTGGTTTTTGTCTCTGGTCAGTGTTTGAGTGATCTGGATATGGGAAATATAGCTATTACTCCTTTGTCATGGTCCGATCACTCTCTCCTACGCTTGGACTTTCTGACCGCCACCCCCCGCCGCAGGGAGGCGGAACCAATTATTTGGTACCGCCCCAGGCGACTGATGGAACCCGACAGGTTCCAGATGGAGCTTGGGCCAATACCGGAGGCTCTAACACACAACTCGGTCGGGGCGCTGGTAGCAGCCTGGGATAGGGCTGCTGCTGGTGCCTTGGATCAGGTTGTGCCTTTGCGGCCTCTGAGCCGGCGTGGTTCTCGATTGGCTCCCTGGTTCAACGGGGAGGTGAGGGAGATGAAGCGCTGGAAAAGATGCCTAGAGAGCAGTTGGAGGGCGAGCCGCTCTGAGTCTGACCGAACACGGGTAAGAGACCATATTAGGACTTACCTAGTGGCAATAAGGGCAGAGAAGTGTTCTTATGTCACTGCCCTTATTGCGTTATCAGATAATCGCCCAGCCTCCCTGTTTAGGGTAACCCGCTCCCTCCTTCAACGGGAGGTGAGGGGGGATCCCTTGGAGGGAAGAGCTGAGGATTTTGTGCAATATCTGCATGACAAAATCGCTCCGATTCGGGAAGGCTTTAACTTCGATGAAGGGGGTCCAGCGGGAGTGGCTGAGGCCAGTCTTGAGACTGTTACTTGGGCTGAGTTTGACTTCGTGACACCGAATGACTTGGACAGGTTGCTGGGAGGTCTTAGAGCAACCACATGTTTATTGGACCCGTGTCCCTCCTGGTTGGTACTGGCCTCCAGTGAGGTGACGCGAGGCTGGCTTCAGGCGATTACCAACGCTTCGTTGAGTGAGGGTGTCTTTCCCGCCGCCCTGAAAGAGGCGGTGGTGCGACCTCTCCTCAAGAAGCCCGTCCTGGACCCCGCTGTTTTATCCAACTACCGTCCTGTCTCCAACCTTCACTTCGTTGCGAAGGTTGTTGAGAGTGTGGTTGCTCGACAGTTCTCTCAGCACCTGGAGGAATCGTCTTATCTGGATCCGCTCCAGTCGGGTTTCAGGCCGGGTTATAGTACGGAAACAGCTTTTTGGTCGCATTGGTGGATGATCTCTGGCGGGCCCGGGACAGGGGCTGTTCCTCTGTCCTGGTGCTATTGGACCTCTCAGCGGCTTTTGATACCATCGACCATGGTATTATGCTGCGCTGGTTGGAGTGGCTGGGCATAGGGGGCACCGTTTTTCGTGGTTCTCCTCCTTCCTTTCTGGCTGGACGCAGTTTGTGTTGACAGGGGGTCAGAGGTCGACCCCGAGGCCCCTTGACTGTGGGGTGCCTCAGGGGTCGGTCCTCTCGCCCTTGTTGTTCAACATTTATGTGAAGCAGCTGGGTGAGATCATCCGAGGTTTTGGGGTGAAATTCCATCAGTATGCTGATGATACTCAGCTGTACATTTCCACCCCGAACCACCCAATTGAAGCCCTTGATGTACTGACCCAGTGCCTGGAGGCCGTGCGGATCTGGATGGGGAAGAACGGTCTCAAGCTCAACCCATCCAAGACCGAGTGGCTGTGGTTACCGTCGTCCCGGTATAGTCAGCTGACTCCATCGCTGTCTATTGGGGGCGAGTCAGTGGCCCCCTCGGGAAGGGCTCGCAATTTGGGAGTCCTCCTGGATTCACGGCTGTCCTTTGAGGACCATCTGACGGCCGTAGCCAGGAGGATGTTTTACCAGATTCGTTTGGTACGCCAGTTGCGTCCCTTCCTGGATCGGGACGTGCTACACACGGTCACTCATGCCTTCGTCACTTCCAGACTGGACTATTGCAATGCTCTCTACATGGGGCTCCCCTTGAAGTGCACGCGGAGGCTCCAACTGGCGCAGAATGCGGCCGCGCGGGTGGTGGTGGGGGCACCCTGGCGGGCACGAACAGCCCCCATCCTGCGCGAGCTGCACTGGTTGCCGGTGGTCTTCCGGGTGCACTTCAAGGTGTTGGTTATCACCTTTAAAGCGCTCCATGGTATAGGACTCAGTTACTTACAGGACTGCCTACTGCCAGTAAATACCTCCCACCGACCAGTTCGCTCCCACAGAGAGGGCCTCCTCAGGGTGCCATCGGCTAAGCAATGTCGGCTGGTGGCGCCCAGGGGGAGAGCCTTTTCTGTGGGGGCTCCGACGATGTGGAACGAGCTCCCTCCAGAACTCCGGACATGTCATGATCTCCGCAGCTTCAGAAGAGAATTGAAGACCTATCTCTTCAATCAAGCCGGCCTGGCCTAGAGCTCCTCGGGTTTTTATGTAATTTTAAATTAAGTAGTTAGGGTTTTAATGTGGGATTTTAATTTGGTTTTAGTACAGCCTAGTTATTTAATTCTGTTTTAAATATTTATTATTGTTACGTTTTTAAATTTGGCTGTAAACCGCCCCGAGTCCTACGAGAGAGGGGCGGTATAAAAGTCTTAAAAATAAATAAATAAATAAATTTCTCCCTAACACACTACCATCGACCTGGAGTGCCGGACGTTCCAACGGTCACTCTGCAGGAAATGCGATGGTTTAACCACCCACACAGTCCTACCTATTGAAGACTTAAGGACGCCGCCTTGTCTTCTAGGGGGTGATTGGTCCCCTCTTCTGATCCAAATGGGATCAGGTATCCCCTTTTTACAATACTTGCCTGCAGGCGTTCCAGACTATTTTGTTGATTAATAACCTGTCTGCCACCCCGGCGGATCCTTGACTGGAGTGCTTCGCTGATGGGTGAATTCCCCTCCCTTCCCGTCGAGGTCTCCCCACAGACAAAGGCCACGGAGCCAGCTTGGAGATGTCGTCTCAACAGAGGGGCTTCCCCACCAGGGCAATCCGTCTGGAAGATCCATGGCCTCTTCCTAAAAGTCCCGGCAGAGAAGTTGCCATAAATCTTGTGGAAAACGAAAGGAACTTTTACAAATTCCAAAGGGTGCAGAGAGGTTTAATTGCGCAAGGTTCAGAAGCAGTAACAACGAGCAATTCTGAACCCCGAGGGGGGGTCCAAACTACAGTTTTATAGCTTTCCTTTCTCAGGAACAAAGAAGGACACATAGAAATCTACATTGTATTTCATCAGGTTAGTTTCTCACAGGCATACAATGAAGAGAGTATTACTTGATACATTGTTTCTGAATGCAATGTGCTTTTGGTTAGTCACGTATTTGCTAACACAGCTTTATTCCAGTAATTGTGCAGACACATCATTTTGCTTTAGTGATTTTTCATTATCATTATTATTATTCTACTTTTTCCTACTTTATTCTTCATTATTCTACTTTATTCTTACTTTAGTATAATATCAAATCTGTCTATTTGTTGCAAAGAAATTCATTTATTTATATTCCAGCTTTATTATTTTTACAAATACTTAAGGCAATGAACATATTCACATCTTCCTATTTTCCCCAGAACTCATGTGAGATGGTCTGAGAAAGAGTGAGTGGCCCAAAGTCATCCAGTTGTTTTTCTATGGGTAACATGGGACTAGAACTCATGGTCTAATGCTATTGATGGCTAGTTCTCCAGGGAAGGCTCTTATGGTGGGAAAGATAGAAAAGGGAAGAGGATGACCACCAACAGCAGGGTAGATATATTCAGATACAGGGGCAATTATGGCACAGTTGGAAGATATGAAGAACCAAAATAGTGACAAATAATACTGGAGGAAAGCTAACTATGTGGTCACTAAGAGTTGACCTCAAATTGATGGCATATAATCTAATTCACAAGAAGACCTAACTTTTGGGAGAAGTCCATAATGCTGGGAAAGATGGGAGAAAGAAATGAAGAGGATATCAAATAGCAAGGTGGGGGGGATTCAGTTACAGTGATCATGTTAGGGCCGTGTTAGGGATTGATTGGCACTGGCAAAATCTATGTGGTTGGTAGGTTACTAGTACCAAATGACTTGGTGGCACATAATTGAACAATGCAAAGAGCCAGCTTGCTGGGAAAGGTGGAAGCAAAGACAAGAGGACGAAATAGATGGACTCAGTTACAGGGGTGATGAGTGCATTTTTGGGAGACTTGAAGGGCCAGATTAGGGATGGAGAAAATCGATTTGGCTGCTAAGAATCGGCCACGACCTGACGGCACAAAACCAGGAGCTTATATTCTGGGAAAGGCAGAAGGAAGAGAAGATGACCCACGGCAGGAAGGTAGATGGCTCAGGTGCAGCGGGGGATGGGAGAGATCGTCACGGAGTGGCTGTCTCTATAGGACAGGGGAAAATCGGACCTAGTTAAGCGCCCCATCAATGAATGAAGCTTCCGCCAGGGTCTACCTGGCTCCGTCTGGCGCTCCTCGGTGATGATCCTGCTCCTGGTAGCCTCTCCTCGCCAGCGCAGAACCATCAGCCGCAGCAACAGTGTACCCCCCCCTCCGGAGGATGAGTGCGCGCGCACCGGACGGGGCGTGGCCTGTAGGGGCGCGCGCTCCGGCATGCAAATGAGCGGGCGTGAGGTCAGCGGCAGTTGGAAAAAGGAACAAACGGAATGGCCGCCGCGGCTCCAGCTCCGGGCGCCTCGCAGTGCCGGAGCCCCCGCTGCACGGCGGAGCGCCGGGGCGTCCGCCGCGAGCTCGACTCCTGGCGGCACCGGCTCATGCACTGTGTGGGTAAGGAAGGCCGGGCTGACCCCGGCGCGGGAGGGCGGACGCGGGCTGAGCATAAGGACTGACCCCCGCCGCCGCTGCGGTCATCCTCCGCAACCGGGCCGAGGAAGGCAGGCGACCGTTGCCGATCCAGTCTACGGCACTCGATTCGGCCGCCTCCGCTTGGGCGCCATCCCTTTTGTCCTGGGCGGCCGGACGAGGGTGCGCCGGCCCCTTTAAGAAGGAAAGCCACTCGTGCGTTGACGGTTGGGATTTGAAGTTCCCCTCCCTCCCCTCTGCGTTGCCATAACAACGGCTGTTCTCGATCCTCGCCGCCCGCCCTCGGCGGGGCTCTTGTACCTCCCTTCTCGCCGCTGCCAAAACTTTCCGGCCTGGAAGCGAATGGCGGCGGCCCAAAGAAGCTCCTGTTCCGGCTCTCTCTCTTGGTGTGCCTGTGTGTCTTCCCCAAGGCGGGCGCGCTCCGGTCTTTCCAAGCGGGTGGGGAGCTTCCTCTAGGGTTTTTGTCTTGCCCCCGCCGAGAGGTGGATGATGGGCAGGCAGCGTAAGAAAGAGCCTAGTCTGGGTCTAGCGGTTCTCTTGCTGAGGCGAGCCGCGGGCATTTACGCTCCCTTCCAGTCCACGGGCTCCAAAGCAGGTAATGAGATCGGCTGCAGACGGAGAGCCGTCACCGGATGAGAGGGAGAAAAAGGGATCTCACTTTGAAAAGTTCCGGGTCCAGAGAGAACTTTTCCCGCAGTAGACTGGCCAGAATGGTTTACAAGGGACGGGGGGCAGGAGAAGCCATCGTCCTCGATTTGTAACGTCCGTCTCGGTCTCTAGCCGGAAGTCCGCTCTTGTCCCCCTCTTTCTATCTACAGACTTTTCCCATCCCTCCAATACAATGGAGATGTCCCCACGCGCAGGGCTTGCGTACATCCTTAGGCTTATTTAATTGTAGAATGTAATCATGCCCAGCTGCACGTTAGAGCCTACCCTACTTCCAGAGAGCATCATTATTCAGCACTTTGTTTGCCCCTCCCCGTTTTCAGAAAAGACAATTTTGTGTGGTTTTTAAGAAATATGCCTGCCTTCTATATATCTAGCTATGTAGGGTTTCTGGAATGGCTTTTGTTGACACTGCTCTGTAAATAATACTTTTTAGAATCAATAATGGTAGTACATCAATTATTTTTGTGGTTAAAAATAAACATGCTAGCATGATATAATATTGGAAGATATTAAAATAGTAGGATAGGCATGGGGCAGAGCATTGAGAATCCTTATTTAGGGGGCTTTTTCAAGCTAACTTAAGTATACAAGATCATTTTTCTGCACATTTTGCAGTTTCTGAGTGGGGTTACATATATGTCTAAACATTCCAATATCCCAATCATTTCTTTAGCATTGGCCTATCCAATAGTGCAGGGGTCCCCAACCCCTGGTCCATGGACCAGTACAGGGCCGTGGCATGCCAGCAACCAGTCTGCGCAAACAAGCAAAGCCCCATCTGTGGGATGCAGGCAGCACACAAAATCACGCACCCTCTGGTCCACGGAAAAACCTCCCTCCACGGAACCAGTGCCCAAAAGGTTGGGGACCTCTGAAGTAGTGAGTAGTCTTTTTGTGAAAGAAACTACCGGAGGAAAAAAAAAGGAATTTTCATTCTCCAGTCTTCTAGAGATGTTTATCTTTTGCACAGTATGACGAAAGTACATATTTTGCATTAGAACCCATTCTATGCAGAATTTTACTTGATATCTGACATTTTTATTTCAAGCCTTGAAAGGCATACTATTGTTAAT
The DNA here is from genome assembly GCA_034064705.1 of Bothrops alternatus. Classification (NCBI taxonomy): domain Eukaryota; kingdom Metazoa; phylum Chordata; class Lepidosauria; order Squamata; family Viperidae; genus Bothrops; species Bothrops alternatus. The sequence goes on from JARGCV010000085.1 coordinate 12,040,218, forward strand.
TTACATTTAAAGAAGAACCACTTGCTTATAATGCACTTTCTGAATGAGATGTCATACAAATGAGATGTGGTATAAATCAGGGGTCCCAACCCCCCCGTCCGTGGACCAATACCGGGCTGCAGCATACGAGCAACTGATCTGCACAAACAAGCAAAGATACAACTGTGAGATGCAGGCAGCAGATAAAACCATGCAGCTTCTGGTCCGCGGAAAAACCTCTCCACGGAACCGGTCCCTGGTGCCCAAAAGCTCTGGTATAAATATAATTCACTGTGTATATTCACAAATCTGGGGTAAAACTTCTAGTTCAAATTATTTTCCATGGGGTGTTATAAATTAACAGAAAATTTAGAATATATTTTAGAGTTTATTTAGAATATGTGTTGGACCATGTAATGATGTTGATTAATACTCTCTGTGACCAATAAATCTTGGTTTTGCAGTAAATGATTCATAGCTTCTGATAAAAATATCTTTGGGGGCAACTTGTTTGCTTCTCAAAAGAGGCTAGCAGTTCTTTTTTACAAACCAGAAATCAAGGCATAGTCTTCTTGTTAAGCTTGACACCTGTTGATACATGGACTTGTTTGCTTAGTAACAATAATATCTTGATATTGGTAAAAATAGGAACAAAGAATTCCATAAAGGAATATACAGCTAGTATATCTATTTTGCAGCTTACACAAATAATTGATGATGAGACTAATTTGTCTTGAAATTCCAATGGCTCTTATTGTGACAGGGCTCTGTGGCATTTAATTAGAAATTCATGAACTATTCAAATTTGATTTCACTTAAGTTTTTGTTTCTCTTCCTGTTAGATCATTTCATTCTATTTTCTAATTGATAATAAAAATCTTCCAAAATTCATTCACATCTTTGTGTTGGTTATTGACTGTATATGATTTTAGTTTGCACTTTTTTCTCAGGATGCAAGTTAGTTAAATTCATATTAAAATGTAAAATGAATTTTCCTTATCTGTTCTGTTTTATATTAATTTCACTAATTGTTGTTAATTACTTTTTTTAACCCCTTCTCCATTTCCAATAGCCAGGATTCCAATAGTTTTTTTTTATTTGAATACCTCATCTTATTTCCTATGTATAAAGTACATAGTCCTATTTATCCTTTGCATCAGTATCTGTTGCCTTTTGTCCTTTCCTATATAGGTGGCTTATTGCTCCAAATTTCATTTCTCATCTAACTCCTTTTCCTCTTTAGTCTGGAAACCTGGATTTCTGTTGGTTTATAAAGCTGCAGCTTATGTATCCCATAGTATTTTGTATTAAGTACTTCAAATTGTGATTGAAGAGTTTGTGAATAAGACAACAAAATGAATATTGAGATCTGTGGTTTCATTTCATTCTACTTGTTCTCCAAACACTTATTAAATCTATTTTATTGCATTATTTGCTTTTGTCTGTCTTGGGGCATAATGAATGGTTGTCAATTCCTTATCTTTATTTTATGTATTTTTGCATATCTTTAACAAATTCTAAGGCTATAATAAAGAATTACATTTCTTTAAAATTGGTATGCCGGTAGTTTATTGAATACTTTGGCTTTTAGATAGATTCTATTATTAAATTGAACTTATATTAGATAACTTATATTAGATAATTTATATTAGATAACTAACTCTCTACTCACAGTCACACATGCCCTTGTCACCTCAAGGATCGACTACTGCAATGCTCTCTACATGGGGCTACCCTTGAAGAGTGTTCGGAGACTACAATTAGTGCAAAATGCAGCTGCGCGAGCAATTGTGGGCCTTCCACGTTGTGCCCACATTTTGTCAACTCTCCGCATGCTGCATTGGTTGCCTATTGGTCTCTGAGCGCAATTCAAAGTGTTGGTTATTACCTATAAAGCCCTTCATGGCACTGGACCAGGATACTTATGGGACCGTCTTCTGCCACATACTTCCCTTCGACCGGTGAGAGCGCACAGGGTCGGCCTCCTCTGGGTCCCGTCAGCGAAACAATGCCGTCTGGCGGGTCCTAGGGGGAGGGCCTTCTCTGTTGTGGCGCCCACCCTCTGGAACCAACTGCCCCCTGAAGTCCGTGTTTCCCCCACTCTCTCGGCCTTCCAGAAGAATCTAAAAACCTATTTATGCTGGCAGGCCTGGGGATGACTGTGATTGTGTGTGAATGATGAATGTGTTTGGGGTCTTTTTAAACGCTTTTTAGCTTTGGTTTTAGTTTTGAAATGTTGAAATGTTGTTTTATTTATGCTGTTAGCCGCTCCGAGTCTTCGGAGAGGAGCGGCATAAATTTTTTTAATAATAATAATAATAATAATAATAATAATAATAATAATAATAATGGAGGTGGAGGACGGATGATTTGTTGCTATATTTGGAATCTTGAAACACTGCACTTACCTTAATGCTTTTCTGCTAAATTTTAAGGCTATGAAACTTCAGGAATTGGAAAATTGAAATATTAGAAGAGAATGCCACTTGACTATAGTAAAACTTTGCCATTTTATAGAAATTGTTTTTGCCATCATGTCTCTGTTTAGCATAATCTTAACGTACACACCTCCCCTAAAAATCCAAACACCAAAATAAACACAAGTGAAATATGAGAACAAGACAATGAAACTTTGGGAAATACAGATTTATTGTAACAATGTAATTAAAAGGTGCTTCACACTTCACCTGGATACACACTGCACTTCCCCAAAGGAGGTACACCTCTTAGTTTGAAAACTCTGTTTTAGTCATTGTCACTTTTGGTTGAGTTTCAATCTTCATAGTTTCATGCTCTCAAAGATTCACTGGTACAATGACAAATTTACAGTAGATTCTGTGAATGTGAGCTGCCCTGATGCAGCAGAGCAGCTCCAAACTAACATTTCTACCATCGTGCTTTACAGTTGGTATCAGGTCTCTTTGGTGAAATGCTGTATTTGGTTTTCACCAGACATACTCCATCTTTGCTGCTCTGTCCAAAGCATTGTTGCAGAAGTCTTGGTCTTTACCTGGGTATTAATGAGCAAACTTTAGTCTCTGGTCAATAAAGGTTTCCTTCTGGCATACTTCCCATGTAGAATCTGATTTATGCAGCTTTTTAATAGTACAGTCATGCATTTTAGCATCATAGTGGCAAAGCTACACATCATGAAATTCTGAGGTTCTGAAAGATTTCTTTCATTATCTTTCTGTTTTTGGGCTGAATTTGCTGGAAATTTGGGCTGAATTTGCTGGCCTAGGAAAGTTGGCATTTCTTTGAACTCGCTACTTGCAGATGATTTTTCAGATTGATATTTGTTTAACAATATTGTTGCTAAACAATATTGTTTGTTTAGCAACATATTGTTATTAATACTAATGTTGAGACTTTGGAAAAAGTGCATGGAAGAGCAACTAAGATGATTAAAGGCCTGGAGACTAAAACATATGAAGAACGGCTGCAGGACTTGGGCTTGGCTAGTCTAGAAAAAAGAAGGACTGGGAAGGGGACATGATAACAGTATTCCAGTATTTGAGAGGTTGCCATAACGAAAAGGGGGTCAACTTATTTTCCAAAGCACCAGAGGGCAGGACAAGAAACAATGGATGGAAACTAATCAAGAAGAGAAGCATTCTGGAAAAACTTCCTAACAGTGAGGACAATTGACCAGTGGAACAGCTTGCCTTCAGAAGTTGTGGATACTTCATCATTGGAAGTTTTTAAGAAGAAACTGGACAGTCACTTGTCTGAAATGGTATAGAGTCTCCTGCTTGAGCAGGGGGTTGGACTAGAAGTCCTCCAAAAATCAATCTGATTGATTGATTTTTTAAATCTGTTCTCAGACTTAGTGGTATCTATAGCCTTATTTCTAAAAATCATATCTCCTTTGATCCAGGCCTAGTGATACCACATACCTAAAGAGCAAATAAATGTCTGAGGTTTGAATTAGATAGGTTCCTCCCAGATCCTCTCTAATAATGTTGAAATCATCTATACTTGATGTGTGCATGTGATTCTAATTTCTAGTATTAGTGGTAGTAAAAATGTAGCTATGTTCTTCCTTTTCCAAATGCAGAATTTGCATTTATATTTATAGGTAGTCCTCAGGTTATGATGATAATTGGGACTGGAATTTCATCACTGTTGATAAAGTGCAAGTACCACATGATACATCACTTAGCAGTAGCAATTCTGTCAGTCTGAGTTGCCATTGTTATCAATGGTAGTTAGGCAAGGGTCCACCCTGATCTAATTCATTCCTACTTTGGTCACATCCCGCTCCAAGCCACCATAAGGTAAGAGACAACCTCTTCAACTCCCCCCACATGTCTTCATCCCCCATCTTTATCCTTTGGGGCATCTTGTACTTTTTTCCCCACTGCCTTTCCTGCTCTGTGCTCCACTGACCCAGTTAACCTTCTCTATCTTCCTCTTGATACTGATATGTATGCTTGGCCCTTCATGGCGATTTGGACAAGGGTGCACATGGCCTTCAGAGAAAGGCCTGGCCCAGCAGCTGCACAGGAAGGCCCAAGCTATCCATATTTTGTCAGCAGCAGGAAGAAGATGGTGAAGACCAGTTGAGGACAGGGCCAGTGGATCACAGAGTGGCAAAGTGGTCAAAAGGACAGAGACGAGGGAGGAGATAGGTGGGGAGCAATTGAAGTGCCCCTGAAGTCATAACTGCCAAAGCATCCAAATTTTGATCGCATGATTGTGGGGATGCTGCAATGACCATAATTTCATGGACCAGGCATAACTACCATCTTTTCGGTGTCACTGTAACTTCAAACAGTTGCTAAACAAAAGATAGTTAAGGAAGGAAAACTTGTATTTAAATTATACAATGGTTTACAAAATGTAAATGATGAATGATATCTCTTATATTCTCTTTATATTGCAATATTGTTGAAATGAAATCAAGTATGTAGAAAAAGTAAAAATCAGTGGAAATGGATTCACTTTTTCAATGATTGGATGGGTGGAGACATATTTGTGTGTATGTGCATGCACACATACACTGTATGATACTAAGTTGTGTTTAATTAAAGAGAAGTTAAGAATTCAACACTTTTATTAATTCTGTCAGGGAAGGATATCTTAAGCCAGAGTTGTTGGCTTTGAGAATGGGCGGGGAGGAGAGGGGGAATGGTTCCACATGAGTGGTAGGCAAGCGTATTCAGCAGCTCCATTGAGTAGACGGCAGGCAAAATGGAGCGCACATGCATGCAGTTGCCCCACTGCTCACAGAAATGGAGTGCATGGGCATATGCTCACCTGCTCATGCAAGTAGGTATGCGCATGTGCACGCTGGCCCGCCATTTCTGTCACCCAGTTCCAAACAGCTCAAGACATGATAGTAGGTTGTGGCCCTGGGGTTGTGGACCCCTGCTTTAAGCTATATATTGGAATTCCTGAGCAGACACTATTTGATAAACACTGCAGAATGGAGATGGCATTTTTTCAGTGATCATATGATTTGTTTCCTAAAATGAAACCACCTTCCCCTTGAAGTTTGACAGGTTTCTACCCTCCTAACCTTTCAAAAGGCCCTTGACCTTTTCCCCTAAGATCTGGGATAGAGAGAGGCAGACAAAATGACGGACTGCTTAACTATGGTGTTATGTTAAACATGGTACCAAACATATTAAAATGTAAAGGCTTGCCTTGATCTCACTCCTGAAGTGTTTTTGAAGCTGCCTCAGCAAACCTGGATGAACTCATTGATACTATGACATCATACATTATTTTTTGTGAGGACATATGTGCCGACCAAAAGCTTGCACATATATAGTAATAATACTGTATTGGTTCACAGCTAAGCTCAGGCAGCTATGTCATGCCAAAGAGGAAGCCTACAGAATGGAGATAGAATGTTGTACAATGAGGCCAGGAATGTATTAACAAGGGAGATCAAAGCAGCAAAGAAAAGCTACTCAATACAGTCTGAGGAACCAGTTCTCAGCAAATGAACCAATAAACATGGGGAAAAACCTGAAGAATATCATTGGCTACAGCTGATCTCACTGTTCTGTCCCAGCCTACATGAATCCTTGTTATGCTCACAAAGAGAAACCCCTCTTCCAACAAACAGGCAGGAACCGCAAGAAAAAAACAACCGCTTTTATTCTCACTGACCTGAGTCAATGTCCAAGGCAAACAAACACACAGAAATTCGATCCTCAACACGAACGGTTGCCTTTGGCAACAAGCACCTTCCACACCTTCCCTTTTATAATTGAGCCAAGGCGTGGCTTTCTAATGCCTTCTCCTTTGCCTTTGGAGTTGCCCCATTGCATTCCTCTGCCCTACTCGCTTCTCTTGCCTGTGCTTTCGTGCATCCTGGATTTGTCCCAACTGTTCTTCATCACTGTCCAGCTCAGGCTCCCAGCACAGCTGTGTCTCAGCCTGAGCGCGAGTAGAGGGGCCAGGCTCCTCATCCAACTGTAAGTCTTAGAGCTCCTCAGAGCCTTCCTCTACTCTAATGTCACTCCAGGCCCCTCTTCTGATTCCCCAGACTCAGCTGCTGGATCCACTGGCTGGAGAGGAATCACAACACTCCCTTACTGAAGAGAATTGGCAGCTGGCTGATGACCTGAATGTGATCTATTGTATGTCTGAAGAGAAGATCACTCTCAACTATCGCTACCCTCACCATCTCAGATACACTAACAATAGCCAAATCTCCTATATCTTAGCTCCATCCCTCTGGGTTCCCCACTTCTGGTGATCCTACAAAAAGATGTGTAAGGTCTATTTCATAGACAAAAGATCAGAAAAGCATCAGTCCCAGAATAACTTCTTCCTTGAAAACCTGTACTGATCAGCTGGACCCCATCTTCACCCGCATCTTTAACTAATCACTGGAGATGTGTTATGTTCTTGCTTCAAACGCTCTACTATCATCCTGGTGCCCAGAAACCTTCCATCAAAATGCTGAATGACTACAGACCAATTGTTCTGACATCTGTAATTATGAAAACCTTTGAAAGGTTAAGTGTTGGCCTATCTGAAAATCATCATGGATCCACTGCTAGACCCCTTGCAGTTTGCCTATTGTGCAAATGGATTGGCAGATGATACTATTAATATGGCACTGCACTACATGTTGCAACATTTTGAATCCATAGGGAGCTATGCCCAGGTCCTTTTTGTAGACATCAACTTGGCATTCAATACCATCATTCCAGAATTTTTTTCTGTCTAAACTGATTCAGCTAATTGTGCCTGACCATACTTGTAGGTGGATTATAAGCTTTCTAACAGAATGCAGCAGGTGAAGCTAGGTAAAATCACATCGAAAACCCATTCAATTATTACAGGTGCCCCCCCGACTGTGTTCTCTCCATTACTCTTCTCTCTATACCAGTGACTGCATATCAAAGAAGCCCTCTATTAAAGTACTGAAGTTAGCAGATGATACAGCAGTCATTGGTCTCATTCAAGGTGGTGATGAGTCTGCATATAGACAGGAGGTTGAACAGTTGGCTCTGTGGTACAGCCAGAACAATCCAGAGCTGAATATTTAAAAACTGAAGAGATGAAAGTGGATTTTAGGAGGAGTCCTCTTATTCTACCATCTCTTACTATGTTAGACAACATGGTATCAACGGTAGAGTCTTTCAAATTTTTGGATTTTATAATCTCCCAGGATTTGAAATGGACATCAAACATTAGAACCACCATGCATCAACTCAGAAAATTCAGACTGCCCCGGAACTGTTGATACAGTTCTACAGAGGAATTATTGAATCTGTCATTTGTACTTCTATAACTGTCTGGTTTGGTACAGCAACCAAACAGGGCAGGTACAGACTTCAACAGATAATTAGGACTGCAGAAAAAAGATTTGCAACCATCCTGTCTTCCATTGAGGGCCTGTATACTGCATGGGTCAGAAAGAGGACTGAGAAAATATCTACACACCCTTCACATCCTGGCCATAAACTGCTTCAACTCCTCCCTTCTGGACACTGCTACAGGGCACTGCATGCCAAAACAACTAGAAACAGACAGTTTTTCCATCCTTCCCTTTTCCCCTTCATCACTCTGCTGAACACCTAATTCCCATAGTACTGTCTTATGTCTAAATATATTTACTCATGTAGTATGGCTGTATTACTGTTATCCTTTTTTTAGAAAAGTACTTTTTATTAATTTATAATATAAAACACAAAAATACAAAAGAAAATAATAGGAAAGATGGAGGGAAAAGGGAAGGAAAAAGTGTAGGAAAAAGGGAAAAAAGAAAGAAAGGACATTGACTTCCAACTCCTTTTGGTGCAGTAGAATAAGATAACATCAAACCTCAGCTTTTTACTTTTACATAATAGTATAAACTAGCCATTTCTATAACAACAAACCTATCTAATCGGTAAAACCCAGAATCCAATTTTCTTTTTTTTCCACTTCAAACACAAAGTCCAGAAGCAGTCTCCAAGTAAAAACAAAAGTAATTGTGTTTTTTTTCTTTAATCAAGACAGTCAGTTTAGCCATCTCTGCTAACTCCCATCAACTTTTGCAGCCATTCATCCATTGTGGGAAACAAAGTGTCCTTCCATTTTTGTGCATTAAAGAAATCTTGCTGCTGTCAACATATATAGCATCAAAGTTCCAATTTTTTTCCTAAGTCTTTTTCCATTAAACCTAAAAGACAAGTTTCTGATTTTATCTTTATGTTCACTTTGAAACTCTTTTGCATTAGGATATGAGTCCAATATTTCTTTGTCACATGTCCACCATAAGTCATAAAAGATCCCTTCTTTATTTTTGTGCATTTCCGATATTCATTTTAAATATCTTTACATTCTTGACAACTTGTCTCATGTTAAATATTAACGATCATCTTATATAAGTTTTCTTTTAAATTATAATTTAGTGTAAATTTTAAACTTTTCATCTATATATTATCCCATTGTTCAAGCATTATATTATATCTAAAGTTCCTTGCTCACTGAATCATGCAGTGCTTTACATATTCATTTTCCAAATTCAAAATCAATAATAATGTATAGACCTTAGCAATAATACGATCATCACTACCACACAGTAGGATTTCCAATTCATTTTTCACAAAGTTAAATCCATAACTTTTTGTCTGATTTGATTCACCCACTCTTTTAGCCAGACTAAACAGCAAGCATCAAAATACAGTTTCAAATCTGGTAAACCTTCTTTTCCTTAGCATCTTGCAAAAGTTTATATCTAATTCTTGGTTTTTTTCCTTTGCCATATAAACTTAGAAATATCCATCTGCCATTGTTCAAATGGAGTATCAGTTGCAAGTATTGGTAACATCTGAAACAAAAAAAAGCATCTTTGATAAAACATTCATCTTAATTACAGAAATTCTACCTAATAATGATAAATGCAGTTTATCCCATCTTAGTAAATCCTTTTTTAAAAAAATATTTTATTGGTTTTTTTAATTTTTAAGAAAAAGTACTCAGGACACACCGTGGTGTTTGGGTGATCAGACATTCAAAAGTAAAAACATAAATAAACAGCTCAACTTAATACATTCACTAGCCCCTCTCTATTTTCCTCAAATAACATAATACATTTAAAATATTCCATTTCTAAATTAAATTTCTATTACTACTAAACCTGTTTTAAAACTTTATCAGTTTACAATTACCATAATCAAGTTTAACTTTAAGTCAACAAGTTATCAATTCAGGTATCCCTTCCAGATGTATTCTAGTTCTTAACATCTCTCCTTTTATCACCAATCTCATTTATTTCTTCTTCTACTATACAATAGCTATCTTGGTTAAAAAATAATATTAAACCTTAATTCATTTCAATTCATTACACAAACTTCAAATTTCATCCAATTGATTATCATACCTTATCACATCTTTGTTATTGTATAAAAAGATCATCTAACTAATTTAAAACACTCCATTAATTATTAAAACCATTCCAATCTAAGAAATCAACATTTTCTCAATTCCAATACATAATTTTCATCAAAATAAATCTATTATTCCAAAAAGTACATTTTTAATCTATTTAAGATATCTGTTCTAAAAACCACCCTTGTATATATATGTTTATATTTTTTCTTGCTTCTAATTCTAAATCATAATCCTTAAAACAATCTATAAATCCAACATTGCCTTTTAATCCATTACACAATTTTAAATTTCTCTTTTCAGTCTAATTCTGGCTTTTTTTCCTGTGCCAGTCAGGTTTCCATAAAGACACTTCCCTTTCAGCCAGTAGATCTATTTTTGTTGCTCGCAGTAGCGTTTGAAAGGATAAAAATCCCATCCTCTGTATTAAACATCTGTTTCTCTCCTCCTTGAAGCATTGTTGCTTTGTAATTTGAAGTCTCAGTCTTTGCTTCTTCTGTTCCTCTAAGTTGCAGATGGAAGGTTTATACGATAGAATAAGTTCCTCTTTTATCTCTTTTGATTCCTCTTCTAGTATGTTTTGATCTGCATCATAGTCAGATGTAGCCTGGACATCCATTTGAATGTTTGAAGTGAAATTTCTGGATCTTAGTTCTGTAGTAAACTTTTTCATTGTAGCACATATTTCTGCAGTAGCCTCATAGATCTTTTCCAGTTTAATTGTTTAATGGTTTCTCCATTTTGATAGTAATTGAAAAGAGTCTTTTTTCTCCAGCATGATAGATGTAGCATCCACCGGTGAGTAATCTCAGCCTTCCTGCTCAGTTGAGACTAAGACCAAACTTTAGCCACGCCTCCCTTGGGCGGTCCTTTCCCCAGTTTTGTCTTAGTCTCAGCTCAGTAGGACACAAATTTTTGTAGCTCCTCAGTTAGGCTAATTCGAAGTAATACAAAGATTTTTTCCAACATTCAATAGATAGGTTTTTTTATTTGTTTTCAGACTAGTTTTAGTTATTGTTACTTGTAGTAGCTCCAGTTAAAAGGGGAATTTAATCTTAATTGAAGCTTCATTCCCAGGAGGCCTGCATGGCCTCAGAGGCCCAATTTGGACCGCGAAGGAGAGAAGTTTATTCAATATCCAGATGCATTAGGATAACGGAGAGTTCAGAGCGAAGGAAGACGATGCCTTCAGCTTCACAGCTTTGGAATTTGATCGGAGCCACCAACCGGGCTGTAGCCTGCCTGCCTCGTGGCCATGAGGCTCTGACTTCAATCGGATCGCAGCGGGAGCTGCGCAGCTGAACCGCAAGTGCTTGTTGCCTTATAAGTAATCAGGGGGAAGACTACAGGCTTCCTAAAATTTCTTTGGGTTCCAGATCGGAGAGAACTTGTGGAATCTTTATTCTAGTCCCTGTGAGATCGCCATTTCAGGTGGCAGGAGACTAGCGGCCGCCATTTTGTTTTGCTAACTGGGTGTGGCCACCATTTTGAGGCAACGTAAATTGAGGCCTAGTTCTGGCCGTTTCTTTGTCAAAGGAGCCTACTTTGCTAGGCTCAGAAAAAGGGGGGTTCTTGGGTTCTTGGATGTACTTCATAGTGTTGTTATAAGGAGTCAATGGAAAGAAGTTAAATCCTTAATTAGGACCAAAGTATTTCTCTTCTACATTCTATTGGCTGATATTTCTGAGAGAGAGTTTTATGAGACCTGTTCCCTTTTAGCTCGCGACACTGTGCCGCAGGGCCTAAACAGAGGGAAGCTTCCCTCCCGGGCAACTTGATCTGCGTATTTTCCCCCCATTCCTGGACTTCTCCTGTCTGGAAGGTTCAGCGCGCAATGGCAGATGGTGATACTCCTCAGACATTGCAGGGTTCTGATGTTCCCCCCTCTCAAGCTAAACGCAGACCTTCTGATTTGGGCACGGGCAAAAGAAAAAAGCTAAAACCAAGCATTTAACTGCCAAAGAACCCTCCAAAGCTGCTGAGAGAGAGGCCTCGAGGAGGCATCAGGAACTGGAGAGAGAATTCTCCAAAGCCCAAAGGCTTGGGTCCAGCGAAACTGAAGTGGTTCCCCCTGCTTCGTTGGACATCTCACCATTTGAGCCTCCATTAGTGCCATCTTTCCAAGCCCCCAGAGTTTGGTCTCCTCAAGGGGGAACTGAGCAGGTTGGTCTCCGTCCCCCTTCTATTCCTCCCACTCCTCCACCTCCCCCCTCATTCCTTCTGTCTCTTCTGCTACCATTTCTTCACAGGCTCCTGAAACCTCCACAGCTAGTGTTGGTTCTGCGGAGCAAATCTTATGGGCACAACAGTTTCAGACATTTATACACCAGGCCTTTGATCAATTCATGGCATCTTCCATGAGTCAAAGGGCCACACAGATACCACCTCCTCCACCTTTGCCTGTAGGTCACACTGGCCATGTCCAGTCAGCGGGCTCGGGTATTTCTGAGACTTCCTCTCAATTGGGTGAAGCAGAGTCTGTGGACCTGGAGACTACTGACATCCCAATGTCAGAAGATGAAGAGGTGGCCCCTGGTCCTCCTACATCGGGTCTCTTTGATCCTTCCCTGTTTAGGTCACTATTGTTAAAGGCCTGCACTATGGCCAATTTGGTGACAGAACAGGAAACTAAACCATCCACCTCCACTGCACAGGAGTCTAATCCATTGTTTGCGGTACAGGTTGTGGAGGAAAAACAGGTCCCTTGTCCTGCTGTTTTCCGCACTACGGTGGAGAAGCAGTGGGAAATTTCAAAGCGGAAGACAAAAGGTTCGAGTTTTTTCTCCGTAGAGCTCACCAGGCTTCGGCCTGGGCAATCAAGGTGTTGACATCCTCGTCGTTTTTTGCGAGGACTTCCATTATGTGGCTCTGTGAGTTACAAGCTCTTATTTCCCCGGATCAGGTACATGCACAGCAGACCTTAGGTAAACTGGTCTCTGCAGCGGAATACATGGCTGATGTATCTCTCCATTCAACTAAGTATTCCGCTAGATCAGTGGTTCTCAACCTTTTTAATGCTGCGACCCCCAACCGGTCGTAAGTCGAGGACTTCCCAACCGGTCATAAGTTGAGGACCCCAACCGGTCGTAAGTTGAGGACTTTCTCTGCCCGGGAGCGCCGCGCATGCATGGTACCACCCCCTGTGCCGGCCGAGGTGTAGCTGGCAAGGGGCAATGACGGCGTAGGGCGACCACTGGCTGGCCCAGCCCAAGGGAAGTAAGGCACCCGCTGGGCCCCACGCGCGCCAACAACCCTCTGTGCCCCCGCCAGCCTCCCACCTCCCATCCCTAGCCCTCTTTTACTTACATTTTTAGTAGTTGCTCAGCAGGGAGGGGTGGAAACTTCTAGACAGCTCGCCTTCACTGCAGACAACTTGCAGCACTGTTTGCAGACTGGGACTTTTGGCAGGCTCAGTAGGGCAGAGACAGGCTGGACAATTCCTATTGGCTTTTGAAAGCCAATAGATTAAGAGGGAGTAGCACAGCTAAGGAAAAGGGGAAAAATGGACTGCGTTGTTCGGCGGCCCCTGTGAAATGGTCGTTCGACCCCAAATGGGGTCACGACCCACAAGTTGAGAACTGTTGCGCTAGATCTATTGCAGCCACGATAGCATTTCGCAGGCAGTTCTTTCGTGCCGGAAGTTCCTGGGAATGGAGACAGCCCTTTCGAACAGGGCAGTCCTGGGATTGGTCCAGAAGTTCTAGATCCTTCTCCTCCAGACAGGATCGCCCACAGGACCGCCAAAGTTCAGGAACCAGGGGTCATTTCAGGCCAAGCATCCCTTCCGTGGGACTGGGGGCCGCCCATACAGAAAGTCTAAGTGACACCAAATTGGATCCTCCTATAGGCAGTCGCTTAACTCTGTTCAGCAACATTTGGGAGGTCACCACCAACGATACCTGGGTAAGGGAGACCATAAGATTCGGTCTAGCCCTAGAATTCAGATCCATTCCTCCAGACCGCTTCATTCAGTGCCCATCTTCAAAGCACGCAAGCAAGGCTGTGTTAGTACCCACGGCCATATCACACTTGCTAGAAATAGAGGCCATAGAACCAGTACCTCTGGACCAAAGAGGAAAGGGGTTTTACTCCATTCTCTTTGTGGTCCCCAAGGCCTCGGGGGGTTGGAGGGCAATTTTGGATCTGAAAGAACTAAACTACTTCCTCACCTACAGGAGGTTCAAAATGCAGTCCCTCATGTCCATTCTGGCCAGCATCAGGAAGGGAGATTTCCTCTCTTCCATAGATTTGACAGAGGCTTATCTTCATGTTCCCATCCGACCCCATCACCGCAAATTCCTTCGGTTTTGCCACGTACACCGGCATTACCAGTACAGGGCTCTTCCCTTTGGCCTCTCATCGGCTCCCCGGGTGTTCACAAAAATATTGGCGGTATTAGCAGCCCATCTCAGATTGAAGCCGGTGCGAGTGCAATGCTGCCTGGACGATATCATCATCCAGTCCAGTTCATTCCTCTCCGCTCAGATAGACTTGCAGATCACAATAGATACACTTCAGAGACACAGTTTTTCCGTGAATTTCAAAAAGAGCCACACGACTCCGACTACTCGGATCCTACATTTGGGAGCGGTGATAGATTCCAACCTGTGCAGGGTTTATCTCCCAGAATCGCAAGGACAGCATCAGATCTCTAGTACACAAAATCCAGAGACAGAGTAGTTCCACTGGTCCAGCTGTCTCAGCTGCTGGGAAAGATGGTCTCATGTCTGGGAATAGTGCCATGGACCAGACTACACTCCAGACTTCTTCAGTGGTTCCTGCTTCCCTTCCAGAAGCAGAACGTGAGTGCATCCTCACGGAAGGTAAAGGTTCCGCATCACACACTGCTGTCCCTCCATTGGTGGGTGTCGTCAGCTATGAACAAGGGGTCCCTTTTCAAGGAGCCTCACAGGCTCGTGCTGACCACAGACGCCAGCCTGTTTGAATGGGGCGCACACATACAGACTCACATGGTACACAACATCAATTGGCTGGAACTCAGGGCAGTTCATCTGGCATTTTGCCAGTTCTCCAACGTAGTGGCGGGGAAACATATCCTAATAATGACGGACAATGTCGCAGCCAAAGTCCATGTCAACAAACAGCGAGGGACCAGATCGTGGGCTCTCATGCAGGAAGCTCTGACCTTGGGTCTGTGGGCAGAGTCCAATCTAGAATCCATCAGTGCAGAACACATATCCGGGGAGGCGAATCGCCAGGCTGATTCACTGAGCAGGGAGAAGGTGGACCACTCAGAGTGGCGCTTAGAACCAGCCCTGTTCAGGGAAATATTGGAGAGCTTCGGACAGCCTCAGGTGGATCTGTTTGCTTCACCAGCAAACGCCCAACTCCCCAGATATTTCATGAGGTTCCCGTCACGGGGGCGGAGGGAACGGATGCTCTCCGCAGCAAGTGGCCCAGGGAACTGCTTTACGCATTCCCTCTGCTCCCTCTGATCCCAGCGATCATTCGGAAACTTCTCCTGGAACAAGCAGAACTAATCTTACTGGTCCCACACTGGCAAAGGCGACCGTGGTTTGCCGACCTCGTGGATCTGTTGATCTCCCGCCATGGAAGATCCCATCAGACTGTGTTTCACTCAGTCAGGGTCAACTTCAGCACCCAGATCTCCAGTGGCTTCAACTAGCCGCTTGGCACTTGAGCGGGAGAGTTTGTTTAGACAGTCCTATTCCTCTGGAGTGATTGCAGTAATTCAAGCCTCCAGACGACCTTCAACCAATAGAATTTACAACGCCACGTGGAAGCATTTCTGCACATGGTGTGCGACACGGAAATTAGGTCCCCTGGCGGTCACCATTGCTATCATTTTAGAATATCTTTTGGAAGGTCTGAACAAGGGCCTGTCTCATAATATCATTCGTAGGCAGGTTGCGGCCTTGTCCACTGTGCTAACATGTGAAAACCAGGTTCAGTTATCACAACACCCGGCAGTTTTGGCTTTCCTTAAGGGAGCCGTCAACACTGGTCCCCCTGTGGTACACAGATATCCCATGTGGGACTTACCATAGGTGTTGCATGTACTCACAGGTTCACCATTTGAACCCATTAGATCTTGCTCACTACACTTTCTTAAGGTAGCCTTTTTAGTAGCCATCACATCGGCAAGGCGTATTTCGGAACTGGCCGCGCTCTCGGTCAGGAGTGACCTGTGTATGTTTCTGGATGACACAGTGGTCCTCAAATTGGATCCTTTCATTCCGAAAGTTAATACCTGGTTCCATAGGTCTCAGGATCTGGTTCTTCCAGACTTTTATCCGTGCCCATCACATCGCCTGGAAAAGTTGTGGCACACATTAGACGTGTGCAGGGTTTTGCATCACTACGTCAAGCGAACTTCACATTTTCGCAGGACGGAGGCACTGTTCGTGTCCTTCCAACCTTCTTTCATGGGTCTGAAGGTGTCGTCTTCGACCATTGGAAGATGGATCAGGGCATGCATCTCTCATGCATATAAGGTTCAGTCTCTCCTGGTTCCTGCCAACATTACAGCTCATTTGATGCGTAGCGCGGCCACTTCTGCGGCCTGGTCAACCCAGGCTTCTGTCAAGATTTGCAGGGCAGCCACCTGGTCTTCCCCCTCTTCATTTAAAAGGCATTACAAGCTTGATAAGTTTGCTGCGGCAGATGCTTCCTTTGGCAGAATGGTCTTGCAGCAGGTAGTTTCTACACATGGATCACAAGACTAGACTTTTCCTCCCGGCAGGGACATGGGTGGCTTTGGTATGTCCCACCGGTGGATGCTACATCTATCATGCTGGAGAAGGGGCGTTGTCTTACCTGAACGCCTTTACTCAGCATGAAGATGTAGCATCCACACCCACCCTTTACAGTCAGTCTAGGCAGGTGTATTTACAGGAGGAGCCATTGTGTCAAGACCTCATGAATGCTTCGCCTCGTCAAAACTGGGGAAAGGACCGCCCAAGGGAGGTGTGGCTAAAGTTTGGTCTTAGTCTCAACTGAGCAGGAAGGCTGAGATTACCCACTGGTGGATGCTACATCTTCATGCTGAGAAAAGGCATTCAGGTAAGACAACACACCTTTTCTTTTTTGTGGATGCTATATTTGATATAATTTAGGCAATATCCATCCGCACAGTTCCCACAGCTGCACAGCTTATCTTTTCTCTTCAAAAGTATTTTGAAGGTCAGGTCTGTTCCATCTTCAAACCAAGTAACCAGAAGTTGCAGTATTAAATTTTTGCCACTAGATGTCCTCAGTAAATTTTTCTATCTTTTAAAGTATAATGTGGAAAAAGAAATAATCTTCCAGCATAGAATGATAGTACAGTTCTTAGAAAGAGAGGAAATTTTTTTTTCTGTACCCCAAAAAATATAAAAGTAAAATATAGTTTTTAAAATTTTGTTCTATTTTTATAGAACGCCTTTCTTCCCAAAGAATGTAGAAGCTGCCTTTTCAAGCCATGGAAATAATTCCAACAAGGCTCTTACAGGTACCAAAAACAAAATAAAATAGAATAGCAAAGAAAAATCTCACCCAGATTCAACCACGGGGGTTCTTACAGCTTAGATGTTCTTTGACTTGTAGTTTGAAGCAGCAGGGTGATCGGCCATTTTGCTGGCCGATCTTTTTCTCCGTCGAACCTCAGAGATAGCTCGGACAGCTGAAGGAGCTGTCGCTCCTCAGCAGCCGAGCAGGGCCTCCTCGACAGAAGTCGCACCCTCCATGGCGACTTTTGACCCGCATAAGGGTCTACCGGCGGAGGGAAGGCTAGCCGACGAGACGAGTCTCTCCGTGCGACTAGGAACACCGCGAACCGGAACCGGAAGTCAGTAAATCTTTTTTGATATTCCAAAGAGGTACATAGTTATTTTGAAACAGTTTTGCATTTGTATTTGTCAAAGTATTTCACCTTTTCTCAATCTTAAAACTAGCCTTTTTATTTAATATATCACAGTCCTGAGAGGTCATATTCTTAATAAGCATTGTTGTTTTGTGTTTGTTTATTTTAAAACCCGCTAAAACCCCAAACTCATTTAATTTCTTCATAAAAAATTCTATATTATTTTTTGGGGTCTTGCAAAAATATAACCAAGTCATGAGCAAATGCCCTAAATTTATAAACTTTTTGATATTTATACTGCTATTTTCTCATCTTGTCTAATATCTCTGTTCAAGACTTCCAATACCAATATAAACAACAAGGGAGATAAAGGGCATCCTTGTGTCGTACCCTTTTGGATTTCACATGAATTAGTTAAATCAACTTTAATTACAATTTTTGCTTGCTGTGATGTATAAATGGCTTTGACTCCTTGAATAAAATTCTCCCCAAAGTGTATATCTTCCAAAACTGTAAACATAATAGCCCAATTTAAATTGTCAAGGGCTTCTCTGCATCCAAGTTTATTAAAGCTGCCTGTTTCTCATTATTATATTGTAAATATTCACATATAATATTCAAAACAATCCTCACAGTATCCCTTAACTGTCTTTTTGGCAGAAAGCCAGATTGATCTTCATGAATATAAGCCTGTAAAATCTTCATTAATCTTTCTGCCAAAATTGCAGGAAAATGTTTATAGTCATTGTTTAGTAATGAAATTGGTCTATAATTCTCTATCCTCATGATGTCTTGGCCTTCCTTCCGCAATAACACAATTATTAACTTCTTTCCAAGTGTGAGGTATCTTTCCTCCTCTGTAATATATTATTTATTATATCCTGAAGAAGTTCATCTTCAAAGCATTTATAATATTGTCTTGTAAGACTATCTAGACTTGGAGCTTTGCTTGATTTCATTTTTTTAATGGCTTCTGATATTTCAAAGTTAGTTAATGAATCATTCATAAGTTGTGTCTGAGTTTGGGAGAGTTTAGGTATTTTAGACACATCTAGCTCCTGCTTTTTGTAAAAGTTGGAATAAAAATTATGGAAAGATTTTTTGACAATATTATCTGTTATTACATTATTACCTTCGGAAATGTTCTCAATCATTCTCGTTACCCTTTCCTTTCTTAGTTTATATGCTAACCACATTCCTGGTTGATCTGCAAACTCAGTATATCTTTGCTTCACATAGTTTAATTTCGTTTCTATTTCTTGTACTGTTAACATAGACAGTTGTTGACGTAGCAATTTAATTTGATGTAAGTTTTTAGAGTCCGTAGGTGTCTTTTGCAATTCAGTATCTTTCTGTTTAATTTCATCCAATATCTTTTACATCTTTTCCTGTGATTTTTTTCTTCCCTAGGCGATGGTATTGTATAAAATAATATCTCATAACTTCTTTGCTAGCATCCCAAACAGTCATTAAATTTGTCCCTTTGCCCAGATTATTATCAAAGTATTCGTTTAGTTATTTTTTACAGTCCTTTACAATCATCTCCTTCTGTAAGGTAGAGTCATTTGATCTCCATCTATAATTGATACTAGAATTTAAAATATTGCAAACACCAGTAATAGAAAACAATCCAACCAAGGTCCCAAACTTCAAAAGAGCCAACTTTAACAAACTAAGAGAGAACCTAGGAAAAATCCCATGGATGAAAATCCTAAATGGGAAAACAACCCAGGAAGCGTGGGAAACCATGAAAATTGTGATCACAAAAGCCCAGACCAGCACAATACCACTGAGAAAGAAAAACAAAGAAGAAACCAGCATGGCTACACAAAGAACTCACTAATAAACTAAAAGACAAAAAGGACAAATACAAAAAATGGAAAGAGGGGCACATAACTAAAGCCGATTACCAGCAGACAACCAGAGCATGCAAAGACGAAGTCAGGAAAGCAAAGGCTCAGAAAGAGGGGCACATAACTAAAGCCGATTATCAGCAGACAGCTAGAACATGCAAAGATGAAGTCAGGAAAGCAAAGGCTCAGAACGAACAAAGACTTGCAACAGAAATCAAGGACAATAAAAAAAATTCTTCCAACACATTAACAAGAAAAAAAATCAAAGAAACTATAGGCCTATTAAAGAAACAAAATGGCAAGGAGATTACAGGCAACGGAGAAAGCAGAGCTGCTTAACTCATACTTTGGTCAGTCTTCACACAAAAAGATATTACAGCCCAACACACCAAAAAAACCACTGCAAAAGACATACCAGAAACAAAAATTAAAATAAGCAAGAAAATGGTAAGGGAGCACCTATACAACCTTGATGAATATAAATCACTGGGACCCAACAGGCTACATCCCAGAATTCTGAAAGAGCTGGCAGAGGTTATCTCAGAACCGTTGCATCACATCCTCTGTAAATCCTGGAGCACCGGGGAAGTACCAGAGGATTGGAAAAGGACTGATGTGGTCCCCATCTTCAAGAAAGGAAAAAAACAGACCCAGGAAAGTACAGACCAATCAGTTTAACATCAATACATGGGGAAATCCTAGAAAAGATTATAAAAAAAAACAACAGATTGCAAACAACTAGAAACAAACCAAGTCATAACTAGTAGCCAGCATGGGTTTGTCAAAAATAGATCATGCCAAACCAATCTCATCTCATTCTTCGAGAAAGTGACTAAACTAATAGACCAGCGAAACTCAGTGGACATAGTATACTTGGACTTCAGTAAGGCATTTGACAAGATAGACCACAATCTACTCCTTGGTAAACTAAGAAAAGGTGGGATAGACAACATCTCTACCAGATGAATCTGTAACTGGCTAACAAACTGTACTCCACGAATAGTCCTCAACAGCACTACATCCACATGGCGAGAAGTAAGCAGTGGGGTACCACAAGATTCCGTCCTATGCCCAGTACTCTTCAATATCTTCATCAATGACTCATCAAATTCGCAGATGACACCAAACTAGCAGGAGTAGCCAACACCCCAGAAGACAAACACAGGATCCAAAAAGATCTTGAACAATGAGCCCTATCCAACAAAATGAGTTTCAATGTGTAGAAAACCAAAGTCTTACATTTAGGCAGGAAAAACCAAAGGCACAAATACAGATTGGGCGAGACCTGGCTCAAAAACAGTAACTGTGAGAGGGACCTTGGAGTCCTAGTGGACGATCACTTGACTATGAGCCAGCAGTGTACAGCAGCAACCAGAAAAGCTAATACAATCCTGGGTTGTATAAACAGGCATAGAATCAAGATCATGAGAAATACTATTACCGCTTTATAAAGCTCTAGTAAGACCACACCTAGAATACTGCGGCCAATTTTGATCACCATACCACAAAAAAGATGTTGAGAGTTTGGAACAAATTCAAAGAAGAGAAACTAAGATGATCAGGGGCCTGGAGATTAAAATATACGAAGAACAGCTACAGGATTTGGGTCTGGCTAGTCTAAGGAAAAGAAGAAATAGGGGAGATATGATAGCAGTGTTCCAGTATCTGAGAGGCTGCCACAAGGCAGAGGGGCCAGGTTGTTCACCAAAGCACCAGATTGTAGGACAAGAAACAAGGTTGGAAACTGACGAAAGAGAGAAGCAACCTGGAACTAAGGAGAAATTTCCTGACAGTGAGGACAATCAACCAGCTAATCCCCAGAAATTGTAAGTGCTCCATCACTGGAGATTTTTAAGAAGAGACTGGACATCCACCTGTCTGAGACGATATAGGTTCTCCTGCTCGAGCAGGGGGCTGGATTAGAAGACCTCCAAGGTCCCTTCCAGCTCTATCCTATCCTATCCTATTCTAGATTATGATCAAAAAGATTTAGATAAAATACTAACTTCTAGAATTTTATTTGCAAGATTTTTAGAAGTCCATATGATATCCTTGAAAAAGATTTATGTCATTTTGAAAAAAAGTATATTCTGTATCAGAGCCATTTCTTTGCTTCCACGAATCTATTAGTGCTAAATTATACATCATCTAAAAAAAAAAAAAAGCCTTTGGTAGTGTACCCTGGGAGGATTTAATCCCTTTGGTAGATGTTCTATCCAAACCAGGGAAGTCACTCCATTTCAATCCACCAAAATAAGCCAATTTTCTTATGAAAAGGGTAGTAATTGATCCATTAATCTTTTTCACACTAGCAGATGTAAATATCTCTTAATCTTTTATTTATTAAATATGTCTTATCTTGTTTCTTAATAAGTGTTTCTTGAAAACAAGTTATATTAACATTTAAGTTTCCGTAAGAAATGAATTTTTTTTACTCTCATATGTGGTTTTTCCCCCATTAATATTCTATATTATAAACTCAATCTTCGGATAAAATAGTAAGTTCCTGTATAGACATCTCAGTATTAACTTTTTGAGATTGATTTACTTCTATTTGCTTTTCAGTATCCATTTCTTCAGCTGGTTCCAGAATTAGTTTATGTTTGATCAAGAAGTCCTTAGCTTTTTCTATAGAGTTCAGTCTGACTCCTTGGTCTTGATAATTGAATATCACTCCTTCAAGTTTGTTCCAGCGGAAGAGAATTTTTCTCTTCTTCAGGATATCAGTAAAGAAGGAATATGCTTTCCTCTTTCTCAAAATTCTAACAGGGATTTCCTTCAAAACAATTATATCCATGTTTTCTAGTCTTAGTTTAGATTTAAAGCAGCAATCCAAAACATGATATATCATTCTTTGGTAGTTTTCTCATTGTAGCAAATCTGGAATTTACTTGACATTTACTATTTCAAGGTTGAGGGTCTTTTCTTCCCAATTAATCATCCTTGATCTAAGACAGAGGTGTCAAACTCGATTTCGTTGAGGGCTGTATCAGCATTGTGGTTGCCCTCAGGTGGGGTGCATGGCCAACTGGGTGGGCATGGCCGGGATGGACATGGCCACCTTGACATCGCTCACGTTGGGGGGCTGCCTGTGGGGGCCAGGCAGGGTTCCAGGTGTCTTTGGTGGGTGGGGCAGCAGGCAGGAGGCTCGTCTCGTGGGGTGAGGGAGGCCAGAGTTGGAGTGCCGCTGCCGCAGAATGAGGCAGGAGGGTGGCTGCTGCTGGATACCATCAGTCCCCATGCACAGAGGGCAATGAGAGCGCGAGGGCCGACAGATTCCATCAGCAGCCACAGCCTGCTGTTGCCTCGGCTGATACACTCTGGCTCTCCGCAGCCCACTGCCATCACTGGGTCAGCCCTCCAAGCAGCAGTCACCGCGGTGGCACCAGCAGTAGATGGAGTCAGGGTGGGGGAGGCACGTGATGTGGACCACCGGATGCGCCTAATCCATCCCGTCTATTTTTGCTTGCAGTTGGAGAGCAGGTCAACACTGGTCATTTTCTCGGTCCCCTTGTGCTTCTTGCCCTTGGCCCATGCGTGGAGCATGTTCTCGTGTACCTGCTGCACCTTGGCCCTGCTGCAAGTAGCCACTGCAACTGAAGCCGCCAGCAGCTTGCACAGGTCTATTAGACCGCTGCTGCCTCTGGGAGCGGCAGACCAGCCCAGCACAAAAGAAGCAAAGCGACCGGCTACGAAGCCCAAGGAGAGGTGTAGAGTATGGCCAGGTCCAGCAGGCAAAAGACAGCTACCCAGAGCGGAGAAAGCCAGATCCCCATTGGCGCCATGGCTGCCCAGACTCAGCAGAGACGGGGGAGGCATGCCATCCTGACAGTGTCTGGATTTTCCATGATAATTGTGGGTGTGGCTGTTGACTCAATCTCAATCTTCCATCATTTCTAAGCCTATTATTTTGCACCAGGAGCTTTTCTTGAATTTCTCAAGTTACTTCTTTCTCCCTGCTCCCCCTGCTCACCTGGTTTCTTTCTTTGTGAAATCTTTTTATCCTCATAATATTTTATGTATATTTTTATCTTTGTAGGATATTTGGCTTCATAGTCCATTTCACTATTGAAAATAAATAATGGGGAGCTAGAGAAAAGGGTGAATGTTCCTTGCTACTGCAGAAATCCAAAGAAACGTCAACAATAGTTGTGAGATATGTCCTCTCTTTCTCTCAGGATTCTCTCCATATCCAAGTTTTTATTAATTTTCCAATATTGCATTTACATATTTGAAAAGTAGCGTGGCGGTTGAGCATCGTGATTCCATTACATTTAAATATCATCAGTACAAATCTCAAAGTATTTCAACAACAAAATTCCCTCTTTCCCCCATAAGATCTACTATCATATTCAGATCATTACAGTTCTTATTCTATCAATCAAACAAAAAATACCTTTCTAATATTCATTAATAATCTTCAGTCTATACATATCTTGATTAATTTGACATTCCATCTTTTAGACAATAACCTAATAAGTTTTTCTTAACTTTAATTTTGCATTAATATTTAAATTTAACGTTTAATCTTTATCATTTCCAGATTTTAAATGATCCCAGTTTCTCAGTCTCCTCTCTCATATTTACGGCTAATAATTTTCTTTTCCTTTTTTCTACCTCTTTCCTTTCTTCCTTTCCAGAAAAAGAGAAAAATAATTAAATAAGACCATCAGCATTTATACCACAAGCTAATATACAAATTTAATTATTAGTATTTATACTTCTAAGTTTTATTTAACCTGTATCTCAACTCATGACAATATCTTAAATTCAAGTCTTAATTATCTATAAACATTCAAACTTTTAGCAAATCAGTAACCTGGTAATTGATTTTCCCTTAATATTTTAATTTAACATTTAATATATATCTTTTTTCCAAATTTTAATTAAACACGATTCCTTTGTCAAATTCCACATATGATCTAATATTTAAAATAGACCTTATATGTAAAATCTATCATATATCTTAACAAACTAATAAGACAATATAATATTCTTATTTCGATATTTATATTTCTAAATTTTATAAAACCAATTTTTTTTATTTCAAATCATTACAATATCTTATATTCAAAATACATATTCTATCCATTTAAATATATTCTATTTTAGTTCTCATATATAGATCAAAACCCCAATTGCTTTCAGTCTAATTCTAGCTTTTTTCCTCTGCCAAATCATCTTTCATATCTTCGCTTTTAAATCATCAAAAAGATCTCCTTGTATTGTTGTAACTATTGTTTGATATTGATAAAGGCGTTCAGTTGCTGTTTTCTTAAGAGGGCAAGCTGGTTTGACAGGTCGTCTCTTTATTTTTCCAGTTCGATGCAGTTGTCCCAAAGTATTTATCTTGTCTTTCATCTGTTTTTCTTTTTTGTCTTCAAATTCCTTCTGATTTATAAGAAAAGTCCTTTACTTGTTCTCTATTATCAGTTTCCTTCCCGTGTTTTCCAGTTTGTATTTGTTGAGTATCTAAGTCTTCTGTCATAACATTTGGTTGTTTCCCCTTTTCTATAGAATTCTGTATAGATGATTCTTTAGTTGAAGCCATAGTTTGAGCTTGCATATGGAGAGTTTGGATAATTGCTTTTAACATATAAATAATTTGTTCCTGTACTTCCTCTGTGTGGGAAATCCATTCCTGTTCTTCTTCCATTGTCATATATTAGACTAAACAAAGAACTTACAATCAGAAAGTCCACCAAGTAAAAAGCTGAGCTGAGTTTCTTGCAGCTGGTGCTTCAAGGTTACTTTGTATCTTATCTGTTTTTAAGGCAATCAACAAGTCTTTCTTAAAGAATATCAGGTTAGAGTCTCAAATTTAGCCAACAAATGTCATCTCAGAGCTAGTTAAATCTTTTCAGTTTTCTTTTCCCCCTCTATTGTAAGGGGGAGAAAAAGAACCCAAATCTTCAATAATATTAGAGTAAAAATCAGAGAAGAAGAAAAAATAGAGAACATAAAGTTACCAGTCTTATAATCCACCAGTTTTAAAAAATAGAATTCCAATTAGGATCCCAGTATTTTTCCCAACGTTTTAAACTCCCAAGTGGTTGATAGCCGCTGTTTCTGGAGGGAGGGCTAAAATCCCTCTTCCCTCACCACAGGGGGGAAAGTACTTTAGCAGCTTATGCAGGTAATTAAGTAATTAGGATGTAAGAGAGGCAGATCTCACCCAATCCTTTCCACGCTGCTTTGAAGTTGCCAGATGTTGTTGTTGTTGTTGTTGTTGTTATTATTATTATTATTATTATTATTATTATTATTATTTATTTGACTTCTATGCCGCCCTATTTCTATGGTCAGTCCTTTTGTCCGCCGGTTTGGAGGAAAATGCCAGGTCTTCAGGAAAGTTCCTGCTCTCCGGGGTGATTTTCGGCCCTTTTCAGGGCCCCCCAGCGATGCAAAACTGAACGGGGGAGAAAGAGCAGATCTCCCAACCGTCCATGGCGGCTGCGTGACCTCTCTCAGGATTCTCTCTTTGTCTCCTCCAGGTCATACTCTCACAAACTCTCCCTGCCCCCCAGTAGCACATTTTGCACATCCCATATACCAATGGTGGTGAACCTATGGTACGCGTGCCAGAGGCAGCATGCGGAGCCCTCTCTGTGGGCACGCACCATCTCCCCTGTACACGTCTCTAAATGTTCGCCATCACTGGCCTAAGGTCAGCCAGCCCGGCGCTGCAGTTGGGGAGGCGGCCCCTGCTTCCCGCAGCAGTGCAGCCATGCCTCGCTTATGGATGGGCAGGACGGGGCCTCGTGGAGAAGGAGGAGCTCGTCCCTCCGTGATAAGCTGCAGCTGCGCTTGGGCAACCTGTAGGAGCCCAACCCCATTGTGATGGACATGTTGCGGTTCGCCCACTGCACCTGCCGCTACGGCGGTGCCTCCAAACAGCCGCCATCCTCCAGTGGGTCTTCTTGTTCCTGGCACTGGGTGAGGACGGGATGGTGCCAGCGGTGGCAAACTTGGCTGTGTCCCAGCCACAGAGGAGGTTGGAGGAGAGGCAGCACTGGCTGGCGGTCATGGCCAGTGTGAGGTGGTGGGCCGATGGCCATGAAGGGAGCCCGAAGCGGGGGCGGGCAGGCAGTTACAGCTTCCGGCTTGACTCTTGCTGGTGGCGGCTTGCCTTGCTTCGCATGGGGCTGCCTTCCCAAACTCCGACTGCTCCAGCCCTGCAGGGTATTGCCACTTCCTCTCAGCTGGGACTGTCCGCGGGCGGGAGCAGCCAGAGTGGCGGACTCCTGAGCACATTCAGAGTGCCACACTGCCGCTGCTCTGGGGCTGGTGAGGCGGAGGAGAGGGTCACCCGCTGCTTTTCTCGTAGCCCGGTGCTGCCTGTGGCTTTACCTGGTGCTGCTGCTCAGGGACATCTGGCTGCTGGCACTTGGATATGTGACCTGGCTCTACCTGGACTGGGAGACACCGTCTTGCAGGGGACGCCACTCCGCCTGGGCCGTCTGGCAATACTTCTGGGACTATTTCCCCATCATGGTGAGCAAAAGAACCAGGAGGCTCCAGCTGCTAGCAGGGATGTCAGGCCTGGCGGGACACCCACATTCTCTGTTCGGGGGGTGCTGGCTCCACCAACACGGCCTTGGCAACAAACTGCTGCAGGCCGTGAGAAAGTGGAACTGAAAAAGCGGTGCTGGAACTTCTTGGGGAGAACGATCCAAGCGCGGTCGGGGTCGCCCTCCTTTAAGTTCATGGCCTAAACCTTGTCTCCTCCACCATTGTCAAGCTGGTGTTGTTGCATAGCCCCCCTTCCACAAGTGCCATCCTTTCTGTGCCCCCTCGGTCAGAAAGTGTCAGCCCTTTTTAGACTTTTATTTTTATTTTAAGCTTTTATTATTCCCTGCCTGCTGCAGCTGACTCTGGTCCCCATCTTCCAGGAAGCAGCCGCTCCCCCACCCCCATTGACACTGCCCAAACTGCATGCACCCCTTTCACTGCATAGGGCTACTGTTGTTGCTGCCATAGAAAATGTGCTGATTTATCTGGAGAAACCAGTGTTCCAGCATGGTCAACTGTCCTTAAGTCAAAGAAAAATAAAGGAAAACATTAGGAATATTCTTAAAGGATGGCAGATCAACTTGGAAAGTCATCAAAAGCATTCTGTGTTAAATGAAAAGCATCTACTGCAGTGGTTCTCAACCTTTCTCAGGTTGAGACCCCACTTGCCCCGCCCATGCGCGCCGTGACCCCGACCCGGGTGGGCGCGCGGGCGTGTGCATCGAAAAAAAACACAAAAAAACTAATTTTTTTTAAAAAAAACAAAACAAAATGGCGGCCGCCATTTTTTTATTTTTTTTGTGTTTTTTTGGTTTTTTTTTGGCGCGACGGGCGGATTTGTACATGTGCGGCGCGCGCGCACGCCAAAAAAATAAAAAAAATAAAAAAAAATAAAAATAAATAAATAAAAATAAATAAAAATAAATAAAAATAAAAAAAACAAAATGGCGGCCCGCTGTGTCCGGCGACCCCCGTGAAATGGTCGTGCGACCCCAAGGTTGAGAACCGCTGATCTACTGTATATTTGTTTTGTTATGTGTCTTTAATAAACTGATGTTTTCTTTTCAAATGAAAACAATACCAGTCCTCTTGCAGTCAGTTTTTCTGTTTAGGTACAGAAATATCTCAAAGAATGACCCAGTGGTCATGGGTGGTTTGGTTAATTTAGAAAGTCATTTTAATGAATTTATTTCAAAAAGTTTTTAATTTTTCTTACAAGTGGAGTTACTGGGTTCTGAAAGTAGTTCCATGATTATCTGCTGAAAGCAATAGACACACAAATCATTAACACTGAAAAAAGAAGTCAGTATTTTTGAAAAAAAAGCAGTCTGGCCTTTATCTGATGTATCAAACAGAAAAGAGCAGAATACATATTTCTCTATATATACTGATAATGATAATTATTCTAATTCATAATATAGTAATAATGCTTTATTTGGATTTTGTGGTTTTTGCCATAAACAGATGCACTTTCAAAGTTAGTAGTTAATATAGGTTTAGAATAAAGACTTTTTATAATGAGGAACAAGTTCATGAAAAAATATTTTTACCAGTTTTCTGAAAATATATAATGGGATTAAAAATTATATAAACTTCAAATTAATTTATAATTAATGGCAGAGATACTAGATTGTGGACATTATCCACAAAATGCCTTGGGGACAACTATTAAGTTGCTTATATTTTTGCTTGGTTTATATTCAAGTATTTACCGGTAAATACTTTTTGTGTCATGCCCGTGCAAGTTGGATAGAATTCTTCTTGAATTGAGATCAACAATATCTTTAAATATTTATTTTATATAATTCAATAATGGAAAGTCATTACTGCCAGACAAATTTCATCATAGCTTCTTCCCCTTAGTGAATGGTTTGGATGCCAGAAATTCTTAATTCCAACAGTTACGTGTAAGAGGAAGTATTGAGTGACCAAGTTTGATTTTAATAGAAAATATAATCTTATCAAATGTTAATACTGCATAATCCAGTTTCTTTAAACTTTTTTAATAAATATATATTTTATTAGTTTTTTACAATAACAATATTTAGTATTTAGTAAGCAACATGTCTGGGTTTAGATATTTAAGATTAATAGTAATACAGTTTCTATTCTTACCTTTTTTCCGTTTTTCTAACCATTTATAAAAAATTTCCCATGTTTGGAAATATTCTGACTTTTATTTCCCTTTCATTTTCAATGTGAGCCTATTCATTTCTGCACAGTCCAAGATTTTCTTAATTATATCTTCTTCAGATGGTAATTCTTCATTTTTCCAATATTGAGCAAATGTAATTCTTGCTGCTGTTAATACATGTAATATTAAGTATACACATTCTTCATCATAATTTTCTGAAATCATACCTAAAAGAAATAGTTCCAGTTTATAGTCTACATGTGCTCCTATCATCTTCTCTAGCCACCTATGTATTTTTGACCAAAAGTTCTTTGCTTTAGGGCATATCCACTAAACATGGTAATACATGCCTGGATTTTCTCTACATTTCCAACAATTGTTAGACATATTTTTAAACATTTTTGCTAGTCTTGCAGGTGGTAAGTGCCATCTATAGAACATTTTATATAAATTTTTCTTTGTAAGTAGCTGCCCTTGTTATTTTATAATTTCTTTCCCATAAGTTTTGCCATTTTTCTAACACTACATTGTGCCCAAAATCCTTTCCCAAGTTATCATTGTTTCTTTAAATTGTTCGTTTTCCATCTTTAAATTTAATAGAAAACTGTACAATTTCTTAATCAATTTGTCATCTGATGACAATAGTATCTGGTCAAACACTGTCTTATCTTTGGTAAAAACATACATTTTTGCATCTTTCTCATCTCATTTGCATTTGCAAATATGGCCACCATGATAGCTCTATGCCCTATTCTTCCAATTCTTGTTTAGTTTGTAGTTTCCTAACAGTATTTAAAATATCTTTATAAGTCACAAGTTTCTCATAATTAAATTTGAGTGTACAAACGTCTCCATTGTTGACCCATCCTGTTATTTTCATGTAAATTCTCGATTTTATCTTTTCCCATATCAAAAGCAATAAATTTCTTACATAGTGGTTTTGAAAGTATTTATGAATTTTGTTCTTCCCATACCATAGAAATGCATGCCATCCAAGTTGTAGGTCATGCTCTTCTAGGTATAATAGTCTTTTGTTTCTTAAGAGTTATCCATTCTTTTAACCGTGTTAGTGCAGCTGCTTGATAGTACAAAACCGAATCTGGTAGCCCAAAGCCTCCATTTTCTTTCACTTCTTGTAACATTTTCAGTCCACTTCTAGTTTTTTTCCCCTTGCCAAATAAATTTCAATATCGATGCATTTAATTCATCAAAAAAACCCTCAATTTTTATCTGTATAGTTTGAAATAAGAAAAGTAGTTTTGGTAGAATGTTCCTTTTCACAGTCACTATTCTTCCCAAAATTGATAGTTGTAGATTTTTCCATTTTTCTAGGTCTAGTTTTATTTGTTTTAATAATTATACGTAGCTGTCTTCTTTTATTGTTGCGCACCTTGCTGTTAGATATATCCCAAGTATTTAACATCCTTAACTATTTGAAGGTCTGTTTTTTCTGACAATTGGTTTTTTTGTTTCTCTGTAAGATTTTTAACTATAACTTTAGTCTTTTCTCTATTTATTTTCAGTCCTACTTTTCCAAATTCATTGATCTTTGCTAATAATTTAGGACTTGTGGTCCAACGGATCCTCTGATACAGGGCTTTTCAACCTTTTCATCGATTGTATCACTTTTAGGATATGCCACTATTCGAGTACCACCTAGCAAGGTGTCAAAAACTTGATGACCAAAAAAAGTTGTAATTGCACTGAAATGACTTATGACCATTTTTCACACTTACGACCATTGCAGCATGCCCAGGGTCATGTGATTTATATTTGGATGCTTGGCAACTGATTCATATTTATGGTGGTCACAGTGTTCCAGGGTCATGTGATCCCTTTTTGCAATCTTTTGACAAGCAAAGTCAATGGCAGGGCTGCTGGTGGCCAAGTGCTAAGGTGGGAATTTCCTCCCTCTCCCTCCTTCCCTGCCTCCCTCTTTCTCATGCCCACCTCCTTCTGAAGGAAGAATTTGAAAAACCCGTCCCATATTTTCTCTCTTCCTTATACTCATCAAACAAGGAAAAGCCTCCAGAGACAGAAAAGACAAACTGCTGAGTGAACTAGCTTAAAAAGGCACATTCCCCTTTAAGAATTAGATATTGGCTAGAAAGGAAAGTTAAGGAGCGCAGCCGGCACTTAAGGAAGAAAAAAAAATATAGTTAAGTATTGGCTACCGGCTAAGGCAGCCTCCCCAAATGGCTCCATTCATAAGTAAAGGAATGCTACAGGCAAAATCCATTCAGGAGAAAAATACTTCAAAATCCCCTGCAGCAAAACTGACAGCTAACAATAGCAGAGCAATAGAAGCTAACACAAGACATCAGCCAAATAGAAATTGCCAAACACTCCTTAAGAACACAAAGCCCACATTGCACAAATCCCAGAACTTCAAAGTCACAAAAGCACATAAAAATCCTTTCACTCTCCATCTCCCTCCCTCCTCCGTGCCTCACCTCCAGCCATTGCTGCCTTTTTTCATTCCTCTTGGAGGACAACTCCTCCCCCACTGCATTTCTTGCCTGTTTGTTGCTGCCAGCACAGGTGGCTGCCACAGCAGTTGTAGATCAGCTCATGGCCAGCCTGCTTGATCTCCTCTCCCCCACCCTCTTCCTCCTTCTTTCCCTTCGGTGCAGCTAGAGCTGACTCCACCTCCTACCAAAGCTGCTGCTGCTTTTTCTCTCTCCCTCTCCCGCCCAAACTGCCTCCTTTTATAGCCTCTCCTGTCTCCGCTCCCCTCCTCCTTCTTTCTCATGGGGGAGGATGAGCCAGAAGTGAGCCTGGGGCCTTTGCATCGCCCCAGCCACTCTGTAGCTCCAGAGGACTCTCTCACAGTAAGTCCTTGCCTGCACTGGCTCTTTCCCTCCCCCACTACACTTGGCTAGACAGGGCTACGTACCACCTGCCACTCGTTAATGTACCACAAGTGGTACGCGTACCACCAGTTGAAAAGCCCTGCTCTAATATAAATACCAAGTCATCTGCAAATGCTTGTAATTTGTACTTTTCATCTTTTATCTCAATTCCTTTAATTTTCTAGGTCCTGTCTAACATTTCTGTTCAATACTTCCAGGATTAGAATCGATAATAATGGGGATAGTGGATACCCTTGTCTTGTACGTTTTTTAATATTGAAACTCTCTGTAAAATCTCCATTCACAATTATTTTACCATGTCTATGGTAAATTGTTTGGATTGTATTCATAAAGTTTTCTCCAAAATCCATATAGTTTAGTTGTTGAATCATAAGTTTCCAATTGACATTATCAAAAGTTTTCTGTGCATCTAGAAAGATTCATGCCATTTGTTTCCCTGGATGCATTTCATAACATTCCAATGTCTCTAAAATCATTCTTAAGTTATTCTTTATTTGTCTCTTTGAAAAGAATCCATTTTGATCTGAGTGTATAAATTCAATCAAAAATCTCTTTAATCTTTCTGCTATTATTGAAGCAAAGATTTTATAATCCACGTTTAGAAGAGATATTGGTCTGTAGTTCTTTATCTGGGTCAATGCTGAGTCTTCTTTGGGTATTAGCATAATATTGGCTTCTATCCATGTAATTGGTAATTTGGCCTTTAATAATACCTCATTACACACTTCTTGTATTGGTAAGATTAGTGTATCTTGTAAACATTTATAAAATTCTGCTGGTAGCCCATCTGGGCCTGGTGTCTTGTCATTTTTTTGTCT
Organism: Bothrops alternatus; assembly: GCA_034064705.1. Classification (NCBI taxonomy): domain Eukaryota; kingdom Metazoa; phylum Chordata; class Lepidosauria; order Squamata; family Viperidae; genus Bothrops; species Bothrops alternatus. Next base: position 12,073,049 of record JARGCV010000085.1, read on the forward strand.
TTTTATAGCTTCTGTGAACTCCATCACTGTTATTTTTCCATTTAGCATATTCTTGAGTTTTCTGAGATTTTTGGTAGCTTAGCATTTTCTATATATTGTCTTATTTTTTTCTGAGGAATTTCTTCTATATTATAGAGGGTTTCATAAAATTCTTTAATTTTTTTATTGCATCGTTTTGACATTGTAGAATGCCTCTCACATCTTGTAACTTATTTATCAATTTCTTCTCTCTTTTTTCAGTTTATAAGCCAACCATCTTCCCAGCTTATTAAATGTTATTAAATGTTAAATTTAATTTGTGTTTTATTATCTCCATTTGTTTTTTAAGAGTTTTCTTTTATGGGTCTCTTTGTAATTCTAATTCTAATTTTGTAAATTCTTCTTTTAGCTTAGTTTGTTGTTGTTTTTTGTCTTTCATATTTTTCATCATAAAATTTATGGCTAATCATCTGAAATATGTTTTGGCTGTATCCCAAACATTTTGGTGTGATGTATTTTCTTTTGTGTTTTCTTTAAAGAAAAATTCCATTTCCTTTACAGCTTTTTGTATAAATTCTTTCTCTTTCAATAAGGATTGGTTTAATGTCCATCTTATTTTTTTCTTTGTTCCTCTCCACGTTATCTTTATTGGATTTTGGTCCGCCCATACATTAGTTTCTCTTTCAATCTCTTGTATGTCCCTTCTTAATTCAGGAGATATCCATATCATGTTAATTCTAGACCATGATTTGTAGCCATTTGAATAAAATGTATATTGAGATTTCTTGGGCTTTATTTCTCTCCATATGTCCTGTATACAAATTTCTTCTGCCATTAAAAAAAAAAGCCTTAGGCAAAATGTTCCTTCCTTTCCCCCCTATTTTACTGCTTCTATAATCTAACTTTCCATCTACAATTGCATCAAAATCTCCTACTAAACAAATATTTTGATACTCCATTTCCACTATTTTCTTATGTAATCTTTGATAAAATTCTTCTTGTTTATTATTTGGTGCATAAATTGCTAGCATCAATGTCTGTTTTTGATTTATCATTATTTCTACCAGTAGTATTCTTCCTTCTTCGTCTGAGTAGATTTGTTTGGAGTTCATTGTTTTTTTGATACATAGAGCTACTCTTTTCTTTTGTTGTGCTAGTCTAGTGAGAAATAAAGTTTCCCAATTTTCGGACATTCCAGAAATTTATAATGTTGTCTTTTAATATGTCTTTTAATAATTTCTTGAAGACAGACTACATCCATTTTTAATTTTTGTAATCGTGTAAAGAGTTTTTTCCTTTTTAACGGGGAGTTCAGTCCATTTATATTCATTGAGAGCATCCCACTATCCTTTTCCATCTTCTTTAGTTATATTTAGGTTTTATTCTCCTAGTTCTAATCTGTTTGTGTTCTTTCCATTTAGCCCCTTCTTCTTGAATTGTAATTTCTGTTTCTTCATCTCCTCTTCCCCCCTTCTAATGCTATCTCTTCCTATTTTTTAATTTCCCCTTCTAGTTGAAGTTCTGAGTTTCCTTCTTTGAGAAAAGCTCTATATCTGTCATAAAATTCTCTTGCTTTAAAGATGGAATCCAATCTGTATCTTTTTGTGTCCCACTTGATTAGTATCCCTTCCGGCATCAGCCATCTAACGGTCACTCCTTTCTTAATTTTTTAGTCAAAAATTGATATTCTCTTTGTGAATCCCTTTTCCTCCTAGGTATCTGCTTCAAAACCATGATTTCTTTTAGCTTATATTGCAATGGGTCATCTCTCACTCAATATCTCATCTCTTATTGATCTTTTGACAAATCTGACATGAATCTCTCTTGGGACTTTATTTCTCTTGTGTAACTTGAATTAACTCTAAATATTTGGTCTGAAAATCCCTCCATTTCCTGCTTTCCCACTTCCAGTGCACCAGCCAACAGTTCTCCAGCCACCGGAGATGGAGAATTCACCAATGGGTTAGCTCTGCCTTCCTGCCCATTAGACCAAGTCAACCAAAATTGCCATGCCCATCCTTGGGTAAGCCACTCCCAGTCTTGACTTGGTCTCCAGCCCAAACGGACGTGACAAGCTTGGCTCCCAGTCTAAGGCAGGTAGTAGAGCTTAATTCCATTGGTGGATTCTATTTTTTGTCACCCACAGCCATTTCAAAGCGCTGTGTGGAAGTCTTTTGGAGCCTCGGGGGGTGGTTTTTCCCCCCTCTTTCCCAGATCTCTGGGGCTCTCGCTGAGGCACCAGCCCTTCCTCAAGGGAAAACCCCCTCAGCTGCTCAGCGCTGGGATCAGCGCTGCAGCCAGAGCCTACCTAAACTTCCCGAGGGGTGGAGATTCCTCCCTCGTCACTTTCAGTAAATTGAGGAACCGACAGGTTCCCTGTCTCGGCGACTGCTACACTTTCGGGCCTTCCGGGGGGATCCGACTGCCGAAATTACCGGCTTTCCTCTTGTTCCTTCGAGCAGCCGCTGCACTCCCCATGAGGCTTCATCGTCTCTCCCTTTCGCTGTTTCCTTCTTCTGTGCAGCCACTGCGCTCCTCAATAGGAGATTGCCTCATTGCTGTTGAAGATTGCCCCGGTCACCATTTTGAGCTCCGGGTCACGCCGCGGCAGCTGAAGGCACTTCTGCTGTTTGCTTTTCCTACCGATCAGAGCGGAAGCTATCCTCGCGCGTCAATCATGAGCGACCTGCTCCGATTGCCATCTTGCCTGCTGGGACAAATGCGGCAGCCGAGTAAGCAGAGAAATTCCTGGTGGAGGGTTGAGTCTCCCCAGGAATGAGGATCCTCAAGTTCGGGCTTGCCCCCTCCGAGGGAAGGGAGACCCTGAGTGTTCCTGCGGCAGCCACTGCCAGCAGCTCCCATTTCGGACAGCCAGCTGTCTGCCCCCCCTTTCTCTCTTCACAACCAGGGCATCCCGGCAGGGTAGCTCATTGGGCCCACGTTAGGCTCGGCCCATTGGGGCCATAATTCATAATATTATAATTCATTAAATAAATAACTAAACACACACACACACACACACATATATTACAACCCATAAAATCATATTGCATAAATTCAAAACATAATTCATATTTCAATCCTGGAGAAGCTTCTGCTCCAAACACTCTCTGGTGCAACTCATTGCTCTGACCACCCCTTTAGCGTGATGAGATCTACGAGCAAGCAGGTTTCCCGCGGCTGTAGACAAGACCAGACCCTAAAAAGGGGAAAAGCAGTCCGCTCCTCTACCAGTCGGGTGGTCAGGAGAGCAGGACGACATAATTCCCTGTTTCACCTGCTCAGCCTATCTCGCCAACCGATCCCCTGCCAGAGTTTCCTCTCAGTACCTCTGAGATAGCTCACCTCAGGATGGAGGACTACACGGTGTCTTAGCCTAAGAACACCGCCTCCCCATCCACCAGCCACAAAAGGCAGAAATCCTCCAAGCAGGAAGCAGCAGACAGGATCAAAGCCAAGGCCAAGACCATTTCTGGAAGGAAACCTTCCAAGTTGGCGGAAAAACAGGCTAGCAGAAGGCACCAGGCTCCGGAGAAAGCATTCTTCAAAGTGCAGAAGCAGGCCAGGGCAAAGGCAGAACAAACAGGACGCACTCTTCGACCTCCCTCTGGGGCCCCCCTCTACCCAAGGGGTCTGGTTCCCGGATGGGAATCTCCCTTCTCCTGGGATGGATCAAGTTCAAGCGATCTACCCACCATCAATGTCACCACGGGTCCCACATTCGGTCCCAGAGGCCACCTTCACCCCCGCAGCGGCAGGGCTTGGTGGATGAGCCCAAGGGCTCCTCCTCTGAGGATTGTCTCCAAACCCTGATTGCTCAGGCGATTGACAGGGTGCTTGCTACCAGGTCCTACCACGGGACATGACCTGAATCCGTTGGTTCCCTCTCCCCACCTTTCTTCCAGCTGGGTACATCCGAGTACCAGGGTCCTTCCTCTCCGTCCCAGTCCTACCATAGCAGGGCTTCATCTCCCATGGAGGACGACGAACACGACATGTCTTGGTAGGAGGAAGAAGAACATCCTCCAGACCCTCCCCATTTGAAGGGCTGTTCAACCCGGCCCTTTTCCTGTCACTACTCTGCAGAGCCAGTTCCACGGCCAACATAGAGCCTGCTCAGACCCACCACCCAGCTTAGATCAGAACCCGGTGTTCTTCGAGCCTGTCGTGACCCAGCACCACGTCCCTTATCTGACACTCTTTCGAAACGCCATCCAGAAACAATGGTTATTACATGGCACCTTTCCCCCTCTGGGTGGAATGGACAAGAAACTATTCAGCACTGCGCCAGACCTGGCACAGGATCTCGAGGTGCCAAAGGTGGATGAACCCTTTGGACCCCTCTTGTCCTCGTCTACAGTGTCAGGGGATATGGCAGAGGTGCTAAAGGCCGAAAACAGGAGATGGGAATTGACATTCCGTAGGACTCACCAGGTGGCGGCGTGGGCGTCAAGGGCTGCCACCTGTGCATCCTTCTTTGCCAGGACCTCCCTACTCTGACTTTGCCAACTTCAAGCCAGGCTTCCCCAGGAGGAGGTACATACCTAACATGACCTGAGCTAACTTGTTGCAGCAACGGAGTATGTCTCTGATGCCACGTTAAATGTGGCCAGGTTCTCATCTAGAACCATAGCGTCCAATGTCTCAGCACGTAGGATGCTATGGCTCAGACTTTGGCAAGCTGACCCAAAGTCAAAGTGGCGCCTAGCTACTGCCCCTTATCAGGGTGGTCAGCTGTTTGGAGAGGCCCTGGTTCCTTATTTGACCGAAAATAAGGACAGACGGAAGGTGTTGACCCACCTCAGCAAGCGGGCTGACACACATGCTAACCCATACACCTGCAGGCAGTCCTTTTGGTCAGGAACGGGCATGGGTCTCTCTCAGCCTCCCCACCCCTTCACGGCCAGACAGGATTGTCCGTCAGACAGGACGGGCCCCAGACCCAGACAACATTTCCAGGGCAAGCGGCCCTTTCGAGGGGGCGTCACACGGACAGACAGGATTGTCCGTCAGACAGGACGGGCCCCAGATCCAGACAACATTTCCAGGGCAAGCGGCCCTTTCGAGGGGGCGTCACCCCTATAGAAGATCCAAGTGACTGTCGAGCGGTCGCCCCCATAGGTGGCTGGCTGGCATTCTTCACCAGTGGGAGGCCACCACCACAGACTCCTGGGTCCATCAGACCATTCGATATGGTCTGTCCCTGGAATTTGTGTCCAGTCCCCCCAGGCGTTTCATCCCTTGCCCCCTATCAAGGAACCCTGCCAAAAGCAGTCTCATGCAAGAGGCCATCCAGCACCTCTTGGAGATAAAGGCCCTAGAATCGTTGCCAGTCGGTCAACGGGAGTGGGGATTCTACTCCATCCTCTTCGTGGTCCCCAAAGCCTCGGGAAGATGGAGGGCAATTCTAGACCTAAATTACCATATCGCTTATCAAAAGTTCAAGATGCAAACCCTTCAGTCCATCTTTGGCAGTGTAAGGAACGGAGACTTTCTGACGTCCATAGACCTCACGGAAGCATATCTCCACATCCCATCTTCCTAGACCATTGGCAGTTCCTCAGGTTCTGCTACGCGAGCCATCACTACCAATACAGGGCTCTTCCATTCAGCCTCTCATCAGCTCCAAGGGTGTTCACCAAAGTCCTGCCGATGTTGGCCGCACACCTCTGAATGATACCGGTGCACATCCAGTGTTTATCTGGACCACATTCTTATTCAGTCATCCTCCCTTCAAGTCGCCCAGTCGGACTTGATGTTGTCAATCAGAGTCCTTCAGGAACACGGGTTCTCGTTGAACTTTCAGAAAAGTCAGACCGTTCCCTCTACCCGACTCCTACACCTGGGCACAGTCATAGACACACTCAGCTGCCAGGTATACCTATCACAGGAACATCAGGACAGCCTTCGGAATCTGGCCCTTGGTACGCAGGGAGCATGTAGTACCATTGGTCCTGCTTTCCCAGCTTTTGGGAAAGATGGTCTCGTGCATTGCGATAGTTCCTTGGGCCAGACTGCATTTCAGGAACCTCCAATGGTTCCTCCTCCCCTTCCAAAGGTTGGGCACCAGCTCCTCTAACCAACGGGTAAGGGTTCCCTCTCAGAACCTTCGATCCCTCCAGTGGTGGTCCTCACCAGCATTAGCCAGAAGGTCATCCTTCAAGGAACCCGCCTGGCTCACGCTTACGACAGACGCAAGTCTGTTTGGCTAGGGAGCATACCTGCAGTCTCAATTGGCTCAGGGACAATGGTCCCAAGCAGACCTGAAACACAATATCAATTGGTTGGAGCTCAGAGCCATACACCTGGCCCACCGCCACTTTCGCAACAGGATGGCGAGGCAACACATATGTGGGCAATGGCCCATGTGAACCAGCAGGGGGTACCCGATCCAGGTTCCTCATGACCGAGGCCCAGGCATTGGGCTCCTGGGCAGAGACCAATCTCGCCTTCATCAGGGCCGAACACATCTCGGGGGAGGCAAACAGACAAGTGGACTTTCTACGCAGGTCGACAGTGGACCACTCCGAATGGTGCCTGCATCCGGGCCTCTTCGCGGAAATAGCGCAGAGGCTCGGACAACCAGTCGTAGACTTGTTCGCTTCTCCGATGAATGCCCAACTCCCAAGGTTCTTCTCCTGGTTCCCATCTCCGGGGGCAGAGGGGGCGGACGCTCTCCAAAGCCCATGGCCGGGGGGGTCTGCTTTACGGGTTTCCCCCTCTTCCCCTGATTCCGGCGACCATCCATAAGATGTTGCAGGAACAGGTGGAGGTCATACCCGTGGCCCTGTATTGGCCACAAAGGCCGGGGTTCGCCGACCTAGTGAATCTCTCCAGATCTTCCCCATGGAGGATTCTCCCAGGTCGCGTGTCCCTCAGCCAGGGAGTTCTACAACACCCAGATCCACAGTGGCTTCAGTTAGCCGCCTGGCACTTGAGCGCCGGATCTTGAGCGGGGAATCATACTCATCAAGAGTGATTTCCATGATTCAGGCCTCCCGTCGGCCAGCGACAAATCGCATCTATGATTCCACATGGAGGAATTTTTGCAATTGGTACAAGAGGCAGCTACTTGATTTTTCGGACCTGACAATCCCAAACATCCTGGAATACTTACTCAAAGGCCTCAACGGGTTTAGCGCCTAATACCATCCGCAGGCAGGTCGCGGCCCTCTCCACCTTACTTACCTGCGCCAATTCAACCCCTTTGGCTTAGTATCCCAGGATACGGTCCTTTCTCAAGGGCGCCACCAATACAAAACCTCCCATGGTACATAGGTATCCTTCCTGGGAATTGCCTCAGGTCCTACGGGCCCTCACCAAATCGCCGTTTGAGCCTATCAGATCTTGTACTCTGAGGTCCTTCTCCCTCAAGGTCACCTTCTGGTCGCTATCATGTGAGCCAGGTGCATCTCTGAGCTTGTGGCACTGTCGGTCAGGGAGGACCTCTGTACTTTTCAACAAAACCGGATGGTTCTCCGATTGGACCCTACCTTCATTCCTCAGGTCAACACCTTTTTTCATAGGGCCCAAGAAATCATTTTGTCGGATTTTTGCCCCAATCCGTCCCATACCTTGGAATGGTAGTGGCACACACTGAACGTTCGTAGGGCGCTACGCTACTATATCAAGCTAACGGTGCCCTTCCACAAGTCTGAAGCCCTCTTCGTTCTCCAGCATGGGTGGATTGTCGAATCCACCGATGGGTTAACATAGCCTATTTGCCCATTTGATTGACTAGGTCTGAATTTTAGCCCCGCCTCCGGCTGGAAGTTCCCAGTTTTTACCTAGACTTGAAGCCCGAAGCATCTCGTTGTGGTAGCTCCGCGACTTAGTGCTTTTTCGTTGGTGAAGATTTGGTGAAAGGTTTTTTTTCTTGTTTTTTACGAGTGTTAGTTTGATTGGAAAAGTCTAAATTTAGAAGAACTTTGCGTTTTTTGTTTTCCCTTTCTTTGATTTATTTTTCGCTTCTCCACGACTCTGTCGGGATCGCGGAGGCGAGGCCCTCCCGGGCCTAGCGCCCTTGGGAGATTAGGAGCCGCAGGGGGAAATGTCCCTGGGCTCCCAGCCACCGCCGGATCGCGTCCCGATATTCCCCGGCAGTCGCAGACGTCGAGCGGAGAGGTAGGCTGAAGGAATCCATCAGCCACACCCAGACTGGACGACGGGCAGATAGCGGAGGACCGCTACAACTAACTGCAAGTGGGGAAAGGAGTTGGGAGGAGATCGCCGGGCTACCGAAGGGGTGGAAATCGGCGGGAGTCGTTTACCACCGGGGAGGGTAGACCCGGGGCCATTGGTGGTAGGAACCGTGTGGCCAGGAGTACGGGAGATCACAACGAAAATTTGGTGCGGCAGCCATCTTGGAAAAGGGGCAGTCTCTTTGTTCACACGTTCTCTGGCGCGAAACGCCATCTTGGAAAAGGGGCGTCCCTTTCTTCTTTCGCTCTCTGGTTGGGTACTCGCTCTGGCGCGAAAATCCACCTTGGAAAGGGGGCGGTGAATTTCCTTTGTTCCTGCTGGCGCGTGGGCCCAGGGAAGGAAGGATCTGCCGGAAACGACAGCGTTTAGCGTTACCGGCTAAGATTCAGATCAGATCATTGAGAGCCGGCTAAGGAGAGGAGAGTTTTGTCCGGAGGTGCGTGTTTTCCTTTCGGAATTTTAGCGGCTGTTCGAGCACCGTAACGACTGTCCCAGCGGGCCCCTAGTGGTGTTAAGGCAGACTGAACGGCATCAAGCAGAGTAGGGATTGAAATCCCTTTGACCGCAGGCCTACGTAACCACTAGCCGCCGTCGCCGCGCGTGTTAGGGAAAAACTCCCTTCAGCGCCGCCGGCCTACTCAGCGCCTGCCAGTAACCGCTCACTCCCAGGGAGGTGGAGATACCCGGAAAGGGTGCTCTAATGAGCATGGCTATGGCAGATGGCACTTCGGCCCAAGGCTCAGCTCCCCCTCCTTTGTCACCGAAACGCAGAGCCACGGAACAGGACCCGGGGGGGCAAGAAGAAGGCCAAGACAAAGCATCTGACTGAGCCGTCAAAAGCAGCTGAGCGGCAGGCCATAAGGAGACACCAGGCGTTGGAAAAGGAATTTGCCAAAGCGCAGAGGCTCAGGACCAGCGGAGCAGAGATGGTGGCCTTTCCTCCACTGGACACACCCATACCCTTTGGACCCCCAGAGTCAGATGGACAAGAATCCATGTCCTGGTCTCCCAGGAGGGAGACAGAAAGGGAGGTGTCTCGTATCTCAGTGCCATCCTCACCAGAGCACTCTGAACCTACAACCAGCCAGGAGGAGGCTGGGCACACAGGTAGGAAAAGGAAGAGGTCTGGTAAGTGGTCATCACAATTCCATTCCTACATGCAGAAGGCCCTTGAGCACTTCATGTCTTCTAAAGGTGTCTCTCCTTCCCAGAGTTCGCACACACCACTGCGACACGCCCCCCCGTGGGGGGAAGGTAGTGTTCCATGATTCTGATGTGTCTGAGACTTCTTCACAGGTCGCAGAGGAGGAATTAGAGGATTGGGACGCTGGCGGGGCTCCGCTGTCGGAGGATGAGGACGCAGCCCCACAACAGGTTCCAGTTTCAGGTTTATTTGACCACTCTTTCTTTTACTCCCTTATGCTCAAGACCTGCTCCGTGCTTAGTCTGCCAGCTAAGACTAAGGAAGCCAGACCTCCGTCCTCGGAAGAGGAGGACGCCGAAGACCCGCTAATGCATTCACCGGTGTCGGAGGTGATCCAGATCCCATGCACCAAGGTGTTCAGGTCAACGGTGCGATCCCAGTGGACCAACTTAGGGACCATCCCTTCTCCAAATAGCGTGGAGAAAAAGATGTTTAATGTCTGTACTCCGTTCGCCTCGCTGATAGAGGTGCCACAGGTTGATGCACCGCTAATCTCTCTTTTTTCTTCCTCAGCCATCCCAGGAGACATGGCAGAGTCGATGAAGGCGGAGGACAAGAAAGCAGAGCTCTCCCTCCGCAGAGTTCACCACTCATCGGCCTGGGCCATTAGGGCCGCATCCTCTGCCTCAGTCGTCTCCAGGGCAGTGATCAGGTGGCTTCGGGAGCTCCAGGCAAGTGTCCCTTCGGACCAGGTACGTATACAGCAGACACTGACAAAGCTGCTGATGGCAGCAGAATACACAGCAGACGCCACTCTGTTTGCCTCACGATACTCGGCCAGGTCCATCGGGGGGACAGTGGCGACCAGGAGGCTCATCTGGCTCAAGAATTGGAAGGCCGATCTGAAATCCAAGTGGCGGCTAGCCACCTCGAAGTACTCAGGAACAAAACTGTTCGGAGCGATCCTGGATCCGTATGTGATCGAGGATAAGAATAAAAGAAAGGTTCTAGCACATCCTTCCAGGAGGACAGACAGGGGAACTCAGGAATTCCGTAGACAAGCACCCCGACAAAGCGGGAGCGGGGAATGGAGGCAGCCCTTTCAAGGAGGACGGTCCTGGGAGGGGCCCAGAACTCCGCACAACTTCTCTTACAGACAGGAGCGCGGCCAGGACTGTCCGGCCTCTGGCAGGGGCCAACCTTCAAATCGCCCCTTCAAGGGGGCGGGAGGCCGGCCCTACAGACGTACCAAGTGACGCCTGGGACAGCCCCATCGGGGGTCGTCTGGCACTGTTCAGCAGGGTGTGGCAGACGACCACGACGGATGCCTGGGTCAGAGAGACGGTGTCCCGGGGCTTAGCAATAGAATTCTACACACCCCCACCAGACCACTTCATAAGATGCCCGGTGTCTCGCAACCCGGCAAAGGCGAGGCTATTAGATCTGGCCATAGATCACCTGGAGGAGATAAGAGCCATAGAGCCGGTCCCACCAGATCAGGAGGGACAAGGGTTCTATTCCATTCTCTTCCTGGTGCCCAAGTCATCAGGGGATTGGAGAGCAATCCTCGACCTCAAGCGGTTAAACCGCTACGTTGTGTAAAGGAAATTCAAGATGCAGTCCCTCAGATCCATACTGGCCAACATTCGAAGAGGGGACCTATTGTCATCCATAGATCTCACGGAGGCATACCTACATATCCCGATAAGGCAGGAACACAGGAGGTTCCTCCGATTCTGCTACAGGAATCGGCATTACCAATACAGGGCCCTACCATTCGGCCTGTCCTCAGCCCCCCCAGTGTTCATGAAGGTTCTGGCAGTATTGGGAGCACACCTGCGCATGATACCGGTGCAAGTCCAAAGCTACCTGGAAGACATCCTGATTCTCTCAAGCTTCCCTCAGGCAGCACAAGCAGACCTTCGGGTCACACTAAGCACCCTCCAGGACCACGGCTTCTCAGTAAACCACCAGAAAAGCCACCTCACGCCCTCAACGAGGCTACTACACCTAGGGGCCATCATAGATTCGGAGCAGGGCATGGTGTATCTCTCCCAGGAGCGCCGGGAGAGTCTACGGAGGCTAGCACGCCTGGTAGAACAGAGGAAGGTGGTCACTATAGTGCAGCTGTCACAGCTCCTGGGGAAGATGATATCATGCCTGGGCATCGTTCCATGGGCCAGGCTTCATTCCAGAAGTCTATTCCCTTACCAAAGGCAAAACCAGAGTTCCTCCCTCAGGAGAGTAAGGGTACCACCCCAGGTTCTAGCATCTCTCAGATGGTGGAGATCAAACGCCCTAAGCAAGGGGACCCTGCTCAGGGAACCAGACAGGATCACGGTCACGACCGACGCAAGCCTGTTCGGTTGGGGGGCCCATTCCATGGACCAGATAGCCCAGGGAAGGTGGAGTCCACAGGACCTGGCTCACAAGATCAATTGGCTTGAGCTGAGGGCCATTCACCTGGCCCTTCTACAATTCTCACCCCACTTGGCAGGGAGCCATGTGCTAGTCCTAACGGACAACGTAACAGCAAAGGCACATGTGAACAAGCAGGGAGGGACCAGGTCAGGGGCCCTCATGCAGGAGGCTCGGGCTCTGGGCCTGTGGGCAGAGCAGCACCTGGCCTCAATCAGAGCAGAGCACATACCAGGGGAGGCAAACCACCAGGCGGACTCTCTCAGCAGAGTCACGGTAGATCACACAGAGTGGAGACTGGATCCGGACCTGTTCGAGGCAATCTCAGACAGATTCGGACGCCCCACTCTGGATCTCTTCACGTCCCCAGAAAACACTCAGACACCCCGGTTCTTTTCCAGATTCCAATCCCGAGGAGCGGAGGGGACGGATGCGCTCAGATGCAGGTGGCCCCAGGGGCTCCTGTATGCCTTCCCGCCCCCGCCCCTGATACAAGCAACAATCCGCAAGCTGATACTGGAGCAGGCGGAGGTGATCTTAATTGCTCCATACTGGCCACGGCACCCGTGGTTTGCAGACCTAGTGGACCTATCACCAGTATGGAAAATCCCTCCAAGCCGAGTCACTCTGAGTCAGGGGAAGCTCCAGCACCCAGACCCGCAGTGGCTACAACTAGCCGCCTGACACTTGAGCGGGAGGGATTAAGTAGGCAGGCCTTCTCAGAACGCGTCATATCAGTAATCCAGGCCTCCCGCCGACCTTCCACGAACAGGATTTACGACGCCACCTGGAAGAATTTTTTCTTCCTGGTGCAGCAGGCAGGGATTAAATCCACTGACGGTCACCATTCCCATCATCCTGGAGTATCTGTGGGAGGGCATGGACAAAGGGCTAGCGATGAACACCATCCGCAGACAGGTAGCAGCCTTGCAGACGGTACTCGTCTGCGAGAACCGGGGACCTCTATCACAAGATCCGGCGGTGAGCGCCTTCCTAAAAGGGGCAGTCGCAATGCGGCCCCCAGTAGTCCACCGTTTTCCCTCCTGGGACCTTTCCAAGGTCCTGCAAGCATTAACTGAAGCTCCCTTCGAACCGCTGGGGTCTTGCGCACTCCGCTTCCTATCATTAAAGGTGGCCTTCCTAGTGGCCATTACCTCGGCAAGACGGGTTTCGGAGTTGGGGGCCCTTTCGGTCCGATCGGATCTCATCACCTTTGCAGAGGACAGGGTCATCCTACGGCTGGACCCATCCTTTGTACCCAAGGTCAACTCATGGTTTCACAGGTCCCAGGACCTGGTACTGCCTAACTTCTGTCCGCATCCCACACATCGTCTGGAGAGACGATGGCACACCCTGGACGTGCGCAGGGCTCTGCGCCACTATGTCAGGAGAACGGCGACCTTCAGGAGGTCAGAGGCCTTATTTGTCTCTTTCCAACCTTCGTCCATGGGACAGAAGGTGTCATCCTCAACTATTGGCAGGTGGATCAGGGCCTGCATAGCCAGGGCCTATGTGTCATTGTCACTACCAGTACTATCTAATATCACGGCTCACTCCACAAGGAGCGCGGCCACCTCGGCAGCTTGGCACACACAGGCATCAGTGGAGGAAATCTGCAGAGCGGCTACGTGGGCCTCTCCGTCCTCCTTTGTGAGACATTACAAGATCGATCAATTTGCTGCAGCCAAGGGCTCGTTTGGCAGGAGAGTACTGCAGCAGATTGTTGAGCCCTAGTAAGAGATAGCCTAGACTCCCACCCGAAGGGACATTAGAGGGCTTGGGTACGTCCCATCGGTGGATTCGGCAATCCACCCATGCTGGAGAAGAAGCGTTGGCTTACCTGAACGCCTTTTCTCAGCATGGGGGGATGGAGAATCCACACCCTCCTCTAGCTAGTCTAGGCAGGGTTGTTTCTCTTACAGGACTCTTGAATGGAGCTACACGGTCCGACCTTCTTGAAAGCTTCGCCTGGTAAAAACTGGGAACTTCCGGCCGGAGGCGGGGCTAAAATTCGGATCTAGTCAATCAAATGGGCAAATAGGCTATGTTAACCCATCGGTGGATTCTCCATCCCCCCATGCTGAGAAAAGGCGTTCAGATAAACCAACGCTTCTTTCCTTTCACCATGCCTCTAGCAGACAGAAGGTGTCCGCCTCAACCATAGGCAGGTGGATCAAGGATTGCATTGCGGAGGTGTACCGATCACTTTCACTGCCAGTGCCATGTCATGTCACAGCACATTCTACTCTCAGTGCTGTGACCTCCGCGGCATGGGCCACACAGGCCTCTATTGAGGAGGTTTGAAGAGCGGCAACATGGTCTTTGCCTTCCCCATTTGTAAGACATTATAAGATAGACCAATTTGCATCTGCAGATGCTTCCTTTGGAAGGAGGGTCCTTCAGCAAGTGGCTACTGGGGAGGTGGCTCCGGCCTCCTCTGTTTCCCCCCCATTGGGACAGTGAGGCTTTGGTATGTTCCATTGGTGGATTCCCCATCTCTGGTGCTGGAGAAAGGGCATTGGCATTGTCTTACCTGAACGCCTTTTCTCAGCACGGAGATGGAGAATCCACTCCCACCCTTAAAGTCAGTTAGACCATGTTAGGGGTCTGGGAGCCAACACGTTGTCAGCTGCTTTTGCCCTTGTCAAGACTGGGAGTGGCTTACCCAAGGGCGGGCGTGGCAAGTTTGACTGACTTGGTCTAATGGGCAGGAAGGCAGAGCTAACCCATTGGTGGATTCTCCATCTCCGTGCTGATAAAAGGCGTTCAGGTAAGACAACGCCCCTTCTATCTTCAGATCAGCACGGTCCTCTTCCTTGTCTTCCATTATATTGAAATCTTAAAAAATAAGATGCCTTTTCCATTTCTAAAACCGCTACTGAATCCTCTAATTCTCTATTTGCCTGCATCAATCTTTGGTTTTCATCTTTTATTTCTTCCATCTTTTGATCGGTTTCTACTGATTTGTCTTCCATTGTCTGGATCCTTTGCTCATTCTTTGAAATCTTCTATTGGAAGTTTCCCAATTGGGATTTCAAATCGTGTATTTCTTCCTTCATTTTATCAAAGTTATCGTTTCTTTCTTCATGATTTCTCTTTGTGTCTTCTTTATATGAAGTAATTGCCTCCTGAATTAATTGTAATGTGATTTGCATTTCCCTCTGAAAAGTGTTGGGTTTTTTCTTGCTGTAACATTGCGTCAATTGATCTCTGATACACCAGACTGGGGGTAGTAAAATATGGGTCTGAGGATGTTTTTTTGCTAGCTTTAGCTAAGTTAGAAGCACTCATTTTTGTTCCCACCCTCCAAACCTTTCTCAGTTCTAATATATACCCCTATTATCAACTTTATATAAACCCTCCAATCTTACAATCAATATTATCATGTGACCTTTAAGTTCATCTCCAATAAGTCTTGTAGTCTTTGTCTGTAGCATCTTATAATCCAATAGACTCCCCCACACAGGAGGAAGCAGGAAGAAGTAAACTTTCTAGTCTACTTCTGTCTTTCAGTCCCAGCTTCAAACAATTGTCCAAAGTTATCACTCTGCCCATATTTGTTATCCAAAGGGTCCTGAATATAGGATTTATAATCCACAAAAGCTCTCCCAAATGGAGTTGCCAAGAGTCAAATTTCCACTGTCTCTGAATAGTTCTTAGTGTAGGGATCTATTATCCAGTATACACCCCCTATAGAATTCAAGTTAGTTCGACAGTGGGGCCCAGAGGTGATAGGTTTCTGGTTATCAGAGCAATTCAATATAGATTATAGAACATAGAATAATAGATTTGGAAGGGACCTTGGAGGTCTAGTCCAATACCTTGCTCAAACAGGAGCAAGGGGTCGATCTATTTTCCAAAGCACCTGAGAGCAAGACAAGGAGCAATCAAAGCTTAAAAAATAAATCAAACTTAGAATTAAGGAGAAATTTCCTATCAGTGAGAACTAGTGAAACAGCACACACAAGTGTGTGGAGCACACACTTGTGGAGGTTTTTAAGAAGAAATTGAACAGTCACTTGTGCGGGATGCTATTGGGTCTTCTGTCTTGAGCAGGGGTTTGACTAGAAATCCTCCAAGGTCCCTTCCAACTGTAATTTTGTAAGAACAAGTTGTGTAATTCACTGTTTTGTGATTATATGGCACAGAAGTAAAGGCAGGTGCCTTTATTGATCCATCTCCATGCTACTAGCATATTGGATTTAAGCAACTGCCATATTACACCAAATACCTAGCTTATGTTAGATGTCGGGGGGGGGGTATTTATTTTCCTGGATACTGCTTTGACATTCTGCCTTGATATACTTTTGCATCAAGTTGCTGAAGCAGAGCTTGAGGGGATTTTGTTGTCTGATCATCACTGAAACTGTCAAACCTATAAAACTACTTTTGGTCATAGCCATCTTTCTTTTTCATTTTTCGGCTTGCCACAACTTTGGGGGGGAGAGAAAATGCATTTTTCTGTTCCAGACAAAACAATAACTTTCTTATGGAAACCAAGGTCAAATCGCTCAAGTGTTTGATGGGCTAGAATTACTGTTAGAGAGCCCGCCAAAGGTGTTAATTGGAGATTTATTACATATTTGATGGCTGGGGAGTATAATTTTACTTTATAACCTTTTGGAGGGGGAACCTTCCAATCTTGGTTTCACCTTTGTTTGTGCTGATATTATGTAGCCATTAAAATTGTTCTTTGAGGAAAACAAATGCCTCAGAGTGTTTTGGGTTTTTTTTTTTGGTCTCATCTATCAGAACCATGACAGAAGCATTGTTCCAGAATGTGGTGATGGAAGGATTGTTCTCCATTATGATCTTTGGTGTTGGCATTCTCTAAGGAGGTCAGCTCATGCCTGTGTTCTTAAACTATAGTTTAAATCTGTTTTGCTAGTCATTAAAACTAGCTAATATCAGTAGAATCTGCCTAATCCATGCATGCCCACAGAGTGACAGCCAAAGGAAAAGGGCCTAGAGGCAATCTTTTTTAATGGCCATTAAGCATGTACCCTTAGAGGTATGCCTGACACCTTTCCTCTTGATCTTCCATAAGGCAGTAAATACAGTGTTTTAAAACAAGCTTTGGAGGGTTGACTGATTTGTGAACTCTTGATTCATATATATAAAAGTTACCTGTAGAAGTAATTTGAACTGTGTGATACAGAAGTACTTGTAAATATATAAACATACAGCATCAATGCTGATGTTTATTTTCTAACAGGTTAGAACAGTGATGGTGAACCTTTTAGAGACCGAGTGCCCAAACTGCAACCCAAAACCCACTTATGCATCGTCGGGTGCCGGGTGGGTGTGGCCCATTGGCTGGGTGTGGCCCATTGGCTGGGAGTGGCTGCGGTGGTAATGGCAGACTGGGTGGGACTAAAAAGTTCAATCAATCAATTCCAACTTTGCAAGACCTTTTTTTTACCCGCAAGAAGTTGAAATTGACTGATTGATTGAACCTTTTTTTTTTTACATACGGCGGCGGAGGCCTAAAGCGAAAAGGTTTTATAAAACCCAGCTGAAGGCCTAGGACTTGACTCAGTGTAGACTCTCTAATTTAAACATACTGTTAGTCTCAGATTTGAGTCACCTAAACAGATTTCTAAATATATAATTTTCAGGTTTATGTGTATGTATGAAAGGAAATGTTTTTAACATACCGGTATGTCTGATTAAGGGGTGGGAGGTTTTGAGTCTTCTAGTATAAGATCCAGACAATTTAATTCCAATAGATCTCTTGCCATAAGAATATAAATGAACAAGATCATAGCATCCAGTTTTGTTCATTACTTCTTTACTACCATTTTTTTAAACCTACCAATTAGGGTCTGTTGTGGGTGTCTCACGACTGGATGATGACATATCAGAGGATGATGAAGCACAAGCAGGCCCCTCTGGGTATTTTCCCCTCCCGGCAGCCGAGTCAGACAATGAGGAGCTTTGTATGCATTCTGAATCAGACTCTCAAAATGATGAGTCATATTTAGAACAAGAAGATAAATGGATTGATCCGAGGTTCCGAAGGTTTGATAAGCGAAGGTGTCAGTTAACTGGAAAAAGGAAGTAATGGGGGGAAGTGACGTATCGGACACTATATTAGAAGGGGAAAGGGAGACTACGCCCTTGTCACGAGCAACGTTAATCAAGGAGAGGCTTGAAAACTTTTGCAGTGCGTTGGAATTCTGGTGTTTTGAAAACCTACCGAAGAATAATGAGGTCTTGGACAATGTGATAAAGAAAGAGTAAGTTAATTGGGAAGTAGGAGGAGGAGAGCATGTTTATCTAAATGTAAATAGATCTGATTTGGTCGTTCCGGCCAACAAAAAATGCCAGCAGCTTGCTTTGAAATGAATCCTTTTGAAATGTGTTAAATAAACCTCTTAAAGACATATTTACGTGGATTTTAATGAGCTGAGAGAGGCCAGACATAACAGATTGCTCGTGACCTAAAAAACAAAAAAAGACGAAAATTAGTCCGAGCTTTCAGTGACGTCATGGAGGAACTCCTCGCTGATAACCCGGCTCTGCATCTATTAGTTCAAACTCTCCAGCAACAAATTGGACATTTGCAACAGCAGATTCAAGCCGCAGGAGCCCCAGCTCCAGCCCCCCCTCCCAGACGAAACATGCTATTTAGCCTTGCCTGATAAGTTTACTGGAGAGCGTAGTAAATTTCCAGCTTTTTTAAACCAATGCAAAACATTCATTGCCTCAACTCCAGCAGATTTCCAGCTTGATGAAACGAAAGTAGCGTTCATTTTAAGTTTACTCTCTGGGCCAGCTGCTGATTGGTCGTCTCCTCTGATAGACGGACAAGATCCTGTTCTGCGCAATTATGCAGGATTCTGCCAGCTGATGGAAAGAGAATTTGTTGACCCCCTTCGTAGACAAAATGCCACCCGGCGGATACGAGAGCTACGTCAAGGATCGCACTGCGTAGCGGAATATATATCAGATTTTCGCCGCCTAGCTCAAGAAATTAATTGGAATGAGGAGGCTCTCATGGAAATCTTTCAAGATGGCCTGTCTTCCCAGATCTTGAATGGATTGAAAACTACTGTAATACCCGCGACCCTGGATGCATTATACCAACATTGTTTGGCTATGGAGGCGCAAACGCAAGCCATGGATGCCCGCCTGGTCAAACAGATGGTTCCAGTCACCGGAAGTGCCAAGCCAGTTCCTGCACCACGCAGAGGATTCCAGACCCTACCTATCACCCCACCCATCCCGGCACCCAGACGTATTTTCCAAACATGGCCGGCTTACACTGAGAGGCGCCCTGCACCCATGAGCAGAGATGAGCCCATGGATCTTGGTGCAGCCAGATCTCGTTTGACCGAGGCTGAGAAGGCAAGACGGAGAGCTGAGGGCTTGTGCCTGTACTGTGGAGAGATGGGTCACTTCGTCATGGCCTGCCCCCAGAAAAGACGTGGTACGGCAGGTCCTACTCCTGTTCCAGCTCGGCCTCCCACTCAGCAGTTTCAAGCCACCTTGCCGGGAAACGGCCAGAGCCCGGCCTAATGGAAACATTGGGTCGGGCAGGCGCCAAACCCAGTTCCAGTTCCGCAGACAACGACCCCGGTCCTCCGAGACATCTGATCCTAGCAACCAATATACTTCTGGGAAATCATGCCCAGGGCATTCCGGCCCACGCCTTGTTGGATTCTGGAGCCACCACCAATTTCATGAATGAAGCTTTCGCTCGTCAGCATGCCATACCTTTGTGCTCCGTGAAGCCGCCTATGTTGGTTGAGACAATCGATGGTCATGAGTTGTTATCTGGACCGATCAAGTTTATGACCCAGCCCATACGCCTGGTCATAGGACAACATGAAGAAGCCATCCAATTCTATGTTACCAAGGGACTTCATTTCCCCTTAGTTCTCGGCGTAGCCTGGTTGAGAACCCATGATCCTTGTGTGGTGTGGTCCCAGAACTTTGTTTCATTTCCCAGTTTGCAATGCGTAGACCACGTACGCCAAGTTTGTGCAGCCCAGCTACCATCCCACCCTGACATCACCTTGCCGGCCGATCTAGCGGACTTTGCAGATATATTCAATGAGAAAGAGGCAGACCAATTGCCTCCGCATAGACCATATGACTGTGCCATTGATTTGCTACCAAATGCCAAGCTTCCAAGGGGACGCCTTTACTCCATGTCAGAACCCGAGTTGGCCGCATTGAAAGACTTTGTGGACAAAAACCTGGCCAGGGGTTTCATTCGTCCCTCTTCCTCGCCTTTGTCAGCTCCTGTGTTATTCGTGAAGAAGAAAACCGGAGATTTACGCCTATGCTGTGACTATCGCAAGCTCAATGCCATCACGGTGCGCAACCGGTACCCTCTGCCTTTGATTCCTGATCTCATGGACCTTCTCCGATCAGCGACCATCTTCACCAAGATAGATTTAAGGGGTGCTTACAACCTGGTTCGCATTCGAGAGGGGGACGAGTGGAAGACCGCGTTTGGAACCAGGTATGGTCATTTTGAATATACCGTCATGCCCTTTGGACTCACCAATGCTCCGGCCGTCTTTCAGCATTTCATGAATGACATCTTCCGGGATTTATTAGATCAATTTGTGGTGGTTTACCTCGATGACATCCTGATTTATTCCCCGTCACGAGCCACTCATCTTCAGCATCTCCGGCGAGTTTTGCAACGCTTGAGAGAGCATCACCTTTACGCCAAGTTAGAGAAATGTCAATTCTATCAAACCACCATTGAGTTTCTGGGACATGTGATTTCTCCACAAGGCATCGCCATGGACCCTGGCAAGGTTGAGGCCTTGCAAACCTGGCAACCACCATGTAAAGCAAAAGATGTCCAAAGACTTTTGGGATTTGCGAACTATTACAGGATATTTATTCCGAGATTTTCTGCCTTGACTGCGCCCCTTACTCGACTGTTACGGAAAGGCGTTAAGTTCCAGTGGGGCGATGCCGAGCAACAGGCGTTTCAGACCCTCAAAAAGGCTTTTGTTCAGGAACCCATTCTCAAGTATCCAGATCCTTGTCGTCCCTTTGTAGTGGAGGCTGACGCCTCAGATGTTGCAGTAGGGGCCGTGCTACTTCAAACACGCCAAGATGGCGGCCCCCTGTTCTCGTGTGCTTATTACTCCAGGAAACTGACTCCCTCCGAACGCCATTATACCATTTGGGAAAAGGAACTATTGGCCATCAAGACTGCTTTTGAGACCTGGAGACACCACCTGGAAGGAGCCCGCTACCAAGTTGAAGTTCGGACTGACCATAAAAACTTGGAATTTTTGCAATCTGCCAGGAAATTGAATCAACGTCAAATCCGTTGGTCTTTGTTCTTCGCTCGATTCAACTTCAAAGTCACCTACATTCCGAAAGGGTACAACAAAAGAGCAGATGCCCTGTCCCGTAAACCTGAGTATCTACAGATCAAGGATCCCTTACCGCTTCGAACCATTCTGCCTATCGAATCGATCGCAGCCGTGCATGATCCGGTAGATCTACGATGACAGATTCGGGAAGCGCAACAACTAGATGACTTTGCAATACGGAAGAGACAAGTAGTGGGTCCCGACTCACCTTGGACCTTGTCCGAGGGACTATTACGCTTCCGCAACCTGTTATATGTTCCAGCAGGCCCACTCCGAGGTCTCATCCTGACTCAATGCCATGATAACCCTGCGGCAGGTCATTTTGGTTTCTTTAAGACTCTTCACTTAGTGTCTCGGACTTTTTGGTGGCCC
Organism: Bothrops alternatus; assembly: GCA_034064705.1. NCBI lineage: Eukaryota > Metazoa > Chordata > Lepidosauria > Squamata > Viperidae > Bothrops > Bothrops alternatus. The sequence continues at coordinate 12,094,514 of JARGCV010000085.1, forward strand.
AGACTTCGGCATGATGTGCAATGCTATGTGAATTCCTGTGTGCGGTGCCGTCAGGCAAAACATGCCACAGGAGCCCCTCCGGGATTATTACAGCCTTTACCCATGCCGGAGAGACCCTGGGGAGCTATTTCCATGTACTTCTTGACTTGTCTACCTGTTTCTGCCGGCTACACCGTTGTCTTTGTAGTGGTGGACATGCTGACCAAAATGGCACATTTCATTCCTTGCCGAAGAATACCGACAGCCAAGGTCACTGCTCAGCTGTTCATTCAACATATCTTCCGGCTACACGGTTTGCCTGACAAAATAGTGTCCGACCGAGGAACCCAGTTCACCTCGGAGTTCTGGAGAGAACTCATGTCTGCGCTTCAAGTCCAAGTTAATCTAGCCTCCACGCATCACCCAGAGACTGATGGGGGTACAGAGAAAGTGATTGGCATTCTGGAGCAGTATTTGCGTTGTTTCATCAACGACCAACAGAACGATTGGTCCAAATATCTCTCCGTGGCCGAATTCGCTTTCAACAACTCTCAGCATACTTCCACTCAGACCACCCCGTTTTTTGCCAACTACGGCTATCATCCCAGATTTTTCCCGCTCACGCTCCTTGATTCTCCAGTTCCAGTTGCAGAAGACTATTTAACCGAACTGCAGTCAGTCCACGACATGGTTAAGCAGCACTTGACTAAGGCCAAGGAAGACTACAAGCGGGTTGCAGACCGCTCGCGTCGCGACACGCCGCCGTTAGCTGTTGGAGATCGGGTTTGGCTCTCCACCAAGTACTTGTTTCCAGGGAGAATTCACCGCAAGCTTGATCAACGTTTCCTGGGTCCTTTCCCTGTGGAGACGGTCATCAATCCGGTGACCTATCGTTTGACTTTGCCTAGGTCTCTTCGTGTACATCCCGTGTTTCATCGCTCCTTGCTTTTTCCTGTCAACCCTGATTCTCCGCTTCGACCTCCTGATCCGGGCCCGACAGCTCGCCGTGCTCACGTTCCCGTTTCCCGGTTGGAGGTGTCCGGCATCCGAGATTCCCGATGGCTCAACGACCGCTTCCAATATTTGGTTGATTGGACCGGGGGTGGGCCCGCCGCTGGCTCTTGGGTAGATGCTCAGGATATTGAGGCTCCTGAGTTAATGTGGGATTTTCATACTGCGTTTCCCTCCAAACCACATCCCATACGACGGCCCCCGGGGGAGGGGCCTGCGGGGGGGGATAGTGTTGTGGGTGTCTCACGACTGGATGATGACATATCAGAGGATGATGAAGCACAAGCAGGCCCCTCTGGGTATTTTCCCCTCCCGGCAGCCGAGTCAGACAATGAGGAGCTTTGTATGCATTCTGAATCAGACTCTCAAAATGATGAGTCAGATTTAGAACAAGAAGATAAATGGATTGATCCGAGGTTCCGAAGGTTTGATAAGCGAAGGTGTCAGTTAACTGGAAAAAGGAAGTAATGGGGGGAAGTGACGTATCGGACACTATATTAGAAGGGGAAAGGGAGACTACGCCCTTGTCACGAGCAACATTAATCAAGGAGAGGCTTGAAAACTTTTGCAGTGCGTTGGAATTCTGGTGTTTTGAAAACCTACCGAAGAATAATGAGGTCTTGGACAATGTGATAAAGAAAGAGTAAGTTAATTGGGAAGTAGGAGGAGGAGAGCATGTTTATCTAAATGTAAATAGATCTGATTTGGTCGTTCCGGCCAACAAAAAAATGCCAGCAGCTTGTTTTGAAATGAATCCTTTTGAAATGTGTTAAATAAACCTCTTAAAGACATATTTACGTGGATTTTAATGAGCTGAGAGAGGCCAGACATAACAGGGTCAGACCCTTTTTAGCATGCTTCTGTAAACCTTGTTCCCTTTTCTATCCCTAAGTATATTCTTAGTCCAGTGACATACTACAACCCAGCCTCTCAATTGACTCATGTATAGTTTCTGGCTAGTCCTCAACCAATTTTATACAACAGACATTTCTCCACATTTGATTTCATTTAGTCTGCTTCTAGATAATTACACAGTATATTCTGTTTACCTGCAATTTAACATTTGTATTTGAACAAACTATATTTTATTGATATGCCAGTTCTCTTTCCCAAAACAATTGTTGGGATATTTTACTACTTCTGTAATTTCTGGCAAATAACTACTATGAGTAACAATGCTTACACATGAATTATTAGATATAGGTATAGCAATAACAATAGCACTTGGACTTATATATCACTTCATAGCACTTTAAGTCCTATCTAAGCATTTTACAGAGTCAGTATATTGCCCCCAACAATCTGGATGCTCATTTTATCGACCTCAGAAAGGATGGAAGTTTGAGTCAACCAGGAACTGGTCAGGATCAAACTCCCAGCAATGGGCAAAATTAGCCTGCAATACTGCATTCTAATATATTATATTTACTAATATATATATTTACTAACTTCTTTTAATACCAATGTTAAAGATTCTGTGACATGAGTACATTAGCATGAAATATATGCTTTGTTTTGTCAGATTTTTGTATTTTATATTTTTATACTCATTCAAGGATTTGTACAATAACATTCTGAACTAATGTCTGAATAAAGATAGGAATGATTGTAGCTTTAGATAGTTGTAGTCCAGTCTCAAAATACTGTAACTCAGCTGAACTCAAAGTTGCAAGTACCGTAACAGTGATCCAACATTAACAACAAAAGGGTGTTTGTTTTCCAGCCAGAAAGCTTGGGGGGGGGTAAGGAATTGCCTTTGACGATGGGATTTTGAGTCCTTGACATTATTTCAGATTGTTGGGTAGTAGCTATCATGGTTCTGATCAATAAAACCAAATAAATCAGAACTCCGAGGCAGGAAAGTTCCTCATAGAACATGTTTATTGGATACAGTCATAAAAGAGCCAAGACCACGAAGCGGGAACTGAGCCAGCCCTCCCAGCAGACCAGCTTCAGGGTGGAAACCTAGATTTTTCGGACCTGCAAAATGTCCCAAAAGCAAAGGCAAACAGAACACGATTCAAACGGAGCATTGTTCGCAGGCAAGGCAAACAGAACATGATTCCATGAAACTTGAGTCCTTTGCAAATGGTTGCCTTCAGCAAGCAGCATCGCCCACACCGTCCCTTTTTTATTATGCCCCAAGGTGTGGCTTCTCAATGCCTTCTCCTTTGCCCTTGGAGCCGCCTCATTGCGAAGGAAGCGAAGGAGACGAAGGAGACGAAGGAAACGCAGGCAGAGACGAGGCTGTAGGGCCGGACTGCGTGTAGGGTTGGGAAGAAATCCTTACAAGCCTGCATTGCCGGGTCTTCTTGTTTCTAATGCTAGATCTCTTCCTAATAAGATTGTGGAGTTGGGACTTGTTATCTACTTGCAGAAAAATATTCGGGACTGCTGTGTCATGGTCTTTACAGAGATGTGGCTTGACCCTAATACTACTCCAGGAGAGGCTACTGAATTATCAGGATGCTCAGTGTATTGAGCAGATAGAACTATGGTCTCTGGGAAGAACAGGAGGAGGGGGACTTTGTGTTTACATAAATAATAACTGGAGCACAAATGTTAAAGTGATTGACACTCACTGTTCTCCTGATTTGGAATTTTTTGCAGTGAAGTGCGGCCCCTTTTATCTGCCTCGTGAGTTTAATATTGTGATAATAACTGTAGTATATACACCCCCTGATGCTAACATAACCGTGGCCATGAATTATCTATTAACTACCATTTACAAACAGCAGCAGGCCTACTCGGGTGGAGTGTTGGTGGCTGTAGGTGATTTCAATCAAGCCAACTTTGGGACGTTGGGTTCAACAGCTACTGTTTTTACAACTACTCCTTCTGTGGGTTTTGGCTCTGGACTTTTTAGCTCAAAGCCTACCACAGGTTCTATCTTAGGAGGGACTAATACAGGAACAGCTACAACTATTGCGGCAGGATTTACAGCTACAGCTACTGTTTTTACAACTACTGCTTTTACAACTACTCCTACCGAGGGCTTTGGTTTTGGACCTTTTAGTTCAAAGCCTACTATACGTTCTATCTTAGGAGGGACTACTTCTGCTTCTACAATTACTCCTGCTTTTACAACTACTCCTGCTTTTATAACTACTCCTGTTTTTACAACTATTACTGTTTTTACAATTTGAGTTGTTCTTGAGCTGTTTTTTTAACTGTTGTTTGTCCAAATTTTAAATAGTTAACTTGTTTAATACCATTTTAAATTGAATTGTTAGATGCTGAATGATGTGGGGGGGATTGAATGTTTGTGGAATGAATCGGGTTGAATGGATGGTTAGCTTATTGTTTTAAATTGTTTGTTTAAAGGGTAGTTTTTTGTGGGTGGGATAAATTGATATGGATGGAGTTGTGGTTGAGTGGAATGAATGGGATGGACTGGCTAGCCTGCCTGGCGCGGCAGAGGCGGAGGGGGAGGGGGGCGCTGGCTCTGGGGTGATAGAGGGCCAAAGTATACCGGTCTTGCTGGGGAGAGGCAGATATGGCGTGGGCCACAGGGTAGGCCATTCCCGGGGAACAAGAGCTCGCTGTTTAAAAGCGATCCCTTGCTCTGACCCTGTGACCCAGCCCGAAGTACTGGTGATGGGGGAAATCCGGACCCTGGGCTCAGGCTGTTGCTGCTCAATGCCAGGTCGGTTGTAAATAAAGCTCCCCTCATCCATGATCTTCTCCTGGATGAGGAGGCCAACCTCGCATGTGTGACCGAGACCTGGCTGGGCCCGGAGGGAGGAGTTCCTCTCTCTGAAATGTGTCCAGCCGGGTTTCAGGTATGGCACCAGCCACGACCCCAGGGAAGGGGGGGAGGAGTGGCTATTATAGCCAAGAAGACCTTTAGCCTACGCAGGCTTGCTGTTTCTGAGATTGCGGGTTGTGAGTTGCTCCTTGTGAAGTTGGACCTAGGGGTTCAGGTGGGCTTGTTGCTCGCGTACCTGCCTCCCAGCTGCGTGTCAACAGTCCTGCCTGTGCTACTTGAGGAGGTTGCTGGGCTGGCGGTTGAGTTCCCCAGGCTTGTTGTCTTGGGGGACTTAAATCTTCCGTCGCTCGGCGAATCCTCTGGGTTGGCGCAGGAGTTCATGGCCACCATGGCAACCATGAACCTGACTCAGGTAGTTCAGGGTCCGACTCACGAGAGGGGACACACTCCAAACATGGTATTCCTCTCAGAACAGTTGAGCAATGATCTGAATTTAAGGGGCTTAGATATTTCGCCTATGTCATGGTCAGATCATTTTCTACTACAGCTTGTTTTTAAGGCTCCACTCCTCCCCTGCAGGGAGGCGGAACCGATTAGGTGGTTCCGCCCCAGGCGTCTGATGGATCCAGAGAGTTTTCAGAGGACGCTTGGGGAAATACCGGATTCCCTCATTCACAGTTCGGCAGAGTCCCTGGTTATGGCCTGGAATATGGCTGCGAAGGGGGCTCTTGACCGGATTGCGCCGCAGCGACCTCTCTGTGGTAGCAGACCCAGGAGATCTCCTTGGTTTACTGAGGAACTCAGGGGGATGAAGCTCCAGAAGAGACGCCTAGAGAAGCGATGGAGGAAAAGTAAATCTGTATCTGACCGAACACTTGTAAGATCTTATATCAAGACTTATCAGGTGGCGCTCAAGGCGGCAAGATGCGCGTATCATTCCGCCTTGATTGCATCTGCGGAATCCCGCCCAGCCGCCCTGTTCAGGGTAACTCGCTCCCTCCTTAATCGGGGGGGGTGTTGATGCACGGTAGTGCTGAGGACTTTAATAAGTTTTTCGCGGATAAAATCGTCCAGATTCGGATGGACCTTGACTCCAATTGGAATGCAGTATCGGCCGATAATGATTCAGTCGAGATGACAGGGACTTGTCTTGATCCTGTTGTGTGGGAGGAGTTTGACCTGGTAGCACCTGATGAAGTCGACAAGGCCATTGGAGCTGTGAGCTCCGCCACCTGTTTATTGGACCTGTGCCCCTCCTGGCTGGTTTCGACCAGCAGGGAGGTGATGCGGGGCTGGGTTCAGGAGATTGTCAACGCTTCTTTGAGGGAGGAGTCCTTTCTGGCTCCCTGCAAGGAGGCAATTGTGCGCCCCCTCCTCAAGAAGCCTTCCCTGGACCCAGCTGTTTTAAACAACTACCGTCCTGTCTCCAATCTTCCCTTTATAGGGAAGGTTGTTGAGAAGGTGGTGTCACTGCAGCTCCAACGGTCCTTGGATGAGGCCGATTATCTGGGCCCTCAACAGTCAGGATTCAGGCTCGGCTACTCCACGGAAACTGCTTTGGTCGCGCTGACGGATGATCTCTGGCGGGCCCGGGATAAGGGATTATCCACTATCCTGGTGCTACTTGACCTCTCAGCAGCTTTCGATACCATTGACCATGGTATCCTTCTGCACCGACTGGAGGGGTTGGGGGTTGGGGGCACTGTTTTGCGGTGGTTCACCTCCTACCTCACTGGTCGGTTGCAGTCGGTGTTGGCAGGGGGTCAGAGGTCGACCCCTAGGTTCCTCCCTTGTGGGGTCCCTCAGGAATCGGTCCGCTCCCCTCTGCTGTTTAATATCTACATGAAACCGCTGGGTGAGATCATCCGACAACATGGGGTGAGATATCATCAGTATGCTGATGATACCCAGCTTTACATCTCCACCCCGTGTCATTTCAGTGAAGCAGCGGAAGTGATGTGCCGATGTCTGGAGGCTGTTAGGGTTTGGATGGGTGCCAACAGGCTCAAACTCAAGCCCGACAAGACGGAGTGGCTATGGGTTCTGCCTCCCAAAGATATTTCAATCTATCCGTCCATTAGCCTGGGGGGGAGCTTTTGACCCCCTCGGAGAAGGTTCGCAACTTGGGCGTCCTCCTCGATCCACAGCTAAATTTGGAATATCATCTTTTGGCTGTGGCGAGGAGGACATTTGCCCAGGTTCGCCTGGTGCACCAGTTGCGGCCCTATTTGGACCGGGAGTCTCTTCTCACAGTCACTCATGCTCTTATCACCTCGAGGTTCAATTACTGCAATGCTCTCTACATGGGGCTACCTTTGAAAAATGTTCGGAGACTTCAGGTAATGCAGAATGCAGCCGCGCGAGCAGTGTTGGGCTTGCCTAGAAATGCCCACATTTCGGCATCACTCCGTGAGCTGCATTGGCTGCCAATTGGTCTCCGAACCCAATTCAAAGTGTTGGTTATGACCTATAAAGCCCTACATGGCATCGGACCAGGTTATTTACGGGACCGTCTGCTGCCTCATGAATCCCAGCGGCCGGTTAGGGCCCACAGAGTGGGCCTTCTCCAGGTCCCGTCAGCCAGACAGTGTCGCCTGGCGGAGCCTAGGGGAAGAGCCTTCTCTGTTGCGGCCCCGGCCCTCTGGAACCAACTTCTCCCGGAGATCCGTGTCGCCCCCACCCTCTCCGCCTTTCGTAAATTGCTTAAAACACACTTTTGCCGGCAGGCCTGGGGCAGCTAACATCTTGCCCCTAGCCAGTGTATCTTCGTGGAATAATTGGTTTCTTTTTTTTTTAACTTAAGGTTTTTTTTTAACTTAAGGGTTTTTTATATGTATATAATGTAATTTCTATCATGCTGTGAGCCGCCCTGAGTTCTCCGGAATAGGGCGGCATAGAAATTAAATAAATAAATAAATAAATACATACATAATATCGGCACATTCAAAAGTGAAAACAGATCTAAACTTTCCATCGAAGAATCAAAGTAATACAATGTAAGAATTCCCACCCGTCTATTCATACTACCCAATAGAACACCTTGGCGGACTTTCTGACTTAACAATCCCCCTCCTTCCCTACGGTATGGGAATGACCTTGGTTCCCACGGGAATTGCTCATATTTAGACTACTAGAAATACTATCTTCCCCCTTCCCTTCATGTGGCAACCTAGAACAAAAAAAATGGCTGCAGCCAGGTTTGTTGTAGAGGTGACAGTCGGACTCCCCTAAGAAGAAAGAAAGTCCTGCGAAAGAAGCAGAAGCACAAGTTAGGAATCCTCCTTAGGTTTTTGAGGATGTTTATCATAGAATTTCTGTATTAATCTTTCTGCCTTCACATCCCCGCTCTTCATTGAAGTAGTTTCTGATAAAGGATACCCTTTCCACTGCACTAGGTACTGTAATTTCCTTTTATACAGCCTGGAATCAAGAATGTGTTTTATTTCATAAATGATTCTCATCCTCCACCATAATGGGCCCTGGAGCTTTTTTCGGAATAGACCTCAACATAGATTCTGAGACTGATTTTAACAAACTGCAGTGGAAAATGGGGTGAACTTTTCCTAACAGCTGTGGGAGTTTTAAATTAACAATGACAGAATTAATAATTCTGACTATTCCCATAGGAAGGACTGAGGAATTTAGGTCATAATTTCTTACTAGGTAGCTTCAACCTCAGATATTTAGTAGATAGGTAAACTTTCTCTCCTACACAAAACAGTCTCTGGGGAGATAGATGCTTATCGGCTTGCTCCTTGTATACTTTGGTAGCTTGAGACAAGGCTCGCTTAATGTTTACCCAAACACTCTGCAGGGATGTCACCCACTGACTTAAAGTCAGTGGGAGGGGGGTTCCTGTGGGTACTCGGGCATAGGAACAAATTCCCTGCCAGTTGCTATCTTAAATGGGGTTAGACCGGTGCTGCTATGAATGGTATGATTGTATGAATGCTGTGGATATAATTTACTTGGACTTTAGTAAGGCATTTGATAAAGTAGATCACAACCTACTACTTGATAAGATAGAAAAATGTGGGTTAGACAGCATCACCACCAGATGGATCCGTAGCTGCCTGACAGGCCGTACTCAGTGTGTGGTCCTCAATGGAACCGCATCTACATGGAGGGAAGTGTGTAGTGGGGTGCCCCAGGGCTCTATTCTGGGCCCAGTCCTCTTCAACCTCTTCATCAACGATTTAGATGAGGGGATAGATGGGAAACCATTAAATTTGCAGATGACACCAAGCTGGCAGGAATAGCCAACACTCCAGAAGACAGGCTTAAGATGAGGATCTGGACAGACTTGAACACTGGGCGCTATCTAACAAAATGAAATTCAATGGTGAAAAAAGTAAGGTTCTACATTTAGGGAAGAAAAACCAAATGCACAGGTATAGTATAGGGGGTACTTTGCTCAATAGTAGTAACTGTGAGAGGGACCTCGGAGTCCTAGTGGACAATCACTTAAATATGAGCCAACAGTGTGCTGCAGCTGCCAACAAGGCCAACAGAGTGCTATGCTGCATTAACAGAGGAATAGAATCAAGATCACGTGAAGTATTAATACCACTTTATAATGCCTTGGTAAGGCCACACTTGGAATACTGCATCCAGTTTTGATCACCATGGTGTAAAAAAGATTTTGAGACTCTAGAAAGAATACAGAGAAGAGAAACAAAGATGATTAGAGGACTGGAGACTAAAGCATATAAGGAACGGCTGCTGGAATTGGGTATGTCTAGTTTAATGAAGAGAAGGACAAGGGGGTATATGATAGCACTGTTCCAATATCTCGGGCTGCCACAAAGAAGAGGGAGTCAAGCTATTTTCCAAGGTGCCTGAAGGCAGGACAAGAAGTAATGGATGGAAACTAATCAAGGAGAGAAGCAACCTAGAACTAAGGAGAAACTTCCTGACAGTTAAAACAATTAACCAGTGGAACAACCTGCCTCCAGAAGCTGTAAATGCTCCAACACTGGAAGTTTTTAAGAAGAGACTGGGCGGCCATTTGTCTGAAATGATATAGGGTTTCCTGCCTGAGCAGCGGGTTGGACCACATGACCTCCAAGGTCCCTTCCAACTTTACTACTACTACTACTGCTACTACTACTACTACTACTACTACTATTATTATTATTATTATTATTACTACTACTACTACTTCAGCAAAAGATAGAAGGTCTGCCCAATTACTCTGTTTATAGTTGACATAGCATCTGAGATACTGTTCTCCCATTGTGTTCATACATTCAGCCGATCCATTTGTGCTCAGATGAAAAGCAGAGGAGGGTCAACCCAATCAGTTTTACAAACTCCCTCCAGAACTTGGCAGTGAATTGAACTCCCCTGTGTGATATAATCCGTTTTGGTGCTCCACGCTTCAAAAATAGCTTGGTGAACTTCTAGGCTGAAGGAAGTCCCGGGCAAGCAATGAAGTGAGTCTGCTTCGAAGAAAGGTCTATGACAGTCCAAATTATAGTATTTCTGTTGCTTTCGTGCAGCTCTACAATAAAATCCATTGCTTTTTCTTCCCAGGTTGGGAAGGATCAGCCACTTGCTGCAATAATCCAGGTCGTTTTCCAGATCTTTTTCATGGCAGCACAAGTTGCACAACTCTTTACATAACTTTCGGTGTCTTTCTTCATCTCTGGCCACCAGAGCTGCCGCCTCACTAAATGTAGAGTTTTCAGGAACCCAAAGTGGCTAGCTTGTTTAACATCATGTCTCTGCTGGAAGGCTTGGAGTCGTAGAGCACTAGGGAGATACAACTTAGACCCCTTCCATGCTAATCCATCTGGATAGGTCAACAGTTGTCTGTTATCAATGAATCGTGTCCATATTCAGTCCATCTTTGAGTCTCTGAATCAAGCGGCTATCAGACTCGCTAGATTGTCCCTGTAATGGATCCCTAGTGGTTACTTGAGAGTCTTTTTGCTGTAACGGAATAATTATGTTAATCTCTTCTTCACAGTGGCTTTTGTACTGGGGCATTCTGGAGAGTGTGTCAGCCAGAAAGTTCTTTCCCCCCCCCCGGAATGTACTTCAAGGTAAACTTAAAACGGTTGAAATTGTGCCCATCAGACCTGTTTCATAGATAACTTCCATGGAGTTATTAGTGGCTCTAAATTGTTATGATCAGTCCATACCTCGAAAGCAATTTTGCTCCCCTCTAGAAAATGCCACCATGTGAGTAATGCCCATCTTACTGCAAAAGCTTCCTTTTCCCATATCGCCCATCACCTTTGTCTGTAAGTTTCTTTGAGGTGTAGGTTCCTGGTTGTAGGTCTTCTTTGTCATTTCTCTGTAGGAAGGAGCATGGCACCTACTGCAATATCACTTGCATCAGCCTGGATGATGAATTGCTTTTTGGATTTGGAATGCTTGAGGATTGGTTCCTCCGCAAATAGACTTTTTAGCTGTTCGAGTGCCCCTTGGCATTCCATGGTCCATTTCAAAGATTGACCGGGGCGAGGCCTCCCTCCTCCCTTACCCGTTTTCAGCAATTCAGTGATCAGTAAAGCTATTGCAGCAAAGAAAGAAATGAACTGCCGATAAAAGTTTGCAAAACCTAAAAACACTTTGTAGATGTTTCCTAGTTCTCGGAGGCTGCCATTCTAACACAGCTTTGACTTTGCCAGGGTCCATTTCCACCCCCTCATTGGAAATTGGGTATCCTAAATAGTCAAGGCAGGACTGGTGGAATTCGCATTTAGATAATTTAGCATAGAGGTTTGCCTCTTCAGCACCTCCCGAGCCAATTTCACGTGCCCCTCCGTGGTTTCTGGGTAAATGAGGATGTCATCAAGGTAGACTAACATGTTCTTGTAGAAGTGATCATGCAGCACTTGATTGATTAGCTGCATGAATATGGCGGAAGCACCTTGAAGGCCAAAAGACATCACTTTAAACTGGAAACTTCCTAGGGGGCAATTAAAAGCATTCTCACTTGATAATAATCCTCTTAAATCAAACTTGATAAAGATCTTTCCCCAGGCTAACATGTTCTTCATCAAAGGGAGGGGTTACTATTTTCCACGCTAACCTGTTCAATCGTTTAAAATCCACAGATAACCTCAAAAACCCATCTTCTCCAGCATGATGACTGAAGAATCCACCAATGGGTTATTTCAGTCCTCCTGCCCAATCAGACTAAGTTGTCAAATTGTCACGCCCCTCCTTGACTGGAACCTCCCAGTTTCATCTTAGTCTTTCGCCCATGAGGGTGTGATAATTTGACTCTCAGGCTCTTCAGGCAGGTTAGACAGTTAGAAATTTTTCCCATTAGTGGATTCTTCAATTTGGAGAATTGGAGGCTCCCAGCCTCTGATTAGTTCTTTACAGGGAATTACTTTCCCTAGGTCCTTTAAGCAAGGGGGGAAATAAAGTCTCTTTTCTGCCCTATTCTGGGGGGTGGGGGGTTTTTTCCTCTCCCTATAACCCAGCAGCCAGCTGGGTCTCCTTCCCAGCCCCTTGCTGACCATTGGGGGGTGGCTTCTCTCCTTCGGTAGCTCAGCTGCCAGCTGAGTTTCATTACTAGCCCCTTCTGGCCAAACCATCGCCGGGGCACGGAGATTGCCTCCGTTGGCGCCTTTGCTCACGCGGCCGCTAATTTTAGGGTGCTCAGCCTTTTCATACTTCCTGGCCTGTCGATGCCCAGCCACTCGCGGCCGCCATTTTGAGGCCGTTTGGGCCTTCCAACATTGACAAAGCCTCTTTTGGCCCAGCGGAAGGGAAGAAATCGTTGAACCAGGAGTGCTGCGGGGAAAAGAGAAAGGTCCTCGAATATCCTCTCCCCGGCTGCCTTCAATGACGGAGGCCCCAATAAAGCGCCGTGAGCACAGTCGCGCCTCAAGTGCTTTAGGCGCGAATCAGCCAGCATATCCTTTTAAGCTTAAGGGACCTTAATTCAATAAGTCATTGCTGGGGAGTTTATTCCTACACCGAACCAGGTTCCCTCTCTCCCTTCCCCCCTCCCCCCAGGGTTAGGTGCAACCGCCATTATGTGAGGCATTAGTAGAATTCCAGAAGCTTCTAGAATTGCCTCTCAGTTGCGGATGCCATTTGGTGTAATCTGGTCACTATATGTATGTATGTATATATTTCTTTTGGACTCAATTCTGGTCACAATCTTAGGATTGTCTGGATAGACTGCTCTAATTGAATTAAAGTTTTGCAATCACAACAAGATTTGTGGATCCTTGCCAACTTGCTGCCTAAAGCCCTACTAGGCCCTGCTTGCCTAACATTCCTCACCTTAGCCTCTGCCACTCTGCATCTAGTGGTTGCTTGTCAGGACCTGACCATTGGCACTATTGTGAGATGCGTTTGATTTTGTCACCACTTCGGCCATAGGACTGGCATACAGGTTGCCCTTAGCCCTGGTGACGAGCGCCTTGAGGCGCCTAGCGTGAGTCCAGCTTAGCCAGTAGGCCACTCACGCTAATCCACGTGCAGTCAGTCCCTTCACGGGGGGCAACTGATGTCTCTTGCAGAGCGAGGCAGTTCCAGAGCCTCATCTGGGACACTTCTCAATTGCCATGGCAGACATCACTGAGCCCCAGTCTCTGGATACTGACACTCAATCCGGCGAAATGGATCCAGTTCCAGAGGCGCCTAAGGGAAAGGCCAAGGCGAAGTCCAAATATGGAAAGAAGGCAAGTAAGGCAAGCGACAAACAGGCTGATCGCATGCACATAGCACTGGAGAAGCAATTCTCCCGGGCCCAACACCTGTCAGCTGGGCAAGGACATAGGTCTCCGCTCCCTCCACCTGCAGCTCCTGAGGCAGGAGCGCAACCTCTGGCTTCATCAAGGGTGTGGTCACTGGAGCGTGAGCATCAGCAGGTCTCGATTCAGACCTTTGGTCAGGGAGGGCCATCCCTCTTTGGGAAGGACCTCAAAATGCCAGGCCCCTCCACGGCACCCACAGCGACATTCACACCGTCTGCTGCGGGCCTTCAGCCTCAGCAAGAGCCTTCCTTTGCCGACCAGCTGCAATCATTGATATCACAGGTGGTTCATCAACCCATGGCCTCATCGGGCTATCATCAAACGCCACCCATACCGAGGTCCTCATCAGCACCCACTACCTCATTAAAACCTACATTTGATCGTTCCGGCGTGGTCTCACCATCCCACTCTCCGGATTCTGAAGTTTCCAGCGCTTCGGATTATGAGGAAGGTGCAGACCGGTGGTCGGATTGCGAGGAGCCTCCACAAGACTCCCAGCCCATGGCAGAGCTCTTCAATACATCCCTTTTTCCTTCCTTACTGCGCAGGGCCTGTGCAGCAGGTAAGCTCACCCCCGACCCAGTTCCCACCCCAGAGTCTTCCACTGGTCAAAACACGAATCCCCTGTTCGCTGAACCAGTAGTTAGACACCTACAAATACCCTGTCCCCCCTTATTCCTGAAGAATATTCAGGGACAATGGGAATCACCGGCAGCTCCGCCATCCCAGGGAGCGGCTGAGCGCAAGATTGTGGACATGGCCCAAGCTTTGATGGACTTATTGGAGGTACCCAAAGTGGATGAGTCCCTAGTCCCACTTTTCTCAGCAGCCAGTCTTCCAGCAGATGTTTCTGACGCCCTTAAGGCGAAAGATAAGAAATCTGAACTAGCATTGCGCAAAGTTCACCAGGCATCTGCGTGGACAGCGAAGGCGGCAACCTCCACCTCATTCTTAGCTAGAATCTCCCTTAGCTGGCTTAGACAGCTACAAGACAGAATTCCCCTGGAAGAGGTCAGGGTCCGCCAGGACCTGACCAAACTCATAGCGACCTCTGAGTATATGGCGGATGTCTCCTTATACTCTGCCAAATACTTGGCCCGGGCAATGGATTCCAGTGTAGTTGCTCGGAGGCTATTGCACCTGGGCGTGGTAATAGACACGGACTCTTGCCATGTGTTTCTGTCAGACGAATGGCGCAGGAGCATCAGAGACCAGCATCAGGGTACGCAGGAGCAGGGCAGTGACACTAGCTTTCCTTTCCCAACTCCTGGGGAAGTTGATATCCTGCATAGCGATAGTGCCGTGGGCCCGACTGCATGCCCGGACCCTCCAGTGGTTTCTGCTCCCGTACCAGAGACAACACACCAGTACCTCCAACCAGTTGGTGCGCGTCCCTCGCCAGGTGTGTCTCTCTCTAGACTGGTGGGCATCTTTGGCCACCCGCAAGGGGACTCTTTTCAAGGAGCCTCACCGTATCCTTTTGACCACGGACGCAAGTCTCTTCGGTTCGAGTGCACACCTCCAAACTCAGATTGCTCAGGGACAGTGGTCACAGGCAGACCTGAGGCACGGCATAAATTGGTTAGAGCTCAGAGCGATCCATCTGGCTCTCAAGCATTTCCAAACAGTGATCAAGGGGCAACATGTGCTGCAAACGGACAATGTGGCTGCAAAAACTCATGTGAATCGACAAGGGGGAACTCGATTCAGGTCACTCATGATGGAGGCTCAGGCATTGGGCTCCTGGGCAGAGAGCAACCTGCTTTTCATCAGGGTCGAGCACATCTCGGGAGAGGCGAATCATCAGGCAGACTTCCTCAGCAGGTCGATAGTGGACCACTCGGAGTGGAGGTTACATCTGGATCTCTTCAGGGAGGTCTCGGACAGGTTTGGTCATCCGATCGTGGACCTGTTCGCCTTACCGGAGAACACCCAGCTGCCCAGATTCTTTTCACGCTTCCCCTCTCGGGGAGCAGAGGGGACGGAAGCCCTAAGCAGCCTGTGGCCGCAAGGCCTTTTGTACACCTTTCCCCCACTGCCTCTGCTTCCAGCAGTTGTCAGAAAGGTCCTGGAGGAACAGGCGGAGTTAATCTTTATTGTACCTCACTGGCCCAGAAGACCGTGGTTCGCAGACCTGGTGAGCCTCTCCACCTCAGCTCCATGGCGGATCCCAGTTAACGCAGAGGGATCTACAATATCCAGACCCCCAATGGCTACAATTGGCCACCTGGCACTTGAACGCCTCACCCTGACTAAGGAGTCATATTCGTCAGGGGTGATTGACATGATCCAGGCTGCCAGGAGACTGGTGACTAATCGTATTTACGATCATACTTGGAGGAACATCTGTCACTGGTGTGACAAGAATCATGTGAGTCTGTCCCAGGTAACCATCCCAAGGGTATTAGACTACTTGTTAGAGGGTGTCAACAAGGGGTTGTCGCCCAACACCATTCATAGACAAGTAGCGGCTCTCTCCACGTTGCTTTCCTGGGACTCATTAGAGTCCTTGTTCCAGCACCCTGCGGTCTGCTCCTTCCTTAAAGCAGCAGACCTCCCGTGGTTCATAGATATCCCTCCTAGGAGCTTCCCTGGGTTCTGCAGGCCCTAACTTCCTCACCCTTTGAGCCCATTAGAACCTGTTCCTTGCGATACCTGTCACTCAAGGTCTCCTTCCTGATAGCCATTACCTCTGCCAGGCGCATCTCGGAACTGGCTGCTTTATCGATCAGGAAGGACGTGTGCACGTTTCACGAGGACAGGGTGATTCTTAGATTAGATCCCTCCTTTATCTCTAAGATAAACTCAGTGTTCCATAGATCACAGGAGGTTATTTTTCCAGATTTCTGTCCCCACCTGTCACATGAATTGGAACAGCAATGGCACTCTTTGGATGTGCGTAGAGCCTTGCGCTGTTATATCAAACGCACGGTGGCCTTCTGTAAGTCTGAAGCCCTGTTTGTATCCTTTCAGCCTTCATCCGTGGGGCAAAAGGTATCCGCCTCCACCATAGGTAGGTGGATCAGGGCTTGTATAGCAGGCGTGTATGTCTCACTTGCCCTGTGTGTTCCTAGTCATGTGACGGCATACTCCACCCGCAGTGCTGCCACATCGGCGGCGTGGGCAACTCAAGCATCCATTGAGGACATTTGCAGGCGGCGACATGGTCCTCGCCTTCCCCTTTCATTAGGCATTACCGTCTGGACAAATTTGGCTCAGCTGAGGCTGCATTCGGTAGACGAATCCTCGAACAGGTAGTGCCAGCATCAGGGTTGCAGGCCCCAACTGACTCCCTCCCATAGGAACACCAGGAGCTTTGGTATGTCCCATTGATGGATTCTTCAGTCATCATGCTGGAGAAGGAGCGTTGGCTTACCTGAACGCCTCTTCTCAGCATGATGAAGAATCCACGCCCTCTCCTCTAGAGGTCAGTTAGGTCCATGCCAGGAGCTTGTTTTTTTTCCTTGTACCTGCTCTGAGAGTCATCACGCTGAACTGTTGTCATTGGCTCCACTGTCGATGAAACTGGGAAGTTCCAGTCGAGGGGCGTGACAATTTGACAACTTAGTCTGATTGGGCAGGAGGACTGAAATAACCCATTGGTGGATTCTTCATCATCATGCTGAGAAGAGGCGTTCAGGTAAGCCAACACTCCTTCTCCTTAAATAGCACTGGGGCTGCCACTCACAATTTGGCTGGTTTAGATAAAACCCCTAGCCAGGTTCTTGTCTAGGTACTCCCTCAATTTATCCGTGTGTCTGGGTGTCATGGAATACATCTTAGGCTTTGGAAGTTTAGCCCTGGCAGTATCTCAATAGCGCAATCAATAGTTCGGTGAAGGGGAGATATGTCACAGTCCTCTTCGCTAAAAGCTCTTGCTAGATCCCGGTATTCCATCAGAATGAGTTGGATCCCAGGTGTTCAGTCTGTGGTGGCTCTTAGCAATTCAATTAATTCCCCTCCCCCCTTGGCATCGGTTATTCTCTTGATCTGGCTGGTCTCAGAATGTGGGAGGGGCCCTGTTGCTAGCCTCAAGGTCCTCACCCTGTTCTCCCACTAAATGGTGGGGCGCCACTTATCAAGCCATGCTAGTCCCAGAATCACAGTCTCAGTCATTTTGGGGATAACCACAATGCTGTCCCATCTCTAAGCAGATCAGCTCAGTTACATATGTTGCAGAGGAAGCCCCCATTAAAGAACCATCTGCTTGCTCGAATTTCATTGCTATGGGTAATAGCTTGGCACGAATTCCTAGCTTTAGTATGGTTGGGAGTCTAATCAAGCACTTTGTGCAACCCGAGTCTATTAGGACGTTCAACTCAGTTTGCACCCTAGTCTTTTCACTATAAGCTTGGTGGCAATGGCGAAAGGTAGGTCATCCTCACTGTCATCGTCGCTGTCAAAGGGCGCTGGCAGCTGCAGGTGCTCAGCTGGAGTTCCCTCTCCTTCCTGGGTAGGAGGAGGAAGCTCGACAGCTTGGTCGTGATGCACCCAGTTCAGTCTCTCTTGTTCTTTCTGTGGTGTCTTCTTTAGCTTGGTGATGGTGGCAGGCGAGTTTCTTCCCTGGGGTGCAGGAGCCACGCAATCGATGGGCCGATGGCCCTTTTGCCCACATCTGAAGCACTTGATTTGAGGTCCAGCGGGCACTCGGGTGACACTGGTTGCCAGAGTGGCTGATGGTCATTACCCAAATAGACCCTTTTCCTGGCCTCTTCGTGGGGTCGATTCAGTGGCACTGGGTTTCCGCTGTGGGCCAACTCGATGTCCAGGGTCACAGCCATGCAATACCACTCATGGAGTTGATTGGGAATTCCCTGGTAGATGCAGGTGTGGAACAATTCACAGTCCATCCCCTCCTTGAAATAATGAATTAATGATCGTTCTGGCCATTGTCTGATCCTGCTGGCAATTTTCCGGAATTCCCAGATGTACTCTAGCTGGACGTCTCCTCTGTTTCAGGTTGTGGATCTCTATCTCAGCTTGCAGGGCTTGGTACTCATCCTCGAAGCGAGCTCTCAGCTGGCCCATGAATAGGTTTATATCCCACAATTTTGGCGCTTGCTCATTGTGCAGGCTGGTCATCCATTCCGCTGCTTCTCCCTCTAGGTTTGCTGCCACTGTGTCCACCATCCCAGAATTGTCAGGATATGCACGAGCGAGGTGATTCAGGTGAGCCCACACCTGGTTCAAGAAGAAAGACAACTTCTCTGGATCTCCATCAAACGTGGGCTTGATGGGAGGTGGATCCACTGGCTGTTGGCCCCAGTATGGGGGATGCAAAGCAGGTCGCTGATACTGTAGCGTTGGCTCTGCCACTCTCTGGAATCCCCTCGGCTGGAGTCCAGGGCTTGCAATCCACCGATCTCTCCTGGGATTTCGCCTGGGCACTGGGCTCAATGTCGAGGTTGGTCTGGGTCATGGTGAAGCGGCCTGGGTCATTGCGATCGGGCTTGGACTCCCACAAGGAGGAAGGAGCGTTGTCCACCTGAAATTATGTATCGGGCAACTGGGGCCGCCTCCTTTATGTCGAGGCATTCAAACTTCAAGTTCTCAACTGAGTGGCTGTGGATTACCGTCAGATACCCCCATTCTCCAGATTCAATCCATCCTACTGGCATCTTCACCTTCTTTGACGCGAGTGACAGAAGACTATTGGACAAAATCTGTGGGAATTTGGCTTCGACAGCTTTGGGAGTACTCCTGCGCTGTGGGCTTGCCTCAGCTCAATCAAGGTCCCCGAGGGTTAGAACTTCTTCTTGCTGCCCTAATTCTCTGGCTGGGTCGCCCAGGTCTTCTGCTGAGCTTCTGCCGCCAGTACTCCACTTTCCGCCTGGGCAGTAGCATGTGTCCTGGCAGCTGAAGTCGCACCAAGGCTAGCAGTTGCTTCTTCTTTATTCTCGATTCCGGATTCTTCCCTGAGTCTTTGCCGTCCTCCCAATGGCAGTGGGTAGGCGACGGGCTCAGGACCCCATAGAAAAAGGTTTTATGAGATCTGGTTTAATGTCATGGTTCCAATCAATAAGACCAAATAAATCAGAACTCTGAGGCAGGAAAGTTCCTCAAAGAACATGTTTATTGATACATAATATTGGGACATTCAAAAGTGAAACCAGATCTAAACTTTCTATTCAAGAATCAAAGTAATGTAATGTAACAATTCCCACCCCCTCTATTCATACTACCCAATAGAACACCTTGGCGGGCTTTCTGACTTAACAATTCTTCTCTGTCCCTCCAGCATGGGATTGACCTTGGTTCCCACGAGAGTTGCTCATGTTTAAGCTACCAGAAATACCATTTTCTCCCTCCCCTTCTTTTGGCAACCTAGAATGAAAAGAATGGCTGCAGCTAGGTTCGTTGTAGAGTTGACAGTAGCAGTCCATCCCCTCCAGGAAAAATTGGCTAATCCTTCTTTCCTTTGTCTTTGGCAGACACTTTTTGATACAGCAACTATCTTGTGTTGCCTGATACAGTTTTTAAATGCTTTATTTCTTTTACAGATTTCCTTGGAAAGATTTTGTCATAGGAGGCAAGCTATAGATAAGTGAAGTAAGAACTTTGATAAATGAGGAAATAGATACTTGAAGTGTTTGGCTTTAAAAATTTAAATATATGAATGGAAAACAGCAGGGACTGGATCTTGAATAAATCTGTAACATTTGGGGTAGCAGATTTTAAATTGGAAAACTTATGCTGCACTAAATCAATTGAGTTTTAGCTTTAAGTTAGATTTTAAAGTTTCATTTACTTAAAATTATTATGAGAAATGTGGCTATAAATCACCATTGTAATGAAGATCCTTATATATTCTAAATAAATACTAGCAGTGAGTGTATAATGTGTTGATTTTTAGTATGCACAAAGGCTTTTTATTAGGCATAGGTGAGACGTTGAACTAATTACAAAATCAGATGTTAAACTTATCAAGAGCCATGTTTATTTTTGAATAGATGGTCCTTTGATTGTTTATTAAAGTAATAATTAGGAGGATATAATTAAAATGGGAAGGGGAATCCACTTTTTAAAAAACGAAGTGCCTGCTATGGGCAGTGTCTGCTGCTTGGTCTAGGGTAGTCATAATGGGGGACTTCAACTATCCCCAAATAGATTGGGTAAATTCTTGTTCTACACATGAAAGAGAGACAAGGTTCCTCGACATGTTAGCCGATTATTCCCTTGAGCAGATGGTCATGGAACCTACCAGGGGAAAGGGGATCCTGGACTTGGTTCTAACTAACGCACATTCATGATGTCGTAACCGAGCCCATAGGAACCAGTGATCACAACACAATAACCTTCAACTTAACCATGGATAGCAAATTGTCAGTGAAAACTAACACAGAGACCTTAAACTTTCACAGAGGGAATTTTGACAAAATGAGGAAAATAATAAAGAAGAAACTAAAAGGAACAGTAAAAAAAGTCAAATCCCTCCAAAATGCTTGGAAACTGTTTAAAAATACGTTACAGCAGGCTCAAATAAAATGCATTCCTAAAAGAAGAAAGAGGATTGGAAAGTCCAAGAGGATACCAGTATGGCTTACGAATGAGGTAAAGGAGGTTATTGGAAAGAAGAAAAACTCATTTAAGAAATGGAAGGCTCTTCCTACCGAGGAGAACAGGAGGGATCACAAACTCTGGCAGACCAAATGCAAGGCGATAGTCACGAAAGCCAAGAGCGACTTTGAGGAGCATATAGCCAAGAATATTAAAAATAATAACAAAACCTTTTTTAAGTACATCAGAAGCAGGAACCCAACCAGAAAATCAGTTGGGCCACTTGATGACAATGGTCAGAAGGGGATAATCAGAGAAGACAAGGAGATTGCTGAGAGGCTAAATGACTTCTTTGCCTCCGTTTTCACCGAGGAGGATAGAGAACATTTGCCTGCCACTGAATTAGTTTTCCCAGGGAGGGAAATAGAAGAATTAAACCTGATAGAGATGAACAAGGAAGATGTTCTTGCATGCCTTTCTAAACTAAACGTCAACAAATCGCCGGGTCCAGATGGCATCCACCCTAGAATTCTCAAGGAACTCAAGTGTGAAATTGCTGAACTTCTAGCTAAAATATATAATCTTTCTCTAAGATCAGGCACTGTACCGGAGGATTGGAGGGAAGCAAATATAACCCCGATCTTCAAGAAAGGATCCAGAGGTGATCCAGGAAACTATAGACCAATCAGTCTTACCTCAGTTCCAGGCAAACTGATGGAAACCATTATTAAAGATAAAATTACAGGGCACATAGAAAAACAGGCATTGCTGAAAGAAAATCAACATGGTTTCTGCAAAGGCAAATCATGTCTTACTAACTTGTTAGAATTCTTTTAGGGTGTAAATAAATACATAGATAAAGGGGCCCCAGTTGATATTGTATATCTTGACTTTCAAAAGGCTTTTGACAAAGTTCCTCACCAAGGGCTCCTAAAAAAGCTCTCCAGCCACGGAATTAGAGGACAGGTCTTGTCCTGGATTGGTAACTGGCTAAATTGTAGGAAGCAAAGGGTGGCAATAAATGGACAATTCTCCGGATGGAAAGAAGTGAGAAGTGGTGTACCCCAGGGTTCAGTTTTGGGACCTTTACTTTTTAATTTTTTTCATCAATGATCTGGATGTAGAAGTTAATAGTGAGGTAGCCAAGTTTGCTGATGACACTAAATTGTTCCGGGTTGTGAAAAGTGAAACTGATTGTCGGGATCTCCAGAAGGATCTCTCGAAATTGTGTGAGTGGGCAACAAAGTGGCAAATGCATTTTAACCTAAACAAGTGCAAAGTTATACACATCGGGGCAAAGAACCCCAATTATACTTACCAACTGATGGGGACCAAACTTTCTGAGGCAACCCAAGAAAGGGATCTTGTGGTTTTGGTGGACAGCTCGATGAAGATGTCAACCCAATGCGCAGCAGCAGTAAAAAAAGCAAATTCCATGCTTGGCATGATTAGGAAGGGAATCGAAAATAAGTCAGCAAGTGTTGTATTGCCTCTGTACAGATCGATGGTGAGACCACACTTGGAGTACTGTGTACAGTTCTGGTCACCGCACCTCAAGAAGGATATAACGGAACTGGAAAAGGTGCAAAAAAGGGCAACAAGAATGATCAAGGAAATGGAGCGCCTCCCTTATGAAACCAGATTGCAACGCCTTGGTCTCTTCAGCCTTGAAAGACGGCGTTTAAGGGGTGACTTGATCGAAGTGTATAAAATCATGCATGGGATAGAAAAGGTGGATAGAGAAAAATTCTTTTCTCTATCACACAATACCAGGACAAGGGGGCACTCCCTAAAGCTCATAGCTAAGAAAGTGAGGACAAATAAAGGGAAATATTTCTTCACCCAGAGGGTCGTTGATTTATGGAATTCACTTCCAGAAGGGGTCGTGACAGCTGTCAGCCTTGACAGCTTCAAGGCAGGGCTAGATAGATTCATGGATGCCAAGTGTATCGGTGGTTATTAAAACGGATGTCCATGTGCCGCCTCTATGTTGGCTGAGGCAGGCAGGATTCCCTTGAGTACCATTTGTTGGGGGTCAAGGGAAAGGGAGGGTTTTGCCTTCTCTTTCTGCTCAAGATCCCCATGTACAATTGGTGGGCCACTGTGTGACACAGAATGCTGGACTCGATGGGCTTTGGCCTGATTCAGCATGGCTCTTCTTATGTTCTTATGTTCTTAAGACTATTAGGCTTTGGTATGAAAAGGGAAAAAGGGAGAAGTTGAGATAAGGGAAATTTTGATCACCTAATATAAAATATTTAGAAATCATAAATAACAGTGTTTTTTCTTTTCTTTGAATATTGATGGGAAATTAAAGTTTATGTATAGGCTAAAAAGTATTGATAAATGTAACAAGAGTGTTTTTACTTAGTTGAAAATAAGAATTTTGTTTGCCCAATATGAGATATTTATGTATATTACTGAATTATTGGTTAACCCAGGTAACACTTATAATGGTTTGGACTTATTAGAGGTGATACGGTATTATTAATTAGATGGTTTAATATGGGGGAAAATAGATAGCTTTTAGAAAACAGAACAAGACTATAATCAAATAGATAAGATGTGTATTTAGAATATTAGACTTTGTTATGAAAAGGGAAAAAGAAGTTGAGATAAGAGAAACTTTGGTCACCTAAATATAAAACACTTGGAAATCATAAATAACAAATGTTAATTTGAATATTGATGGGAAATTAAAGCTTGGGGGGGAAGCAATAACAGGACATTGAATAAGCTAAACACTATTGATAATTGTAACAAAGATGTTTTTATTCAGTTGGTAATAATAAGAACTGTATTAGCTTAATATGAGATAGTAGATATTAAGGGAAAAAGAGAGGAAATATTTGATATTGTAACAGGAAGTTCACACTGAAGATTTATGTATGCAATTGAACTATTGATTAGCCCAGTCATCATGTTGCTTTTTAAATACTCAATTGTAAAATGAGAAAATTAATAAAATGTTATAAAAAAAGAAGCTTTGTAAGTTTCCAGTTTCTGTCTTGTTTTTTGCAGCTCATTGCTAAACTTTCTGACCCAAACTTTTTTCTGCAGCTGCTCAAGATAAAAGGATGCAGAGAAAGTTTCTTTGTTTCCTTCTTTCTGTCTTTTCCTCTATCTTCAGCTTGGAGTCAAAGAAAGGTTTTTAAAAGGGATAGAGAAAGGAGGGCAGAGGTCAGGAGTTTAGTTTTAGTTTCCCTCCCAGCTTTTCTTTCTATTTAAGAAATGTGGCTTTCTGGGGGAGAGAGGGAATTAAAGCAAAAAAAAAAAGTTATGGGAAGCTCATCCTGAAGCTGCCACCGTAATGTGTCTGATTTCACAAAGGCTAGCAAGAATCAGGAGAAGTTTGCAGTCTCCTGACAGCCATCTGATCAAAAAGTGCATTTTCTGCAAGGAATTGTCAGAACCCTGAAAATGGCAGCTGCTTTCAGGAGGCATGGGTACCAGGCCGAAGCACTGCAGGGTCTTATCAGGGTGGGATGGGAAGAAAAGAGAGGTAAGGTGGCACTGCAGCATCCCTGCAACCAATTGTAAAGGCAAGTGCTGCAGCCATATAACTTTGAAAGAGGTTGCATGTAGTTTTGAGGGTTCTGTTGTAACTTTGTTTATTAATTTACCTTTCATATCTAGAGGACTACCTGTAGAGGTGTAAGTTCCATATATGGCTCTTCTGGATATTGTTTCTTTCCAAAAGGAAAGAGCCTCGATCTCTTGAAGTATACTGTTCAATGAAGTAGTGGACTGGCCTTACTTGTGTAATAGAAAGCATGCACTACAGAAATATAGCGTCAATGGCTCTAAGCCAATAACAACACTCTGTGAATGTGGAGAGATACAGAGCCCAGCCCATCTGAATGTCAGTGACTACCAGAAACATACTGATAATGACTTATTTTTGGCCAATGACAAATCCAAAAAGATGGCTCCATTCTGGCTGTTTAAAGTTTGATGTAGATATGGATGAAGAAGAAGACTGCAGAAATCTACCTTGAGGATTCAGTGAAAAAATGGGAAATACCCTCCCCAGACTAAAAAACTCAAATCTTCCTATCTCCAAGCCTGACCTGATGAAATGCACATATAAATTTCAGAGTTAAATAGCCCTCCTTATGCCTCCTTTTTCCTTACAGAAGAACAAAGTTGGAAGGGACCTTGTAGGCTATCTAGTCTAATCCCCTGCTCAAGCAGGAGACTATACACAAGGCTCCTTGCCCTCCAACACATTTCTCCTCACCTCGTTTGTCGCAGCCGCAATTTTGGCTGCCGCGAACAAGCCGCAGCGGCCGTTTGGAACTCCAGAGGGGGGGAGCTCCTTGTAAGGCCGTTCCTTCCCATTACGAGTGAGGGGGAAAAAGCTTGCACAGCAGCACGAAGCAGTTTCAGTCCCCTTTTACTGGCAATTGCGATTGGCCCAATTGCTGAAGATCGCGATCCGTTCTGGGTGGCCGCCATCTTGGCCGCGCCCTGTTCTTATCGCCTGAGGGGATTGTTGAGTCTTTTGTCGCATCGAAGCCCACTCCTCTGACGCAGCTGCAATTCGGCCGCTGCTAGCCTGGACTCGCCGGCCTTTTCCGTGTCCGTGGCGTCCCGGCAACCATGATTAATGACAGAGACCTAAGCTTGTCTCGGGATGGAAGCCCCGGCAGAAGCCAGGCCTCCCCTTTTATTACACATCAAAGGTTTCTTCCCACAAATTGTCACCCTATTGATTTACAGCCAATCATAGTACATAGACAGTTAAACAATACACTTTGAAAGTATGACGTCTTTCTCAAGAAACGAAACTTTTCCCAGCTTTTTCCTCCACCCCCCTAGTACAGCTGTCAGCTGACAGCCTGTAAGGGGGGGGGAGAGAGGGAAGCCCATACACACAGAGAAAGGATTTCTTAAAGGAGAATTGGACATTTATCGCAACAGCCCGTCAGCGAAGCCTACTCTGCACTAAGCAACTTGGGCCACTCTGGTGCGGATTTTTGACCTGGCCACCATAAGATTTCAGCGGACTGCGCACCAGTTGGCTGTCACGGCCTCTGCCGCAGTTTGACCCATCCGGCGAGTGTGCTGACATCTCCCTCGTCGCCTCCAAGAGTTCTACGTGCAAACGGGCTATTATCACGCGAGTGATCTTACCATGGCCGTAGACGTGACCAGATCCCAAGGGGACACTGAGTTTACCGGTCAGGTAGCCAGGGGAGCAGTGTACATTTCCCTGCTCCAGCTGCTTTAGCCAACCTGCCAATTGATCCCCTACCAGAGCACCCTCTCAGTACTTCCTGAGATAGCTCCCGTCAGGATGGAGGACTCCACGGTGCTCCAACCCACGGCCAACACTTTCCCATCCACTAGCCAGGAAAGGCACAAATCCACCAAACAGGAGGCGGCAGGCAGGATCAAGGCCAAGGCAACGGCCATTTCCAGGAAGCCTTCCAAATTGGCAGAGAAACAGGCAAGCAGGAGGCACCAGGCCCTGGAGAAGGAGTTCTCCAGAGCGCAGAGGCAGGCCAGGGCAGAGGCGGAGCAAGGGACTCCGGACTTTGACCTTCCGTTGGGGCCTTCAACCTCTACCCAGGGGTATTGTCCCCGCAGGACAATCCCATGACACACACCCCTTCCTCCGTTGCAGGTCACGATATTACCAACCACCCAACTTCATTCACCTCACGGGCCGCACATCTCAGCCCAGAGGCCACCTTTACCCCTATGGCTGCTGGGCTTGGGGGTTGACCCTGAAGGTACCCCTCCTGACGATCACCTTGAGGCCCTGATCTCTCGGACGGTTGACCGGGCTCTTGCTGCAAGGTCTATTGCATGCCCGGGACAGAATCAATGGAACCCGTACCTTCATCTTATTTTTCCCAGTCAGGGCCTCCCAGGTACCATGGTCCCCCCTCACCTTCCCGCTCTTCATATAGCGGGGCTTCTTCTCCAGCGGAATATGACCAGCCAGACATCCCATGGTCGGAGGAGGAGGACCCCCCCTCCAGACCCTTCACCTGGAGGTCTCTTTAACCCGGCCCTCTTTTTGCCACTGCTGCACAAGGCCAGCACAACGGCCAACATAGGTCCCGATCAGGTCCCTCAACCGGACCCTCGGCCCACTTCAGACCCAAATCCAGTGTTCTTTGAGACTGTTACGACTCAACACCATGTCCCTTGTCCATCCCTCTTCCTGAATGCTGTTCGGAAGCAGTGGGTCTCAATGGGTACCTTTCCCCCCTGGGAGGAACGGACAAATAATTGTTAAGCACGGCACCAGATTTTACTGACGCCCTGGAGGTACCAAAGGTGGATGAACCTTTGGCCCCTCTCTTGTCCTCGTCCACAGTGTCAGGAGATATGGCTGAGGCATTGAAGACGGAGGACAGGAGATGGGAACTGGCCTTCCGCAGGACCCACCAGGTGGCGGCATGGGCGGTGAGAACGACCACTTGCGCTTCCTTCTTTACCAGGACCTTGCTTCTCTGGCTTCGTCAACTTCAAGCCAGGATCCCCCCAGAGGAGATACGCACTCACCAGGATCTGAGTAAGCTGGTCACAGCGATAGAGTATGCCTCTGATGCTACTTTGGAGGCGGCCAGATTTTCCTCCAAGTCCATTGCATCCAATGTCGCAGTACATCGGATGCTATGGTTTAAACATTGGCAAGCCGATGCCAAATCCAAATGACGTCTGGCTGCGGCCCCTTATCAAGGAGGACATTTGTTTGGAGAGGTCCTAAATCCTTATTTGACCGAGAATAAGGATAAGCAGAAGGTCATGACACATCTCAACAGGCGAACTGACAGGCGCGCTAATCCCTACCCTCGCAAGCAGTCCTTTCGATCAGGAACAGGCTCGGGAGCCTCACAGCCTCCCCGCCCCTTCACGGCCAGACAGGATCATCCGTCCGACAGACCTGGTTTCAGACCCAGCCAACAGTACCAGGGCAAGCGGCCCTTTCGTGGGGGAGGTCACCCCTTCAGGAGGTCCAAGTGACTCCCGGGCTGCCCCTTCCACAGGTGGCAGGCTATCCCTCTTTTTCCATCAGTGGGAGCTCACCACCACAGACTCGTGGGTCCTCCAAACCGTCCAATTTCGCCTGTCCCTGGAATTCACGTCCAGCCCACCTGGGCGCTTCATCTCTTGCCCCCACTCACAGAATTCAATCAAACAGGGCCTCATGCAAGAGGCCATTTGTCATCTTCTAGACACAAGAGCCATAGAACCTGTACCGGCTGGTCAGAAGGGAGAGGGATTCTATTCCATCCTCTTCGTGGTTCCCAAGGTCTCAGGAGGATGGAGGGTGATTCTAGACCTCAAGGGTCTGAATTCCCACATTGCATACCAGAAATTCAAAATGCAAACGCTCCAGTCCATCCTAGGTAGCGTCAGAAAGGGAGACTTCCTGACATCCATAGACCTCATAGAAGCGTATCTCCACTTCCCTATCCTTCCCGACCACCGGCGGTTCCTCAGGTTCTGTTATATGGGCCACCATTACCAGTTCAGGGCCCTGCCATTCAGACTCTCCTCAGCTCCCAGAATGTTCACCAAGATCCTAACGATGCTCGCAGCACACCTAAGTCTGGTACCTGTAAGCATTCAATGCTACCTGGATGATATTCTCATCCAGTCCTCCCTTCTGGCGGCTCAGTCGGGTCTGAGTTTGTCAATCCAGGTCCTCCAACAGCACGGATTCTTGGTGAACTTCCAAAAGAGTCAGACAGTTCCCTCGACCCGACTCCCACACCTAGGTGCCGTCATAGACACAGTCGGTTGCCTGGTCTATCTATCACAGGAGCGTTGGGACAGTATCCAGGACCTAGCACTCAAGATATGCAGGGAACGCATAGTGTTGCTGGCCCTACTTTCCCAACTCCTGGGAAAGATGGTTTCTTTTATCGCCATAGTCCCTTGGGCCAGACTCCATTCCAGGAGTCTCCAATGGTTTCTGCTCCCCTTCCAGAGGTTGGGCACCAGTTCATCCAACCAACAGATAAGGGTTCCTGCCCAAACCCTGAGATCCCTCCATTGGTGATTCTTGCCAGTGGTAGCCAGAGGGTCACCCTTTAAGGAACCTGTCCATCTCACACTTACGACGGACGCCAGTCTGTTCGGTTGGGGAGTGCACCTTCGGTCTCAGTTTGCTCAGGGCCGATGGTACCGAGCAGACCTGGGACACAACATCAATTGGTTGGAGCTCAGAGCCATACACATGGCTCTCCGCCACTTCCGCAACAAAGTTGTGAGGCAGCACGTGCTAGTCCTTACAGATAACATGGCAGCAAAGCCCATGTGAGCCAGCAAGGGGGTACCCTTGGTCCCTCATGGCTGAGGCCCAGTTACTGGGCTCCTGGGCAGAGTCCAACCTTTCCTCCCTCAGGGCCGAACACATTTCGGGGAAGGCGAACCGGCAAGCCGACTTCCTAAGCAGATCAACTGTAGATCACTCCGAATGGCACCTGCATCCGGGCCTCTTCGCAGAGATAGCGCAACGGTTCGGACACCCTGTCCTAGACTTGTTCACCTCTCTGACAAACTCGCAACTCCCGAAATTCTTTTCCCAGTTTCCATCTCCAGGGGCGGAGGGAACGGATGCTCTTCGAGCCCCATGACCGGGGAGGGGTCTGCTCTACGTATTCCCTCCTCTCCCCCTGATCCCGGCAATCATTCGCAAACTGCTACAGGAACGAGTGGAGGTAATCTTTGTGGGCCTGTACTGGCCTCGGAGACTCTGGTTCGCTGACCTTGTGAACCTCTCCTGCTCTCCCCCATGGAAAATCCTACCAAATCGCATGTCTCTCCACCAGGGGGTTCTACGAGACCCGGAACCCCAGTGGCTACAGTTAGCCGCCTGGCACTTGAATGCCGGATCATGACCCAGGAGTCGTAATCGACAAGAGCGATTTCCATGATCCAGACCTTTCGAAGGCCAGTGACCAATCGCATCTATGACTCCACATGGAGGAATTTTTGCCATTGGTGCAGAAGGCGGCAACTGGATATCTCGGACTTGACAATTCCACAGATTTTAGAATACTTGCTTGAGGGTCTTGATAGGGGCTTAGTGCCTAATACCATCCGTAGGCAGGTTGCGGCACTATCAACCTTACTTACCTGTGCCAATTCGGTCCCTTTGGCCCAGCATCCCAGGATACGTGCCTTTCTCAAGGGTGCCACCAACACAAAATCACCTGTGGTACATAGGTACCCCTCTTGGGAACTAACTCGGGTCCTACAGGTACTTGCCAGACTACCGTTTGAGCCTCTCACAACTTGTGCTCTACGGTCCTTGTCCCACAAGGTCACCTTCCTGATCGCTATCACGTCAGCCAGATGCATTTCTGAGCTTGCGGCACTGTTGGTCAGGAATGACCTCTGTATCTTCCACCTGGACTGGGTGGTCCTTCGATTGGACCCCACATTCGTGCCCAAAGTCAACTCCCTTTTCTAGGGCCCAGGAGATTGTTTTGCTGGATTTTTGTCCTAATCCTTCCCATGACTTGGAGCGGCAGTGGCACACACTGGACGTCCGTAGGGCACTGTGCCGATACATCAAGTGAACGGCGTCCTTTCACAAGTCCGAGGCCCTCTTCTTTTCCTTTCACCCTGCCTCTCTGGGACAGAAGGTGTCTGCCTCCACTGTAGGCAGGTGGATCAGGGCTTGCATTGCGGAGGCGTACTAGTCATTTTCCCTGCCAGCTCCAGGTCATATCACGGCTCATTCCACTCGCAGTGCTGCAACCTCTGCAGCATGGGCCACTCAGGCGTCCATTGAGGAGATTTGCAGGGCTGCGACATGGTCTTCGCCCTCCCCATTTGTTCGTCATTACAAAATTGACTGCTTTGCTTCCACTGACGCCTCCTTTGGTCGGAGAGTCCTTCAGCAGGTGGTGTCTGGGGATATGGATCCGGCCTTGTCTGTTTCCCTCCCATTGGGACAGTGAGGCTTTGGTATGTCCCATTGGTGGATTCTCCATCTCCTGTGCTGGAGAAGGGGCATTGCCTTACCTGAACACCTTTTCTCAGCACGGAGATGGAGAATCCACTCCCACCCCTTAGGGTCCGTAAGGCCAAAGCTAGGGGTCTGAGAGCCAACACGTCGGACTGTTGTCAGCTGCTTTTGCCCTTGTCAAGACTGGGTGTCTCCTAGCCCAGCAGGGGCGTGGCAAGTTTGGCTGACTTGGTCTCAAAAGCAGGAAGACGGAGCAAACCATTGGTGGATTCTCCATCTCCATGCTGAAAAAAGGTGTTCAGGTAAGGCAATGCTCCTTTTGCTGTTCTAAAAGGGTCCTATGTTTCTGGAACACCTCCTTGAATACATTTTTAAGCATAAAGAGTCGTATTTTGATGTTTATGTTTATTTGACCACGAGTAGGAGACAATTCTTTTATAATGCTTGTGTTCAAAGGAATCCTTTCTACTTGGGTTGAGTGTTTGGCATCTGCACTATTGATTCTTACTGTGCTTTGTTTTGTTTTTAGTTTAGTGAGTCAAAAAAGGCAAATTAATGCAGTCCTTGAACTAAATTTTGTTTAAACCCTCTGGTAAAATAAATCCAGGTAACACTTGTTGAAGGTCAGGAGCTTGTATAATGTTGAAAATATGTCTGTTTTGAATTTAGGGGAAACCAGCTCCATTCAAACTATTTGGCTTGAATGTTCTATTTCCTTGAAAAGAAGGCAGCAGCAGAATACATGTGCAACCTACTCACCTGACTTTTAGGGAAAGAAGAGAAGTAGAAGAAAGGGAGGGAGGGAGGAAGGAAGGAAGGAAGGAAGTTTTAACTTACCAGGCAGGTATTCAACAGCAGGTAGTAATTGTCTATCTGGACAAGGGTTTATTATTCAAAACATCTCCATGTAGATAATGAGGGGTATCTAATTTAAGGGCCAGAGTGCTGCTGACGCAGCTCAGTTCTCAACAAAGCCCTGGAATATCGTGATTGGCTATGCATGAAGAGGGAATGGGTGAGTCATGAAATTATGATAGTGGGTGAGTCTTAGTAGCTCAATCCCACTACAGTTCAGATGGTGTGGTAACTGGAAAATTAGAGTTCATTGATAGGTGAATAAATGATTGGAAGTCCTAAAGAAATCAAAGAAATATTCTACAACTGGGATTCTAGATCAGGGGTCTTCAAACTTGGTCCTTTTATGACTTGTAGTCCTTTTATGAATTCTGAGAGTTGAAGTCCACAAGACATTTATGACTTGTGGTCCTTTTATGAATTCTGAGAGTTGAAGTCCACAAGACATAAAAGGGCCAAGTTTGAAGATCCCTGTTCTAGATATTACCTTTGGGGTTGTTCTTTCTGCTGGAAGTTCTAGCCTTATCTAGTTCAGGTGGTCCACCTCAGAAGCCAAAAGATCTCTCCATTAGAAAAGAAAACATCTCAAGTGGAAGAATTGCCTCAGACATGATATGCTATGTGTTGCAGAAACATGCAACTATCTGAGAAGGAAATAAAGGGAGCTCCAGCATATGAAGACATCCTGAGTAAATGAGTATTGAGGTAGGGTATGTTGAGTAAGCATCCATCTTCTCCTATCCCCTTCCCACTTCGGTGGATCTTTGCAGCGATTTTGGCAGGTGTCTTTAAAAGTGTTGATGATAGTCATTGTATTAAATGGCAAAATGATCTTGCACAGTCAGTTTGGAAATAGTACAACTATGTCTGATACTACCTGTTTCATAATTATGGCTTCACTTACTGTGAAACCCAGAATGAAGTTTGCTCTGACAGGCAGCTTTTAAGCACATAGTCCATCTGTTATATGAACCACATCTAGCACTTTGATATGAAGATGCACCTATTTGTACCCGAATCCTGCAGAACGGGAGATGCTGGTTGTTAATACAGTAATAGCAGATGGCCCTTTGCCTTTCCCCAACCATGCCAGTGCACTGGAAAGACAACCTATGTTGTTTTCTTGCTAACAACTGCTTTATCCATTGCAGAACTACAGCTCCCTTGTTTTTCAGAATACTAGTCAAACACGACCAAATCCAGCATATGCTAGGGCAGTGGTGGCGAACCTATGGCACACGTGCCAGAGGCAGCACTCAGAGCCCTCTCTGTGGGCATGTGTGCGATGCTCCGGAGATGGCAACCGTCCCTCTTCAACCAGCTGCCTGCTAACTCGCCAAGATCCCACGTGGCCGGATGCATCCCAGTATGGCTGGTTTCCTTCCCCCCATCCCATCCTTCCTGGCCTCGCATGCTCTCCTTTTCCCAGGCACGACCCGCTGCATTGCCTCCTCAGCTGTCGGCTGGCTGTCCAGATCAGAGGCGGCTTCTCTGAACTGCTGGTGGCGGGCCTCCCTGGCCCCTGCCTTGCCTTGCCCTGCGACAATGGCACCCCCGCCCTGCCACACTTTACCTCGCAGGATGAGCCTTCTGCCCACTGCCCCACCTGCCAGAGACCCCCTGGATCTACCCCAACCCTGCCCAGCCCCCACAGGCGTCCTTCCCCATGAGCAACATCGAGGTGACCACACCCACCTTGGCCACACCCCCCCAGTCTGCCATGCCCACCACAGCCATGCCCACCTGGCACCTGGCAATAAATAAGTGGGTTTTGGGTTGTAGTTTGGGCACTCGGTCTCTAAAAGGTTCGCCATCACTGTGCTAGGGTGTTTGCATCAAGTATGCAGTACTGGTACTATCCAGTTGGGATAGTTTTTCTCCAAATTGTTGCTGGGATTAAGCTGATTCAAAGCAGGACTCCTTTTATAGCCAAGAAGCAGACAATGGAGTTTCTGCAGTGTACTTAAGTTAGTCAGAACATCATCAGTCCTGGTCCCTCCAAAGAGAAATAATAAGGCAGTTATTTTTTCAGGTTCTCTCTAACTAGTTTCTTGGAATAATGGTTTCAAATTACAGGAAGACATCCCTGCTACATGTGAAAAAACCCATAGCTTTATATTGACAAGAGTAGTTTAAAGGGGGTCCTCAATCTCTGGTCCGTGGACCAGTACCGGGCCACGGCATGCCAGCAAGCGATTCACACAAACAAGCAAAGCCCCATCCCCGGGATGCAGGCAGCACACAAAACCACGCTCTCTTCAGTCAACGGAAAAACGTCTCCATGGAACCGGTCCCTGGTGCCCAAAAGGTTGGGGACTTCTGGCTTAAATTGGGAATTACAATCAAAAGTGAAGGGAATTAGATACATAGAGCAAAGTAACATAGCGCTATCATATCTAATACTGTATTAACACAATAAGCAAAAACCTGTGATGAAATAGCTGCTTCCCTTTCTTCTTGAAACTGAAGAAGATGAAATAAACCTTCACTAAATGGCTTTTTTTAATTGTAGTCAGCTGCCCAGATATCTTATTGGACTCACTTTGTAAATGTGAAAAACCTATGCTAAATAATTTTTAAATTATATAATAAAACATTTAATTTGCACATAATTAAAACATTTTCTTGCCCTAATATTTACTTTAAGAGAGAACTTAGTTATACCTAATTGTTTCTTAATCCTTTAACATGTGGGTGTTGGTATCTCTCTTTCTCCAGCATGATGAATGTGGCATCCACCGGGGGGTAATCTCAGCCTTCCTGCTCAGTTGAGACTAAGTCAGAACTTTAGCCACACCTCCCTTGGGCGGTGCTTTCCCAGGTTTTCACTTAGTCTTAGCTCAGTAGGACGCAACTTGTTTGGCTCCTCAGTTAGGCTAGTTAAAGTAAATTTATTTAGGATTGTTGGAGATAATTGAATTCAGGAATTAGACCTTACTTCTTGCAAATTGTCAGCCTTAAATTAGTTTAATTTAAAGGATTCCAAAGGCAGCTTAGGTGTCTTCTCGGTCCTAAAGGGCCTTTCAGGCTCTTTGCGGGCCATTTTTTTAGCTGTGCCGGATTGCCATGGAATTTAGTAAGAATCAGCTGTTTAGCGCTGAAAATGGCGGCTTTGTTTGGTGCTCGGGGATTCCCGGGAGTGCGGCTCGGCTGGGCGGCTTCGTTTCACTGACCTCGTGGCCACAAGGTCTCTGCTGGTGCAAACGATCCGGATCGCAACAGAGCTGTGCTACTCAAACGCAAGTTGCCTGGGATTTTAAGATAAGGGAAAGACAGTCCTTATTAATTTAAGCTCCCTCAGCTCCCCTTTCGGGCCAAACAACCTAAATAGATTGTTGGTGATCTTCTTGGAGCGTCGCCATTTTGGACGAGGAAGAGGCCTCAGGCCACCGTTTTGAATTGTAACAGGCGTGGTCGCCATTTTGAGAGCCCTCGTGTGCCATAGCAGTACCATCGGGCCTGATTCCAGCCAGATTTAGCCTGCTGTGCCAGGTTTTCACGGGGATTACTCAAACACTCCTTTACACATTTCCTCTCCTAATCAAGGGGAATAGCAGAGGGAGGGGGTGCGTCTGCCATTTTGGATTACACTAATTAATCACACCTATACATCACAAAGTCTATTCTTCTGTATTGTCTCTGAGTGGGATTTAATTTAGAATCCACCTGTTCCTATTAGCTCGCGGAACTGTGCCTGCAGGGCCTGGCGCTGAAGAGGGAGTTTTCCAGAGTTCAAAAGCTCATGTCCAGTGAGGCTGAAGTGGTTCCCCCCGTCTCATTGGACCAGTCCCCATTCAAGCCGCAATTTGCGCCTTCTCATGCCCCTAGGGCAGCAGTTCTCAATCTGTGGGTCACGACCCCTTTGGGGGTCGAATGACCCTTTCATAGGGGTCACCTAAGACCAATGGAAAACACATATTTCCAATGGTCTTAGGAACCGATTGGCATGGCTTGAGCCCGATTTTTGAAAAGCACTCAAATCAAAGGCAGCAACGTCACAAAAGCAAAGGCGGCGGGGGGGAGAGAGGAAGAGACAGTGAGCCCCAGCTAGCGAGTATGCCCAGCCAGCCAGCCAGGCTGCAAAGAAAGAGGCAGGGCCTCCCGAACCCCGACTGTTTTCCCCTCCCCTCCTTTCTTTTGCAACTTGCAAAGGAAAGGGACCCCCAGACTGAAGCCCGGGAAGGCTGGAGAGCTTTGCGCAGGGTCCCGATTACCCTTTGCTCCACCACCAGCACCGCTGCCAGACCAGCCAGCTGCTGGGGAGAATTTCCCTTTTTCCCCCCTTCCCTCTCCCTCTTTTTTTAGTGCAAAAAAAAAAAGTCCTAGTCTCTTTTTTTTCTTTTCTTTCCCTCTTCTCAGCTTTTTAAAAATAGCAGCCAGGGGATCTTCAAACCATTAGTTGCTGCTGGGGCATTTAAAAAAAAAAATCCTTCCCAGGCAGGGAATCTTTCTGTGATTCTTCGGCTTTTCTGAGCCGGGGGAGGGGAGAGCTGATTGGGGGGGGGGGTCCTAGGAAGAAGAGAAAGACCCACCGGAGAGGTTCAGCTGCTTTTCTGCTCAAGCAGCCGGCAAGGAAAAAGCCCCAGAGGGTCGGGTGTCCGGGTTTTTCAATCCCTTATTAAATAGGCAAAGGCTTGGCCATTTAATAGTTTGCTCAAACTTTTTAACCTCCTGGATTTATTACCTTCAAATATCAACAAATAAATGGCATATTAAAAAAAAGAAAGAAGTAAATCATAGGAAGAGCCCATTTAGGAACGCAAGAGAAATAATATTCAAGAGGAGAAGATCGGGTGAATTTGATGCCCCCTAACAGAAGGTGGGGGAGAAAAGTTGGAGAGCGGCTTGTTTAGCGATTTAGAGGCCTAGGACGGCTTTGCAGAAAGAAAATCTGATCACCTATACACCATCGCCCTTAGTTACACATCTACAGGAAGCAGACAGAAGGTGCAGATCTGGTGGTTTTGATTGATAGCTCCTCGCATTGTTGGGCTGCTTTAATAGAATTTATCCCCAGCCCCTCCAATATGCAAAAGAGGGGAGTGGGGGTTGTCAAAAGAAGGCAGCATACCCAGACTTCTGCCAGATTCAGACTGTGTGATCCCCCTTGTTTTTTCCAGTCCAGGCTCTCCCCGCCTTACTTTTTCTGCAGCGAAAAACCAAGCCTACTTTTTTAAGAAAATAATTTCTTTCCATCAGGAAGAGAATGTAAAACGAGAAAAAGATCTCACGAGTTTCAGGAAAAAACCCTTTGGAGAGGTCTGAGGGTTTAAGATTGGGAGGCTTCTGTTGAAATTCCCTCTCCACCCCCCCAGCCAAATCTATCCACCTGGAGACCTATACCTAAGGCAGAATCTCTTTATCCTTGAGGATTCCCTGGTAAAAACTGTCTTTCACATTAACCCAGTTGGTCTCAATCCGGAACAGGATCCTGCTGACTTGTGTTATTTGCTAAAGTTATTGGCCATCATTTTAGGCTTCGTTTTTTTTTTCTTTTGCAGGGATGGGATTAGATGCCGTGCAAAGCCAGCCCCTTCCACTGCTTTAGTTTACTGCTGGATGCATTAAACCAGTGGTTCTCAACCTGTGGATTGGCTTTTTACGCATACTGTCACAAAATGTAGCAATGTAGTTTACTGTTGTTATAGTAAGACTGTTACCTATGCTACACCATGCTTCAAGACAAAATTTCATTTATTTGTAATTAGAAATAAATATTTCACAATATATAATTACATATTGTTTCTGTGATTAATCACTATGCTTTATTATGTTCAATTTGTAATAATGAAAATACATCCTGCATACCAGATATTTACATTACGATTCAGAACAGTAGCAAAATTACAGTTATGAAGTAGCAACGAAAATAATTTTATGGTCGGGGGTCACCACAACATGAGGAACTGTATTAAAGAGTCGCGATATTAGGAAGGTTGAGAACCACTGCCCTTGGGCATGGTCTCCTCAGGGGGAAACTGAACAAGTTGGTCCCCCTCCTCCTCCTCCTTCTTCTTCCATCACACAACAAGCCCCTGAAGCCACATACACTCCCACTGCAGCTGGAGTTCGCTCTACAGACCAACAAGACATATGGTCAGAGCAGTTCCAGGCATTCATGCACCATGCGTTTGGGCAATTCATGGCCTCCTCCATGGGTCAAAGGTTCCCGCAGGTACCACCACCTCCGCCTATGCCTTTACCTCAAACAGGACATGCCCTGTTAACTGGCTCTGGTAATTCTGAGACATCCTTTCAGTTAGGTGAAGAGGAGTCCGTGGACCTGGAGACGGCGGACATGCCTATGTCAGAGGATGAGGAGGCCGCACCGGATATGGCCCCGACATCGGCCCTCTTCGATCCTTCCCTGTTTAGATAATTGCTTATGAAGGCCTGTACTACGGCCAAATTGGGTACTGAACAGGAACCTAAACCAGCTACCTCCACTGCACAGGAGTCTAATCCCTTGTTTGCAGAGCAAGTAGTGGAGGAAAAACAAATTCCTTGCCCATGTGTCTTCCGCACCACTGTGGAGAAACAGTGGTCCTCATTGGCCACTCTGCCTTCTCCCAATAGTACGGAAAAGAAACTATTTAATGTTTCCTTGTCCTTTGCTTCCCTTCTAGAGGTGCCCACTGTAGATACTCCTCTCACTTCGTTGTTCTCCACATCCACAATCCCAGGTGATATGACACAAGCCCTAAAGGCGGAGGAAAAGAGGTTTGAGTTTTCTCTCCACAGAGCTCACCAAGCCTTGGCATGGGTGATAAAGGCGGCAACGTCTTCGTCCTTTTTCGCAAGGGCATCCATCATGTGGCTCCGTGAACTACAGGCCCTGATTCCTCCTGACCAGGTGCGTGCACACCAGACATTGGGAAAATTAGTTGCTGCATCGGAATATATGGCAGACGCATCTCTCCACTCTGCCAAGTACTCCGCCAGATCCGTTGCTGCCACTGTCTCATCCCGCAGGCTGCTGTGGTTGAAACAGTGGAGGACAGACTTAAAATCCAAGTGGCGCCTATCGACAGCCACGTATAGCGGAACACATCTGTTCAGCCCTATCCTTGAACCGTACCTTATAGAAGGGAAGGACAAGCGCAAGATTCTTGCGCATCCCTCTAAGAGGTCGGATAGGAGGCCTCAGCAGGAATTCTGCAGGCAGACCTTTCGTGCCGGAGGTTCCTGGGAGTGGAGGCAGCCCTTTCAAACCAGGCAGTCCTGGGAATGGCCCAGAGGTTCTCGATCCTTCTCCCCCAGACAGGATTGACAGCAGGACCGCCAAAATCCTGGAACCAGGGGTCAATTCCAGTCCAAGCGTCCCTTTTGAGGGTCTGGGAGGTCATCCTTTCAGGCGGTCCAAGTGACGCTAAGGTGGACCCTCCTATAGGCGGTCACTTAGCGCTGTTCAGCGGCGCTTGGGAGGTCACCACCCACGACTCTTGGGTAAGGGAGACCATAAGATACGGTCTTGCCCTAGAGTTTTTATCCATCCCTCCAGACCGCTTTACTCAGTGTCCCATAACTAGAAACTCAAGCAAGGCCGAGTTGGTATCCACGGCCACATCCTATCTGCTAGAGATAGTGGCCATAGAACCAGTACCTCTGGAACAGAGAGGAAGGGGGTTTTACTCCATTCTGTTCATGATTCCCAAGGCCTCGGGGGGTTGGAGGGCCATATTGGATTTAAAGGGACTAAATTACTTCCCAACTTACAGGAGGTTCAAAATGCATTCCCTCAAATCCATTCTGGACAGTATCAGAAAAGGGGATTTCCTCCATAGACCTGACAGAGGCATACCTCCATATTCTCATCCTCCCGCAACACCGCAAATTCCTCCGGCATTTTCAACACAGGGCTCTACCATTCGGCCTTTCCTCAGCCCCTCGGGTGTTCACAAAGATATTGGCAGTCTTAGCAGCCCACCTCAGATTGATTCCGGTGCGCATGCAATGTTACTTGGACGATATAATTATCCAATCCAGTTCATTCTGTTCCGCCCAATCGGACCTACGTCTCACAATCACTATTCTTCAGGAGTACGGATTTTCCGTAAACTTCAAAAAGAGTCATACAACCCCCTCCACCCGACTCCTCCACCTAGGAGCAATAATAGACTCAAATCTTTGCAAGGTTTACCTCTCCCAGGAGGTGCAAAGACAGTATCAGGTCACTTGTTCACAAGATCCGGAGAGAGAAGGTACTTCCACTGGTCCATCTGTCTCAGCTGTTGGGGAAGATGGTCTCCTGTCTGGGAATTGTTTCGTGGGCCAGACTACATTCCAGAACTCTCCAGTGGTTCCTCCTTCCCTTCCAGAAAAGGAACGTGAGTGCTTCCACAAGGAAGGTGAGAGTCCCGCACCACACACTGTTGTCCCTTCTGTGGTGGACGTCGTCAGCAATGAACAGGGGGTCCCTTTTCAAGGAGCCTCCTAGGCTCACCTTGACTACGGACGCCAGCTTTTCGGCTGGGGCACCCACCTGCAGACTCACATGGCACAGGGCCGATGGTCCCAGTCAGATTTATCACACAACATAAATTGGCTAGAACTCAGGGCAATCCATCTGGCACTCTGTCAATTCTCCGCGCTAGTGCGGAACACATCTGGGGAAGCGAATTGTCAAGCCGATTCGCTGAGCAGGGTTACCGTCGACCACTTGGAGTGGCGCCTAGACCCGTCCCTTTTCAGGAAAATCTTGGCCAGGTTCGGGCAACCACAAGTGGATCTGTTTGCCTCCTTGACAAACTCCCAACTACCCAGGTACTTCACAAGGTTCCTGTCACCGGGGGCGGAGGGAACAGATGCCCTCTGCAGCAAGTGGCCCAGGGGACTGCTTTATGCATTTCCCCCTCTTCCCCTGATTCTTGCGACCATCCACAAGCTTCTTCAAGAACAGGCGGAAGTAATATTAGTTGTGCCACACTGGCCAAGGCGACCGTGGTTTGCCGACCTCGTGGATCTGTCGATCTCCACACCATGGAGGATTCCATCGGATTGCATCTCTCTCAGTCGGGCGATTTCAACACCCAGAACCCCAGTGGCTTCAACTAGCTGCTTGGCACTTGAACAGGAGAGTTTAGCCAGGCAGTCCTATTTCTCCGAGGTGATCTTGGTAATCCAAGCATCTAGACGCCCCTCGACCAATAGGATTTATGATGGCATGTGGAGGAACTTCTGCACATGGTGTATTAAACAGAATCTCAGACCATTGGCGGTCACTATTCCTAACATATTGGACTATCTATTGGAGGGTCTGAATAAGGGCCTATCACACAGTACCATCCGCAGACAGGTTGCGGCCTTATCAACAGTCCTCACGTGTGACAATCTAGTCCCATTATCACAGCACCCTGCAGTTGGCGCCTTTTTAAAAGGGGCAATTAACGCTAAGCCTCCTGCGGTGCATCGCCAAGGGTGCTACAGGCTCTGATGTCGTCACCGTTCGAACCCATCTGGTCTTGCTCACTTCACTTCCTTTCTCTGAAGGTTGCCTTTCTGGTAGCCATCACGTCGGCAAGGTGTATTTCGGAACTGGCCGCGCTCTCAGTTGGAGGATTCCCCCAGACTCGGAGGCAGACCCGGACTTTGTTGAACCAGTCATGGCTCAGCACCGCATCCTTTGCCCTTCCCTGTTCCTGAATGCAATCCGGAAACAATGGGCTTCTCCAGCTTCTCTTCCCCTCCCAGGTAACATTGACAAGAAATTGTATAATGTTGCCAAGGATCTAGAGGAGGTTCTGGAAGTACCAACCGTGGACGATCCCTTAGGCCCCCTAGTATCAGCCACCGCCATCTCCAGGGACTTTGCGGAGGCCCTGAAAGCTGACGATCGCAAGTACGAATCCACTTACCGTAGAATGCATCAAGCGGCTGCTTGGGCGATCAGGGCCTCAACCTCCGCGTCCTTTTTCAATAGGGCCACCCTCTGCTGGCTCCGGCAGCTTCAAGCCCGGATTCCAGTGGAGGACATCTGCACACACCAGGATCTCAATAAGATGGTGGCGGCCACCGAATATGCGTCAGACGCAACCCTCCAGGCCACCAGGTTTTCATCCAGGGCTATGGCATCCAGTATCACTGGTCGCCGTCTGCTTTGGTTGAAACACTGGCAAGCCGATGTGAAGTCTAAGTGGAAGCTGGCGGCTGCTCCATATCAGGGAGGTAAATTATTTTGGGATGCCCTAAATCCCTACATAACTGAAAATAAGGACAAATGTAAGGTCTTTAATCATCTCCTCAAAAAGCTGGACAAGCACTCCGTTTACTATCCACAAAGACAGTCCTTTCGTGCAGGAGCCAGATACAGTTACTCCCAGCCCTACCACTCCTTTCCAGCCAGACAAGATAGACAGGAGAGACAGTCTGATAGGCAAACTCCCAGACCCAGACAACAACCTCAGGGTAAACGGTCCTTTCGAGGGAACAAAAGGCCATTCCGCTGCTCTAGGTGACTCTCCATCAGTACCTCCCATAGGGGGCAGACTCTCCTTGTTTGCCCACCAGTGGGAGGCCACCACCACGGACGCATGGGTGCTCAACACCATTCGTCACGGTCTTTCCCTAAAAATTGTCACCAACCCCCCGAATCGGTTCCTCTCTTGTACATACCCCCGGAACCGAACAAAGAAAAGGTTGATGAACCTTTTGATGAACGGCCATAGAACTGGTACCGCTGGGCCAGAGAAGTCAAGGATTTTACTCCATCTTCTTCATCGTTCCAAAGGCGTCAGGGAGATGGAGAGCCATTTTAGATCTCAAGGGCTTGAATTTTCATCTTGCATACCGCAAATTCAATATGCAAACTCTCCACTCCATCTTGGGAAGCGCAAGAAAAGGGGACCTCCTGACATCTATCGATCTCATGGAGGCGTACCTCCACATCCCCATCTTTCTGGCCCACCGACGGTTTCTACGGTTCGCATACAAGGGACACCACTTTCAGTACAGGCGCTCTCATTTGGCCTGTCATCGGCTCCCAGGGTGTTTACCAAGATCCTGGCGGTTCTGGCAGCGCACTTAAGAATGATACCAGTCAGGGTCCAATGCTATTTGGACGACATATTAATCCAGTCATCGTCCACCCAGTCTGCCATGTCGGATCTAGATCTGGTGGTAAATCTGCTTCAGAATCATGGGTTCTCGGTAAACTTTCTCAAGAGCCATTTGGTCCCCACAACAAGGCTGCTACACCTCGGCGCTATCATAGATACCGTGCAGTGCCGGGTGTACCTATCCCAAGAACGCCGGAACAGTATAGTGGAGTCAA
The DNA here is from genome assembly GCA_034064705.1 of Bothrops alternatus. NCBI lineage: Eukaryota > Metazoa > Chordata > Lepidosauria > Squamata > Viperidae > Bothrops > Bothrops alternatus. The sequence continues at coordinate 12,137,503 of JARGCV010000085.1, forward strand.
TTGCTAGGGAAGATGATCTCGGCCATAGCAATCGTGCTGTGGTCCAGACTCCACACCAGGGAGTTGCAATGTTTCATGCTGCCCTTCCAGAGGCAGAACTTCAGTACTTCCCAACAAAGAGTAAGACTCCCACAGCAGGTACTATGCTCCCTCAGGTGGTGGCTATCACCAGCCACACGCAGAGGGTCATGTTTCAAGGAACCGGACCAGATAGTGCTCACGACAGACGCCAGCCTGTTCGGCTGGGGAGCACACCTTCAATCGCAGTGGGCACAGGGCCGATGGTCCAATTCGGACCTCCGACACGACATAAATTGGCTCGAGCTACGGGCCATCCACCTAGCCCTTCGTCATTTTCACAGCCGGGTGGCACGCTGTCACGTTCCGGTCCTCACGGACAATGTGGCAGCCAAGGCTCACATAAACTGCCAGGGAGGTACCTGTTCTCGGAACTTGTTGTTCGTGTCTCTCTTGCTGGGAACCTGGGCAGAACACAATCTGGCCTCCATCAAGGCCGATCACATTTCAGGAGAAGTGAACACCCAGGCCGACTTCCTGAGCAGGACTATGGTGGATCACTCGGAGTGGCGCCTCCACCCGAGGATTTTTGGAGAAATTTGTCACCGCTTCGGCCTCCCACTTGTGGACCTCTTCGCTTCCCCGTGCAACACTCAGCTGCCTCGGTTCTTCTCCCGGTTCCCATCTACAGGGGTGGAACAGACGGATGCTCTTCGGAGTCCGTGGCCCCAAGGCCTGCTTTATGCCTTTCCCCCTCTACCTCTCCTCCCTGCGGTAATACGCAAACTCCTTCGGGAACGGGCGGAGGTTCTCCTGGTAGCCCCTTATTGGCCAAGGAGACCTTGATTCGCCGACCTGATGAGCCTCTCCCTCACAGAACCTTGGAGGATTCCTCCGGAACGGATCTCGCTCAGCCAGGATGTCATCCTCCATCCAGACCCCCAGTGGCTCCAATTAGCCGTTTGGCACTTGAGCGCTCAATCTTAACAAGAGAGCTTTGTTCCCCAGGGGTCATCACAATAATCCAGGCCTCCCGCCGCCCTTCCACCAACCACATTTATGAGGCTACGTGGAAAAACTTCCTATTATGGTGTTCGGGCCAACAGTTGTCGCTCTCGGGACTCACAATTCCCCATATCTTGGACTACTTGTTAGACGGTCTGGACAGGGGCTTGGCCCCGAACACATTGTGCAGACAAGTCGCAGGTCTGTCCACGGTCCTCACATGCGATTCAGCGGAGACTTTGAGTCATCACCCCTTAATCTGATCATTCCTTAAGGGGGCTTCTAATACCAGACCCTCTACCATGCACAGGTACCCTTCATGGGAATTACCATTGGTCCTTCGAGCTCTTACTAAGCCGCCCTTTGAGCCCCTAAGGACATGCGACGTTCGCTACCTGTCCCACAAGGTGGCGTTCCTGGTGGCAATCACGTCCGCAGGACGCATCTCTGAATTGGCAGCGCTCTCAGTCAGGGATGACTTGTGCGTGTTCCATCGGGATCAAGTGATCTTACGACTCGACCCCACCTTTGTCCCGAAAGTAAATTCTCTATTCCATAGGTCACAGAAGATAGTGCTACCAAATTTTTGCCCAAACCTATCACATGCTCTGGAACGACAGTGGCATAGCTTGGATGTCCGTAGAGCACTTCGGTACTATATTTCACGGACAGCGGGATTCCACAAATCCGAAGCCCTCTTTATATCCTTCCATTCTTTCTCCAAGAGCTGGAAGGTCTGCTCTTCCACAATTGGCAGGTGGATTAGGGCGTGCATCGCCAGGGAATATCAAGCTAAAGCATTGCCAGTTCCACGATGGGTCACTGCCCATTCCACACGAAGTGCAGCTACTTCCGCAGCCTGGACCACCCAGGCGTCCATTGAGGAAGTATGCAGCGCGGGCACATGGACTTCACCGTCTCCTTTCATTCGGCACTACAAAATTGATAGGTTTGCCTTGACTGAGGCTTCATTCGGTAGGAGGGTTCTCCAACAGATTATTCAGCAAAGTGCCACACCGGACCAGTCTGCTTCCCACCCTCAGGGATAGTAGGCTTTGGTATGTCCCATTGGTGAATTCTCCATCTCCAGTACTGGAGAAGGGGCGTTGTCTTACTTGAACGCCTTTTCTCAGCACGGAGATGGAGAATCCACTCCCACCCTTGTAGGTCATCTAGGCCTAGGGTTAGTTTTAGTTTTGATGAGCCACAACGTCTTGCTGTCAGTCAATGGCTACACTCGCGTCAAGACTGGGATCTCTATGGTCCAGGACGGGCGTGGCAACTTTGGCTGACTTGATCTGATTGGGCAGGAATACAGTCTAAATCCATTGGTGGATTCTCCATCTCCGTGCTGAGAAAAGGCGTTCAGGTAAGACAACGCCCCTTTTCACACTTATGACTGTTGCAGCATCTCCAGGGTCATGTGATTTACATTCGGATGCTTGGCAACTGATTCATACTTATGACGTTCACAGTGTCCCAGGGTCATGTGATCACTTTTTGCAACTTTTGACAAGCAAAGTCAATGGCCGGGGGGGGCATGGCCAGCTCATCACTCAGGTCATAGGGTGCCTGTGGGGGGGAATCCGTAGGTCTCTGGTGGAGGAGGGTGGGACTGGGGTGGGTGCCTTTCTTCCATCCCTTTCTCCCACTGTCCCTTCCTTCTTTCCTTCCTTCCATCCTTCCCTCCCTCTTTGTCCCTTCCTCCTTCCCTCCCTCCCTTCCATTGTCCCTCTCTCCCTTTCATTGTCCTTCCCTCCCTTCCTCAGTTTTAATTTCTTCGATGGTGGTTCCTTTGCTGAATCACTTTCCTTTTGCACTGTAATGATTAAGGTGAGCAGTATTAAATCCAATACAAAGGAATGACTAAATGTCTTGATACAGGAACAGTTGCAAAAACTGCATGCCAAGATTCTGGTGCAAGAAATCTGAGCCTTTGTGTAAGAACTACAACCTCCCATAAAAGACACCCCAAAAGCTGTTACCATTGTGAGTGGGCAGGAGGGAAACTTTTCAATAGGCATGTTATACTCTGAAGGGCAAATATGCTGCTTGTTAAGTGAAGCCCCAGGATCAACGGGCTACGTGTGTGTCTGTGTCTGTGTGTCTGTCTGTGAGAAAGGGAGAGGGAGAATGTATATGAATATGCATATGTATTTGTGCATATATTCATATTTTACAGTGCTATTCCAAGTTCATATTATCCAGATTGTATATTTAAATTTCATCTTGTTGTATATCTGTAGTATGAATAAGCCTTTTAACATATTGATTTGATATTGTTTTTTAGCCAAAATGTTTGTCTGAAAGTACTTTTTTAACTATCCTGAATTTGTCACTTTAGTTTTGGATATTCTGAGTATTTGAATGCCAATTCTTTTGTTCTGGTTAATGACTGCAATAAGGTTAAGATGATGATAATGATAATGCAACCCAGAAGGGTGCAGTAAAGTTGAGAAATATTGAAAAGAATAACACTTTGATTCAACTGATAAAGGAGAGTATTTATAGCTCAGGGTTGACATGAGGGATCCTTGGTGCTCTCTGAGCTTGGTTGTTTTCTTGCATATGTTTCATTACCCAAATTAGGTAACATCAGCAGTGCTAGTAGGGAATGGGGTTTACTGTTAATTTATATTATAGTAGTGGGTGCCCTGTCAATATAGGGAGGAGTGATCTTAGAGGTTTTTTGTTTGCAACAAAGCTCAGAGAGCACTAAGGACCCCTCCCTTTGATTCAAATTTGCTATGAAAAGTAAGGTAATTAAAATTTGGGGGCCAAGGATTTTGATGTTTAACATATTACAACTGACAGGAAGAAATAAACTCTGGAGAAATCAAATAGATCGAGATTAAGAACAATTATAACTGCTTGAAAACTGTAGCTAATCAAGGAAATTACAATTAAGCAGATTCAAACAAGAGAGTAGATTGTCCCAAGCAACAGAGAAACAAAATTCAGAAGACACGGAAAGGCATCAGAAGCTGTTGATAGATAGATAGAAAGCAAGCAGAAAGCAAGCAAGCTCAGCAGGAGCACGAGATCGACATTTCTGAACACACGCTGATTTGCGCCCCTGCCCATCTCGCTCGCTTGCCGGTGCCCACAATCTGCCCAGCCTCCCCTCTGCCTGCTTTGCGCAGCTCCTCCTAGGCCCCCCGCACCTGCCATTAACCCTCTCACTACCATGCAGGGTAAGGTTGGCGCCCCCGCCCAGATCCCACGCCTTCGCCAAGCATTTTTTTACTCACCTGTTTTCAGCTGCACTCTCTTTCTCCTTTTGCTTCCCTGCCTTCGCCACGTGTTTGTGGGTAAAAAAGAAACAAAAGTTCCATGAGATGTTCTAACTTCTCGCGAGAAATTAGAAAGTCTCATGGAACTTTTTTTTGGTCTCACAAACACATGGCGAAGGCTGAGAAGGACAGGAGAAAGGGAATGCTACTGAAAGGAGGTGAGTAAAAAAACGCTTGGGGGAGGTGAGGGTATCTGAGTGGAGGCGGGGGGACCCAGGCAATGCATCGCGTAGTTGCAGCGGAATCTCCACTGAAGATTGCTTGAGGCTGCCTGCCACCCCCAAGGCCACCACCAATCAGCTGGAGCTGCGCACTTTGATCCTGGGCTCTTAGTAGGACCCAGGCAACATGCAGTTCCAGCTGAATTTGCCACAAGCCTGTGCGACACTGCTGCCGCTTCACCTCATCCACTTTTACACTTTTTTTACACTTTTCTTTTACATTTTTACATTTTTTTCAACCCGTCCTACGCGAACCACCAGCCAGGTGCTCGTGTACCACTGGTGGTACGCGTACCACCAGTTGAAAAGCCCTGATCTAAATTCACGGCCAAGTGATACCACTCATGGAGTTGATCAGGGATCCCCCTGTAGACGCATACCTGGAACAGGTCTGGGTGCAGACCAGACTTGAAATGAACTAGTGATCGCTCAAGCCGCTGCACAATTCTGCCAGCCATTCTCTTGAATTCATGCACATATTCCTTCGCTGGCCGACCCCTCTGTTTCACTTTGTGAATGTCCTTTTCAGCTTGCAGGGCTATGGAACTATCCACGAACTCGGTCCTTAATCTTTGGATGAACAGGTTGTAGTCCCATAGCTCAGGTGCTTGTTTGTTCTACAAGATGTTCAACCACTCTGCTGCCTCCCCCTCTAGGTTTGCCGCTATCACATCAACGATAGTGGCAGGGTCTGGATAGGCATGTGGGAGCGCACTTTATTCAAAAAGAAAGTTAACTTCTCGGGGTCGCCATCAAACATGGGTTTGAAAGGAGGAGCTGGTACAGGTTGCTGCCGATCTAAGAGAGCCTGTAGCAACCCATACTGTTGCAATTGAGTCCCACTGCTTGATCAGCTCTTGGCAGAGGCCCTGGACTGGTGTGGCGCTGATGACGTTTGGGGCTGAGTCGCCGGGGGTGTCGCTCAGGACTAATTCTGTAACAATGACAGTCTGAACTAGTATGGTGCCAAGATCGATCTGGACTAGTCCAATGTGGATATCTATCAGGGCTACCCAGGTATCAGCAGTAATCAGGGCTTGCTCTATGCTGATAACGTTCATGGCGTGGGTACAGACAGGGTTCACTTAGCATTGGTATCAATTGGGGCTAACATACTGTTGCCAATGGTGAGGACTGGCATAGTGTTGACGGCGATCAGGGCTATCGCGACGCTGATGGCTGTCTGAGCTTCGCCTCCGCACTGGTCTCTGGTGGCTTTGGTTGGTGGTAGGCAGCCCAGGCCCCAGCATGGGACTGGCACTTCACCTGGATTGGGGACGGTGTTCGGGGCATCTGTCATCCCGTTCACTGGAAAGTAACTAATGGGTGACCTGCTCCTTTCCTCCCATCTCCAGTCCTTCAAACTTCTCTCTTAGCCACTCAACGGACTGGCTCTGGATTGCAGTCAGATATTTCCACTCACCTGACTCATCCCAAGGTTCTAGTCCTTGGCGCCTTTTTGATTAGGAGAGCGCAATTCATGAGAAGCAATTAGGAGGAATTCGGCTTCAGCGGCCTTTACTGAACTTTTTTTGTTTGGGCTAACTCCGAAGGCCAAGTGTCTCCGATAGATACCGGTAGGACTCCTTCCGACAGCAACAATGGCTCCAACTGGATCTGTTGTTCCTTTGGTCTGCATCGCTTGCCGTAACCACCGAAGTCACACTCTGTACCGGGGCAATGGCCTGCACCCCATCTACTGATGTGGTAGCTGTAGCTTTGAGGCTAGTAACAGACTCTTCCTTTTTCTCCATCATGGAATCTTCCATGAGTCTTTGTCATCGTCCCAAGGCTTTGGGTAGGCAACCAGAACTCAGGACCCTGTGGTAATAAAATAGTTACAGTCTTGGGTTAATGTCATGGTTCTGATAGATGAAACCAATTAAAAGAACTTCAACGCCAGGTATTCTTCCTGAAAGAACATTTTTATTTGGCTACAAAATAACGGCACATACAAAAGTGAATCCAAGATTAAATTCCCCTCCCCTTGGTTACAAAGATGCAAATTGCAATTCCCATCCCAATTTTCTGACACAAATCGCATTCACCAATTGTTAGAAAACATGGACTCCCAGCTCTCCAGCCCACCAAAATGTTATCAGCAATAACTTTGGTTCCCATACGTTTGAATTGTTTTGGCTAACTGAGAACTACACCCCCCTTCTAAACTAAATATATGGCAACGAAGACAGTGAAAATGGCTTCAGTTCGGTTTGTCACAATGTTGACAACAATAATAATGGGGGACTTTAATTACCCTAACATTAACTGAGAGACAAACTCTGCAGCTTGTGGGAGTTTGAACAAGTTCCTGACCAACCTAGCTGACAATGTCATCCAAAAGGTAGAGGTGGCAACTAGAGGGACAGCTATACCGGACTTAATTCTTACTAATAGAGAAAAAATGATAGAGTTGCAGGAATTTTGGGGGAGAGTGACCATGTCATATTAAAATGCAATATAAGGCAGACACAAGCAAGAACTTAACCAAACCAGTGTCTTAGGCATTAAAAGATCTGATTTCAACAAACTTAGAGCTTGGGAAGGATTCCATGGATGAAAATTTTAAAGGGAAAAACAACTCAAGAAGCTTGGGAAACTCTGAAAAATATTATTATAAAAATCCGGTCCAGCACATTTCCACTGAAAAAGAAAAATAAGAAATCCAAGAAGAAACTGGCATGGATGCACAAAGAACTCTCTAATAAACTGAAAGATAAAAAGGATAAGTATAAAAAAATGGAAAGAAGGACACATAACTAAGGCAGAATACCAGCATATAGCCCAAATCTGCAAATTCTCCAGCATGATTGGATGTAGAATCCACTGGTGGTAATTATAGCCTTCCTGCTCAGCTAGACTAAGTTAGAACTTTAGCCACGCCTCCTTCAGGGAGTGCCTTCCAGTTTTGACTTAGTCTACAGCTCAGCAGCAGCAAAAATTTGAGGCTTCTTAGTTAGTTAGGCTAGTCAGAGTAGTTGTACTTGTTAAATTTCAATTTGATTTTTTACAGCTCTAAAATTTCAAGTTTTCTTACAATTCAGATTCAATTGGGTTTAAAACGGTCAAATTTAGTTAGAAGGAATTGGCTGCAGTTGGTAGAGGCCTTTGGGCCTACAAGCCTGAGAGGCTTGGGACGCAGGATCACCGAGGGGATCGGTCCCTTGTTTGTTATCTGCCGCCCGAACGACGATCGGCGAACCGGCTCCCTTGCAGGAGCAGCCTGGGGAGGTTTTCCCTTCGCGTTCTTCTCAGATGGAAGAGGCAGGCATTACGCATAGCAGCGCGGCTGCTATGACGAAAAGCGCAAGTGCCTTTGGAGTGGGGAAAAGCGGCCCTGGTTGCCTGTAAGGGGTGGGGGGCTCCGTAGCGTTTTCCCACCAGGTTCTTGCCTGATTGCAGGCATTGGCGGCGGCGGCCGTTGTCGGCCACGTGTGGAAGTTGCGGCCGCCATTTTGGACTTCAGGTGCGATCGCCATTTTGGGGCAGGCACGGAGGCCACTTTGCAGGTGCGGCCGCCATTTTAAGAGGCGCGGCTGCCATTTTCTCATTGGGTTTGGCCGGACAATTTACGGAGGCCAGGTGAAGGCCTAGCCGACAGCACGTGCACCTGTTTTCCGTCACAGTGTCTGCTGAGTCAGGCCTTACGGGGGGAAAGAGGCATAAGCATTAATCCAATCGTCAAATCTCATTACTTGTTGAAGGGTGTTTTTTTTACTGAGTTTAGGAGTATAGAACTTTAGCTGGTGTATTTACAGCATCTTAAGGGGATTTTCATACCACCTGTTGTTTCTAGTGGTGACCTTTAGTCACTTGGCCTAGCAGACGAATTTAGAAATTTGACTGACTGTGACTGCCATTGCACCAGTGCAGAATTAGGGTAGGTTTCCCTTCTCTGCCAATAGGATCTGCGTCCTTGGGCTCTCCACCCACCATCTGGGCTCTCCACCATCTGGGCAAGAAGAAGGCTAAAACTAAACACCTGATTACAAAGGAGCCGTCGAAGGCAGCCGAACGAGAGGCCATGAGGAGGCACCAGGCGCTGGAGAGGGAGTTCTCCAAGGCCCAGAGGCTTAGGGCCAGTGGGGCTGAAGTGGTTTCCCCCGCCCCATTGGACACTCCTATTCCATTTGAGCTGCAATTGGAATCTGGACAACAACCTAGGACATGGTCTTCTCCGGGGGAAACTGAGCAGGTTGGTTCCCCTCATTCAATTTCATCCTCCCCCAAACACCCAGGTTCTGCAGCCAGTCATGTTGAGGCGGGGCCCAGTGCTAGGGATCAGCGTAGTCAGTGGTCTCATCAATTCCACTCGTTTATGCAACAGGCATTTGATCAGTTTATGTCTTCCTCCAGGGATCATCCTCTTCCTCAAGGCCCCTTGCCTCCATCTGTGCTCCCTCCCCGTACGGGACGGGCTGCAACCCAGGCTTCTGGCATCTCAGAGACTTCTTCGCAGGTAGCAGAGGAGGGATCGGTGGACCTGGAGATGACTGACATTCCGATGTCTGAGGATGAGGAAGCAGCCCCGGAACAGCCATCCACCTCAGGGTTATTCGACCCCTCATCATTTCGTTCTCTCCTCCTCAAGGCCTGTGCTACGGTTAACCTTTCATCTGCTAAGGTGGCTAAGCCCGCCTCCTTTGATGAGGAGGATGAATCCAATCCTCTTTTTACCACTCCGGTGGCAGAGGAGAAACAGATTCCTTGCCCCAAGGTTTTTCGCTCCACTGTACAGACACAGTGGGCGTCCCTAGCAACCGTTCCCTCTCCCAACAATACGGAGAAAAAGTTGTTCAATGTTTCCTCCTCCTTTGCATCCCTCTTGGAAGTGCCATCGGTAGACAATCCACTAATCTCTCTTTTCTCCACTTCCGCCATTCCAGGAGATATGGCTGAGGCCCTGAAAGCGGAGGACAAAAAATTTGAATTTTCCCTTTGTCGGGCTCATCAATCCTCAGCATGGTCAATTAGGGCCGCCACCTCGGTCTCCTTCTTCGCCAGGGCCTCTATCATGTGGCTTCGGGAGCTCCAATCGAGTGTTCCACCCGAACAGGTATGCACGTACCAAACACTGACAAAGTTACTCACTGCGGCAGAGTACATGGCCGATTCATCCTTATTCGCCACAAGGTACTCAGCCAGATCAATTGCGGCAACAGTGGCCTCATGGAGGCTTCTCTGGCTGAAACAGTGGAGGACAGACTTAAAGTCTAAGTGGCGGATGTCCACCTCCAAGTATACGGGTTCAAAGTTGTTTGGGCCCATTCTCGAACCATATATCATTGAGAGTAAGGACAAGCGGAAAATTCTAGCTCATCCTTCAAAGAAATCTGACAGACGGCCACAGCAGGAGTTCTGCAGGCAGGGGTTTTGCCAGAGCGGCTCCTGGGAATGGAGGCAGCCCTTTCATGGCGGGCAGTCCTGGGATTGGTCCAGAGGCTCGCGATCCTTTCCCCCCAGGCAGGATCGCAACCACGACCGCCCAAACACAGGCAGGGGCCAATTCCAATCGAAGTGACCCTTCAGAGGTGCGGGGGGAGGTTGCCCGTACAGGTGTTCCAAGTGACGCCAGGGACAGTCCCATTGGAGGTCGTCTGGTGCAGTTCAACGACGTGTGGCAGGCAACGACTACCGACACTTGGGTAAGGGATACCATAAGACAAGGCCTAGCCATAGAATTTTACTTCCCTCCCCCAAGTCGCTTTATAAAATGCCCAGTCTCACGCAACCCAGCCAAAGCAAGGCTGCTAAAATTGGCCATAGACCACCTTATAGAAATCAAGGCAATAGAACCACCTGGTGCAGTAAGCACAATCTAGCACCGCTTTCTGTCACTATTCCCAACATTCTGGAGTACCTCTTAGAGGGCATGAATAAAGGTCTGGCGCTCAACACCATTCGTAGGCAGGTAGCGGCCTTACAAACGGTTCTTTCCTCTGATAACGTTGCCCCTTTGTCACAACATCCAGCCGTATGTGCCTTTTTGAAAGGGGCTGTCACGGTAAGGCCACCTGTAGTCCATCGTTTCCCATCCTGGGACTTGCGCAAGGTCCTACAGGCTTTGACTTCTCCGCCATTCGAACCCTTGGGGTCCTGTTCGCTTCGCTACCTTTCACTGAAGGTGGCTTTTCTCGTGGCCATTACTTCGGCTAGGAGAATTTTGGAATTGGCAGCTCTTTCGGTTCGCAAGGACTTGTGTACATTTTCCGAGGATAGGGTCACCCTACGTTTGGATCCCTCCTTTGTGCCAAAGGTTAACTCTTGGTTCCACAGGTCGCAAGACCTCGTACTCCCCAACTTTTTTCCGCGTCCTTCCCATCGTCTGGAGAGACAATGGCATACATTGGACGTTCGTAGAGCCCTGCTCCATTACGTCAGGAGGACTTTGGCTTTCCGTAAATCGGAGGCGTTATTTGTCTCCTTTCAGCCATCGTCCATGGGTGAGAAGGTTTCTTCGTCAACCATTGGCAGGTGGATCAGGGCCTGTATAGCTAAAGCTTATGTTTCTTTGTCACTCCCGGTTCCATCAAACATTACGGCCCACTCCACACGAAGTGCAGCCACTTCGGCGGCCTGGCTCACTCAGGCCTCCGTGGAGGAGATTTGTAGGGCGGCGACCTGGTCTTCTGCCTCTTCCTTTGTCAAGCATTATAAAATTGACAGATTTGCCGCAGCAGATGCCTCGTTTGGCAGAAGAGTGCTGCAGCAGGTCGTTTCTTCTTGGGAGACACTAGCCTAGACTCCCACCCATAGGGACATGTAGGGCTTTGGTATGTCCCACCGGTGGATTCTACATCCAATCATGCTGGAGAAGGGGCGTTGTCTTACCTGAACGCCTTTTCTCAGCATGATGATGTAGAATCCACACCCTCCTCTAACCAGTCTAGGCAGGTGTGTTTGTTCGTTTTTTTGTTATGGAGCCATTGAGTCAGACTTTCGTCATGGAAGCTTCACCTCGTCAAAACTGGAAGGCACTCCCTGAAGGAGGCATGGCTAAAGTTCTGACTTAGTCTAGCTGAGCAGGAAGGCTATAATTACCACGGTGGATTCTACATCATCATGCTGAGAAAAGGTGTTCAAGTAAGACAACGTCCCTTTGGTCAGGAAAGCTAATGCTTAGAATGAAGTAACACTTGCAACAAATTCAAAAATAAAAATTAAAAAAGTTTCTTTCAATATATAAAAAAGAAAAAAGTCAAAGAATCGGTCCATGAATGGGAAAAGATGGCAAGGAAGTGATAGTCATCAGGGAAAAAGCAGAGCTTCTAAATTCTTTCTGTGCATCTGTCTTCACACAAAAAGAAAAAATAGCCCCAAACTACCAAAGACAGAACAGTAAAAGGTAGACTAGGAATTCCAATTAAAATAGGCAAGAAAATGGTAAAACAACATCTGTTTACTCTGGACGAATTCATATCACCAGGACCCAATGGATTTCATCCAGAGTTCTGAAGGAGCTGGCAGACGTGATCTTGGAACCATTGAACCATATCTTTCAAAGACCCTGGAGTACTGGGGAACTGCCAGATGACTGGAAAAGAGCTGATGAGGTCCCGATCTTCAAAAAAAAGGGGGGGAAACAGATCCAGGAAACTGTAGACCAATCAGCTTGACATCAATACCTGGGAAGATCCTGGAAAAGATAATTAAGCAACAGATCTGCAAACACCTAGAAGCAGGCAAAGTTATAACAGAAGCCAACATGGATTTGTCAAAAACAGATTATGCCAAACAAATTGTTTCATTCTTTGACAAAATGACTAAATTAGTGGACCAGCAAAATGTTGTGGACATAGTATACTTGGATTTCAGTAAAGCATTTGACAAAGTAGACCATAACCTACTTCTTGGTAAGCTAGAAAAATGTGGGATAGTCAGCATCACCACCAGATGGATTTCTAACTGGCTGACAAACTGTACTCAACGTGTAGTCTCTAATGGAACTATGTCTACATGGAAGCAGTGGGGTACCCCAAGGTTCTGTTTTAGGCCCAGTACTCTTTAATATCTTCGTAAATGATTTAGATGAGGGGATAGAAAAGGATCTCATCAAATTTGCAGAGAACACCAAGCTGGCAGGAATAGCCCAGAAGATCCAGATGGATCTTGACAAAAACACTGGGCCTGATCTAACAAAATGAAATTCAGTGTAATGAAAAGTAAGGTTTTATATGTAGGCAAGAAAATACATGGGAAACTGCCAATGAAAATGAAACTAGGGTTAGGGTTATAGTTAGGTCTCCTTGGAGTCAGGGCTGAGAACTAGTGTTAGGGGTAGGCAAGAAAACTTGCCTAAAAATCTGTACAGGTACAGATTAGGTGAAACTTGGCTCAATAGCAATAACTGCAAGAGGGATCTTGGAATCCTAATGGACAATCACTTAAATATGAGCCAGCGGTATGCTACAGCCACCAAAAAAGCCAATGCAATTTACAGAGGAATAGAATTAATATAACATGAAGTGTTAGTATCATTTTATAAGGCCTTGGTAAGACCACAATTGGAATACTGCATCCAGATCTGATCACCACAAGATAAAAAAAGATATTGAGACTCTGGAAAGAGTGCAGAGAAGAGGAACAAAGATGATTAGGGGGCTGGAGGCTAAAACATGAAGTAGGTTGGGCTGATAGAAATTGTCACAGGTCCAGAATTGCCCAATGAGCTTCCATAGCTAAGATTGGATTTGAACCAAGGACTTTCTAATACTAATCTAATATAAAACTTTCTCTTTTTGCAAGCCACAAGGTGTACAATTTCCTCTTAACTGACATTCGTTGCTTTAGAGAGCTTTGCAAGAGGAAGAGCATAAAAAAGATGCTGGATAGTTGCATATATATGTCAGTGATTGTATTACTGTTCCCTCAGTATATATACATGACACAAGTTTCCAAATTTGTATAACAAATTTTAAGAGGCTGCTATTAATGAGTCATGTGTAATTCAATGTAATCAGAACAGAGATAGTCTTTCATATAATATTTATATTATTATATATTATATTGTATTATGTTACATTTTATTTTGAGAGAGGGTTTTTAACCAATCATACTCCCTATTAAAATGGTAAATCACAATACAATGCAACTTAATAGACTAATGGCTTCTGGTGTTTCCTCTGGTCCATCTCACTTTTTGGATTTCACCGTCACCATCATTTTTTACAAATTACTCTTGTTCATAGTTCTTCTGTGGAAAATATCTCCTCATATTCTCATGACAATAGAGGCTTTAGATATTCACTATTTTGAAAAATAGTTCAGTTTTCACACAGCCCTGAATATACAAAGTGTGTTCATGATAAATTTTGTCTTAGACCATTTATTGAATCAGTTCAGTTCATCCTGAATTGTTTCATTTTTTTAATAGAAGGTGGTATGAATGGGATCATTTTTCACTAAATCTCATTCATCTAAACGCAAAAGGTACAGTAGAAAGTATGAACCTATTATTTGCAACTGTTATATTGAGACTAAGTATGTGTGTTGAGGAGGGAGGTAGATGTATATCGGTGCCTTTAGATCATTGAGTTTTTTTTCTGAAATCTCTATAAAGGTCATTCTCGACTTACAGTCACTTTAGTGACTGTTCAAAGTCTCAGTGGCACTGAAAAAAGTGACTTATGACCAGTTTTCATACTTAGGATCATTGCTGCATCCCCATAGTCACCTGATCAAAATTCAGATGCTTGGCAACTGACACATATATATGATAGTTGTAATGTTGCAGGATCATTTGATCATCTTTTGCAACCTTCTGACAAGCAAAATCAATGGGGAAGCCAGATTCACTTAGAAGCTAGTAACTTAACAACTGCAATGATTCACTTAGCAAATATGGCAAAAAAGTTGTAAAATGGGGCAAAACTCACTTAACAAATGTTTCACCTAGCAACAGAAATTGTGATTGTAAACTGAGAACTACCTGTATCCAGAAACATTTCCTTTTCTGTAACAATGTGCTTATGTGCAGTGATTTTACCTTTTCATCTGCTACATTGGTGAAACTATGTAATATATTGTACAGTAAAATGTTTACTTTTTGTTTTTTGTTAGGTTTTGAAAGTATTTTAGAAGGGCTTTATGGACCAAGGCTACGAAGAGACCTCAGTTTATTTGAAGGTAAATAATAACTATTTAAAAAGCTAGCATCTTAATTGTATGCTAAATGTTTAAAACTTTTTTAATGTTGAGAAATATTGCTGGATCATTTTAACCTAAATATTATGATTTAATATTCACTCTCTTTTAAAGTTATTACTTAAAATAGCAAACATGCAGTTAGATTTTTAATCTATGAAGTCCTTGAATTAAATAAGCCAATCTAGAGTTTTCTGCATTTGGAATACTAAAACTCTTATTCCTTTCATTAGGAATCTTAGGAAAGGAAATACAGTAATAGCATTGAATTGTGTAGAAACTGATTAAACCTGAAAACTTTAGTGATTTCATATCAGCTTGCTCTTTATGTAGTATGCCCTGCAATGTAATTTGTTTCTTTTGTTTTTGTAAAAGAATGCAGTTTCTTTGGAACATAACAGAACAATTCTTTAATAAGAACTGATTTAACTACCTAGAATCAGTAGAATCAGACAATAAATTTTGGGGGCTAGGGGTTGGCTGAAACTTTAGAATTCTCAGTAGATATTTACGTTTAAGTGTTTCCCTGGGGATACAGTTTCCGAGACAGCATCATCTTGATCATTAATGGTGTATGGTAAAGATGATGCTCAGAGGCAGTACAGAGCACAATAGTATAATGAGAGGCTTTCCGATCTCATGGAAAAAAGAGTAAGAAGTGCTTGTTGGGAATATATCTGTCCTGTGAGAAGATACTTCAGCTGACATTGGCAGCATCTTACATGGTTTGAAGGCATGCTTTCATGTATGGATACTGTTGTATCTGGCCCTTCTCAGCTGAGTGAAATCCACATAAATATTTCTTTAAGAGTTTTATTTAACACATTTCAAAAGATTCACTTCAAAGCAAGCTGCTGGCAGTTTGTTGGCCGGAACGGCCAATTCTGATTTATTTACATTTAGATTAAACATTCTCCCACCTTCCAATTAACTCACTCTTTATCTCTTACATTGTCCAAGACTTCATTAATCTTCCGTAGATTTCAAAAACACCAGAAAACTGATTTCTAACGAACTCGGTGATGCATCAGACTGCCTCTTGATATTAACGTTGCTCGTGACAAAGAATTAGTTCCTTCTTCCTCTTCTAATATAGTTTTCAATACGTCACTTCCTTTTTCCACTTAACTGACTCCTCCGCCTATCAAACCTTCGGAATCTCGGATCAAGCCATCTATCTTCCTGATCCGAATCTGACTCATCACTTTGAGAGTCTGACTCATCCTGCATACAAATCTCCTCATTGTCTAGCTCGGCTGCCGGGAGGGGAAAATACCCAGAGGGGCCTGGTTGTGCTTCGTCATCCTCTGATATGTACCCAGCCTGTCTAGAGACACTCACAACACTATCCCCCCCGCAGGCCCCTCCCCCTGGGTCCGTCGTATGGGATGTGGTTTGGAGGGAAACGCAGTATGAAAATCCCACATTAACTCGGGAGCCTCAATATCATGAGCATCTACCCAACAGCCAGCGGCTGGCCCACCCCCGGTCCAATCAACCAAATATTGGAAGCGGTCGTTGAGCCATCGGGAATCTCGGATGCTGGACACCTCCAACCGGGAAACAGGAACGTGAGCACGGCGAGCTGTCGGGCCCGGATCAGGAGGTCGAAGCGGAGAATCAGGGTTGACAGGAACAAGCAAGGAGCGATGAAACACGGGATGTACACGAAGAGACCTAGGCAAAGTCAAACGATAGGTCACCGTATTGATGACCGTCTCCACAGGAAAAGGACCTAGGAAACGTTGATCAAGCTTGCGGTGAATTCTCCCTGGAAACAAGTACTTGGTGGAGAGCCAAACCCGATCTCCAACAGCTAACGGCGGCGTGTCGCGGCGAGAGCGGTCTGCAACCCTCTTGTAGTCTTCCTTGGCCTTAGTCAAATGGTGCTTAACCATCTCTTGGACTGACTGGAGTTCGGTTAAATAGTCCTCTGCAACTGGAACTGGAGAATCGAGGAGCGTGAGCGGGAAAAATCTGGGATGATAGCCGTAGTTGGCAAAAAACGGAGTGGTCTGAGTGGAAGTGTGCTGAGAGTTGTTGAAAGCGAATTCGGCCACGGAGAGATATTTGGACCAATCGTTCTGTTGGTCGTTGATGAAACAACGCAAATACTGCTCCAGGATGCCAATCACTTTCTCTGTACCCCCATCAGTCTCTGGGTGATGCGTGGAGGCTAGATTAACTTGGACTTGAAGCGCAGACATGAGTTCTCTCCAGAACTCCGAGGTGAACTGGGTTCCTCGGTCGGACACTGTTTTGTCCGGCAAACCGTGTAGCCGGAAGATATGTTGAATGAACAGCTGAGCAGTGACCTTGGCTGTCGGTATTCTTCGGCAAGGAATGAAATGTGCCATCTTGGTCAACATGTCCACCACTACAAAGACAACGGAGTAGCCGGCAGAAACAGGTAGACAAGTCAAGAAGTCCATGGAAATAGCCCCCCAGGGTCTCTCCGGCGTGGGCAACGGCTGTAACAATCCCGGAGGGGCTCCTGTGGCATGTTTTACCTGACGGCACCGTACACAGGAATTCACATAAGACTGAACATCATGGC
Organism: Bothrops alternatus; assembly: GCA_034064705.1. NCBI lineage: Eukaryota > Metazoa > Chordata > Lepidosauria > Squamata > Viperidae > Bothrops > Bothrops alternatus. The sequence goes on from JARGCV010000085.1 coordinate 12,154,740, forward strand.
GAAGTCTGGGCCACCAAAAAGTCCGAGACACTAAGTGGAGAGTCTTAAAGAAACCAAAATGACCTGCCGCAGGGTTATCATGGCATTGATTCAGGATAAGACCACGGAGTGGGCCTGCTGGAACATATAACAGGTTGCGGAAGCGTAATAGACCCTCGGACAAGGTCCAAGGTGAGTCGGGACCCACCTCTTGCCTCTTCTGTGCCGCAAAGTCATCTAGTTGTTGCGCTTCCCGAATCTGTCGTCGTAGATCTACCGGATCGTGCACGGCTGCGATCGATTCGATAGGCAGAACGGTTCGAAGCGGCAAGGGGTCCTTGATCTGTAGATACTCAGGTTTACGGGACAAGGCATCTGCTCTTTTGTTGTACCCTTTCGGAATGTAGGTGACTTTGAAGTTGAATCGAGCGAAGAACAAAGACCAACGGATCTGACGTTGATTCAATTTCCTGGCAGATTGCAAAAATTCCAAGTTTTTATGGTCAGTCCGAACTTCAACTTGATAGCGGGCTCCTTCCAGGTGGTGTCTCCAGGTCTCAAAAGCAGTCTTGATGGCCAATAGTTCCTTTTCCCAAATGGTATAATGGCGTTCGGAGGGACTCAGTTTCCTGGAGTAATAAGCACACGGGAACAGGGGGCCGCCATCTTGGCGTGTTTGAAGAAGCACGGCCCCTACCGCAACATCTGAGGCGTCGGCCTCCACTACAAAGGGACGACAAGGATCTGGATACTTGAGAATGGGTTCCTGAACAAAAGCCTTTTTGAGGGTCTGAAACGCCTGTTGCTCAGCATCGCCCCACTGGAACTTAATGCCTTTCCGTAACAGTCGAGTAAGGGGCGCAGTCAAGGCAGAAAATCTCGGAATGAATATCCTGTAATAGTTCGCAAATCCCAAAAGTCTTTGGACATCTTTTGCTTTACATGGTGGTTGCCAGGTTTGCAAGGCCTCAACCTTGCCAGGATCCATGGCGATGCCTTGTGGAGAAATCACATGTCCCAGAAACTCAATGGTGGTTTGATAGAATTGACATTTCTCTAACTTGGCGTAAAGGTGATGCTCTCTCAAGCGTTGCAGAACTTGACGGAGATGCTGGAGATGAGTTGCTCGTGACGGGGAGTAAATCAGGATGTCATCGAGGTAAACCACCACAAATTGATCTAATAAATCCCGGAAGATGTCATTCATGAAATGTTGAAAGACGGCCGGAGCATTGGTGAGTCCAAAGGGCATGACGGTATATTCAAAATGACCATACCTGGTCCCAAACGCGGTTTTCCACTCGTCCCCCTCTCGGATGCGAACCAGGTTGTAAGCACCCCGTAGATCTATCTTGGTGAAGATGGTCACTGATCGGAGACGGTCCATGAGATCAGGAATCAAAGGCAGAGGGTACCGGTTGCGCACCGTGATGGCATTGAGCTTGCGATAGTCACAGCATAGGCGTAAATCTCCGGTTTTCTTCTTCACGAATAACACAGGAGCTGACAGAGGTGAGGAAGAGGGATGAATGAAACCCCTGGCCAAGTTTTTGTCCACAAAGTCTTTTAATGCGGCCAACTCGGGTTCTGACATGGAGTAAAGGCGTCCCCTTGGAAGCTTGGCATTTGGCAGCAAATCAATGGCACAGTCATATGGTCTATGCGGAGGCAATTGGTCTGCCTCTTTCTCACTGAATATATCTGCAAAGTCCGCTAGGTCAGCCAGCAAGGTGATGTCAGGGTGGGATGGTAGCTGGGCTGCGTAAACTTGGCGTACGTGGTCTACGCATTGCAAACTGGGAAATGAAACAAAGTTCTGGGACCACACCACACAAGGATCATGGGTTCTCAACCAGGCTAGGCCGAGAACTACGGGGAAATGAAGTCCCTTGGTAACATATAATTGGATGGCTTCTTCATGTTGTCCTATGACCAGGCGTATGGGCTGGGTCATGAACTTGATCGGTCCAGACAACAACTCACGACCATCTATTGTCTCAACCAACATAGGCGGCTTCACGGAGCACAAATGTATGGCATGCTGACGAGCGAAAGCTTCATCCATGAAATTAGTGGTGGCTCCAGAATCCAACAAGGCGTGTGCCGGAATGCCCTGGGCATGATTTCCCAGAAGTATATTGGTTGCTAGGATCAGATGTCTCGGAGGACCGGGGTCTTCGTCTGCGGAACTGGGACTGGGTTTGGCGCCTGCCCGACCCAATGTTTCCATTAGGCCAGGCTCTGGCCGTTTCCCGGCAAGGTGGCTTGAAACTGCTGAATGGGAGGCCGAGCTGGAACAGGAGTAGGACCTGCCGTACCACGTCATTTCTGGGGGCAGGCCATGACGAAGTGACCCATCTCTCCACAGTACAGGCACAATCCCTCAGCTCTCCGTCTTGCCTTCTCAGCCTCGGTCAAACGAGATCTGGCTGCACCAAGATCCATGGGCTCATCTCTGGCCATGGGTACAGGATGTCTCTCAGTGTAAGCCGGCAATGGTTGGAAAATACGTCTGGGTGCCGGGATGGGTGGAGTGATAGGTAGGGTCTGGAATCCTCTGCTTGGTGCAGGAACTGGCTTGGCACTTCCGGTGACTAGAACCATCTGTTTGACCAGGCGGGCATCCGTGGCTTGCGTTTGCGCCTCAATAGCCAAACAATGTTGGTATAATGCATCCAGGGTCACGGGTGTTACAGTATGTCTCAATCCATTCAAGATCTGGGAAGACAGGCCATCTTGAAAGATTTCCATGAGAGCCTCTTCATTCCAATTAATTTCTTGAGCTAGGCGGCGAAAATCTGATATATATTCCGCTACGCAGCGTGATCCTTGACATAGCTCTCGTATCCGCCTGGTGGCATTTTGTCTATGAAGGGGGTCAGCAAATTCTCTTTCCATCAGCTGGCAGAATCCTGCATAAGTGCGCAGAACAGGATCTGGTCCGTCTATCAGAGGAGACGACCAATCAGCAGCTGGACCAGAGAGTAAACTTAAAATGAAAGCCACTTTAGTTTCATCAAGCTGGAAATCTGCTGGAGTTGAAGCAATGAATGTTTTGCATTGGTTTAAAAAAGCTGGAAATTTACTACGCTCTCCAGTAAACTTATCAGGCAATGCTAAATAACATCTGCTTTGTCTGGGTGGGGGGGCTGGAGCTGGGGCTGGGGCTCCGGCAGCCTGCTGAATCTGCTGTTGCAAATGTCCAATTTGTTGCTGGAGAGTTTGAATTAGTTGATACAGAGCTGGATTATCAGCGAGAAGCTGCTCCATGACGTCACTGAACTGGCGCAGTACTGAAAGCTCGGACTAATTTTCGTCTTTTCTGGGTCACGAGCAATCTGTTGTATCTGGCCCTTCTCAGCTGAGTGAAATCCACATAAATATTTCTTTAAGAGTTTTATTTAACACATTTCAAAAGATTCACTTCAAAGCAAGCTGCTGGCAGTTTGTTGGCCGGAACGGCCAATTCTGATTTATTTACATTTAGATTAAACATTCTCCCACCTTCCAATTAACTCACTCTTTATCTCTTACATTGTCCAAGACTTCATTAATCTTCCGTAGATTTCAAAAACACCAGAAAACTGATTTCTAACGAACTCGGTGATGCATCAGACTGCCTCTTGATATTAACGTTGCTCGTGACAAAGAATTAGTTCCTTCTTCCTCTTCTAATATAGTTTTCAATACGTCACTTCCTTTTTCCACTTAACTGACTCCTCCGCCTATCAAACCTTCGGAATCTCGGATCAAGCCATCTATCTTCCTGATCCGAATCTGACTCATCACTTTGAGAGTCTGACTCATCCTGCATACAAATCTCCTCATTGTCTAGCTCGGCTGCCGGGAGGGGAAAATACCCAGAGGGGCCTGGTTGTGCTTCGTCATCCTCTGATATGTACCCAGCCTGTCTAGAGACACTCACAACAGATACAAGATTGAAATATCTCAGAAAATAGGTATATAGGAGAAAAGAAATAGGCTTTCTGGATGAGGGCATTTAGAAATTAGAACACAGCATCAGCTACAATGGCAGCAGATCGGTAGCCCAGTTTTGACAAAGAACTGATAACTTTAGAGTGGAGAATTGCTTTCTCACTTTAACCATTTTCCTGTCAGCAGCAACTCTCTGGACACTTAGAATTATGCTAAGAAATGCTATGTTGGTTAATAGTATCCTGGACAAATGTTCAAAATTGCTTTGCATTACAGAAATGTCATTAGATGAGGCTGGGTAAATAAATCCTTGTATATTTGACAGATTTCCCCAGCCTATTTGTGGCTAGTTTAAATATTTAACATTTTGAACATGTAATAGGCTTTCAAACAAACAAACCAAAAAATGGCTGTTGCAATGTGTGCATAGCCAATACAGGTAGTCATTGTTTATCAACCACAATTGGGACTGGCAACTCAATCACTAAGTTGTAGTCACTAAGCAAACATCATATGACCATGAAAGACTTATGACCTCACTTCCCCTTTGATGAGAAAGCAAATTGTGGTTTTTAAGCAAAACATCAACTGACTGACTTACAATTTTACTTCCTTCTCCATTAACTCAGCTTGTCACAAGCCAATTTATGAAGCACACAAATGGCAGTTATGTGATTGTGGGATTCTACAATGGTCATAAATATGAAGTTTGGTTGCCAAACTCTTTTTTTTTAACACCATCATACTTTTGAAGAGTTGTTATATGAGGCAATGAAGCAAGGACTACCTGTATAAAAGATATTGTTTGATTTCCTGTCTTTCTGTAGTCTGCTAGAATATAATCAATGGCAAAATATTTTTGACTTCTTGTATAAATAGGCATTTTTACTAAAACCTCAGGATGTAAGTTGCCCATCATTTTTATTTTTTGAAATTATCATTGGGGTCTTTATGGAATCTTTGCTTATTCTTTGAAATAAAGTTGTTGTCAAAGATTGGTTGTAGTTTGCAGTATGACCCCTTTTTTAAAAAAAAATCTTAAAATTTAAAATTCAAGTATTTTATAGCAAAGGGCTATTTGGCTTCAAAGAAGATGTCAGAAACACATTGCTGCTCAAGGTGTGGTGCTATGTGTGGTGGGACTGTAATGCTGTAGTGTGATTTTGTTTTATTTTTGTTTTACTTTGCAGTTAATAAGGAGGATTGTGATTCTTTCATCTCTCTTATCATTCAAGATTTTGAATGATAAGTGTCAGGATGATATATGTCTTCTTCCATAGTCCAAGGATCTTCTTGCCAGAATAGATATAGGTGCTCTTGGACTACTGCAGATATGTGATTTTAGAGAATATTAAAAGCCAATTGATAAACATACCTCAGGATTTTATTACTTCCATGATAACTTTATAAGGGATACCTGATCTATAGATGGGTAACTATGACTTTTAACACAGAAAATTATTTCTTAAGTTTTTAGATTTACCAGGATTATTTTCCTCTATATGAGTGTGTAATGTGAATCACACTAGTTGATTTTTAATTTAATTTTTAAACAAGGCTGTTCGGGTTTTAGAATTGGGTTTTTAAACAGGTTTTTAGTAACAGCCTTGTATTTATTTAATTTAATTTAATTTTAAATATTTATTGTTTTATATGTTTTTATTGGATTGTAAACCGCCCCGAGTCCTACGGGAGAGGGGCGGTATAGAAATTGAATAAATATAAATATATTCAGGGATAGGGAACTATGGCCCTTTTATGTAGATTTCAACTCTGAACTTGAAGCTGAAATTGATGCTGGCTCAGGAATTCTGAGAGTTGAAGCACACAAATCATAAAGAAGCTGTAGTTCCCCACCTCTGAGTTAGCTTAAGACTGATATGAGTGATAAGCAATGTATGTCCTTATGGACATTGTCGGATTGCAAGTCCCATTATCTTTCATAACTTATCACATTGGCTGGGGCTGATAGGATCTGGAGTTTTAACACCTGAAGGATCAATATTGCCAATTCCTTATTTAGAAAATGCTGATGTTACTAAGTTCTCATTGACCTCTGTAATGAGGAAATGGCTGGGATATTGACAAGATAATCTCTGAGTCTTATTGGAGCCTAGATTCAGGGGACTTGGATTGTCCTGGAAATAATAATGATTGATTGGAGTAATGCTAGAGGAAAACCAGTGATGATTCCAAATGAAGGAAATTAGGGTATATTTCAGATTTTCTGTGGTTGTGTATGAACACTATTTGCCATGTAGTTTTTCAGCATATTTGGTATCACAATGGTCTGTTGTATCATGAGCCTCAGGTAGAGATCAAAGATGCTTCCTAGTTTTCTGAGACCAGTTAAGACCAGATACATATATGGTCTTAATTGAAAATGGCACTGATAATAATTTTGGATTATCTGTGAGAAATATATGATACACTGAATGTTTCCTGATTTGCACTACCTGAAAATATAGGCAGAATATTTGGAGTTATGAGACTAATCAGTTGTATACTTTAGTTTTGCTTTTCCTTGTTACTTATAGTAGGCAAATAGGATTGGAAGAGCAGTTCCATTAATGCTTTATAAAAGAATTTCAACCTCCACTACTACAAATCCCAGAATCTAGCTAGATTCCATTCTAACACATGGCAGTCAAACATGTAGTGGCATCTTGATTCCAGAGACTCTGTTGAAAGAAATTGTCCAGTTCTATTTACCAATTTTTCTGATGCAGAAAATAATAACTGAGTACCAGTTACTAAAAATTAAGAAATCTTTCTATTTTGAGGGTGCTCTCAGGAGATTTTAATTCTCTGTACATTAGTCCTTAATTAATCAAACAGCATTGGTATTCTGAAAACAGAAATTTTAGCAGGCTTGAGCAATCTCAGGATTTGCAGAAGAAGAATAAATTTTTATATCAGGCAGAAATATTTGTTCTTATTTGTGTTAATGTGCTTTTGTGGTAATAGATTAATGATCTGACTGTGTATTTTTGGCATGATTTATGCAAGATTTGAAAAAGTTATTTGCCAAGATAAGGGCAGTGGCATTTATTGAACATGGCAAGCCCATCAAAACTTTGGAATACAGTCAGACAGGAAAATCTGCCATTTCCTGGCCTTGGAATAGGAACAGTCAAAGAATGTAGGTTCTTGGGGTAGTCTTCAACTGGCCACTGGCTATATTTGCTTTAAATAGGTCCAGTGAGAAAGGGTCTGGTGAGCTTGCTTAAAAGCACTCAGGGTACCTGTGTAATGAAAACCATCTCCTGAACTTCCTTGGCTAGTCATTTTAGATTTCTATTAGCAAATGTGGTGGATCAGATTATTTCTACAGTATGTGGCTTCTTACTGCCTGATGATCCCAAAAGACTTCTTGTTTGAAGAATTCCTGGAGATAAAACACCTGAAGAGTGTTTAGATCTGTTTTGGAGGAAGACAAAGAATGAATCTGACCAAGCATGTGCAAAAGCCTATACGAGAAATTATACCACGAAGATGAGCAGCAAAATTCAGTTAATTCTCTACTCTTATTGCATCTGCTGTTCAACAGCTCTTTTTTGGGTGGCACATTCCTGCATGGGACTATTTGTATGGCACTGGATATAATTTTCTAGGCATCTAAGCAGATAAAATTGCTCAGATTAATGGTTGGACTCTCACTGAGTTAGAATCCAGTTGAAGTGACAGAGGTGCTGCCTGGTTTGGTTAACAAGGAAGAACTGACATGTGAAGAATAAACAGGATCCTTGGCTCTAGTCAACCCTTCCAGTTAAATCAGCATCTCTTCCCCCTTTTCCCCAAGGCCATTTGCACATTCCATTACAACCCTATTAATTGGCCATCTTTTTATTATATCCTTACTGGTTTATGAGGGTTGTCTGAGAGATAATATGAAATTGGGTCCATGTAATGATGTTACATCCTTAAGAGAAGGTATCTATTGGCCTTGAAAAAGCATTAATGCATCCACTCCTCCAGTGTCCTAGACAATCTTCAGGCATTCTTCAACCTCCCTTTTGGGGAGAAATTTGTTGAGAAAATGGTTGAGTTGCAATTACAAAGGGCCAAGGAAGAAACAGATTATCTGGATGTTCTGGACCAACTGCTTGTAAAAATAGTGGTTTTCTGTCTTTTTCTGTAGCCAGTCCCAGTCATTCTATTGTTTAATATCTACAAGTTGCTACTGTTGGTCTGGAGACAAATATCATCAGTATGCGGATGATACTTGGTTGAAATCTCAACTAAATAATCCTGCCTTGTTCCAGTGCTTGGGCGCTGTTTAGATAAAGAGAGAAGGATTCAACTCAATCCTAGCAAAATAAAGTAGGTTCTTCAATCACTTGGTTCGATGAATCTTCTAGTCCTGAATGGGGTTGCATTGTTCTAGTCCAGCGGTTCTCAACCTTTTTCAGGCCGCGACCCCGACCTGTCAAGCGCCGCGCATGCGTGGTGCTACCCCCTGCACCGCGCATGTGTGGTGCTGCCCCCTGCGCCGGCTGAGGCGTAGGCCGCCGCCTGTTTGGGGCAGTGGCAGGAAGGCCCAGGTGCTCCTGGGCGGCCGCGGCGGCGACGGTGCAGGGTGACCATGGGCTGGGCCACCAGCTGGCCCAGCCCAAGCCCGCCGGGCCCCACACACGCCAAAAACCCTCCCTGCGCCCGCTGGCCTCCCACCTCCCACCCCTGGCCCTCTTTTACTTACAGTTTTAGTAGTTGCTCAGCAGGGAGGGGTGGAAAGTTCCGGAGAGCTCGCCTTCGCATTTATACATGTGATCTCCAATTTGGAGTCTGAAATGGTAGAGACTAGAATGTAAAATTCTGCGTAAGAGAGAAAGCCAGAAATGCTATTTTTAAATCTCATGTTTGCCATAAACTCATGGAAGTCATGCAATCTGGGTTGTATAGATGACATCAGAAAATAATGTCAAATTCTTCAGAAGTTCAGGAGAGTAATTTAAATAACAGAATTTATTGTTACTTTTAAATAGGATCTTTTGCAAACAGGTTAACAAGCAGCATTTTTAATTCGTGTTTCATTTTTAAAGTCTCCTGTAGAAAGTAGGAAAAAGCACTTTGCCTATGTAATCTTCCATATATGTAATCAGTCCTGTTTAACTTTATTTATTTACTTATTTATTCATCAAATTTTAAAACTTCCTACCTCCCTCACAGAATACAGGCAATCCTCGAGTTATGAATGTAATAGAGCTTATTGATTACATTCGTAATCTAAGGATTCATTAATTGATCATGTTAAATGAATGTGATTTCTCCCTGCTTTACCCAATGCATTGATTAATTGAATGCACAGGTTGTTAAGTGCATGTGAGGCATCTCAGGGTGTAGAAGACCATGGGGAGCCTAGTGCTTCTGACTACCCAAGGCCTCCCTGACCCACTGAGATATCAGATAGTGCCCCAAAGGTTTCCATCCCCTTTGGAAAAGATTTTGGTGTAGAAGACGGAGGCCTGAAGGAGTGCTAGATCACACTCCCAACGGCTTCATTCTCCACGCCAAAAGTTTTTTGCAAAGGGGACAGAAGGGTGTGTAAGGAGATGATTGCTTTTTGCCATATGACCCTGACTCTGCAGATCTTCGAAAGGTAAGTGAGCGATCGTTGACAGGATGGGAGGGGGGAATAGACAGGGGGAATGTTACAGCATCTCTGCGGGCAGTCGTAAGATTGAACAACTGCAGTGGTGCTGCAACATTCGTAACTTCTGAACTCGTAAGTACTTTTGGGAGTGGTGTCGAAAGTTTGAATCATTACTAAGTGAAGTATCATAACTTGAAGATGAAGATTACCTGTACAGAGGGCTTACTTCCAGATAAATATGCAAAATACATTTTCAGTTTGGATGAGTTCAAAGAACAGCTGATATAACATATTATTTTTATATATTTATATATTATATTTATTAAATTTCTATACCGCCCCTCTCCCGTAGGACTCGGGGCGGTTTACAACCCAATAAAAACATATAAAACAATAAATATTTAAAATTAAATTAAATAAATACAAGGCTGTTACTAAAAACCTGTTAAAAAAACCCAATTCTAAAACCCGAACAGCCTTGTTTAAAAATTTAAAACCCGAGGAGATCTAGGCCAGGCCGGCTTGATTGAAGAGATGAGTCTTCAACTCTCTTCTGAAGGTGCGGAGATCATGACACATCCGGAGTTCAGGGGGGAGCTCGTTCCACATCGTCGGAGCCCCCACAGAAAAGGCTCTCCCCCTGGGCGCCACCAGCCGACACTGCTTAGCCGATGGCACCCTGAGGAGGCCCTCTCTGTGGGAGCGAACTGGTCGATGAGAGGTATTTACTGGCAGAAGGCGGTCTTGTAAATAACTGGGTCCTATGCCATGGAGCGCTTTAAAAGTGGTAACCAGTACCTTGAAGCGCACCCGGAAAGCCACCGGCAACCAGTGCAGCTCGCGCAGGATGGGGGTCATTCGTGCCCGCCAGGGTGCCCCCACTACCACCCACATGGCCGCATTCTGTGCCAGTTGAAGCCTCCGCGTGCACTTCAAGGGGAGCCCCATGTAGAGAGCATTACAATAGTCCAGTCTGGAAGTGACGAAGGCATGGGTGACCGTGCGTAGCGCGTCCTTACCTAGGAAGGGGCGCAACTGGCGTACCAGACGACTCTGGTAAAACATCCTCCCGGCCATGGCCGTCAGATGGTCCTCAAGGGACAGCCGTGAATCTAGGAGGACTCCCAAGTTGCGAGCCCTTCCCGTGGGGGCCACTGACTCGCCCCCGATAGACAGCCATGGAGTCAGCTGGTTGTACCGGGACGACGGTAACCACAGCCACTCGGTCTTGGAGGGGTTGAGCTTGAGACCGTTTTTCCCCATCCAGATCCGCACGGCCTCCAGGCACTGGGTCAGCACGTCAAGAGCTTCATTTGGGTGGTTCGGGGTGGAAATGTACAGCTGAGTATCATCAGCGTACTGATGGAATTCCACCCCAAAACCTCGGATGAATTCACCCAGCGGCTTCACATAAATGTTGAACAACAAGGGCGAGAGGACGGACCCCTGAGGTACCCCACAATCAAGGGGCCTCGGAGTCGACCTCTGACCCCGTCAACACAAACTGCGTCCGGCCAGAGAGGAAGGAAGAGAACCACCGAAACACGGTGCCCCCTATACCCAGCCCCGCCAGCCGGCGCAGCATGATACCATGGTCGATGGTATCAAAAGCCGCTGAGAGGTCCAATAGCACCAGGATAGAGGAGCAACCCCTGTCCCGGGCCCGCCAGAGATCATCCACCAATGCAACCAAAGCTGTTTCCATGCTGTAACCTGGCCTGAAGCCCGACTGGAACGGGTCCAGGTATGACGATTCCTCCAGGTGCTGAGGGAACTGTCGAGCAACCACACTCTCAACAACCTTCACAACAAACCGAAGGTTGGAGACAGGACGGTAATTAGATAGAACAGCCGGGTCCAAGGCGGGCATCTTGAGGAGGGGTCGCACCACTGCCTCTTTCAGGGCGGCGGGGAAGACACCCTCACTCAACGAGGCGTTGATAATTGCCTGGAGCCAGCCTCGCGTCACCTCACTGGAGGCCAGTACCAACCAGGAGGGACACGGGTCCAATAAACATGTGGTTGCTCTAAGACCTCCCAGCAACCTGTCCACGTCATCAGGTGTCACGTAATCAAACTCAGCCCAGATAGCAGTCTCAAGACCGGCCTCAGCCACTTCTGCTGGACCGCCTTCGTTGAAGTTAAAGCCTTCTCGAATCTGAGCGATTTTGTCATGCAGGTATTGCACAAAATCCTCAGCTCTTCCCTCCAAGGGGTCCCCCCTCACCTCCCGATGAAGGAGGGAGCAGGTTACCCTAAACAGGGAGGCTGGGCGGTTATCTGATGACGGAATAAGGGCAGTGACATAAGAACACTTCTCTGCCCTTATTGCCACTAAGTTAGTCCTAATATGGTCTCTTACTCGTGTTCGGTCAGACTCGGAGCGACTCGCCCTTCAACTGCTCTCTAGGTGTCTTTTCCGGCGCTTCATCTCCCTCAGCTCCTCGTTAAACCAGGGAGCCGATCGAGAACCACGCCGGTTCAAAGGCCGCAAAGGTACAACCCTATCCAAGGCATCAGCAGCTGCCCTATCCCAGGCAGCTACCAGCGCCCCGACCGAGTTGCGTGTTAAGAACACACAACTGACCGAGTTTTGAGTTAAGTGAGATCAGAGTTTGAATCCCATTGTACCTCAGTGGGAAATCTTAACCTTTTGCTTTCTTCCATTGTAAGAATATAAAAGAAAAGAATAAAAGAGATCCTTGGGGGGGGGAAGTACAGTATACATATACTTCTTAAAATTGGCCTGTTCCCAGTTTGGGAATAGCACTGCACCCTTAGGAAAAATCTCAAAGCAAAGACACTCCTTGCACTAGGGCCACTGCAGAGTAAACAGTCTGCAACTTACAACCCTGAATAATAAACCAACTATTTTTTAATCCACCTAAAGAAACCCCAGGAAAATCTGGTTCTGGGGTTTGGAGCAGGCAGGGAGTGCCTCGAGGCAACAAAAAGGCAACAAACACATCAGCACCGGAAGCGCTTCATGTCTCTTAATCCAAAATTCAAACAGAAGATTTAGGGAAGGGGTTATGTGTTACTTGTGGCTACATATGTGTGCAGATTAATTTTCAGTTATTTATATTTCATTAGAAATGAGGTTTACATTTGTTATAGGATCTTTTTCAACAACATTTAGCACTAAATTTGCTGACTTTTAGATATCCACCAAAAAACTGTTCATCATTTTCAGAATATTTTATTCTCTGATAAACGCTTATTACTTATCTGTTTGATTAATCTGCACTGACATAATTTAAAATAAAACGTAAATATATAATTTGCTTAACTGTATACACATATTTATTTAATGTGTGTGTGCATGTGCATGTGTGTGAATCCCAAATGAGACAGGTACACATTTCAGTTGATTTATGTTGGAAATATATAAATATGTCTTGAACTTGCAGTTTTGAGATTTTCTTTTTTTTATATCCATATTTTATTAATTTTTTATAATCACAAATCCTTAATATTTTATCAGCAACATGTTATCTGGGTTCCAATATTTAGCTTAATACATGTTAAACTCCTCTCTCTCTACCTCATTTTTCTAGCCATTGATAAAATGTATCCCATGTTCTAAAGCAGTGGTTCTCAACCTTGGGGTCGCGACCCCATTTGGGGTCGCGAGACCATTTTGCGGGGGTCGCCGGGCACCGCCGGCCGCCTTTTTATTTTTTTATTTTTTTTAATTTTTTTTATTTTTTTTTTTAATTTTTTTATTTTTTTTGGCGCGCGCGCACCGCGCACACTCAGATCCGCCCGTCGCGCCGGAAAATTTTTTTTAAAAAAATTTAAAAAAATTTAAAAAAATAAAATAAAATAAAAACAAAATGGTGGACCGCAACGGGCGGATCCGCGCATGCGCGGCGCGTGCGACGGGCCGATCCGCACAGGCGCAGATCCGCCAGTCGCGGCCGCCATTTTGTTTTTTTGTTTTTTATTTTTTTAAAAAAAATTTTAAATAAAAAATAAAATAAAACAAAATGGCGGCCCGCGACGGGCGGATGTGCGCATGCGTGGCGTGTGCGATGGGCCGATCCGCACATGCGCAGATCCGCCCGTCGCGGCCGCCATTTTGGGATTTTTTTTAAATTTTTTTTAAATTTTTTTTTAAAAAATAAAAAAAACCAAAATGGCGGCCCGCGATGGGCGGATGCGCGCATGCGTGGCGCGTGCGACGGGCCGATCCACGCATGCGCAGATCGGCCCGTCGCGGCCGCCATTTTTTTTGTTTTTGTTTTTTTTTAAATTAAATTTTTTTGCGCGCGCACGCACGCCCCCGGGTCGGGGTCGCGGCGCGCATGGGCGGGGCAAGTGGGGTCTCAACCTCAGAAAGGTTGAGAACCACTGTTCTAAAGTATTCTGAATCTTCTTTCTCTTTCATTTTCAATATAAGTCTGTCCATTTCTGCACAGTCCAAAATTTTCCTGATTATCACTTCCTTTTCTGGTAATTCTTCATCTTTCCAATGTTGAGCAAATACAATTCTCGCTGCAATTAGAACATGTAACATTAAATATGCACACTCTTTTTCATTATTCCCTGCAGTTATATCTAATAGAAATAATTTTGGCTTAAAATCTACGTGTTTTTTTATCATTTTCTCTAACCATATATGTATTCTTGACCAAAATCTTTTAGCCTTAGGGCATGTCCACCAAAGATGATAGTATGTGCCTGGTTTTTGTCTACATTTCCAACAATTGCTAAACATATTTTTAAACGTTTTTGCTAACCTCACATGTGGTCAGTACCACCTGTAAAACATTTTATATAGGTTTTCTTTGTAAGCCATCGCCTCTGTTATTTTAGAATTTCTTTCCCGAAGTCTTTGCCAGTTTTCTAGCTTTATGTTATGCCCAAAGTTTTTTGCCCATGTTATCGTTGTTTCTTTAACTTGTTCCTCTTCCATCTTTAAACTTAGCATGTACTTATACAGTTTCTTAATCAATTTTTCATCTGATGCCAATAGTATCTGGTCAAATTCTGTCTGTACTTTATAGAATCCAGATGTTTTAGCATCTTTTTCATATCTCATTTGAATTTGCAGGTGTAGCCACCATGATAGATCAATATACCCTTTTCTTCTAGTTCTTGTCTAGATTTTAGTTTTCCTTCAATATTCAAAATGTCTTTATAAGTCACAATTTGCTCATACTTAATTAGGTTTGGGTGAACAAACGCATCCATTGTTGAAAGCCATCCAGGTATTTTCATGTAAATTTTCACTTCTACTTTTTCCTATTCTAGAACAAATGCGTTTCTTATGTAGTGATTTTGAAAGTATCTATGTATTTTATTCTTCCCATACCATAGGAAGGCATGCCATCCAAGTTGTAGGCCATGCCCTTCTAGGTATAGTAATCTTTTATGTCTAAGAGTTATCCATTCTTTTAACCATGTTAATACAGATGCTTGATACTGTAGTATAGGACCCAATCTGGGAGCCCAAATCCTTCATTTTCTTTCTCTTGTAGCATTTTCAATTTAATTCTGGCTTTTTTCCCTTGCCAAATAAATTTCAAAATCAGTGTATGTAGTTCATAAAAAAAATTCTCAATTTTATAGGTATTGTTTGAAATAAGAGTAATTTTGGTAAGATATTCACATTCACTGTTGCTATTCTCCCTAATATTGAGAGTTGTAGATTTTTCCATTTATCCAGCTCTAGTTTTATTTGTTTTAATAGTTTTACGTAGTTGTCTTCTTTTATTGTTGCACATCTTGCTGTTAAGTATATCCCCAGGTATTTAACTTTCTTAACTATTTGAAGATCTGTTTTTTCTGACAATTGATTTTTTTGTTTATCTGTAAGGTTATCACTTTGGTCTCTTCTTTATTTATTTTCAGTCCTGCCACTTCTCCAAATTATTCTATCTTTTTCAGAAGCTTGGAGCTTGTCACAAGCAACTCTTCTAATATGAAAACCAAGTCATCTGCGAATGCTTGTAGTTTATATTTTTCATGTTTTATCTTCATTCCTTTAATTTCTGAGTCTTGCCTAATATTTCTTTTTTATTTTTTTTATTACAAATTTTATTAAATGTACATTTATTACAAATTTTATTAAATGTACATTTAAAAACAGAAGTGGACATGATTCAACTTCCCTGGCAACAACACTGCTATTAGTATTACCTTATGTTACAGAAAGAAAAACAGAAACTTAAAATACATTCTATAACAGGACAGAGTATAACAAACTATACATATAACATCTGTAAATTTTTGGTAAACCATCTTTCAGTCGTCAACGTTGTATTTACATATCTTTCAGTTGTGTCCTAATATATGTTAATAAGAAGTCCTTACGATATCAACTAATCAATCGATAATCATCTCAGCAATCCTCCTTATCTCTAACCAATCGTACAATTTTTTCCAAATTTCATAATACTCTGTTTCAGTTTTATTTTTAATCTCTAGAGTTAACCTGTCCATTTCGGCGCAGGATAAGATTTTATTTATTTCTTCTTCAGTGGGGGCTTCCTTTCTTTTCCATTTTTGGGCGTATGCCAATCTTGCTGCGGTTAAATTATGCAATAGTAAGTAGAGAGATGCTTTGCTGAGTTTATCATTAATAATCCCTAATAAGGTTTATGGTTTTAAATCAATTTTTTGTAATAATATTTCTTCCAGCCAATTTTTAATCTGATGCCAAAAATTTTGCGCTTTTGAACATTCCCACCACATGTGATAGTAAGTCCCTGGAAGCTTTCTACATTTCCAACATGTCAGTGAGGTTTTTTTATCTATTTTTGCTAGCCTTGTAGGGGGAAGGTGCCATCTATAAAACATCTTGTATAGATTTTCTTTATTTGAGGTGGCTAGCATTAACTTCCTGTTTCTATCCCATAATGATTGCCAATTATCTAGGTCAATACTGTAACCAAAATTTTTACTCCAGATTAACATTGTTTCTTTTACCTGTTCTTCTAACAAATCTTGTTCTAATAAATATTGATATATCTTTTTTATCATTTGATCTTCTGTTCCTAGAAGGATTTTATCTAATTGTGTATGCTCTAATTTTATCCCTGGTTCTTTTTTGTCTTTTCTGTATCGCGACTGTATTTGTAAGTATGCCCACCATTCCAACTCTATACCATCTTCTAATAATCTTTTCCTTGTTTTCAGGTCACCCTTCTCGTCTAAGATATCTTTATATGTGATTACTCTTCCTAAATTTATGAATTTGGGGTACATGAATATCTCTAATACGGATAGGCAATTGGGAATTTTCATATAATTAATTTTTTTTAATTTTTATCCAGACGTCTAATAGTGCCCGTCTAATACGGTGATTCTGAAAGTACTGATGAGTCTTATATTTCCCGTCCCAAATTATGGCATGCCACCCTATTTGTATGTCATGGCCTTCTAATGCCAGTAGTCTTCTGTTCCTTAAGTGTATCCAGTCCTTTATCCATACCGATATTGCTGCTTGATAATATTTTTCCCAATTCAGGAGCCGAGACCTCCTCTTTCCTTTGCATCCTGTAATAATTTTAATTAATTCTCGGTTTTCTACCTTGCCAGATAAATTTGGATGTAATTCTGTTTAAATTTTCAAAAAAATCTTTGCCTAATTTAATTGGTACACATTGGAATAAAAAGAGTAATTTGGGAAGTATATTCATCTTGATTGTTGCTATTCTCCCCATAAAGGAGAGCTGCAAGTTTTTCCATCTGCCTAAGTCTGCTATAATTTGATCTATTAATTTATCATAATTTTCTCTTTTGAGTGTATTACATCTTGCTGACAGTTGGATCCTCAAGTACCTTACTCTTTTATATGTCTGCATATTAATTTTCTCTACTAGCTCAGTTTCTTGTAAATTGGACATGTTTTTAACTAACATTTTAGTCTTTTCTTTATTAATTTTCAACCCTGCAACATCTCCATAATTTTCCAGCACCTGTAATAATCTTATTCCAGATTCTAAGGGGTCTTCCAGAATGAAAACTAAATCGTCTGCATAAGCCTGTAATTTAAATGTCTCTTTTCTGATTTCTAATCCTTTAATCAGATTATCTTTACGAATTATTCTTGTGAGTGCTTCTAAAGAAAGAATAAATAATAGAGGAGATAGTAGACAACCTTGTCTCGTGCTTGTTTGTATTTGGATGCTATTTGTTAATTCTCCGTTTATGATTATGTTTGCTTCTTGTTTGGAATAGATTGCTTTAAACATGTTTATAAATTTCCCCCCGAATTCCATCTGTTTAAGTTGAGTCGACATAAAATTCCATTTAACATTATCAAACGCTTTCTGAGCATCAACAAAAATCAATGCCATTTGTTTTTCGCTATGTAATTCACAATATTCTAAGATGTCTAGTATAATCCTAACATTATGTCTAATTTGTCTTTTAGGCAAGAAGCCGTTTTGGTCGGTATGGATAAATTCAACTAAATATTTTTTTAATCTTTCTGCCATTATGGTCATGAAAATCTTATAATTCATGTTCAGTAAAGAGATGGGCCTATAGTTTTTAAAGCAGGTCAAATCAGAGTTTTCTTTAGGAATTAGTGAGATAATTGCTTCTTTCCATGAGTTTGGGGTTTTTGCTGTATTTAGTACATCATTAAATATGTCCAGTAAGGTTGGGGCCAAAAGTTCTTGGAGGTTCTTATATATTTTGGATGGTAATCCTTCGGAGCCAAGTGTTTTATTACTTTTTGCTTTTTAATTGCTTCTATAATTTCCTGGACTGTTATATCTTTATTTAATATATTTTGGAATTCTTCCGGAACCTTCGGTAAGTCCACTTTCATAAGATATTGTGATATTTTTTCCTCAGTAACCTTTTCATCCTCTTTATAAAGATTTTTGTAGAATTGATACGTCACCCATTTTTTTTCTTCATTTTGATGTACCATCTCCCCTGCTTGATTACATAATTTACTAATCCATCTTTTATCTTTTTGTTTTTTCAATCTATAAGCCAACCATATCCCGGGTTTATTTGCCTGTTCAAAAAAGTTTTGTCTAATACTTTTTATTTATTTGCCATTTCTCCCTTTTCTATAATGTTCAATTTATGCTTATTTAAATCTAGCTGTTGTTTTAGGTCTCTACATTGTGGGTTTTTTTGTAATTCTGATTCTCATTTTTTGTATTCTTCCTCTAAACTTTTTCAATATTGTCTTTTCTTTTTATATTCATTGGCCATGTACGCAATTGCAGTTCCTCTCATAACAGCCTTGGCTGTGTCCCATAAATTTTGAGTGCTAGTCTCCTCTTTCTTATTTATCTGGAAAAATGTCCGCATTTGTTCCTCCATCTTATGCTTAAATTCTATTTGGTTTAAAATTGCCTTTTTTAGAGTCCACCTCGTTGTTGTCTTCTGTTCTTTTCATTTAATTATAATGGGGTTATGATCTGCCCAAGTATTAATGTCTATTACTACCTCATCAATATCTGAATTTAATTCTTTCGTTGTCCAGACCATATCAATTCTGGACCATGATTGATGCCGCCCTGAATAGTATTTAAATGGCTTTTCATTCAGATTTCTCTCCCTTCAACTATCTTGAATATTTAATTCTTCCACCATTTTAAAAAAAGTACCAGGTAATATTCTCCTGCTTCGTTTCCTTACTTCCTCACTCTTATAATCTAATTATCTATAATTGCATTAAAATCGCCAAATTATACAAATGTTCTCGTATTCCATATCTGCAATAACCTTATGCAGTTTCTTATAAAATGGTCTTTGTTTTTCATTGGGGGCATAAATTCCTGCCAGGGTGACCTTGATAGATTTGTCTTGCTGGGATTCTTTCTTTAACATATATCACAATTCCTCCTTTCTTCTGCTGTGAAAGCGAAACAAATTTGATTCCTAACTTAGAGTAGTTTAGTAAATGCTGATCTTGAGTCTTTATATGTGTTTCTTGTAAAACTATTATGTCTAAGTTTTTCTTACTGAGCTTATTCAAATTTATATTTCTCTTAGCTGGGGAGTTTAGTCCATTTACATTTAATGATAATACTGTTAATATTTCTACATTACTGCCTCTGTTTTGATCTTTTCGCTCTTGTCAGTCTATCTTCCTTGAGTTCTTTGTGTCTATTTTCATCATCATTGTCATAGTTCATTCTCATTTTTTCTCTTCTCTCCGTTTCCCGTTCTTTGCGTTGTGATTCTCGTGTGTTCTATTATATCTCTCTGTATTGTTCTCTTCTCTTAACTCTCTTTCTTCTAGTTCATCTTCATTGCCTAGGTGCTGCTGGAAAAACTCTTCTGCTTTGTCAATCGAATCTAGCTTATATCTTTTTTCTTGCCAGGTCACCAGAATCCCTTCCGGCATTAGCCATCTGAAATTGATGTTTTGTCTTATTAATTTTGATGTAATATGTTGGTAGGGCCTTCTCAGGTCTCTTACCCTCCTAGGGACTTGTTTAAGAACAGTTAGTTGTTTACCTCTGTATTCTATTGGGTCGTCCCTTGTTCTATGCAAAATCTCATCCCTAATTGACATCTTCACAAATCTGATATGTACTTCCTTGGGTAGGTTATTTCTTGTGTGGATTCGGTATATTCCATCGATCTCATTTGCCATCTCTTCTTTCCCTGTCCCTAGGGCCCTTGCTAACAAGTCCGTCATCATTTCTGGGAGGTCCTCCCCCTTCTCTTCTTTCATGTTTTGAAAACGTAAATAATGGTCTGCTTTCTCAGTTTCAAGCAGGATGACGTTTTTTTCTAATTTTTTGTTTCCTTGCGAGAGTTTTTCATTCATTTCATCTACTCTTCTTTCCTCCTTATTCATTCTGTCCTCCATTTCTAATAATTTCTGTTCATTTTTCAATATCTGTTGTTGGAAACATTAACATTTTCTGTCCATTGCTCCTATCTTCTCTTTAATTTCTCCGGTATCATTCCTTATTTCACCTTTTTTTTTTAAAATCCTCATGATTTCTCAGTATAACCTCTTGCATGGATTGTAGCATTGCTTGTAGGTCTTTAAGCCTGCTCTCTCCCGTGGTATCATCTCTTCTATGGATCTTTGCCCTGCTGGGCTTAATTCAGCCGATGAGGCTTGAGTTATTTGCCTTCTTCCAATCCCAACTCTTGTTAGATTTGGGATGCTTGTCATCTTTCTAAATGATGTCAACCAACCCTCCAACTTGTACACAAACTTTGTCTTTCCCTCCACCACAGCTGGAGAATTTATTATTCTTCCAAGGTTGTAATCACTAGTGCCTTATATCTTAACAATAATATATTTTGTTGCTAACACAATATGAAACCTATTACACTTAAACTTCTAATACACAATAATCAATATTAATCAATTGCAAGTGTTTATATTCCACTACAGTCCTAATTTATCTATATAATAACATGTAACAATAATATAACCATTAAACTACCTCAATATTATAACCAATATTCAGTTCATTAGCAATAAAGACCAGGTTTTACAGTCAATTCCTTAACAGTTATAAATATTATTGTATTCAACAAGGAGAGAAGTAAAAAAAAATTCTCACCCTCCTTGGACTTTCAACCTTTTTTCCTGTTTAGCCTCCTCCAATTCAATCATACAATAGGTTATGTTCAATTAATTCTTATTAGTCTAAGCTCTCAAATCAATTACAATTTATCCCTTTTGTTTTAGAAACTTTTTAAAGCAATTAATTCACTTCTTAAGTTCTGAGTATCACTCTTCCCTCACTTAATGCTGACTGGTCGTCAGTTCTTATTCAAAATGTCCGCTTTCTCTGCTCAGTCCACACTGTCATTTTTCAAGTTTATTTTGTTTTTTGTTAAACTTCTTCTTGGCTTTGCTGCAAGAGCCAGAAAGGTCAGATCTCTTTTTCCCCCTGCCTCCTTTTACGCCGCTCTCTCAGGGGAGATGATTTCCCCTTTTCGCTCTGGGGCTTCTCCTCTTTTCTTCTCTTCTTTGAAATTCTCCTGAATGATTTCACAATTCAGGACACTTACAGGAGTTCACTGAGTGTTCACTCCGCTGGGTTAGTAGAGTCACTGTCCCGCTAATTCACCGCTATTTCTGACAGCTGTCATTTCTTCACGGCTACCATGATGGGCTGTCTTCTGCACCCGGCTTTCTCCTAGGCTTTCCTGCTTTCTGCGGCTCCTGTACCCGGCTTTCTCCTAGGCTTTCCTGCTTTCTGCGGCTCAGACCACCATCCTGAGCCGCTCAGCTGGGCGCCTCCGCTTCTGATCTCCCTCCGAGAGATCTGGGGCTTTTAAAAAACCCACCGGGAACAGAGAAATGGCTGTGAAATTGGCACGCTCATTCGGACGGCGTTTCAGCACGGCCATTTTGTTTGACACCTGGCTCCGCCTCCCTGCCTAATATTTCTATTTAATACTTCCAGTGTTAATATAAATAATAATGGGGATAATGGACATCATTGTCTTGTACCTTTTTTAATGTTAAATTTTTCTGTAAAAATCTCCATTTACCTATTTGTCTATGATAGATTGTTTTAATTGTATTTATAAAGTTTTCTCCAAAATCCATTTCATTTAGTTGTTGAACCATGGAATGCCAGTTTATGTTATCATAAGCCTTCTGTGCATCTAGGAATATTAGCTTCCCTGGGTGCATTTCATTGTATTCCAAGGTATCTAAAATCATTCTTAAATTGTTTTTTATTTGTATCTTAGGTAAAATCCATTTTGGTCTGTGTTTATAAATTCAATCAAAAATCTCTTTAATCTTTCTGCTATTATTGAAACAAAAAAATTTAATTCACATTTAATAGAGATATTGGTCTATAATTTTTTATCTGTGTCAAGTTTGAGTCTTCTTTGGGTATTAAACTAATATTAGCTTCTGTCCAAGTATTTGATATTTTAGCCTCTAAAAGTACCTCATTACATAGTTCTTTCACTAAAGGGCTTAATGTATCTTGTAGACATTTATAAAACTCTGCAGGTAGCCCATCTGGACCCGGAGTCTTATCATTTTTTTGCCTTTTTATGGCCTCCATTACTTCCATCATTGATATTTTTTCATTTAGCATATTTTAGATATTTTCTGAGATTTTTGGTAAGTCAACTCTTTTTATGTATTGCTTTATTTTTTCTTGCAAAATTTCTTCTGTGTCGTGAAGTGTCTTGTAAAAAGTCTTTGATTTTTTTAATTGTCATTTTGCAATTGTAAATCGCCTTTTGAATCTTGCAGTTTGTTTATCAATTTTTTCCTCTCTTTCTTTTTTTCAATTTGTATGCTAATCACCTACCCGGTTTATTAGCGTTTTCAAAAAAGTTTTGTTTTGCCGTTTTAATTTGTTGGGCCATTTTTTTCACCCTCTGCTACGTTTAATTTGTGTTTTATTATTTCCATTTACTTTTTAAGAATTTTCTTTTGTGGATCTCTTTGTAGTTCCAATTCCAATTTTATAAATTCCTCTTTAACTTGGTTTGATGTTGCATTTTTTCTTTATTCTTTTTTGCCATGTAAGTTATAGCCAAACCTCTAAAGTATGCTTTAGCTGTAACCCACACATTTTGAAGCGATGTCTCTTCTTTCGTTTATTTTAAAGAAAAAATCCATTTCCTTTGTTACTGTTTGTATAAATTCTTTCTCTTTCAGTAAAGATTGATTCAGACCATCTTAGTTTTTTCTTAGCTCCTCTCCAAGTCATCTTTATCAGATTATGGTCTGCCCCATGTATTGTTTTCTGTCTCAACCTGTTGTATAATCATGCTTAATTTAGGGCATATCTATATCATTATCAGTTCTAGACCATGATTTGTGCCTGTCTGAATAAAATGTGTATTGTAGTTTTTTGGGGTTCTTTTCTCTCCATATATCCTGTATACAGATTTCTTCTGCCATTTTAAAGAAAATCTTAAGTAGTGTATTCCTTTCTTTTTTCCCTGTAGTCCAGCTTTCCATCTACTATTGCATTAAAGTCTCCCATTAAACAAATATTTTGTTATTCCAATTCCACTATTTTTTGTGTAATTTTTGATAAAATTATTCTTGTTTGTTATTAGGAGCATATATTGTTACCATCAATATCTGTTTTTGATTTATCATCATTTTCACCATTAATATTCTTCCCTCTTCATCTGCATAGATTTGTTTGAGGTTCATTGTCTCTTTAATATATGAAGCTATTCCTCTTTTTTTATATATTAAGTTTTATTCTCCTAGTTGTTCTTATCTGTCTTTGTTCTCTTGCTTTTGCCCCTTTCTCTCTCTGCATGAAATTCCAGACTTTCCCCTTCCAAAAAAAGCTTTGTATCTCTCATAAAATTCCATTGCCTTGAGTGCAGTGTCCAATCTGTATCTTTTCATGTCCCAATTAATTAAAATCCCTTCTAGAATCAGCCATCTGAAGTTCACTTCTTTTTCAATTAATTTTCTGGTCAGGAATTGGTATTCTCTTCTTGAATCTCTTTTCCTCCTGGGGATCTCCTTCAGCACTACAATTTCCTTTTCTTTATAACGTAGAAGATCATCTCTCGCTCTTCTCAATATCTCATCTCTTATAGATTTTTTGACGAATCTAACATGTACTCTAGGGACTTTATTTCTCCTCACATAGCTTGAATTGACTCGAAATATCTGATCTATCTCTCCTTCCATTTCCTGTTTCCTGATTTCCAGTGCTTCAGCCAATAGTTCTGTCATCAAATCCACGAGATCCCCTTTTTGTCCTCCATTATGTTTTGAAATCTTAAAAGATGCCTTTTCCACTTCCAAAACTGCCATTGAATCTTCCAATTCTCTATTTGCCTGTATCAGCTTCTGATTTTCATCTTTTATTTCTTCCATCTTCTGATCAGTTTCTACTGACTTGTCTTCTATTTTCTGAAATCTTTGTTTATTCTTTGTAACCTGTCGGAAACTTTCTAGTTGAGAGTTTATGTTATGAATTTCTTGATTCATTTTATCAAAGTTGTCTTTTGTCTCCTCATGGTTTTTTTTTGTATCTTCTTTGTGGGAGAAGATTGCCTCTTAGATTGCTTGTAAACCTGCTTGCATCTCCTTCTGAAAATTGATAGATTTTTCTTGTTGAAGCATTGATTTGATTGATCTCTGATACACAATGCTTGCAGAGGTGGAGAGCGGGGCTGAGGGTGTTTTCTTGCCAGTTTTAGCTAATTTCGGAACACTCATTTTTAATTCCACCCCCCCCCAAATTTTTATCAACTAATACTTTTCCTAGATGTCTGCCTTATACAAACCATTAATCTTATATTCAATATCACAATATATAATTTAAATTTGTCTTAAATAACTCTTACAATTTTTATCTATAGTCTGTATAATCCAATAAACTCCCTGAAAAATAAGGGAGAACAAAGAAGAAGAAGAAGAAAATGTTTGTAATCCAATTCTGTTTGTGAGGCTCACTTCCAGAGTAGTCCTTTGGGCCTTCTCCAAAGAAAATCACCAACAGTTAAGCTTCCACTGTCCTTAAGTAGTTCTGAGACTAAAGGTTTATAATCCAAAAGGCTCCCCAGACAACAAGAAGAAAAATAGAAAAAAACAAAAACAAAATGGAAAAGAAAAAAAATGGGGAGAGGGAAAAAAGTTTATAATCCACTTCTATCTTCTGATTCCAGCTCTAACCAATTGTTCCAAAATCCAAAATTGCCAATCTGCCAAAATTATAATCCAAAATGTCTTACTGTAGATAATTTCTTGCCATTCAATCAGTCTCTAAATGGTTTATAAAATTACAGGTCAAACAATATTTGTAATCCGAGGAAGCCAGATGGCTTCAAAATAGTTTGTAGTTTTAGTTGTAATCCATCCTGCAGAAAAGACAGCCCCAAAAGTTTTTCTCTTTTTCCAGCTGTAATCCACAAGGTTATGAAGTTCAGAAACATCAAAGAGTTTAGTCTGTTATCTATGTCTGGGCTTCAGTCGAAGTTCCCTCACTCCAGACAAAATATAAATAGAGCTTGGTGTAGTTCTTTTTTTCACCATTAGATGTCATTAGGTATTCGTTTTGTAATTTTTCAAACAAAAAACTTTGCTCCGATACTCTCCAAGAAAGGTAAAAAAAGGAGAAATTATAACTCCCCAAACTTTTTTCTTTCTATTGTGTCCAAATTAATTTTATAGTCTCTATTTTCCCCCAAGAAAGCTTAAACCGCCGCTTTTATTCTGGGAGAGGGGGTGAAAAAAGGGGGAAAAAACCTCTCCTTTTAGTTTGGGAGTTTCCTTGCTTTCAGATCGTGCTTTTTCCCTCCAAGAACAGTTTTTAAAATCGTAGACGAAGGGAAATAATCTCACCCAGATTCAAACATGTTGCTCGCGCTTGTTAAATACTGCTTTTTTTTCTCTGGAGGTCAGCAGCTTCTGACTGGCTGCATGGGTGCAGCCAGTCTTTCTCCTGTCGGTTCTGAGGGCTTCCTTGGATCAAGCAGGTCGACCACCATCTCCCTGCAATCTACAAGAGTCCCCTCTTGTTTCATCGCCTCTCCGGGTAATTTCAGGCCCTTTTCGGGCCTCCAGCAGGAAGATATAGGGCGCTGGAGGCAGAGCTCTGCTTCTCTGGGTCCGTCTTGCCGTGAACCGCAACTTCAAAACCAAAAGTCCCTACAGTTTTGAGATTTTCATTTTAGTTGGATTATGATCAGTTGAAAATTTGACATAATATTTAGTACCATAAATACTTAAAATAGCAAATAGGTTCTATCAGAAGTAATTATACAATAACATTTATGTTTTCATAATTAAGATCATACTAATGGGCATATGTGAAATTTCCTAGTGTGACACTGTACCTTAGATTTCTTAAACACTGTATGTGTTTGTTTTTTTTAAAATAATAGTTGTTGGAATAGGCTGTAATGAATTCCTTTGGCTTTAGAAATACTACAATCGAAGCCCAATTGAATTCATTGGATTAGTTAAAAGATATTTGTGTTGCAGTATAACTTGCACTTGGCCTTTTGCCCGTACACTCCCCTACTTCAACACATAGATTTGGAATTTCTACTTTAGTTTTTATTAAACTTTTTTGTTACACTTCTTTCCCACCTAACTCCTCTATCTGTTTTTCTCATAGTAGCAACTTTGTGAAATAGGTTGAGCTGAGAGAGAGAGTTAGATCACCCCAGCTTATTCTGCCATCAGAACATGATCAACCAAAATTCAAGTCATAATTTATGGAGCTGCTTGTTTCAACAATAGCAATGGAAATTAAGCACTGCTTAATGTTAGAACATTCCTTCAACTACAGTTGTTCTCTCATAGAAGCTGAGACTTCTTTGGCTATGCCAGTTGACCTATCTGAGACTCTGGGTAGGAATACCCAGATACCCACAAGCATTAACCGTGGTTCAGCAGTTATCTGTGAAGTAGTGATTCTTCAGCTTCGATTTTTAAAGTATCATACCAGAGTTTGAGAGCCAGTTTGGTGTAGTGATTAAGGAATCAGGCTGGAAACCAGGAGACTGTAAATTCTACTCCCACCTTAGTCATGAAGCCAGCTGCGTGACTTTAGGCCAGTCACTTTCTCCCAGCACTAGAAAAGAGGCAATGGCAAACCACTTCTGAAAAACTTTGAAGGACCTTGCAGGTACTTGTCCAGGTAGTCTCCAAGAATTAGACATAATTGAATGGAAGGGTATAGCATAAATGGAGAATAAGAGCAAGTAGAATCGTAAAATCATAAAAGTTGGAGGAGTGATTGAATCCAGCTCTCTGCTCAGCGCAATAAAAAAATGAGATTATAGGGAAAGATTTGGAAGATATGTGATAGGAAGGTTTTCTTCATAATGCAACAACTTGGCATTTGGTTCTGAACAAGCAAAGAAAAAGATGTCATATACAATTCAGCATTTCCTATCATAAGGTAACAGAAATATGCCTTATGTTTAAATGCTATAGAAATAGAACTTCTTTAAAGTAGAGATAGTCAGCCCAATATTAGCAGCATTTTTCACTGTTCTAAGTGTAAAGAAAGGATGCTGCCTCTGACACTGGAACGATTATATTCTGCTTTAACTGGAACCACACTGAATTTTGCTTTTGAACCTTCAGTGGAGTACCTTTATGAAGTAATTTGGATTAAAGAAGAAAATGGATAATTCTAATAGTATTAGTCAAATGTGTTGTTAAGTTTTTGATGTTAGCACTATTAACTATCAAGAGTTGTTGGAGATCGCAATATTCAAAAGTAATAAAAGCAGTTTAAGCCAAAAATATTGTCAATGAAAAGATCATTTAAGTTACAAGATGCAACTGTACTTTATTGGGGCAGGAGACACTTTTAAACTTGTAGTCCCATGGTAACTTCAACCCGAAGTACTGGTAATGGGCGAAATCCGGACCCTGGGCTCAGGTTGTTGCTGCTCAATGCCAGGTCGGTTGTAAATAAAGCTCCCCTCATCCATGATCTTCTCCTGGATGAGGAGGCCAACCTCGCATGTGTGACCGAGACCTGGCTGGGCACGGAGGGAGGAGTTCCTCTCTCTGAAATGTGTCCAGCCGGGTTTCAGGTATGGCACCAGCCACGACCCCAGGGAAGGGGGGGAGGAGTGGCTATTATAGCCAAGAAGACTTTTGGCCTACGCAGGCTCGCTTTTTCTGAGATTGCGGGTTGTGAGTTGCTTCTTGTGAAATTGGACCTAGGGGTTCAGGTGGGCTTGTTGCTCACGTACCTGCCTCCCAGCTGCATGTCAACAGCCCTGCCTGCGCTAATTGAGGGGGTTGCTGGGCTGGCGGTTGAGTTCCCCAGGCTTATTGTCTTGGGGAGCTTGAATCTTCTGTCGCTCGGCGAATCCTCTGGGTTGGCGCAGGAGTTCATGGCCACCATGGCAACCATGAACCTGACTCAAGTAGTTCAAGGACCGACTCACGAGAGGGGACACACTCCCGACATGGTATTCCTCTCAGAACAGTTGAGCAATGATCTGAATTTAAGGGGCTTAGATATCTTGCCTATGTCATGGTCAGACCATTTTCTGTTACGGCTTGTTTTCAAGGCTCCAATCCTCCCCTGCAGGGAGGCAGAACCGATTAGGTGGTTCCGCCCCAGACGAAGGCCATTGGAGCTGTGAGTTCCGCCACCTGTTTATTGGACCCGTGCCCCTCCTGGCTGGTTTCGGCCAGCAGGGAGGTGACGCGGGGCTGGGTTCAGGAGATTGTTAACGCCTCTTTGAGGGAGGGGTCCTTTCCGGCTCCCTGCAAGGAGGCAATTGTGCGCCCCCTCCTCAAGAAGCCTTCCCTGGACCCAGCTGTATTAAACAACTACCATCCTGTCTCCAATCTTCCCTTCATAGGGAAGATTGTTGAGAAGGTGGTGTCATTCCAGCTCCAACGGTCTTTGGATGAGGCCGATTATCTGGGCCCTCAGCAGTCAGGATTCAGGCTCGGCTACTCCACGGAAACTGCTTTGGTCGCACTGACGGATGATCTCTGGCTGGCCCGGGATAGGGGACATTCCACTATCCTGGTGCTACCTGACCTCTCAGCGGCTTTCGATACCATTGACCATGGTATCCTTCTGCGCCGGCTGGAGGGATTGTGGGTTGGGGGCACTGTTTTGCAGTGTTTTACCTCTTACCTCACTGGTCGGTTGCAGTCGGTGTTGGCGGGGGGTCAGAGGTCGACCCCTAGGTTTCTCCCTTGTGAGGTCCCTCAGGGATCGGTCCTCTCCCCTCTGCTGTTTAATATCTACATGAAACCGCTGGGTGAGATCATCCGACAACACGGAGTGAGATATCATCAGTATGCTGATGATACCCAGCTTTACATCTCCACCCCGTGTCATTTCAGTGAAGCAGCGGAAGTGATGTGCCGATGTCTGGAGGCTGTTAGGGTTTGGATGGGTGCCAACAAGCTCAAACTTAACCCCGACAAGACGGAGTGGCTATGGGTTTTGCCCCCCAAAGATAATTCAATCTATCCGTCCATCAGCCTGGGGGGAGCTTTTGACCCCCTCGGAGAAGGTCCGCAACTTGGGCGTCCTCCTCGATCCATAGCTAAATTTGGAACATCATCTTTCGGCTGTGGCGAGGAGGACATTTGCCCAGGTTCGCCTGGTGCACCAGTTGCGGCCCTATTTGGACCGGGAGTCTCTTCTCACAGTCACTCATGCCCTTATCACCTCGAGGCTCGACTACTGCAATGCTCTCTACATGGGGCTACCTTTGAAAAATGTTCGGAGACTTCAGGTAATGCAGAATGCAGCCGCGCGAGCAGTGTTGGGCTTGCCCAGAAATGCCCACATTTCGGCATCACTCCGTGAGCTGCATTGGCTGCCAATTGGTCTCTGAGCCCTATTCAAAGTGTTGGTTATGACCTATAAAGCCCTACATGGCATCGGACCAGGTTATTTACGGGACCGTCTGCTGCCTCATGAATCCCAGCGGCCGGTTAGGGCCCACAGAGTCGGCCTTCTCCAGGTCCCGTCAGCCAGATAGTGTCGCCTGGCGGGGCCTAGGGGAAGAGCCTTCTCTGTTGGGGCCCCGGCCCTCTGGAACCAACTTCCCCCGGAGATCCGTGTCGCCCCCACCCTCTTCGCCTTTCGTAAACTGCTTAAAACATACCTTTGCCGGCAGGCTTGGGGCAGCTAACATCTTGCCCCTAGCCAGTGTATGTTTGTGTGTATGTTTGTGGAATGATTGTTTTTTTTTTAACTTATGGGTTTTTATATTTATGTATTTTACTGTGATTTCTATTATGTTGTGAGCCGCCCTGAGTTCTCCGGAATAGGGCGGCATAGAAGTCAAATTAAATAAATATATAAATATATAAATATATAAATATATTCACTGTACATAAACATAAATTTAGAAGTGGATTTGTGCACTTTAATCATATACACAAATCCTATGAGATCAGTGACATACCATTAGATGTGTCTAGACTCTTTTGTATAGAATATTCTCAGGATGTTGCTATCTCCATTTTATGATACATTTGTAAGATTTGTTAGTCAGAATCATGTACTTGAAATGGGCAGCCAATTCAATTCAATAAAGGTTTTTTATTTTCTAGAATGAGTTAATGTGGGACACCAGGAACTTTTTTCACAGAAATCAGAGCTCCATTTCTGACTGTTTTTTTTTAAAGCACTAAACATTGTTGTCTTATTAGTATATGAAGAGATTTGTAATGGAGAACCAGAGCATTAGGCAAAGTTAGTGAAGCAGATCATTACAAATTTTCAGGGATCAAATAGCTAGATGGGTTCTGTCAACACAGTTATTTTTCAAGTAATATATATGCAGAATCCACTAAGAAGCAAATTTATAGAAAAAGTAATCTAGGAGAATTGAAAAGTCCTAAAAACTTCCTACTGAGAAGGAACTAAGATCTTAATGACAATGAAAAGAGTCTATTATTTACTAAGCATAGAACAGTGAAATAAGTCAGTTTACCATAACTGTAAGAAGGTGTGCAGAGGAATTTATATTTGCATTAGCACATAGAATGATAGTTCTTGTATTTTTTTAGTGTACCATAGTTTATCTTATGAGCTAGTCTGCTTGTAGTTGCTCACTATCTTATGAAGATAAATTTGCCTTGTGTATAAATAAGAGAATGATCTGAAATTTTGAGCAGAACTATGTTGATCCAGATCTAGCATCCAGTTTCCTAGTCAAAGGATCTAAAACATCTCCTACTTAGCTCATTTTGGCAGGGGAATAAATTTGAAGTTGTGGTTATAGTTTAGATGTTGGAATGATATTTAATTTCTGTCATTCTCTCTCTTCCCTTGCTCCCCATCCCCAGACTGTGAACCAGAAGAAGTGACTGACTGGTCTATGGATGAAAAATGTTCCTTTTGTAATTTGCATAAAGAAATAGTGAGTGTAAGTATATGATCTTTTAACTCTTGACACACATTTTGTCCAAATTTCCAATGTTATTTAAACTATTATGCTATATAAAACATTGATAAATATATAGTTATATATAGTTTTCTTGCTCACCTCTATTAATATTTGCTTTTACTTAGAAAGGTGGGGTTTCTTTATTCATTTTAGGATCATACAACAGTTCTTGGTTCTTTGCAGTCAACACCTACAGAGGAGTTGTCATCTCAGGGCCAGTCCAACACTGATAAAATTGAGTGCCAAGCAGAGAATTACCTAAATGCACTCTTTCGTAAGGAAGGTAAGGCTTGACTTCATATTGTGATATATAGTGCTCAACAGGAATTCTACATAAAATTCATATTTTTATTTTTAATTCTGCTTGTTTTTTTTAAAAAGGTAATTTATGGACATAAATACTCAAAAGAGTATTTAAATTTCATTGCACACTACATACGCTATCAGCACATTTTGTGCTTTTTTTATATATATAAATGCTTTTGGAATTAATCTCATAGCACAAGATTATAGGGTAAAAATATAAAATGAAATCTGTATAAATCATTAGGAAAAGGACATAAACGTTTGTAAGGCTTTTACTTATAGATTATACAGAATATTTTCCATATGTATTTCAGCATAACAAGCATCTCAGACTCAAATGCTAATACCTTCTGCCCTTGGAGGTTTCAAGCTGTAACATATTCTTTTTAGCACCAGAAAACAATAACCCTATATATTTACCCAGGAATTGTATATTTCAAATGTAATGTTATAGGGTTAATTTATGTTACATTTACAAATTCTGTGTAGGTTTTTACATTCTGTTATGATGTCAGCTGGTTTGTTTTTTGTTATAGTTTGAAAAACATTTTGGTAGGAGAAAAATGGAAAAATATTTTAAATAAAAAGCATAAAATTATTAATGCAATTTCACCATGAAAAGATATCAAGACTTAAAACTGAGTTGAAATATTTTGGGCTACCTCTTTATGGCAAGCAGGTAACATTACCCTACTTGCCGTAACTGAAGTCAAATTCTTAGTTCCAAAGTTTTATTTTTATACTCTGTGGCAGAGGTCTCCAACTCCTGGGCCACAGACTGGCACTGGGCCATGGAGTGGCAGAAACAGGGATGCACAAACAAACAAAGCCCCATATGTGTAGGATGCAAGCAGTGTGCAAAACCATGTCCCCTTCCATCCGCAGAAAAACCTCCACCGAATCAGTCCCTAATGCCCAAAAGGTTGGGGACCACTGCTCTATGATATATATATATATATAAGTTATACAGGTAGTCCTTGTTTAGCAGCCATAAGAGGGACCAGTAATTGTAGAGCTAAGCTTTGCAGTTGGTAAACAAAAAAATAATATCATAATAGGCTTGCAGTCTTACTTCCCATTTAGTCATTATGTGAGTCACCATAGTTTTAGGCAAAAAATTGCATAACTGCAACTTACACTTTTACTTTATTTATTCATTTATTTTGTTAGATTTTTATTCTGCCCGTATTATCTTATAAGTAACTCAAAAGGGTGAACATATATAATATTAATTCCTCCCCCTATTTTCCCTACAATAACAACCCTGTAAGATGGGTTGGGCTGAGAATGACTAGCCCAGCGGTTCTCTATCTATGGGTCGCGACCCCATTTGGGGTCGAACGACCATTTCACGGGGGTCGCCAAACGCCGCCATCCGCCATTTTTTTATTTTTTCATTTTTTTTTTCTTTTTTTTTTCATTTTTTTTATTTTTTTTGGCCGGCGCATGCGCAGTTCGGCCCGTCGCGTGCACGCGACGGGCCGAACCTCGTATGTGCGGCGCGCACGACGACCCGATCCGTGCATGCACAGCGCAAACGGGCCGCTCGCCTCCCACCACTGCCTCAGAGACTCCGGCAGGCACATCGAGGAGCGGTCCGGAGCAGGCGGGCGCAAAGCTGCCTCCTTCCCGCTCCGCTCCGCCACGTCCCAGGCCCAGCCTCCAACTTGCCCTCCGGCAGCCGGCCAAGCGGTCGGGGCAGCCGGACCTCGAGGCGGGCCCGCACTTCACCGAGACCAGCTCGGCTGTGGCGAGAGGCGCCCAGCGGCCGCCTCCGGCCCCCAAGTCCGCGCTCCGGACTGGCGTCCAGGTCGCAGCGCTCCGCCTGCCAGGCTCGTCCAGGACTCCCGCGCCTTCCACAGGGCCGGCAGCAGCCGCAGGTATGTAGGCGGGCGGCAGGACTGGGGAGCCCACCCGGGCCAGCTCCCTCTCTCACTCGGCGGCAGCAGCCGAAGCAGGCAGTAAGGCGCCCAGCCAGCGGATCGGCAAGGTGAAGTACCTGGTGAGCCCCTGCCGGGTGTGGGGGGAGGCCGAGCCGGGGAGGGAGCCAGGGAGCCTGGCCAGACGCCCCCCGCCCGGCTGGCCGGCCCGACCCGAGCGGGACTGGCGCTGAGAGCGAGTTGGCCCGGGCGGGCTCCCCAGTCCTGCCACCCGCCTACCTACCTGCGGCTGCTGCCGGCCCTGCGGAAGGCGCGGGAGTCCCGGACGAGCCTGGCAGGCGGAGCGCTGCGACCTGGACGCTAGTCCGGAGCGCGGACTTGGGGGCCAGAGGCGGCCGCCGGGCGCCTCTCGCCCCAGCCGAGCCGGTCTCGGTGAAGTGCGGGCCCGCCTCGAGGTCCGGCTACCCCGACTGCTTGGCCGGCTGCCGGAGGGCAAGTTGGAGGCCGGGCCTGGGACGTGGCGGAGCGGAGGGGGAAGGAGGCAGCTTTGCACCCGCCTGCTCCGGACTGCTCCTTGGTGTGCCTGCCGGAGTCTCTGAGGCAGCGGTGGGAGGCGAGGCCGGCCTGGTCTGGAGCCGGCCGGCCCGCCGGTTCTGCGCATGTGCAGTTCGGCGCGTCGTGCGTATGCGTGGTTCGGCCCCGTCGCACAGATCGGCCGTCGCACGCGCATGCGCAGATCGGCCATCGCACGCGAATGTGCAGA
This sequence comes from Bothrops alternatus, assembly GCA_034064705.1. NCBI lineage: Eukaryota > Metazoa > Chordata > Lepidosauria > Squamata > Viperidae > Bothrops > Bothrops alternatus. Next base: position 12,188,995 of record JARGCV010000085.1, read on the forward strand.
TCGGCCTGTTGCGGTCCGCCATTTTGTTTTTTGGTTTTTTTTTATTTTTTTGTTTTTTTTTCGGGGTCACAGCGCGCATGGGTGGCATAAGTAGGGTCTCAACCTGAAAAAGGTTGAGAACCACTGGACTAGCCCAAGAACACCCGGACAGCTTTCATGTCTAGAACTTTCAAGTTCTCCATTAACTTTAAGCTGGTTGGGAAGCATGTGGCTATGGGACACTGCAACAATTGTAAACAAGAAAATTTGTTGCAAAGCTAGTTTTTTTTATTTATTGTTACTTCGAATGGCCTCTAAACAAGGCAGTTGGTAAGCAAGAATTACTTGTAATCTGCAGTATATTTACAAGAAAAAATAACCCTCTGAAAAGTAGCCACTTTTAATACACTAGGAACTTTTCAGTTGGAGTCCACAGGCTTTGAATTGGACTCCTCTATTCTTTGTGGGGGGTTTTGCAACAATACAAGTGCTTGATAGGCTGAAAAGTAAGCTCTTTTTGGCATGCAATGCTTTAATTGTTGATTAAATTAGCTCTTGCATTATTTTGTTTTTTCGTGAATGGTCCTGAAAAGCACAAAAGGAATTATAGGAATAATTCAGAATGCATTGGTGGAGATCTGCACAAAGAACTATTTATGTTCTTTCAGGTGTCAGTAAAAATTAAACAATAAAATATCCAAAGAAGCTTCTTCTGATTAGAGATATTATAAACCAGGTACTTTTCCATCTGTTAATTTGGCTCTTTCATATGGAATAAATTATCATTCAGACTGCACTGAAATACCTGTTGGTGTATCACTAAAATTATAGAACCAAGCTGAAGTGGGTAAACATTTGGGGCTAAGGGACAAGGACTACCAGAGGAGGTCGAGGAGACTGGGCTCATCCATTTTCACACACCCCACTGCTGCCACCATTCCAAACTCAAGCAAACAATTAAACTCAGTGCAGTGGAGTGTGTGAAAATTAGATGTCTCCCTGCCGCCTGCCTCCCCCACCGCCACCACCCCCAAATGGCCCGAACACTGCCGCCATTACCAAATGGCCTGCGGCAGCAGTGACAGGGTAAGAAAATGGGCAGCCCCCAGCTGCGCTCTGTACTGTGCTTACCTGTTTGCTAACCGCCTGCCCGGCTCTTCTTCTGTGGGAAACTCCCAAACATCCCTCTGCCCACTTGCTTGCCTGCCTGCCTGGGTCTCCCTCCAACTCCCTGTGGTGAGTTGACCCTGCAGTGAATTGGCCATGTTGAGTTGTCCTGTGATGACTTGGCAGTGGTAAATTGACAGAGGCAACTTGGTGGTGGCGAGATGGCCACACCAAGATTCCTGTGCTGAGTTGTCCTAGACCTGTTAAAATATATGAAAAACAGTTGCAGGATTAGGTATGTTTAATAGTGAAAAGAAGGACTAGGGGCAACATGATAGCAGTATTCCAATATTTGAGAGGCTGCCATAAAGAAGAGCACCAGAAAGCAGCACAAGAAGCAATGGATGGAAACTAACCAAGGAGGGAAGCAACCTAGAACTAAAGAGAAATTTCCTGACAGTTAGAACAATAAACCAATGGAATGGCTTACCTTCAGAAGTTGTGGGTGCTCCATCACTGGATGCTTTTAAAAAGAGACTGGACAGCCATCTTTCTGAAATGGTATAAGGTCTCCTGCTTGAGCAGGGGGTTGGACTAGAATGGTATACTGGTATTTATTCTAATGTGTATGTGAATGGTACTCTTTTCTTCCCATAGATCTTCCTCAGAACTGTGATCCTAACATTCCCCTTGTTGCTCAGGAATTAATGAAAAAGATGATCCGTCAATTTGCAATTGAATATATTTCAAAAAATAGTAAACTGCAAGAAAATCGAAATGGTTCATCATATGAAATGAATCTGATACGTAAAGATTTCCAAATGAACCAAACCGAAAATCTACTTCAGGAAGAACAAGATAGCCCTCTAGACCTCACTGTGAATCGAACACAAGAACAGGATGATCAGCAAGGTAATCCCTTTGAGTTGTTCATTTGGTATTGTTGAAAATGAATGTTATAATATATCTGAAAACAGTGTTGAAAATTATGTTATTGCAATTAGATTAGACTTGAGTCTAGAACATCTGTTTTGAAAATCTATAGATCACACTGAGTGCCATCCATGAATTTAGTTTAGCATTTTTTTTTCATTCTGCTCACTGAATCTGAAGTTGAAATGATTGATGGCTTTAGCCATGGGGTGAATTGTTTCTATGACTTTGAAATAATTGCTGAAGCAGTGAAATATCTGTTAAACCCAATTGCTAACATTTTGGAACCAGGTCCTGCAGAGGTTATTGCTGTTTTCAGTGGTTTTATTTGCCATCTATCCTGCCTTAGACACCAATGCAGAAATGAGGTGCTAGATTCAGGATCAGGGACAGCATTTTGCCTAATAGAGTTACTGGGAAATGAAAGTTTCTTGCACACTTCTGGTTGGTAGGATAGGTCTTTTCTCTGACCTGAGGGCCTCTCATGCTGAGGGGACTTGATATTTAGGCTTTTGTTTCTGTACACAGCCTTAGGTCCAGTTCCCCGTTGCTAACTCCCCTGGACACACAACTCCAGCAAAGTCTCCTAGCCTATTGTATCACACGCTGCAATTGCTGCCTTGAATGGCAAATTATTTTTACAATAAAAAGAAAACATTGTACAACCAGTCTTGGTTTGCTTCTTGACTCTCTAACTGCTGTTCTGGCAAGGAGTTAGAATCATTTAGGTGTCTACTCATGAACAGTTGCCAACAATTCTAGAGGCAAGTGGCTGATTACAAAACTGAACTCTACAATGCTACTGCTAAATGGCCTGTCATAACGGTTGTCACTCATGATTCACCAAGTGGCTGCAAACATCCCTCTTTTCAGGAACTCTTTCTTGGCAAGTTGGTAAAACATCCAGAGAAAGAAAAAGGAAGAAAATGTGACTATGGTGCTAGTCATTCTCCAGCATGATGAGAGTAGAATCCACCGGTGGGTAATCTCAGCCTTCCTGCTCAGTTGAGACTAAGTCAGAAATCTGCCACGCCTCCTTCTGGGTGATCCTTGCCCAGTTTTTGACTTAGTCTTAGCTCAGCAGGACGTAAATTATTTAGCTCCTCTGAATAGATTAAGTTAGAGCAGTTAATTTCTTACATATCTTACTAATTTGATCATTGATTTGGCTTCTTAAATACAAACTCCAAATTTATTTCAAATTGAGGACTCAGTACTAGTTGATAGAGTCAGCTTGCAGCTGGCTACAGCCTCAGCTCTAAAGAGCCCTGCAGGCTCCGTTTTCAAGCTCTTTGCCTCCGTCGGACTCACCCGATCTTCTATACAGCTGATTTGCAGGGGTTAGCCTTGCCTGGCGATTTCCCGGGAACTCCCTGAGAGGCCGTTTAGCCTCTACAGCTGATTTGCGGGGGTTAGCGTTACCTGGCGATTCCCCGGGAACTCCCTGAGAGGCCGTTTAGCCTCTGCGTTGTCAGGTCTCTACCGGCTTCTTCCCGAGTGCTCTGCAGCTGATTCGAACAGCCGCGCTACAGCTGCCTTTTGCTGACATCTCACTCGACGATCCCGGGGAATCCCTGTGGGGCCGTCCAGCCCTGACGCCGTTTCCCCTCACACGGAGTTTTCCTGCGCGCCGTGGAGGACCTGGATCGCAGTGGAGGCTGCGCAACGCTTTCAAGCAAGCCGCAAGTGCCTTCACTGTTCCCTCTGACGAGGGAAGAATCCCTACAGCCTATCTAGCTCCCGGGTGCCATAGGGATTGGAAGGGCCCAAACGACTTTCAGCAACCATTAAATTTGGTGTGAATGCCATTTTGGACGCCCAGTGAGGCACAGCCGCCATTTTGAAGGCCTAAGAAGGCGTGGTCGCCATTTTGAAAGCCTCCTCACATCTGACATTGCTTTCCTTATTACTCCCAGGCTTTCTAATTTTTCTTGCCGTGACAGGCACAGATCAGGGGGCATCAGCTAAGGCTTACCTCTTATCACCTCAATATAGGTTCTGCCTCAGTGCAGCCATCACTAATTTGAGACCTTCACAGCCTCAACTTGATCCTCTAAGACACAGAATTATACCCGTGTTTCCCCTAAAGCAAGACAGGGTCACACTTTCTTTTTATCCCCAAAAGCCCCACTATGTCTTACTTTCGGGGTACGGCTTATATTGATTGGAAAACAATTGTCAGTTTTATTTTAAGTATTTTAAGTATATTAAGTATTTTAAGTATTTTAAGTATTTAAGTATTTTAAGCAGGAGGCGGAAGTGGGCAGGAGTAATATGTCTTACTTTCGTGGTACGGCTTATATTAGCCGACCCCCTGAAAACCCCGATACGTCTTACAATCGGGGGTGTCTTACTATCGGGGAAACACGGTAATACCCAGTCCCCAGGGTCTCCTTGTTTAAAGCCATCATTAGCATATAATTTTATTGTCCCAAATAGTTTCCTTTAAGAGGGGGAATTTTTGGTCAGACCCCACCTGTCCCATCTAGCCGGTGTGGCGCTGTGCCTCAAGGCCTAGCAGACAATTTTAGATAATTGTCTGGCTGTCTACCATCACTGTTGTTCAGAACATGAGGCGCTGCCTCTCTGACAACTTGATCTGCGTACTTCATCCCCCCTTCCCTGGACATCTCCTTTCCGGAATTTCCAGGTTGCGATGGCGGACAGTTCAGCCTCTCAGCCACCACAGGGCTCTTCTGTTCCCCCCAAACACAAAAAGCGCAGATCAGCTGAATTGGAGGCGGGGGGGACAACAAAACCTAAGGCAAAGGCCTCGTCCACGAAGAAGCCCTCCAAAACAGCTGAGAGGGAGGCCTTGAGGAGACATCAGACGCTGGAGAGGGAGTTTTCCAGAGTACAAAGGCTCACTTCCAGTTGGACAGATGTGGTTTCCCCCCTCCCACTGGACCGCTCACCATTTGAGCCTCAATTTGCACCTCCACAGGATGCCACTAGGGCATGGTCTCGGGGAAACCGGACAGGTAGGTCCCCCTCTCCCCGATACCCTAGGGGGTTTACCTCCACCAATACCACAACATTCAAAAGCCACATATACCCCTATGGCAGCTGGCACTTATCACTCAGGCTAACAGGGCACGTGGCCAGAGCAATTCCAGGCTTTTATGAATCAGGCCTTTGCGCAATTTATGGCCTCCTCCATGGGTCAGCAGCCTTTACAAAGGCCCCCTCCCCCCACCCATTCCTCAAATAGACCCTACCAAGTTATCTGGCTCAGATGTCTCAGTTACATCCTCCCAGCTAGGAGAGGAGGGATCCCAGATCCTTGAGACTTTGGGCTTACTCATGTCAGAAGATAAGGAGGCCGTGCCGGATACATCCCCGACATCGGGGCTCTTTGACCCCTCCCTATTTAGACCACTGCTTCTCAAGGCTTGTACCACAGCCGATCTTACTCCTGAACAGGACACTAAGACATCGACCAACACCACCCAGGACTCCAACCCTTTCTTCTCAGAGCTGGTGGTTGAGGAAAAGCAAATCCCATGCCCGTCCTTCTTTCGCACCACGGTGGAGAAGCAGTGGTCTGCACTGGGCACTCTACCATCTCCCAGTGTGACCGAGAAAAAACTTTACAATGTTTCTTCACCCTTCTCTTCTCTCCTGGACGTACCGGTTGTAGACACTCCTCTAACTTCATTGTTTTCTACCTCCACCATTCCAGGAGACCTGGCAGAGGCCTTGAAGGCGGAGGAGAAGAAATTTGAATTTTCTCTCTGCAGAGCTCACCAAGCTTTGGCATGGGCGATCAGGGCTGCTACATTGGTGTCGTTCTTCACCAGGTCATCCATCATGTGGTTGCGTGAGCTCCAAGAACTCATTCCTCCTGATCAGGTGCGACCACACCAAATATTGGGGAAAATACTTGCAGCGTCACAGTACGTGGCGGACGCATCGCTCTACTCTGCCAGGTACTCCGCAAGGTCTATCGCAGCTACGGTCTTGTCCCGTAGACTACTTTGGCTAAAACAATGGCGAGCCGACTTTAAATCTAAATGGCGCTTGTCCACCGCCCCTTATAGCGGCATGCACCTTTTTGGTCCAGTGCTTGAACCGTACCTCATAGAGGGAAAAGTCAAGTGCAAAGTGCTGGCACATCCCTCTAAGAGGACGGACAAGAAATCTCAACAAGAGTCCCATAGGCATCCCTTTCGTTCCAACTATTCCTGGGACTGGAGGTAGCCCTTTCGGGTCGGGCAGTCCTGGGATTGACCCCGGATCTCCCGGTCCTTTCCACCTAGACAGGACTGTCAGCAGGACTGCCAGCACCCTAGAGCCAGGGCCCAATACACAACCAAGCGAACCTTTCAGGGCTCAGGGGGCCATCCGTACAGACGGAGCAAGTGACGCCAGGGAGTCCTCTCCCATAGAGGGTCATCTGTCCCTATTCAATGACACTTGGGAGACGTCCACCACAGACGCATGGGTGTTAGACACCATATGACATGGCCTTTCCCTGGAGTTCTGGTCCACACCTCCAGAACGTTTCCTAGCGTGTCCCAACATAAGGAACGCCACCAAGGCAGGACTCATGCCAGAGCCATATCCCACCTACTGGACATAGAGGCCATAGAGCCAGTACACACAGAACAGAGGGGACAGGGGTTTTACTCCATTCTGTTTGTGGTACCAAAAGCCTCGGGGGTCTGGAGGGCGATCTTGGACTTGAAGGGTCTAAACCACTTCTTGATCTACAAAAGATTCAAGATGCAGACCCTCAAGTCCATCCTGGCCAGTATCAGAAGGGGGGATTTTCTTTCATCCATCGACCTGACAGAAGCCTATCTTCACGTCCCTATTCTCCCCAAACACCGAAAATTCCTCTGGTTTTGTTATGTGCACCGGCACTTCCAATACAGGGCGCTTCCGTTTGGCCTTTCCTCGGCCCCACGGGTGTTTACAAAGATCCTAGCAGTCTTAGCCGCCCATCTGAGGATGATTCCGGTGCGCGTACAATGCTATCTGGATGATATCTTGATCCAGTCTTCTTCCCTCCGATCGGCCCAGTCGGACCTGGACATAACCATCAGGACTCTTCAAGCTCACGGATTTTCCGTGAACTTCCAGAAGAGCCACACAGTCCCCTCAAACCGCCTACTCCACCTAGGGGCGATTATAGACTCGAACCTATGCCAGATCTTCCTCTCCCAGGAACGCTGGAACAGCATCTGAACCCTTGTTCACTGCGTTCGGAGAGAGAGAGTAATCCCTCTAGTCCTTCTGTCACAACTACTGGGGAAGATGGTCTCCTGCATCTGGATTGTCCCATAGGCCAGACTACACTCCAGAAATCTCCAATGGTTTCTCCTATCTTTCCAGAAACAAAACATGAGTGCTTCCACCAGGAAGGTGAGGGTCCCACATCAAACAATGTCTTCCCTTCTGTGGTGGACCTCCTCAGCAATGGCCAAAGGGTCTCTATTCAAGGAGCCTACAAGGCTCACCCTGACCACGGACACCAGCCTCTTCGGCTGGGGTGCTCATCTCCAGACAAGCCTAGCCCAGGGGCAATGGTCTCGTTCGGATCTGAGCCACAGTATAAACTGGCTAGAACTAAGGGCCATCCACCTAGCACTCCAACACTTCTCCACCTTAGTGGTGGACAAACACATCCTAATACTAACAGACAATGTGGCAGCAAAGGCACACATCAACAGACAGGGAGGGACCCATTCCAAGTCCCTGATGCTCGAGGCACACAGCCTGGCCTCTTGGGCAGAGGCCAGCCTAAGATCCATCAAAGAAGAGCATATATCGGGGGAGGCAAAGCACCAGGCGGACTCCCTGAGCAGGTCCACAGTGGACCACTCAGAGTAGAGACTGGACCCACTTTTGTTCAGAGAGATAACGAGCAGATTTGGCCAACCCCAGTTAGACCTCTTCACATCCCCGAACAACTCACACATGCCGTGGTACTTTACCAGGTACCCGTCCCCACGGTGGAAGGAACGGACGCCCTCCGCAGCGAGTGGCCCAAGGGGTTGCTATACGCATTTCCTCCACTCCCGTTAATACCGGCAACCATCCGCAAGTTGCTCCAAGAGCGAGTGGAGGTAATCTTGGTGGCTTCACACTGGCTGCGGCAGCCGTGGTTTGCCGACCTGGTGGAACTTTCGATCTCCCCGCCATGGAGGATACCTCCACACCATATCTCACTTAGCCAGGGGGCTCTTCAACATCCGGATCCCCAGTGACTCCAATTGACCGCCTGGCACTTGAGTGGAGAAATTTAGCTAGACAATCCTATCGTCCAGGGTGATCTCAATGATCCAAGCTTCCAGGCATCCCTCAACCAATAGGATATATGGTGCCACATGGAGGAACTTCTGCCTGTGGTGCACTAAGCACCAATTCCAACCGCGGTCTGTCACCAAACCAAATATCGTAGAATACCTCTTAGAGGGTATAGACAAGGGATTAGCATCCAATACCATTTGGAGACAGGTAGCAGCTCTTTCCACAGAGCTATCTTGCGACAACTTAACTCCACTGGCACAACACCCAGCAGTAAGTGCCTTTCTCAAGGGGGTGACCAACGCCAGACCACCGGCGGTTCACCGCTACCCCTCTTGGGATCTGCCACGGGTTCTTTGAGCGTTGACTTCGTCTCCGTTCGAGCCCATCAGGTCTTCTCCATTAAGACTCCTTTCCCTAAAGGTGTCATTCCTGATCGCAATCACGTCAGCCAGACGTATTTCAGAGCTGGCTGCCCTTTCGGTCAGGAGTGACCTGTGTACATTTTATGAAGATAGAGTGGTTCTTCGGTTAGACCCGGCATTCATTCCGAAGGTCAATACTTGGTTCCATAGGAACCAGGAGATAGTTCTCCCAAACTTTTGCCCCAATCCAACGCACAGGCTGGAAAGACAGTGGCATACGCTAGATGTACGCAGGGCCCTGCGTTACTATATAAAACGAACCTCTTCCTTTCGGAAGTCAGAAGCCCTGTTTGTGTCTTTCCAACCCTCTTCCATGGGTCAGAAGGTTTCCTCTTCAACCAATGGAAGGTGGATTAGGGCGTGCATTGTCCATGCTTATTTCTCTCAGTCCCTACCGGTCCCCACACACATTACGGCCCACTCCACTCGCAGTGCGGCCACGTCAGCGGCCTGGGCTACCCAGGCATCCATCGAAGAAATCTGCAGGGCGGCAACTTGGTCCTCTCCTTCTTCATTCATCAGACATTACAAGCTAGATAAATTTGTCTCTGTGGATGCTTCATTTGGCTGGAGGGTGTTGCAACAAGTAGTTCCTTCTGGTGGGACACAAGCCCAGACTAGTTCCCCCCCGTAGGGACATGAGCGGCTTTGGTATGTCCCACCGGTGGATTCTACTCTCATCATGCTGGAAAAGGGGCATTGTCTTACCTGAACGCCTTTTCAAGCATGATGAAGTAGAATCCACACCCACCCTTAAAGGCCGTCTAGGCCTCTGTCAGAGTAGGAGGAGCCAACGCATCAGACTTCATCATGTTTTGCTTCGCCTTGGTCAAAAACTGGGCAAGGACCACCCAGAAGGAGGCGTGGCAGATTTCTGACTTAGTCTCAACTGAGCAGGAAGGCTGAGATTACCCAGCGGTGGATTCTACTTCATCTTGCTGAGAAAAGGCGTTCAGGTAAGACAACGCCCCTACTCTGTTATAAGAGTGTTATAAGAATCTGCAACCTATGTCTTTGCTCAATCTTTTTTTTTCTTTTTGTATTATATTTTTTATTAATTTTTTACCCAAGCATAAGTCACTCAATAATGGTAAACAGTGTGTTGTCTGGGTTACATTTGTAAAAATACTCCTTTTTTGCAAACATTGAGTTAATACAATTCTTATTGTTTTAATAAATGGCAATTTAGTATATATTTTTTCCAATATTCCTAAAAAATAATCATATTAATACATTTCTTTTCAGTCATTTGGATTGCCTTATCATCGATCCTGTTACGATCCTTATTTTAGTTTATTTCTCCCACCAAATTCTAAATATTTTTACTGGTAAAAGTTTTCTCAGCAATTAGTTACATTTACATTAACAGACTTAATTCTATTTTCTCCATATAAGCCATCTCACATTTTTACGTTTCTTAAGTAATGGATATAAGAGTAAAAAGAAAGAGGAAAAGAAGAAGAATGAAAAAGAAACAAAAAATAAAAAAGAAGAGAGATAAAAAAGAAGAGAGGAAAGCAGTAATAACGGAAAATAAGAAATAACATAGTACTTAGAATATATATCCCTCCTAGATTAATAGTATTTATTTTCTCAAATTTCTTATTCTTTTTAATCATAGCTAAGAATATATTTAATCTTTAGACATTCTATTCAATTGATCTAGTCATCTAATCCCTTAACTCTTAATTCAAAGCATACACACACACACATACTTTTCTTGAATTCAATCACATTTAAGTATCTAAAACATTTCATCCCTCTTAGAGTGATGTGTTTGACATTTTTTCTATTTCTTTAACCATATTCAAACACATGTTTCTTTTTTAAGTATTCTCTCTGATATATCCCATCATCTATTTTCTTGGTTTCCATCTTAATCTTTTTTCTTGTCCAGAATCTTTCTTAATCAATGTACTTTGCTGAATCCAAAGCTTTTCCCATACGATCGTAGGTGTTACTGTAGATGTAGAAAGTAAATCAATGTCTCTGTCCTGAGCATTTGCCCTCTTCTTTCCATTAGATGATGTTAAAATGTAAGTTGTCTTTTCTTCCACTTGAATTAAATCATACTCTTTTATTTTGTGAAAGTCCATCTTTAAGTCTTTTTCCTCTACTTTATATTCAATCATCTCTGCTGTGTTCTCCTGAGGATTTTTTTGAAATGAAATTAAATTGGAGATAAGTTGATTTATACTTTCAAAGTCATTTTGTATTTCTTTGTGGTTTGAGATCATTGTCCTTTGAATGGATTGCAGCGTATCATATATTTCCTCTTGTAAAACATCCATTGTTTCTGTAAATATCACTTTATCTAAGCAGCTGTGTTTACTGAGACTTTGAAGACCACAGACAGAAGTTTTATAATTTTTATAGTCCTCATCCACCAGTAGGTGTCAGCGTTGGATCATTTTTCAGTTCTTTCTAATCTTTTTCCTCCTTAAAGAGTTAGATTTGCCGCTTCCAATAGCCAAAAGGGGGGGGGAATCCCTTTTTTCACTCTTGGAGGTATTTTTGCTTCTTGGGAGTTCTTTTTTTCAGGAAAATAAGTAGGATAGAGAAAATTAGTTCTTACCCAGCTTCAAACACACTGTTTACAATCAGCTTAAGTAGAGCTTCTTGACTTCCGTTTGCTTGCAGCTGGGGCTAGACAATGGAGTTAGCTAACCTTTCTCCTGTTAGTTTCTGGGAGGCTTCTCCTGGACCGATCGGGGAGACCGCCATCTCTCCTAGGTCCCTGGGACTACCTTCCTTCATTGCCACCTCTCCAGGGCAGCTTCTGGCCCATTTAGGGTCCCCAAACAGGAAGAAACTCAGCTTGAAGAGCTCGGCATCCCGAATCTCAGCTGATAGCACTGCTTGCCAGAACAGGAAGTCCGTCTTTTCTCAATCTTAATGTAGTCCATCATCATTTGAATTCATGACACACAAAGTTCTTGGGCATAGGACTTTAGCTGCTAAATTAAGTTTTACTGATAATATATGGGATGCTGATATTTTCTGACAAGATAGGTCATATTTGAATCAAATATGAAACTGACAGCATGCAGTTTCAAATTGTTTAGGATTCATTGTTTGATATCCATATATCTGCTAAAATAAGACTTCTATGATATTGTAGCCACCATTAATTCCACATAAGTCTCTTGTGAGCTGAAAGCATTGACAGAATGAACATGAACAGAGTGCATTTGGTAGAGGCTACTACAACTTGTTTCTCAAGTATATTTTGAAAACATTGTCAGATGATACAGACTATCTTTGCTTATTAAAGCAGATTACTTGCATCTCACGGATAGCTAGAAAATTTCATTTTATGTATACATTTCCTTTCCACATACAAAAACTATTTAAAATAGAATTTTTTGTTTAAATGGTTTTATGAAATGTTATAGAATTTCATGTAATTAATCTGTTTACTCACTTAACACTACTAGTTTGTTTTTTCTTTTAAATGCTTTGGAATAAAATTACAGAGTTTTTTAGTGCACCCTGACCATCGGCAGAAATGACCATTCCACCTTGTTCTTATGAGTCAGCTTTGTCTTAAAAAGTGTATTCCAATCAGACTACTCCATCTTGCTGATGTCTGTAGATTTCTATTGTTGCAAATTTCCTGCCTGAGCACCTAACACCTTACCTTATTTGTAATCTTATCAAGAATTATTTAAAGTAAAGACCAGCAGAACAAACATTCCAGCAAACTGCAGTCTTCTCATCTGCTGGTCATCGAAAGAAGCTGTTGCTCATCTTCCTACTTTTGATACCTCAGATGGGCAATTTGACATTTGGCACACTTTAGGTCTGTAGAGATTGAGTTTTTGGAATGTAAAGTGACAGCCTAAATATGGCTCTTTTACATGTTGGTACTTTCTTTGTTGATCTGCTTTTGGGAGGGGATACATTTTCTCTAAATGCTGTTCAATTCATTTATATGAGAATAAAAAAAAGTATCAGATTTGCAATTATGAAAATGTACATGCACCTTGTTTTCATTTAATCTTAAAGTAGACTGGAAAGTAAAGGCATGTATGCCTTTATTGTTTTGGAACTGCTGTATGTGCCACTATTGGTGTTATCATCAAATAGACAAGGTTTTTGAGGTCTACCAATCTTAATACATTTCCTTTAAAAATCCTGCACTTTTTATTAATGCAGGGTTAACTTTCTGGACCACTAATAGTATTTGAGCTCAAATTAGTACTGTTCTAACCTTTTAATAAATTTCACACCTAAGACTAGAATACCTTTTAATTGAACTGTTTCCATTTGTGCCTGCCCAAATTCTAAACTTATCATCACCATTTTAGCAGTTTGCATTTGCAATTTCCTGCTGCATTTGAATTTTTTTCTGTTAATTTTTTAGCAATATATTTGAAAGAAAGGTAAAAATACATATTATAAATAAAAATACATGCATTCTCTAAATATAGGAAAGCATGCAAAAAATATGCAACTTTACATCTTAATATAGCTAAAAAGGATAAGTATGTTCAGTAGGTAATATATGGAAAAAGCTGAGGAAGAAGGCAAGTTGTACAACCCAGAACTCCCCTTGAATCCAAACATCTTACATAGGGTACATCATTTATAGTAGTTGAGTTTGAATCCTATTTTAGTTATTTTTTAAAAAATTGTGATGAAAGATAAGCTTCATAATCAAATTAGCTAATCATATGTAAAATAAGTTGTAGAAAACCATCAGCTAATACTAATATTGTGATTTAATAGGATATTTTAGACTGGGAGTTATTTAAATTGTACATCTTATTTAACTGAAATTATGCTAAAAATGCCTTAGAGCAGCGGTTCTCAACCTATGGGTCGCGACCCCATTTGGGGTCGAACGACCGTTTTGCGGAGGTCACCGGACACCGCGGTCCGCCATTTTATTTTTTTATTTTTATTTTTTTGTTTTTTTTCGTCGTGCGCGCGCCGCGCATGCGCGGTTTGGGCCATCGCGCGTGCACCACGCATGCGCAGATCGGGCCGTCGTGATCCGCCATTTTGTTTTTGTTTTTTTTTGTTTTTTTTTGTCGTGCATGCCGCGCATGCGCGTTTTGGGCTGTTGCGCACGCGCCGCGCATGCGCAGATCGGCCCGTCGCAGACTGTCATTTTGTTTGCTTTTTTATTTTTTGTCGCACCGTGCATGCGCAGTTCGGGCCGTTGCGCGTGCGCCATGCATGCGCGGATCGGCCCGTCGCAGTCCGCCATTTTTTTTTGTTTTTTCTTTGCGCGCGCACCGTGCATGCGCGGATTGGCCTGTTGCGCGCATGCGCATGGGTCGGGGTCGCGGCACGCATGGGCGGCACAAGTGGGGTCTCAACCTGAAAAAGGTTGAGAACCACTGCCTTAGAAGATTATAATGTTAAATTGTTTTGGACCATATACACACATGAATACACTATTACATTTTCATTCTGATTTCTAATAGTCAGAAAAGAAGAGGAAACATAGAAACAAAGTGCTCTTCACACTCAATATTCATTTCCATCAAAGGAGAAGAAAGTGAAATCTTTTGCAGAAAAAAATCCTTATTTCTGCTATATTGCAAAATTGATTATATGTTATTATAATTATTGTAAAAAATAGAATAGAACTTTTTTCTTGAGTTTTCTTTGGGTAATACCAGGAATTAACAATAATGGAAACTTATTAAACTGTGACTTAATACAAGATTCTAATTTATTATGAATACCTGACATTTTAGTGAGATTTTTTTTTATTTTCTGCTTAAATAAATCTTCTTGAAATTAAGGCATCATTTTCATCACCAAAGAGTCACTTTGAAAAATAAAAAATAATATATAATTCTCAGCTATGGGATTTTTTTGTAAAAGGGTCTCTGCACCATTGGATAATAGGTCCCATGGTAGTAAAGAGGCATTTTTCATTTTGTCCTTGTTGTTTAATCTCTGAGTTTCCACTGTGTAATGCTGGTTGTGAAAGGTATCTAATTACGGATATATCTCTCGGTGCTTCCTTTTGATAATACATCGCTCCACATTAGCTGAGCATTACATTTTAAAATATTCCCCTGTTGGAATATTCCCACAAGTACAATTTTTAAATCTTTCTAATTTTTAAGTCCTGGAATTGATTTTACTATCCAGAAGTTTTTAAATACAGGGAACTGTTGAGAAATAGCACAATACTGTTCTAATCTAATTCAGACTCCACAATGTCATTCTGCTGGATAGCCTTGATCTACTTAGTTTTTAAGTGATGTCCTGCTACTAGCAAATATAAAAAAGTCAAAAGGGCAACATTCACAGGTTTCAGAGACCAATTGAAATTTTAAAAAAAAGTAATGGGTGTTTGCAATAATAGTACTGGCAGCATCCTTGAGTTGCATAGCACAAGACATAAAGATTAATAACAGAAATTGAAGTATAGCATAAGAGTGTCTCTGTAGTTGCCCTTTATCATTTTGCTATTGATAATAGTATGAATATGTTTTTTACTTTTATATGCCCCATTTTTGTTAATAGGGGATGGAGTACTAGATCTCTCTACGAAGAAAACAAACTTGGAACAGTCACAGTATGATGGATCGTGTTCTGAAAATTCATTATCTGGGTAAGCATATTAAGCATTACTCTTCTTTATTTTAAAGGGAGTAGGTGGAAATAAGACTTAAATGTGAAGATTTATTTTGGAATTGACTTTTATAAAATGTATGTTGACACACTCTTCTTTGCTTATGCCAGGGTTTCACTCATAATTGTATGTTTGTGTATAATTCATTTAATTCATTTTATGTTTTTCACTTTTTTCTGTTAAAGAAAAGTTATCAGAACAATCACCAAACTTTAGTTCATGTTCCTAAAAATAAAATAAAATGCTTATGTACATAATGCAATTAGGAAATTAAGTAATCGAATTAAATCTATTTGATATGAGTTTAAACCTTTCCCATTGGAAAAAGAAAAATATTTTACATTTTAATAGATTGTGGATGTTAGAAAAAAAATTAAAGCCAACTATAATTTTAGTGCCCCCAAAAGAGAGTGCTCTTGCATTTTTATTTTACTATGGTATGTGATGTCATGCTACTGAGATACCATTTATGAATGATTAATGTGCTGCTGTAATACATATTTACTGAAATTACATTGAAGTAACATGTTATAATTCTGGCATCTTTCCAGTCATAACAGTCACTTATCATTTGTGTAATAGAATTATTCCTTTGGGGGAAAAAAACCCAGAAAAACTGCTTGCATTGCATATCTTTCTATTTTCCACTCCCCTACTAGTCACACACACTTCTAACTTTACTAGAAATTAGAAATAGTATTTAGGACTTTTAATTGCATTTTTTAAAAAAAACCTGGATGTGTTAAGGTTCTTTTTAATAGTTATAAACAACGTTTCTATAAGGGGGTTGACTCTTTTATTACTTGTTTAGCGGTAACGTCACGTTTCTACTAACAAAACTCCTTTAGGATGGGGACATTCAATGGATGTTAGATTGTGAAAAGAGAAGTTTTAAGTGTTACTCTGCGAGCATCTGTCAAAAGGGAATTGAAAACAGATGACAAAGTTATCAAATCCTGAGCTAGGATTTAAAGTTCTTGGAAGGGCTGCTCTAGAAGCTGGGCTATCATTTTCTCACATGGTCCTACCAGAACTCTAACTTTTGCTATGGTAATCAATAGCTACCACAACTCAAGGCCTTAAAAGTGTCAGAAGCAGTGATGTTACCTAAGCAAGGAGTGTAATAAAGGAGTGGACCCTTCCCTTCCATAGCTGTGTGAGAGTCTCTCATGCATCAGTTCACCATCGTTTCATTCCATCCATCCAGGAGACTCCACAGAAACAGAGAGGACTTTGTGGAAAGAAGTGCTGAGTTTGCAGATGGTTTGCTCTCAAAAGCCTTGAAAGACGTTCAGTCCGGAGCACTGGACATTAATAAAGCAGGCATCCTTTATGGCATACCTCAAAAAACTTTACTTCTCCACTTAGAAGCCTTACCAGCAGGAAACCCTGCGCTCTTTAAAAACAAAACTCGAGATTTCAAGGACACCTGTTCTTACAAGGACAGTCCAGAACCTTGTGCCGTGCTGCAAAAAGTAGCCTTGTGGGCAAAAGCTCAAGCAGAGCGCATAGAAAAAAATAAACTTAGTCTACTTGAAACCTCAGAATTAAGATTCCCAACAGCTTCCAATTACCTCCACCAGTTAACTTTACAAAGAATGGTCGCTCAGTTTAAAGAAAAAAATGAAAGTGTACAGTATGAAATGTCAGCTCCAGCTGTGCAATTAAAAATTCCTCAGCTGAGGATCAGTGCTGTTCCTAAACAGCATGAGAATGCTGGACTTCTGGATGTCATATACCATGTTTCCAAAACCTCATCAGTCTTAGAAGGATCAGCCCTTCAAAAACTGAAAACCATATTCCCCAAACAGAGCAAAGTGGAATGTTCTGCATCTGTAACTCCTTCAAGTCTGGACACCTATTTTCTGCATGGGGACCTCTCTCCTTTGTGTCTTAATACTAAGAACGGCATTGTTGATGGCACCTCCGAATCCACAGAAGACGGCTTAGACCGTAAGGATAATAAACAACCAAGGAAAAAACGTGGTCGCTACCGGCAATATGATCATGAAATAATGGAGGAAGCTATTGCAATGGTAATGAGCGGGAAAATGAGCGTTTCCAAAGCACAAGGGATCTATGGGGTACCTCACAGCACTTTAGAATACAAAGTTAAAGAGAGATCTGGAACTCTGAAGACACCTCCGAAGAAGAAGCTCCGATTACCAGACACTGGGCTGCTTAATATCACAGATTCAGGGACTGGCACCTGCAAAAACAGCAGCAAGCCTATGTAGTTTAATTTGTTAGAAACTCTGTATTTGTGTGTGTGTGTGTGTGTGTGTGCGCGCGCGCGTGCGCGTGTGTGCGCAGGTGTAAGCATATATGCAGGAGAAACAAATGTTCACTTAGAAGAAATGAAATTTTGCAGTTCAGAAACCACATACATGCCTTTTTGAAGAACAATTTTATTCAGGGTTTTCACTGTGGACAATATGGTAGAATTGATCACAATTGTGATAGTTTGTATTTAATATAATCCTTGTACAAATAAGTGAAAAGAATTCAGGTTTTATTTAGTTGTCAGCATAAAATGTTGGGAACATCTATTTGTCATGTGAAATACTACTTTTTAATGATGAAGATTGACCCTAGCCATTCAGTAATCCATCATATTAAGGAAATACATGATTTGTGCTTTTAGGTCATTTATCCTCAAAATATTTTCAGTAGTTGCTCAGAACTGAAAATAAGCAAATCAAGGGAAGAGGACAGTTCTAGTTTCTTACTATGGAAACTGATATGAAGTATTAGTTAAAACCAGACAATGGAAAAGAAAGTACATTAGAACCTAACATTGATATAAAGGAAATATTTCATTTTTAAAAGTGTGTTAGCAACAAAACTGGGTTATTAAAATGTTATTGTTGGTTTAGCAAGAAATTGGTGTTTACAAAATATATGCTTGTGAAAACTGACTAATTTAGTTGTAGCTATAGAATAACTATTAAATGAGATGGAATACTAAAGGCATACATAAACTGGTTTTCCTTTAGTATGGAAAATAAGCTAACTTATAAAGGTTGAAGAGGAAAGTTGGAATGCATAGTAGAGCATGTTTCATAATGTGCACAGAATGAGCTTGAAAATGGTTATATTGATTTAAGTGTGCTGGTAGTTGGTTTTATGACTACTTAAATTTATTTTAAGGATTGGTTAACACTCCTACTGAAAAACCTCACAATAACAGTAACGTTTTTGCTGCTGTGACATTTCAAACCTTTTTCTGTTTATCAAAATGAATATCAGGTTTTCATTTTGGTGGGCCGATACATCATCATTTTGCTAATAACCAAATCTTGCAGTTCAGGGTCTTAATAGAATTACCGATTTAAAAAACAGTAACAACTGTTTTGAACTTTCAGAGTATATATATATATATATATATGTATATGCATATGCATATGCATATGCACATGTATATGTACATGTATATATATGTACATGTATATATGTACGTGTACATATATATGTATATATGTACATGTATATATGTACGTGTACATATATATGTATATATGTACATGTACATGTATATACGTATATGTATATATATATACATGTACATGTATATATATATATATATACATGTACATATACATACATATATATATGTATGTATATAACCTCAGAGGACAGTTATTTATATTACAGTTTTTGAATGATCTTCAGATAACTCATAATCAGGAATGATCCTTCTCACAGAGAAAATCCAGTAGGGTACAGAAAGAAATGTGCTCTCCTTAGAAATGTGCTTACAGACTCTGAGCTTCAAAGTGATTAAAAGATTTGCATGATTTTCTTGTATTCCTAGGCAATTGCACTTCTTACTAAAATTATATAAGTTCTGACATTTGTGTTATCTTTATCAAATATCTGTCAGGGTGGTAGGAAATTCAAAAAATTGCAGCTACTGACTGATTGATTAATTGATCAATTAATCACATGCCTCAGTGCATCTTTAGTTAGGGAGCAAAGGGAAGAATAAATTTCTGTGGAGCTCTACAGCAGTTTCATTGTGTAAGCAATTGTTTACCAAAAGGATCATTCTCATTTAATTTTATATATTACATTACTTTGTTCTTTCCTACCATTTCTGTATATGAATGAAGACATCAATTTTTCATTGAAAAAACTAGATTTTTATGGGAAAGATTAATATTTCCAAAAGTGTTCTTTTTCCCATATATGGATGACTAAATATGTTTAACTTACACTTAATATAAGAGTTCATTCTTTAAATTCTGTGAATTGTACCATCTACAGTATATTCACATTCAACTTGGTAATTTCAGAATAAACTAGGAAGGGATTTGACCCCTAATAATTGGGGTTACTTACAGAATAAAAGCAACACAACCATGTAATCAGTTCATTGAGAATTTAGATGATCTGTGCTGAATTTTCTTCAGCTCAACTGCATGGGAAACAAGCTCAAAAATTAAAAGTCATACCACAGATGAGATTAACATTTGTCAAGTCATCTAAGAACTAAGCCATATGTTCATCAGGATTAAGATTATTCATTAATAATATATTTCCCCAATAGAAAATAAGATTTCAGGTTTATTTGGAGGACTGCTAGGACCTATGATTCATTGCTTATATACCGTAGGCACTTGGGATGCAAAGCTTTTACATCCAACCTCCTGTTACAACTCTTTACTTTCCCCCAGGCTTATTCCTGAAGGTTATGAGATAAGGATAGGATGAGCAGGAAAGGAGGAAGAAATACACCCATTCAAGAGTGGGACTTGTTTGTTCCCAGCCTGTTTTTTAAATGTTTTAGACAATATTAAATTCATGTCTATATCAAAGACAAATTGCAGTACTCTTTCAATATCATTTAAATGGTGGCCTGACCAAAAAGTAAGAGGATTCATAAAATCAGGGATCATTTTGCTATTGACTTTAACAGTGGTAGTTTTGTATGTAATATTATAATTAATTTTCAGCATTTTTGTATTTGTATTTATTTTTGGCCAGAAATAGTATATTAAAATATTTTTTGATAGTTTGTAGATAATGTTCAACCTGTAAGTTTTAAAAAAGAAATGTTAATTATTTCTAATGAATAGGCTGAACCTTTGATTATAAAACTGACGAAAGGCAGGGAAATACATAAACTCCCCCTCATCCACCCCAATGTATCCATTCTAAAGGCTATTTAAATTATAATTTTAAAGTACTTTTCAAATTCAGTTACCAGTCGCTACTTAGAAATCAACAAGTTTCTGAAAATTCATATTTCAGTAGACTTTTAAATGAAGGTGAAAGCAGGCTTTCTTGCTTTCTACTTATTTGAATGTTTCTCAAGTATTTTATATTAAAAAAGAAAAAAACAGTGCCTCTGTTTTTAGAACTGCTCAGTAAATTGTTTAAACCATTTCTGGTAGCTAATGACTATTTTATATTAAATTAAATTGTATAATAACTTTAGTGAGACTGATTTTTTTTAGTTGTTTACAGTACAAATACCTGTATTTGTGTTTTGTTTTTGTTTTAAATTGCAGTATTTCCATTGTTGCAGTAATTTAGTAAAACTCTGTGGCTGCCTTGATTTTTGACAGATTTTGTTAATAACTGATATCTAGGCAATTAGTTCTATTTATGCATAAATCAATTGCACTATAATTCATGAATTATTTATTACAATCTTTTCTAATGAATTCCATGTATTTGTCTTGTGTTGTACATGTACTGTAATTCTGTTTCCTCTTTGTGTTGTTATATTTCCAGATCTGATTGTATGAATTTGTTAATGTGTTTCTATGTTGTAATTTTTAGTAAAGCACTTCAATGCTTTTGCACATAAATTTACAACACTGATGTGTGATTGATTGGTCATTCACTAAAAGAAAAATGCTTCATGTTGGCTTACTTGGTTTACTCTCTGGGCATAATTTAATTGGTAAAATGGCAGTGCAAACTGAAACATAAAGCAGGCACATTGGACGCCAGAAAAGATACTTAATAGATAAAACGCTGTTCTTTTGCACATCCATACATTTCTTTGTGCAATGACTTAATAATTGTGCCCTTGGTTTGTTAGGTTTAAGGAATTGAATTGTAGCATTATAATTAAATTATGTTTGTCAATTTTCATTTGCAAACTGCATAGTTCAATTAAGACTCAGTTTCTAGGACTTCAGAATTGTGTGACTGATGCTAGAAAATATATTAATAAACACATTCTTTTTAATAACTTTACAATTTTCTATTATCATACAGGAGAGGAAAAGATTACAAAATTTGAATTGATGGTACATATATACTATAGTATATGCATGTCTGCTAAATGTGTGCACTGAGGATCAGCAAGTAAAACTTAATAAAGATTGTGAAGGGACAGATCTCGAGTTACTGAAGAGATATAAAGATCACTTTCCATACTAAATGCTTGCATACTGTGTGAACAGGGTTATTCATTCATACAGTTATACATGCAGAGTTAAGAGCAAGATTTATCATTTTTGCCTACAGTGTATTTACTAAATAGTTTCATCAGCCCTGCTTTGCAGGACTCTTTATGGTCAGTACTTCCATGCAAAGAAACTTCCATACTTTGTAGACGAAGTCGCACTTTGAAGGATCACATCATTCAGCAATCTAAATGCCTTTGAATCTCAGTTAGCAGTGACTCAACCTAATGGGTAATATGATTTTATACAGATTTCTAGAGACATGGTATTGCTGTTGCATTCTATTAACTGGTTTCTTCTGAAAGGCAGGAATCAAAGCAGTCATTTCTTCAACTATTTAGCCAGAAACCCTGATATGTTACTATCATAGTTGTAATTTTGGAGTAGATTTTACTTTATTGCTGGGAAAGCTGAGGGTGAAGTTATTCTGTAGATTAGAACTATGCTGTGCAACTTCTGAGATGAAGGTGGTACTTGTATAATACATACATACATATATATATATATATATATATATATATATATATATATATATATATATATATATATATATATATATATATATATATATATATATATATATATATATATATATATATATATATATATATATATATATATATATATATATATATATATATATATATAAAACGTAGTTAGAGCTGTAATTACCAAATCTAGAAGATTAGTACTTAATACAAATAGTGTGTCATGTTCAGAGTTTGGTGATCTGTTTGAAATACATTACTTTTCTGAAACAGAATTGTATATTGTTACATTTAAGAGTATTAATAGACATTAATATTTGAGGCTGCATTGTGCAATTTTTCTCCTTAAATCAGTATTTACTTTTTGTTGTGAACAGTTAACTTTTGAATTAATGACTTGGTAAGTAGTAACAATTTTTAATGTTTTGTAGTTGAAATATTTCAAGCAGTAGGTGTTGTAGGTAAATTCTTAGTTATATCTAACTTCATTGATTTATTTCTAGACGGAGACACATTTATACACATAGTGTGTGTGTGTATGTGTGTGTGTGTATAAATCACTTTGTGTATATAGTTTTGTAAACTAAAATATATACAGATAAAAATATATCTGCCATCTGAAAGCCACTATAATAATCAACAAAATAAAGCTCTTTGTATAGTTTGGTTTACAAACCCCACCCCCTATATATTATATATTAGTTTGTTAACCTTGTTCCTAAAGGTCCTGGGAAGCCCACTTGGTTTAAATTCCAGTTATACACAAGAAAAGAAAGACAGGGAAATAAAAACTTGAAAACAAATGATTCTCTGAGAAGATAGCTTACCTTCAATTAAAAAAAATCAATCAATTTAAGCAAATAGGTAGATCAAGTTAAGCACATTTTAATTTTCATTAATGTAGTAAGACAATTAAATATACAATGCAGGGGTCCCCAACCCATAGTCCATGGACCAGTCCATGGACCAATATTGGGCTGTGGCATGCCAGCTACTGGGCCGCACAAATAAGCAAAACCCCATCTGTGGGATGCAGGTGGCACACAAAACCACAACCGCTCTGGTCCACGGAAAAAACTCCACGTAACCAGTCCCTGGTGCTGAAAAGGTTGGGGACCTCTGTACTAATATACTAATTACATTCATTAAAAAGAAAGTGGGTTTTTATACCATTGGACCTTTCATAGAAAAGCTTCAAAATGGCAGTTTGTCTATGTACTCCTCCCTAATCCTAAATATCGTTATTAAAAATAAGGGGCTACTCAACAAACTGTCAGTCTCCTCCATAAATATGACACTTAAGTGTCATCTCTGTGCTGTGTACATGTATAGCTCAAAATGTACTTTTAGGATACGTGGAATTTCTTATTTTAAAGTGGAGTTTACATGGAAGCAATCTGAGTCCTTGCTGATTTCAATATAATTTGCATATGATTAAAATACAGGATCACAAGCATAATGTCTTTTTATATAGTTTGTAGAATTTTAAAAAGTTTTATTTCTTTAATTGCTCTTGAAATAGTAAACAGGATGCTACTGAATGGGAAAAACACATCTTGCTAAACTTTTTTGTTAACTTTTTTTTACAAAGTGCATTGAGTGGAAGCGTAACATTTTTATAAGTGTAACATTTTTATAAGCTTTGAATGATACCATATTTTCATTAGGTTTTATATGTTCCATATTTAATTGTAATTTACTTTTTGTTTCGATCTGCTTTATGTTTTCAGTTCAAGTACAGCTGCTGGTGCAAAACTAGAGGAAACAACTAAATTGGAAACAGGAAACTCTACTCTAAACAAGGTGTTGGCTTCCTTATGCTCATATCATTGGCATCAGACTTTAGCCATGTTGAAATTTTTCATCCAAGAATCATGTTATTCAGGTTGCAGTAGTCAACTGCCTTATCCTAAATATTCTGAGAGAGAGGAAGATGAGGTTCATATTCCAGGCTTCAGTTGTGATGACAACATGCTGATGAAAAAGTGCAGTTCACAAAATGTAAGACCAAATAAGGATTTATTGACATACCACTCAATGGCTCCTGGGTATGTTAACACAGTGATGAACAAAGAAAATTCTCTACTTTGCCATCCTCATGGATGTTGTCCCAAACAACTACAACTGTGTAAGATCCATTCTACCCAGGCAGAGTTGTATACATACCTCTTTTCAAGAGGACAAAAAATTAATAGAGGTAGCCAAGGCTGCAGCCCTTCATCACCTCCATTGTTTCATGTGGAAGCTGATGGGTGCAATTATCCAAAGGAATTGGCTGAAGATAACAGACCTGGAAAAAACTGTAACCAACCTCCCTTACTGTTTCCCACTGAACACAGGGAGAAAGATCAAACATATCTTGCAGAATTGCCCAATAACCTGCAGGAAGGCATTGTATGTGTGAATCAAGAAAATAGCCTCACAATTTCTGATAAGCTTGAAAAGGTTGAAAATGCTGATGCATTTCAGGATTTAATGTATCGAATCAATGAGAAGTTGAAATCAATAGAAACTACTGATACAGAAATATTGGCAAAATTACCTAAGAGCGATGGAAGAACACACACCGATTCTAAATTACGGAACTTCATTACATCTCTTTTACATGATGCTAAGGCAAATGATTATAATTTTATAGAATTACTGAATCAACATGATAAGCAAGTGGAAAATAAAATTATCCAAACAAGATTTCGTAAACGACAAGAAACTTTGTTTGCAATGCATAGTTCTCCCAATTCATGTCTATTTAGCCGAAAGTCTTTACAAATCAAAAGAGAGTTGGCTAGCCTTGATGAAACTTTCTTAAGAAAGAAGTCAAATTCACAGAGAAAAGTTAAAAAATATACAAAAAATGACAAATACCTTACATTAAAACAGCTTGATTTGCAAGGCTATGAAAATAAAGATGGGACATTTTCTACTAAGTCAAAGCTTTTGCCGCTAGGTCAAGAGGAAACAATAGAACTACCTCTTCTCAGCTCACAAACCAATTCTGATTTTATTACATTTTCAGCAAACAGCTCTACAACCGCTCAAACGGTTTTGGCTAAAACACAATGTGGAATTGAACTACATGTGGAACCAGCTGGTGTGAAAGGAGATTATGATAGAGACCTAGAGAGGACCAAACATAATATTTTCTCTCCTAGATGGTGCTCTTTGTATGTAGCAAACAATTTTTTATTAAGGAAAAACATAAAATCAAAATCTGTGGCTAGCATAGAAGGGGATAAAAGTCTCAAAGATTTTCAAGTTAAGTCATGTAGCAATGAAAATATAAATAAGATTATGCAGAAAACCAATCTACATGTTGTTGTAAAGCGTTTGGAAGATACAATAAATATGGCTCAAAAGGCCACACAGCCCATGTGTAATGGTTATAAAATATTGGGCAAAATAAAAGACCTTCAAAATTCTGATGCCAACAATAAATCTAAAAGTGGTTTTCTTATTAGCATGAATGAAACTGGAAGTAAGGGACAATATGTGTTATCACAAAGTCTTTTAACAGATAGAAATAGCAACAAAAATGGTTGTGTGCCAAAAATAGAAAATATATCTTGTGAAGAAAAATATGAAAGACTTTTGAAACCCTCAATTTTAGATTCAAGCATGTTGACCTTAAATAAGGAGGAATCCCAAGGAAATTTGCATCTGGGGGATAATTCATCAACATTGAATTACACTAGCCCTATAAAACTTATGTTCCTTTCTAAGATTAATAGCAGTGAAGGAGTCAAATACACACTAACCTCTGTAAATGATTCATCCAAATTAAACATAGATCTTTATTCTCTTCAGGAGAAAACAAACAAGCTGTTGGCAAAACAATTGGAGGCAAAGGATTCTAATGAAAAAGGTTCTATTGATAAATGCAGCTATAATGAAAATACAAATAAAAACAAAATGAAAACTGGTTTTCCTACAATAGTTGCCACTGAAACCAATCCTAAGCCTGTGGAACAAGACAACAGTGGATCCTCCCTGAAAAGAAAACCTGGAAGACCCAAAAAAATTGGTCCTCAGGTTGTAAAACAAATTAAGCGTCCGATTGGACGACCTCCCAAACCAAAAGCTGATGTGAGTAATAGTGGTAGTTATAGGAAGGATTCCATTGGTGTTGCAAAAAATGTCAACTCTAACACAGAATGCCTAGAGGAAGAGAACATTTACAAAAATATTACAGTAACTGTTGTTTTTGGAAGGTCTCGAAGGATTAAGAGGTGTGTTTCAGAAGGTAACCTAAATATAGTTAAAACTGTATCAGGACCTCACAGCTACTGCAGTGTTGTATGTGACCCTGATCAAATAATACTGAGCTCAGATGCTAGGAACAATTTGCCAAAAACTAAACATATGCAATATTCTACAACAGAAAAGACCTCTACATCTGACTATGAGGATGTTAGACCACTAGAAAGCAGCCCTGTGCTGCCATCCCATTGCAGCAATATGAGACGAAACCAAAAGCCTTTAAATATAATTAGAAAACCTGGTAGACCAGCAAAAGTAAAAATATCTGGCATATCAGTGACTGTTAATCAGATTTCATCTCAGGAAAGAAAAGTGTGTATCAATAGCTGCCTGCCGCCCTTAGAACAAGAAGCTGTGTCAGAAAGAAATGAATCATCTACCGGTAAGAAGGATGCTAAGCAATGCAATAAAACAGATGATTTTAAAAGCCTTTGCAATGAAGCAGGGAATTTTTCACCCAAGATTATTATTGCTTCAAAAAGGTCTGAAACTCATTTGAGACACTCCCTTAGAAGATCATCATTGCCTTTTGTACATTCAACAGCATCTTCTAGCTCATTTTCTTGTAAACGTGCCTTTTTGAATAAACCATGTAAACTCTGCTTGAGAAATGGTAAAGATCACAAAATCAAGCATTCAAAAATGCCACCCATGCATACCTCAATTAGTACAAGGGCAGATGATGCCAAAAGTAGTTCTCAGAATAGTAAACTCAGATCCATTGGTGAAATGACTTTGAATCCCATAATTTCATCCAATTCCCTTAGATGGTGGGATCCTTCTATTTCTAATGATTCTTTGTTAAAAGAACTAAACAGTAGATATGACCAGATAACTAAGACTTGGTTGCATGTGAATGGAGAAGAATATGAGAAATGGTCGTATAATGAAGCATGCCATATTGAACAAGACAGTAGCATTGAAGTATCAAATCCTTTGGACTCCTGCATTTTGGGACTAGAAAATTCACCTATAAGAATGCTGTTCCAGAAAAAATGCAGTATAGATGACCTATGTGCATGGTTTATGCAAACAACAGAAACACAATCACTATCACTAGTCAGAAAAGCAAATGCTCGTAATCCTTTTGAAGTAATTAGTACAAGGCAATTCAAAATGGGAACAAGACAATATGATTGTAATACTACTCCTTTGAGAAAGCACTTTAAAAAATTTGCACTGTCTACACCTTCAAAATCAACAGGAAAGTTGCAGCTTTTACATAAAATTGTAAGATCTCAAGTCTTAAGTAGGGAGCATACCTTCACCTTAGCTAAATTGAGAACCAAATTTGAGAACTTGCAACATGATCGTTGGCGACAAGTGAAAAAACTCTATAATCATGGAACATCTGACTGGAAATCAAAAAAGAAAAACTTGCGATTTTTCTGCCAAAGTCAATGTTTGACTAATGCAAGCAGGAAACTTAACAAAATATGTACAAGCCTTGAGAATGACCCAGTAGAAACTCAACCAACAACTTTGTTGGAATCGTACAGAATCACTTCAGCAACTGGAAATGAAATCAGAGATGCATTTCTTCAGCAAGATGCACAATTATCTGACCTCAGCACAAAGTGTGACTCAGTCTCAAACTGTAGGCCAAGTAGTAAATACACGTATGGCAATCAGCAAAGTATTGGACAAGCACATGCCCCTAATGAATGTAATGAAGGTACATGGAAAGGGCAAACGTTTAAGGATTGTCGAATATTTTTGAAGAAAATTAATCCGGTGGATAAAAAGCAAGTGTTTAATAAGAACTTTGCCATCTGTACTTCAGAATATGTGGATAATTGCAACATCCACTGCCCAGAAAAAAATGATTGTCCTTTGAGGTCCCCCTCTGCTCAGCAGAGCATGGCTGATAATAATGAAAGGAATGGAGGGAACAGAAGCAGGTGTTCCAGCTTGATCACTGAAGTCAAGAAGTCAAGCAAACGTGTCGCTTTTGAGGATGGCCGAATGGAGACTCCTAAAAAAATGAAGAAGCGAAAGAAGACACAATGCAAGTTCACTGAGCTGAATAGAAGACAAAGGAATAAGAAGCGGTTATGTAGTGCTGGCCAAATATCAAATTGTTACCCAAAATACCACCTGGGTAAGTTTCTTTCATCTCCCTTTCATCCCTTGACAAAATTCTGTTAACTTTACATGCACGTGAAATAATACAAAAAAAAGCTAAATATAGGAAAATAGATTTAACAAAACCAGGGCAATAGTCTTTAAAACTTCCCATTGCTAATCATACTATCACATTAAATAGTGTTTTCAAAAGATTTTCTGTTCATTTTTAATGAATACTTTATTCTGAATTGAGTCCAGAAAATGTCATGCCAGAAAACTTTAAAACATCTGAATGGGTCTCATTCACCCCAAGCGTTGAGGGTGTAGACTAGCCTTCTTTTCCATCTCAATTGTCTGAGAGGGGGTTACACAGTTAATTATTCCAATAGTGGTCAGTATTATGCAAAAATTACATATTTTTATTATTTAATTAATAATAATTGTTAATGTTTTACCAAGTTCTCCATTCTGCTGATCAGGGAAAGACAATACCACAAGGCTGAAACATTCCTTATTGAATTGCATATTCCTTATATTTTTTATAATTTAAAAAGAGGGTAAGAAGTAGGCTAATTGACTGATTATATTGGAAAAATAATAGGCTTTCAAAAATGTGATATGTGTAGATGGGATGGAAGTTCATTAAAAAAAGATAGAGCAAACTTCAAAAACAATACACCGAACTGGGGAAAGGACTAGTTGTTTTGCAATAAAATTTGTATCTAGCTGTGATTAAATAGAAAATAGAATGTTCTGTCCTGTGTTTTGCTTAATGATGCTATTAAATAAAACAATTTAAAACAACAGTGCAAAACATCAGGTTGCTTTTGCCCTAAAGAAATGGCAGAAAATAAATGCTGTATGGCAGGGGTCCTTATTCAGAAAGGGACCACACGAGTGGCTGAAGTGTGTGTGCATGCGCACAGTTCAATTTGCATGAGTGGTGGTCAGTCGTGCATGTGCGCACTGGCCTACCGCTCATGTAAGTCAAGCTGTGTGCATTGGCCTGCCACTCACACAAGGGCTGCATGTGCGCTTGTGCACCAGTCCGCCACTTGCGTGGCCCAGTTCCCTTCTCTCCCCAGCCAGTCTGCCAAGATGCAAAGGTTGGGGACCGTTGCTGTATGGAGTTGATTGCCTTTTCTTTTTCTTTTCAGAAGAGCAGCAGTAGTGTGTAAGCATGCACGGTTGTTAGAGGAGGAGATGGGTATTTCAATTTGGATTCTGTCTTTCAAATACCTTAAATTCAAATCCAATTCAGGATCCCCTGTCAGAATACCGAATGCCCATGGATTTATTTCTAATGAGTACAAACAATTCTCTCATGACTCTCTCTACCTTTTTCAAGGCTAAAATTGTTAGATAGCCACCCAGAGATGGTGCCTCTTTGATTGAAGTCCCTGAAGTTTCAACAGTATTCCTGTTCCCCACTTCAGAAATAGGAAGTGTGGGGGGGGGGACAAGAGACCAGCATAGGCCCATGTAACTGCTATTCTGCTTACTATATACTTTAAAATGAAGGGAGAGACAAGAGTGATATGGCCAATTAGGCTTCAAAGCTGTCAAACAAAGAGCACTTCTGTTAAAAACTGATTAAAAGGTAGTTTAAGACAATATGGTTTGGCAGCACTTCAGATTTACTCTCCCAGAGCAATGCTGGCTGTGGAATTCTGGGAGTTGAAGTCCACATGCCTTAAAATTGTCAAGGTTGAGAAACACTGGTTTAGACCTTGCAATTTTGGGAGACTGAGTGCTAGGCACTGCACAATCCTATAAAATCATGCATCTTTCAAACAAACAAATCCTGATAACTTTTTCATAGTTTTTCATTGTTTATTTCAGATTTTTGTTACGTTGTTTTCTCTGTTGTTCATAATTTCCAGTACATAAGCATTTACAAAAAATATACCAACATTCAGTGGACAATTCCAAAACCCTGATAAGCCTGCGTTCATTTTGTTTTAAAGCTACATTATTAAGAGTTCATTTTCCCCTTCTAACAAATCATGAGGAAATGCCCTATTTCAGGGCAGTCTGTACAATAGATTCTTCAATCACAAGTGTAAGTAATTGCATGAATGTAGCACATAAGAATGTGGTCCAAGTAAGATCCTTCAGGCATTACCATATGGAATCCTTTTACCAAATTTTCAAGAAGTATTTCAAGCAGAGAGTTTGTTCTTCTATTTAGTATTTCAAAGCACAGGTGGATTATTTCTCAGAAATACTTCTGTTTTTCATATATTTTTGCTTCCAGGGATTAACAACCACAGGCATAAGGCCTTTTTTATTATTATTAACAATCTAGAATGTCATTGCATCTTAAATAAATAAGATAGACCTTGTACATGGCAGATCAGAAGAAAACTCCACTGAGTTCAGTGAAACAATTAACTGTAATAGGAAGGAATATCTAGATCTCAGCTGGCTTCCTAATCCCAGAACCTTTCACACTGGGAAAAGACCAAAAGAAGAGACACCAGCTTACATGTGCTGTTGGAGGGAACAGCCTCTTCTGCCCTGCAAAAGAAAAGTGGGTCTTGAACCAAGCGTAACAGTGCTCACTTTCAGCACTGAGTCCCTGGTGCTACATCTCTCCTTCCCTCTCTAAACATCTATATAACTTGTAATTTGAAGAACAACACTATAGTTGCAGATGGAGCTTCCAATGAAGGACAGAATGACCTTGCTCCTATAGCATTCTTTTTAAGGTCCCCATAACCTTTACAACCCAATTCTTCATTCCATGCAGCACTGCAGTGCTTATCTTCCAGGAGTTTTATAGACTTCCCCAATCCAAAACTCTTTTTCCAAATTTTCTTTGGAAGTGGCCCTAAATTGCTGGTGGCAAGTCCCATTAGATTTCCTCTCTCTTCCAGCACCCTCTCTAGTTCTCAACTTCATGAGCTCTTTCAGCATGTCTTTTGTGACATCAGTTGTATTTCTAGGTTCTTGAAGCAACCCGGTCTTGAAGGCTTGCTGCTGCTCTCTGCTCAGTGTTTAGTGGAGAAGTATAAAATTTTACTGTATGATCAGGATATGATTCACCAGTGTTCCTTTTGGGATGGGGTTTTCATTGGAGAATAAATGAAATGAATTCACAGTGTACAATACTGATTGCCCTAGTAAGCATCTGTTTTTTCTGAAAAAGAATGACTGTCTTGTGGTTATGGATATAAAACTAAATAGTTCTGTAACATACAAGCATCATTTCTTTTTAATCTATTGGTAGTTTCTCCTATTGAGTTTATATTAGACTATCTGATATCAAGCTTTTCTGTCAATATTTGTTATATTGTTTTGGTAGTTTACTTAAAAGATCAATGCTATTTTAAACTCATTTACTCCACTGTCTTGCTCCAGATTTCTAGCCCAGATATCTGTAGGAAAGTAGTAGCCCCCTTCTGCTTTGCAGCAAGCATTATTTAGAAATACAGGTAGTCCGTGACTTACAACAGAATGGAACCTGTCCATCATGAACTTTATTGTGCTTGATAAACAAATCACTGTGGTTGTTAAGTGAACTCTATGTGTGTTTTTGTCAGAAAACAGAAGTGGCAAACTTATTACGCATCCCAAATTCATTTAAAAAGCATAAAAGTGGAGGAGAAAATTTTGTTTCTTCAATCTCTCCATTATGAATAACTATCCAATTCTGTGCTTTACCTTTGCACTTGCTGCTTTTACCCAGCAGTTGTCCTCTCTTGTGCTGTGATTGTGAAGTTTCTTTGAAAACCTGAGGTTATGGATTATCCAGATAAAGAGAGCCATGTTAAACTTTGAAAGAAAAAGAAGGCTAGAACTTAAGAACCAAGTATGAAAATAAGGAGTTAGCATGTAGTACATTTAATACTGAAAAAGAATGCCTCTTTGTGAGAATAGACCTGTGGCAGAATTTACACACTTGTGTACTCAGACACACTCTTACATTAGGCAAATCCTTGTGCCTACCGGTAATATCTGCTTTGCTTGTACCAGCAGGATAGAGTCCCTTACACACATATATATATACACAAATGCATGTCATTCATGTTAGTTGGTATTTCTTTTTGCGCCTGATCCTGTTTCATCATTTGCAGAGAGATGGCAGGGATTTTCAGATAGTCTCGGACTTTTTCTAAAATAGTTAGATTTTAGTATTTTATAGAACTGAAAGATTTTTCAAAGACCTTGAGATATCTAAAATTAAATGCTGATTAATTTTTTGCCACTGTAAGAGAAGATGAAAAAATGTTCTAAACATCTTCCTGAATATGAAATGCAATGCAATATACTTATTATAATATTCACTGACAATTTGTTATGTAAATTATTTAAAAATTATGAGAATTTACAAAAGGCAAGCATGCACAGGGAAACAGCTATGTAGTACCTTTTGTTTCTCAGCAAATTCTTGCTTTTTAAGAAGTAAAACAGTAGTTCTGTTCTGCTGGAAGTCAACAAAAATTCAGAATACTTTGGGGGTATCTCCAGGAAAGGGGTTAAAAAAAAATCAAAATCAGAGCCATAACTCTGCAATTGAAGTCTTGCCCTTTAATTGTGGATTGAGATTTCCCATTTTGACTTTTTTTTTAACTTCAGACATCTGTAGTAAATATACAGCTGTTGTGAGCTTATGAATGTGAATGAGAAATAAACTGTTCCTCAGTGAAATTCCTTTTGAGTACAGACTAGAAGTGGACCAGGTTTCTTCATTGAGAGTTTTTGAATCAAAGTTTTGGCCCTCACACAGAGTTCCAGTCAGAACTATGCAGGGCTTTGAGATTTGGTGTAAGGTGTAAGGTCCTGGTCAACTAATAGTGAAAGCAGGAAGGCAAGACAAGATCTAAAGTAGAGGTCCCCAACCTTTTGGGCACCAGGGACCGGTTCTGTGGAGAGAGGTTTTTCTGTGTACCAGAGGGTGCGTGGTTTTGTGTGCTGCCCGCATCCCACAGATGGGGCTTTGCTTGTTTGTGTGGACTGGTTGCTGGCATGCCACGGCCCAGTACGGACTGGGAGTTGGGGACCCCTGATCTAAAGAATTCCCACAGAAAACATTACATTAAAACTTCCCTTCTCAAATCCTCCCCAGTACCCAACTGTCCAGTTTGTCTCCAGCCAATCCACAGGTGTGAAGTTGTTATGGGAACCAGAGCGGTAAGTGACTGCTCTCAGGTATTGCATAGTCTTTACAATGGAGCAGAGATAAGGCAGATGGCCCCTGGCACATTGCTCCCCCTTTTTCACACCCAAAGAGATACATCAAAGATGGAGAGAACAAAGTAAATGAAATACATCTGCAAGCCCCCTCCCAACAGAGTGAAACCTCCCCCCTCCCATCAGAATGGCAGAGCCCGGAAAATATGAAAATATGACAGAAGGATTGACTTACACGCATTATATCTCTCAATACCCTCCATTTTTCTTCAACCAATGCTGTGTTTTTTGGTGTTGTCCAAACTACAGCAGTATTGAGTCACCTTACTGAGTTTCTGGCTTAAACTTGACTTTATGGCTTTGAAGCCTTCTTCCACGCTGGAGCAAACTTCTCCCTTTTGGCAGACATCGTTTCTCTTTATTTGCATTTTTTTTGGTGGGGCGGAGGTAGTAGATTCTTTCTAGAACTGGTAACCTAAACATCAGATTTTTAAAGCGGGTGTTGAAAGCTTCTGAGGCCTTGAGTGCTTTAGATCCTATATCAATGGCTTTTGTCTTCCCATTCCACTTGCTGCTGTTCCATATTCCCAGAGAATCACTGTTGGCTACTTCACAAGTCCCTTTCAGACATCGCTGGGATACAGTGCCAAAAGTATGGTCCTACTAACAGAAGTAGAGTTGGTTGTCTGAATTGGTTAAAAGAAGTGTTTCCACATGAAACAGCACATATGAAAGACATTTTTAAAAAGTTTTAAACCAGCTATAGCTTTCTGCAGTCTTATACAGCTGTTTGAAAGCTGCTCTGCAGTTGTGTGTCTGCCCATCCAATTTGTTACACTAGGGCAAAAGTTCAGTACTTTTCAGTATTCAAATCAGTCATGACCCAGCAACTTTCCATTTTGATCAGGTCCATCTGCTTGGTTCATTTGTCAACAGTTGAATGAATGCACCCACTTGACATTAACACTAAAAAATTGTCACCATCCACTCTAGTAAAACAATTTCTTGGGGTCATTTCCATTCCATCCAAGTCAAGGCCTTCCTCTTTACCAAGAGTTCCCTATTTTCATAGATTCACTAAACATCAACACCAGAATCATACAGTCACAATCAAACCTACCACCGCCACATTTTAGGTTCAATTTTAGATGCACCTAATATACCTATACTATATCTAACTGAACTCAAGCATGGAAAGGCCCCTGCTTTCTGTCTACCATAGAATCAAGTGGTCACTGCTATAGTGGTCCCATTTATACAAACTTCCAAAAGGTTTGCCCTTTACCCACCATTGCCTATGGAGGTTCTGGCTACTGATGCCTTCATAGTGGGCAAAAATTCTCCTCCCCACATTCTGGATAGTTCTTGTAACAGTCATATCAACACACACAAGCTCCTTGAGTTTTTCAAGACTGCATTGGAAAGATACACTTTACTTCCAAACTGTACTACCCAGTTAACAAACAGGGTAGTACAAACGTGGCCTCAGTACTGCAACTCATCCTTCAACCATGGAACTGAAATCACTGTTTATCAACAAAGGTATTTTAGGACATCTGTGGGAGGTCCAGAGGGTATCTACAGGCTTCATCTCTCATATTTGTGTTCAATATAGTCTAAATATCTCAGGAGTTCCAACAAGGGTGACCAGGTGCTACAAAGCCTTCTACATATGAGTTGTGATAGGCTGGATTGAGCTTGATCCTGGAGAGTCAATCCTCTAAATGAATACATTTTAATATTTCTCCTACACTGAAGTAATGGGAACTAACCTTATCGCATAGCTCTCAATCTGTTTGACAACTCATGTGCATGTTGCTTGCTGATTGCAGGTATCTCCCTCTTCAAACACAGAGATAAAAATTAACTTTTACACTGGTGCCTTCCATATTATTTGCTGGTACTGACATGGTCATTTTTCTAAGTTGATGACTCCCCCATTTGAGCTTCTGAGCTGCTTGATTCCAGATATTCAACAACTACCCTTCCATGGGTATCATAAAAGATGACCTTTCAGATGAATGAGGAAGTTTTATGTATTACAAGCAGCCCCTTGCCTCTCCTTGACTATGTATAGAGGCAGATTGATTTTGTGCCCTGATATATCCTTTTTGTCCAAGGTTGTTTTGGCTTTTTTAAAAATCTGCCACTGTAGGCTTTATTCACAGGCTTAGTGGGTCATTTCCTTTGTGAGAACTACAATTTCCTCTAACTTTATGAGAGCTGATCCTTTCCAGGTAAGCAGCAAATTGATCATATTTGTTACTGATCGAGCTGGCAGTAAAGAACTGGTTACTTCTATGTCATTGAGGTTTTTTAAGTGCAATTCAAGGAATTGTACTCACATTGCTCCTCCATGGTCCAGTGGCTCCTGTCAGATTCCACATATGTAAAGGTGTGAAACACTAATGGTACTGATGTAAGTCACACCTAGGTGTGTATGCAAATATGCACAAGGGACCAAGCTTTCACTAAAAAATTCAAAACTTTGGAAGTTTCTGACAAAGTAGGGAAGGCCCAGAGCCCACCAGAAGAATCTCAGTGGCAAGTATACCAATGAGGACAATCAAAGCTGGCAGTACTAATGACATTTGACTTGTCCTTCATTTGCTGTGAATAAGGCCTGTGAAATGATGCAGTCTGCTAAGAGGAATTAGACATGTTGATTTAATGCAGCCTTTGCTGGTTCTTTCTGCCAGGCAGGGCCACATTTATAAGGAAAAAGAAATCACAAATCACTTCTTTGGATTTCCTGCCAAGATCTAATGGCACAAATACATTCCAGAGTTCTTTTTAGAATAATTTCTGACCTTCACATTAAGATTCCATTGGGGAGTGTCACCCCATTTCTACACTTTATGGCATATCCACAGCATTATTCAGCCATGGCTGAGGCAGTCTGAAATAAAATTAGTGGATCAGAGGAATGCTGTGGACATAATTTACTTGGACTTCAGTAAGGCATTTGATAAAGTAGATCACAACCTACTACTTGACAAGATAGAAAAATGTTAGACAGCATCACCACCAGATGGATCCGTAGCTGGCTGACCGGCCGTACTCAGCGTGTGATCCTCAATGGAACCACATCTACATGGAGGGAAGTGTGTAGTGGGGTGCCCCAGGGCTCTGTTCTGGGCCCAGTGCTATTCAACATCTTCATCAACAATTTGGATGAGGGGATAGATGGGGAGCTCATCAAATATGCAGATGACACCAAGCTGGCAGGAATAGCCAACACTCCAGAAGACAGGCTTAAGATACAGAAGGATCTGGACAGACTTGAACACTGGGCACTATCTAACAAAATGAAATTCAATGGTGAAAAAAGCATTTACATTTTGGCAAGAAAAACCAAATGCACAGGTATAGTATAGGGGGTACCTTGCTCAATAGTAGTAACTAAGAGGGACCTCGGAGTCCTAGTGGACAATCATTTAAATATGAGCCAGCGGTGTGCTGCAGCTGCCAAAAAAAGCCAACACAGTACTAGGCTACATTAACAGAGGCATAGAATCAAGATCACGTGAAGTGTTAATACCACTTTACAATGCCTTGGTAAGGCCACACTTGGAAAACTGCATCCAGTTTTGGTCATCACGATGTAAAAAAGATGTTGAGACTCTAGAAAGAGTACAGAGAAGAGCAACAAAGATGATCGGGACTGGAGGCTAAAACATAAGGAACGGTTGCTGGAATTGGGTATGTCTAGTTTAATGAAGAGAAGGACAAGGCGGGGACATGATAGCAGTGTTCCAATATCTCAGGGGCTGCCACAAAGAAGAGGGAGTCAAGCTATTTTCCAAGGCGCCTGAAGGCAGGACAAGAAGCAATGGGTGGAAACTAAGCAAGGAGAGAAGCAACCTAGAACTAAGGAGAAACTTCCTGACAGAACAATTAACCAGTGGAACAACCTGCTTCCAGAAGCGATGAATGCTCCAACACTGGAAGTTTTTAAGAAGAGACTGGACAGCCAGTTGTCCGAAATGGTATAGGGTTTCCTGCCTGAGCAGGGTGTTGGACTAGATGACCTCCAAGGTCCCTTCCAAGTTTACTATTATTATATCTTCATTTCTGTAAATGGCACTTTTCTGTCCCAGCGATTGAGTACTGCTCAATTGCTTACTTATAAGGAGAACCCCTTTTCATTGAACAAGGCAGGACTTTGTAAGAAAAAAACTTTTATTTTGACACAACTTTTATGGAATAAACTCCAATCAGTCTTTAGCTTTTGAAACAAACAAGGTCAGTCTCTGAGTTAGTTCTGAGCTGGAATGCTCAAGGTTCAAGTCACTTATACACACAGAAATGCGACAAAAGTGGTTAAATGTCCAAAAATCCTGAGGCAAGAAATCCAATAACAGAAGCACAACACCCTAGCATGAACTGTTATCTTCAGCAACTTGCACCTCCCACACCTCTCCTCTTTATAGTCCAGCCAGGGCGTGGTCTCTTTGTGACTTACTTTACCTATGGAGCCGCCCCACTGCCCTCTATTGTCTTGCTTTCTCTGTACATCCATGCATCCAGGACTGTCCCAGCTGTTCTTCCTTATCACTTAGTTCTGGCCCCCAAAACAGCTGTATCTCTACCTGAGCGTAGATGGGCCAGGCTCCGCATCTGGCTCTGAGTCTTCCTGCTCCTCAGAGCCTTCCACAGATTCCAATGTGAACCCAGGCACCTCCTCCAATTCCTTGGATTTGGCTACTGGATCCACTGGCAGGCGACGAATCACAACACTATCCGTCATCACAGGACCCTTCCCCCGGGTCTGATAGGCCGGATGTGGCTGTGAAGGGAACTGTTCGTGGAACGCCATCACCAAGGCAGGAGCATGCACAGTGGTTGCATCCTCCCAGGTGAACTACTCCGGTCCATAGCCCTTCCACTCAATCAAATACTGGAATTGGCCTTTTAGCCACTGGGAGTCACGAAAACTGGTGACCTCATACTCGGGAGCGCCATCTCCACTGTTCTGGTGGGGGATGTTTGGTTGGCGGAGTGGACAAGCCGGTTGTTCTGGGACCAAGAGGGACTGGTGAAAGACCAGATGTATCTGTAACGAATGCGCAAATGTTAAATGATAAGTGACTGGGTTAATGATGGCTTCGATAGGGAAAGGGCCTAGGTACCGGTGATCCAATTTCTTGGCAGGCCGGTCTGACTGAAGGTGCCTTGTTGACAGCCATACCCGATCTCCCACAGGTAACACAGGCATATCTCTTGGCGACTTTCTTGTAATCTGCCTTGGCTTTCTTTAATTGCCACCGCACCAATTGATGTATAACCTGTAGTTCGGCAAGATATTTGTTAGCTGCGGGAACTGCCGAGTTGAGCTGCGTGAGGGGGAAAACGTATGATACTCCACATTGGCCAGGAATGGCGTCATATGCCTGGAGGTGTGCTGTGAGTTGTTAAAAGCAAACTTGGCTACTGCAATATAGTCTGCCCAATTGTCCTGTTGCTGATTCACAAAACAGCGCAAATATTATTTCAGGATTCCAATCACCGTCTCGGACCTGCCATTTGTTTGCAGATGGTGCGCCAACAGGCAGATTTGTACGTCGAGTGCCTTCAGCAGCCCTTTCCAGAAACGGGCCATAAATTGAGCCCCCTTATCCAAACCAACTCTATTAGGTAGGCTGTGCAGCCGGAAAATATGCTGGATGAATATGCAGGTGGTGGCATGGGCTGTTGGCAACCATGGCAAGGAATGAAATGCACCATCTTGGTCAGCATGTCCACCACCACAAGCACCATTGTGAACTCAGAAGATGGAGGAAAGTCCATCAAGAAGTCTATGGACACTGTTCCCCAGGGTCTTTCGGGCATCGGCAAGGATTGAAGCAGACCCAGTGGGGCTCCCATTGCTGACTTGATTTGTCATCACCGTACACAAGACGTGACAGGCCTGGACGTCATGTTGTATTCAGGTCCACCAGAATGTACAGGAGACTAGGTTCAGCGTCTTGAAAAGGCCAAAATGCCCCACCACATGATTATCATGACATTGCATGAGAAGGTGCCCTCTGAGCAGCCCCCCGGAACATAGAGCTGGTTGTGATATTTCAGGAGTCCCTCCGTGATGGTCCATGGGGAGTCTGGTCCCAACTCCTCCCTTCATGGAGCCACTCATGCATCGTGCTGTTGTGCCTCCCAAATCTGAGCCTGTAAATCTACTGGCTCCCAAACCACAGAGAATGAGTCTACGGGCAGAACCATCCTGGGCAGAAGCTTGTCCTCTGTACAGGGGTATTCTGGTTTCCTTGAAAGAGCATCTGCTCTTTGGTTGCGACCACTTGGAATGTATGTAATGCGGAAATTGGACCTAGCAAAGAAGAGAGATCACCAAATATGTTGTTGGTTCAATTTCTGGGTGGTCTGCAAACTTTCCAGAATTTGATGCTGGGCCCCTTCCAAATGATGTCTCCAGGCCTCAGATGCCACCTTAATGACCAGTAGCTCCTTCTCCCAGATGATGTAGTTGCACTTGGCCAGATTAAGTTTACGTAAATAGTATGCACAAGGGAAGAGGGCACCACCATGTGCATGAGCCTGGAGTACCACCACTCCAATGGCAATGTCCAATGCAGCCGCTTCCACGACAAATAGTTGATGCAGGTCAAGTTGATTCAGGATGGGTTCCTGCATAAAGGCTTGCTTCAAAGCCTGGAAAGGTTGTTGCTCCAGGGTGCTCCAGTGAAATGGGGACTTTTTCTGAAGAAGCCGAGTGAGAGGTATGGTCATGGAGGCAAAACCAGGGATGAAAGATCTATAGTAGTTGGCGAACCCAAGGAGTAACTGGGCATCCTTAACTCTACATGGGGGTTGCCAACTATGCAGGGACTTGATCTTGCTTGACTCCATGGTGATGCCCTCAGGAGAAATGCAATAACCTATGAAATCAACGGTCATTTAATAGAATTGACGTTTCTCCAGTTTGGCATAAAAATGATGATCTCGGAGCCATTGCAGGATCTGACAGAGATGCTGGTGATACCTCTCCTGTGTAAGGGAGTAGATCAGAATGTTGTCCAAATAGATCACAACAAACTGATCTAACAGGTCCCGGAATGTGTCATTCATGAAGTGTTGGAAGACTGCGGGGCGTTGTTCACCCCGAATGGCATCACTGTATACTTGAAGTGGCCATACCGGGTGCCAAACACTCTTCCATTCATCACTTAGCCGGATCCTAACAAGGTTGTAGGCTCCTCTCAGGTCCAGTTTCATGAAAATTTTGGCCTCCCGGAGCTGTTCCAGAAGTTCGGGGATGAGGGGCAGAGGGTATTCGTTATGCTCTGTAATGGCATTCCATTTTTGATAGTAACAACAGAGCCTTAATTCCCCAGACTTCTTTTTTACGAAGAGCACCGGCATGGACAACGACGAAGACGAGGGCCGGATAAAGCCCTGAGCCAGATTTTTGTCCAAACAGTCCCACAACATGGCCAACTCAGAGTCAGACATGGAATACAAACACCCTACTGGGAGTGACATATCAGGGACCAAGTCTATGGGGAAGTCATATGGTCTGTGCGGGGGCAATTGATCCGCCTCAGTCTCGCTGAACACATCTGCGTAGGTCGCCAATTCAGGGGGGCAAGGAAATTCCTGAGGGACTTACCGCCTGGCCAGCGCAGACTTGGTGAGTGTGGTCCACACACTGTAAACTGAGGAAGGTGATGAGGTTCTGGGACCAATAAATCTGTGGATTGTGTGTTGAGCCACACCAAGTCTAAGACCACGGGGAAATGCAGGTCGGAGGTTATGTAAAACTGAATGGCCTCCTCATGAGAGCTGATGGCCATGCCCAACGGTTGCATGGCAGCCTTAATTGGCCCAGACAGGAGCAATCGGCCATCAATAGTCTCCACTAACAGAGGTGGTTCCACTGGGCAATGGGGAACAGCCCATTTGGCCAAAAGCACAGCATCCATAAAGTTCGTGGTGGCCCCAGAATCAACCAAGGCATGTACTGAAATCCCCTGTGGCCTATCGGGGAGGATTGAGCATGCCACCAGTATCCAGTGCCATTGGGATCCGAGTGCAGTATCCGATGGACGTCACTCAGTGTTGGGAGAAGCCCGACCCATAACGCCTTTTAGGTCAGGCTCAGGGCATTTCCCAACATATGAGGTTGCTTTCGAGGGGCAGGCCAGCTTGTCCAACAGCTCCTCCAGCAAGCCATCCTGGAAAGTGCCCATGAGTGCAGCTTCATTCCAGGCTGAATCCTGGCTAAGCAACTGAAACTCACTGATATACCCCTGTAAAGGGCGTCGGCCCTGCCTCAGAGCTTTCAGGCATTGTGTACTGGTCTGCATCTTAATGGGGTCTTCGTACATAAGACGCATGTAGTCACAAAACCCCCCAAAATTATCCAACAACAGATTAGGCTGGACCAGCAGGGGTGTGGCCCAATGGGCCACAGCACTGGAGAGTAGGCTGATCATAAACCCCTCCTTTATCTCAAATCAGTGGGGAAGTCCACTGCTCTCAGGCTGATAAAGAATTGGCATTGTCCCAAAAAAGTTGGAAACATATCCGGAATGCCATCAAATTTATCAGGCTACTGGATACTTCTACTGGGGTTCTGGAGCAGCAGGAGCTTGAAGCTGAGCAACTTGACCTGCCAGGAAAGCCAGTTGTTGGGAGAGCTGGGCATTCTCCGCATGTAACTGCTCCATGGTAGTAGGGGGTAAAGGGCTGAAGGCAAACTGTTCTGTCCCAGCCTAAGCGAGTACTGCTCAATCGCTTACTCATGAGGAAAACTCCTTTTCATTGAACAAGGCAGGACTTTGTAAGAAAAAAAACTCCTTTTATTTTGACACAGCTTTTATGGAACAAACTCCAACCAGTCCTTTAGCTGTTGAAACAAACAAGATTAATCTCTGAGTTCTGAGCTGGAATGCTCAATGTTCAAGCCACCCAAACACACAGAAATGCGACAAACCTAGTTAAATGTCCAAGAATCCTGAGGCAAGAAATCCAACAACAGAAGCACAACACCCTAACATGAATGGCAACTAGCACCTCCCACACCTCTCCTCTTTATGGTCCAGCCAGGGCATAGCTTCTTAGTGACTCTTACTTTGCCTATGGAGCTGCCCCACCGCCCTACTTTGTCTTGCTCCTCTGCGCATCCATGTATCCAGGACTGTCCCCAGCTGTTCCTGCTCATCGCTTAATTCTGGCTCCCAAAACAGCTGTGTCTCTGCTTGAGCGTGAGTAGATGGGCCAGGCTCCACATATGGCTCTGGGTCTTCTTGCTCCTCAGAGCTTTCCACAGACTCCAATGTGAACCCAGGCATCTCATCCGATTCCTT
This sequence comes from Bothrops alternatus, assembly GCA_034064705.1. Lineage (NCBI taxonomy): Eukaryota > Metazoa > Chordata > Lepidosauria > Squamata > Viperidae > Bothrops > Bothrops alternatus. The sequence goes on from JARGCV010000085.1 coordinate 12,231,988, forward strand.
GGATTTGGCTGCTGGATCCGCTGGCAGGCAAGGAATCACAACAGGCACTGCCATATTCAGATCAGTGAATTTGGCCAGAATAATTGTTCCTAGTGAACGCAGAGGCAAAGATAGGTAATATTGTGATTCTTTTATCTGGTTGCATCCATTTGCTTTCTTTGGGCTTCAAAAATTCTAATACAAATTCACATGGTATTTATTTATTATAAATGAACTCAAATCTTTATTTTGACTGGCAGTACTCATTTTCTTAATAGAGTAGAGTCAAGTCAATACCCTTTTGTATGGAAGTGGCTAATGAAGATGAGAGAAACTAGTCAAGGTCAAGGTTCAGTTTGACAGCAATTGTAACCATGATTATAGCAACCAATCCATCCATCTAACTCCATATTATGTGCGGTTAAAAAGGTTTGAAGACACTCATTCCACCTTGTGTTGCTTCCCTTCCCCCAAAATGAGTCTCCCTCTTGGATACATGTCATTTTTTTCCCTGCTTTCTTCTGCTCATGCTGCGTTCCATGACAATAAAACAGCCTCAGCTTCAGTGATCTGTTCTTAAATGTTATTCTGATTTATCTTTATATAGATGTAGCTGTGCTGACTACATAAATATTAAGGAAATTGTTTTAATATTGAGTTTAACCCAGGGAGATGGGTGATTTAGCAATAGGAAATAAAAAATACTGAGTTCAGAAGGATTTATTTTACATAACTGTTTAGGACTAATGCTTTTCAGCATTTGAGAGTTCTAAATATTCATTTTCTGGACATTAGTGTAATCTATTTGATGTTTCAGATTTTCTGCTGAAAAAGCTAAGTATGAAAATTCGATACTTATCAGCACACCCCGATTCGATACTTATCAGCACACCCCGATTCAGCACACCCAGTCAGCAGAAGATCAAATAGAAAAAATTAGAGAAATCTGTCAATTTGACCCTCATTCAATTAATTTTATCATTGATTGTATATAATGCTCTTACTACTCAGGGCATGTCTGCACCCCAATTGTAACACTTTTCTCTCTGTTAATGTAATTTCTTTTTTAAAAAAGAAATCATACCTCATGATACACTTTCAAAAGATACCCGATTAATAATACCCATTATGTCACAGTGTAAGCAATGTAAATTGTTTGGTGCTTATGGCGTTCTCTTGCCCACCTAATTACATTTTCAAAGATGTCTTTTTCATTTATACAAAGAAAACTGACCTGATGCTTAGTTTCCATCCATTTCTTCTCTTATCTTCTGGTGCTTGGGAAAATAGGTTGAGCCCTTCTTCTTTGTGGCAGCCTCTCATATATTGGAACATTGCTATCATATCATCCCTAGTCATTCTTTTCATAGACTAGACATACCCAATTCCTGCAACCTGGTCTTCATATATTTTAGCCTCCAGCTCCCTAATCATCTTTGATGCTCTTTTCTGCATTTTTTCCAGAGTCTCAATATTTTTTTATATAATATGGTGACCAAAACTGTATACAATATTCTAAGTGTGATCTTACTGAGGCTTTATAAAGTGGTACTAATATTTCATGTGATCTTGATTCTATTTCTCTGTTAATGCAACCTAGGATTGCATTGGCTTTTTTGGCTGCTGCCACACACTGTTGGCTCATATTTAAGTGATTGGATAAAAATGAAACTAGGACTTTAAGATACCTCTCACAGTTCCTGCTATTGACCCAGGTTTCACCTAATCTGTACTTATACATTTGATTTTACTTGCCTAAGTGTAAAACCTTACTTTTCTCTACATTGAATTTAATTCTGTTAGATAGGGCCCAGTGTTCAAGTTTGTCAAGATCTGTCTGGATCTTGAGCCTATGTTCTGGGATGTTGGCTATTCCTGTCAGTTTAGTGTCATCTGTAAATTTGTTGAGTTTCCTTTCTATTCCCTTATCTAAATCATTAATGAAGATATTGAAGAGTACTAGGCCTAAAACAGAACCTTGGGGTTCCCCACTGCTTATTTCTGTCCATGTAGTTGTAGTTCCATTAAGGACTACGCATTGAGTGCAGTTTGTCAGCCACTTATGAATCCATCTGGTGGTAATACTGTCTATCCCATATTTTTCTAACTTATGAAGAAGTAACGTGATCTACTTTGTCAAATGCCTTATTGAAAGCCAAGTATACTATGTCCACAGTATTTTGCTGGTGCACTAATTTAGTGACTTGCCAAAGAATGAAATAAGATTTGTTTGGCACAATGCATTTCTAACAAATCCATGTTGGCTTCTAGTTATAACTTTGCTTGCTTCTAGATGTCCACAGATCTGTTGCTTGATTATTTTTTTCAGGATATTGATGCCAGGCTGATTCATGTGTAGTTTCGTGGATCCATTCCCTCCTCTCTCCCCCCCCCCCCGTTTTGAAGAAGGGAATCACATCAGCTCTTTTCCAGTCCTCTGGTAGTTTCCCAGTGCTTTAGAACAGGGGTTCTCAACCTTGGCAACTTTAAGACTTGTGGACTTCAACTCCCAGAATTGAAGCTTTGCTGGCTGAGGAACTCTGGGAGTTGAAGTCCACAAGTCTTAAAGTTGCCAAGGTTGAGAACCCCTGCTTTAGAATCTTTGAAAAATATGATTCGGTGGTTCTGAGATCATGTCTACCAGCTCCTTCAGAACTCTGCTTCTAGTAATTTGAACTTGCCTAGCTGGACAGGTGTTATCTTACATTTCTTGCCTATTTTAAACTTGTATTCCTAGTCTGTCTTTTACAGTTCTGTTTTTGGTATTTTTCCTTTTGTGTGAAGACAGATGCAAAGAATGCAAATTCTTAAACAGCTCTGCTTTCTCCCTGCTGCCCATCACTTCTCGCATTAGTGGACTGATTGTTTCCTTGACTTCTTTCTTGTTTTTTACATGTTGAAATAAACTTTTTTTAAATTATTTTTGACATTTGTTGCAAGTCTTAGTTCATTCTGAGCTTTAGCTTTAATGACTTCAACTTTGCAGATTCGGGCTATATGCTAGTATTTTGCCTTAATTGTCTGTCCCTCTTTTTATTTTTTTATACTTGTACTTTTTGTCTTTCAGTTTATCAGAGATTCCTTTATGCAGCCATGCTGGTTTCATTTTGGATTTCTTGTTTTTCTTTTTCAATGGAATTGTGGTGGATTGGGCTTTTATAATCACATTTTTCAGTTTCCCAAGCCTCTTGAGTCCTCTTTAAGATTTTCATCCATGGAATCCTTTGAAACCTCTCTTTAAATTTGTTGAAGTCAGTTCTTTTAAAGTCTTAAAACAGTGATTTGACTATGTTCTATTGCTTATGTCTGCATTATATTGAATTCCAATATGGCATAGTCACTCTCCCTCAAAGTTCTACCATTTCAAGCTGTGATGACTCACCCGGACGCTTCCCCAGATACCTCCCCAGATGTCAGCTCGGAGGAGATGAACCAGATATTGAAGCGTATTCAGCCTAAAACAGAACCTTGGGGTACCCCGCTTCTTATTTCCCTCCATGTAGATCAGACATGTCAAACACAAGGCCTGCGGGCCAGATACGGCCTGTCAAGGGCCCAAATTTGGCCCCTGGAGCTGCTCACAGAAATGGCAAGGAACCGGCCCCTGCTGCCCCAGCCCTGGCCCACCCCAACCCGGCTGGGCGATTTTACAGAGCATGCACAGGAAATGTGAGTGCTCAGAGGCTGGTGGTGTGCAGGAGCAGCTGCAGCTCATTTGCCTCACCCCCCCCACTTGGCCTCGCCCCACCCCTCCCAGCCTTGTTCGTCACGCTTTCACTGGGATCGCCCCCCCCCCAGTGAGAGAGCTGCAGCTGGCAGCTTCCTTCCTGAGCATAGAGGAAACAGAATGAGAGCTTTAGGATTCTGCCTGCCAGCATGCAATAGGAGTTTGCAGGGGCTGTCAGGGGGACAGGACAGGTGAACGGCAGCAGTTTTCAGTTTCTGGAATGGGGGGTTGAAAGCAAAACTGCCCTTTTGGCAGGCATAGAGTCAACCCCGGCATGGAGGCAACAGAGGGTAGGGTGGACTGAAAGGGAAGCCACTGCTCCACACGTTTTTTTTTAAGCTGCCAGAGGCTCCGGACAGAAGTTTCATATTTTGATCACTTCCCCTATCGTTTCCTCCTGCTCCCTGGCTCTCAGCTCACATCTCCCAGAACCTGCACACGTGTTTGTGTGTGTGCATGTGTGGGGGTCTCACCTCCTGCAGCCCCACGCTGTGACATCAGGAGGAAAAGAACGGGAGAGGAAAGCTTCTTGCAGTCTGCCATGGCGCTGGGGGCAGGAGCTGAGGGGGGCAGGGCACGATGCAATTGGCAGCACATTGAGAAAAAGAAACAAGTACTCAAAAAAAAAACAGCTTTCATTAGTTTGCAGCCTGCCATTGCAGAAGGTCTCTGTTGGTGCAGGGCTGCAAGGGGTGAGAGAAACACACACACCTTCGTGTGCTCTCTCTCTCTCTCTCTCTCACACACACACACACACACACACACACACTGGGAGAGGTGAGCTAAACCATGCAGAGGCAATGACGGGGAGGGGAAGCCTTTGCCCACAGCTGGCTGCCTGTTGCCACCTCTGCCTGGAGCCTCTGACAGCTTAAAAAAAAAGGAAGGAAGGAAGGAAGGAATCAGGGAGGGAGGGATAGGCAATTTGGTTGGAAATGCCCCAGTTCAAAGGAGAAAGCTATTTTGTGTTCTTTTTTGTTACAGAGAGAACTTTGTTGGCAATCCAAGTTAACATTAGTATTCTTGAATTGTGAGCTCTTAGGAAAGTATCCCCTCCTTGTATGTTGCAACAGCCATTTCCAGTGGGGAAAAATATTTTCCTTTGGTATATTTCCAGTCTGAATTAGACCAAGACAGGCTCCCTACAGGAGAGCCCTTTTAAGGATTATGTATTAATAGAAAAACAACTAATCTACCTCTGCTCATGAAAGCTAAAGCTGTTGCACATGAAAAACAGAGGAGCTCTGATTAACTATCACAGCCACCATTTTTTTTCTTTTTCTTTTTTAAATTTTTTATTAAGTATATATTTGTAAATGTAAACAAAGGAAAAATTCAAGTTGAATGCTACCCAGCTTAATACAATCATTTTAAACTTGTAAACATTCTTCACTCGGTATATCAAGATTTAACTATAAGCAAGATACATTTTCTTTGATTGATGCTTCTCTTGTATGTAGTCTATCCATTTTTTCCAGTCCAACATATATTTTTCATTTGAATGATCCTTCAAATATGCAGATATTTTAGCCATTTCTGCCATATTTATGACTTTCAAAATCCATTCTTCAATAGATGGTAATTCTGGTTTCTTCCAGTATTGTCCTACCAACAGCCACCATTTTGACAGTTTTGCTGTACTGTTGTCTGTGGACACCCCCACTAAATGCAAGCACGAGATAAACTGAGCCTGGTTTGTTCTCTGTCTTTTAAGTGGCCACAGACTACTAGCAAAAGTGGCATTTAACCACAAGGCAAGAAGGCATTGAGAAATGTTTCCCCTTTTGCACTTGAGCATCCAAGAAGGGACAGGAAAGGAGAAAGGAAAGAGGAAAGACAAAGAAAAAAGAAGGAAAGAGGGGAAGAGAATAAGAAAGGAAAAAGAAGGAAAGAGGGGGAAGGAAGAAGGAAGAAAGGAGAATAAAAAGGGAAGGAAAAAGAAGAGAAGGGAGGGAGGGGATTACAATGAGAGAGAGGGAGGGATTGAGGGAAGTGCTGTCTTAGCATTTGGCCACCAGCAGCCCTGCTGCCCTTTTGCCATCCCCTTGTCTCCTCATCTTGATCTCCTGGTGGTCTCCCATCCTATTGCTGAGGATACTTTAGTTACAAAGCCAGGTTTCCTCATATGGAGAGAGAGTGGGCCTCCCTCTGACCCACATACTTTGCCCTCCCACACACATCATGGCCAAGGAGAGCAAAAACAGCAGCAGCAGCTTCAAGGAGGAGATAAGCACAGCAGGGCGCCCTCTTTGAATAGCAGGGCTGGGCTGGGCTGTGGGGTCCCAGTGCCCTGGGAGCTCGAGGATCAGGCTGGATCCCCCCAGCCCCGCCCAGACCACACAGTTGCCCCCCAACACAAGTGATGTTGAGCTGGCCACGCACCCTGACCATGCCCACCCTGACCACGCCCACCCCCGAGGTCAACCACAACCTTGATGTGGCCCTCAGTGAAATTGAGTTTGACACCCCTGATGTAGATGTAGTTCCATTAAGGACTACACTTTGAACGAAGTTTGTCAGCCAGTTACAAATCCATGTTGCTACTTTTTTAGCTTATCAACAAATAGTTTGTAGTCTACATCAAATGCCTTACTGGAATCCGAGTATATTATGTCTGCTACATTTCACTGGTCCACTAATTAAGTCACTTTGTCAAAGAATAAAATAAGATTTGTTTGGCATGATCTATTTTTGACAAACCCATGTTGGCTTCTGGTTATAACTTTGCTTGCTTCTAGGCGTTTACATTAGTTACCCTCTACAGTTCTCTTTTTTTAAAAAAAATCCTCCCCATACAATATTGTTCACTCAAAACACAAAGCAAATTATTTAGGTTTTTTATTTAAATTCATTGTGATTTAAGATTAATTGTTCTACAGATTCATGCACCTTAGTTGATAAACAGGTGACAATTACTCTTGGCATCATCTTACAGTTTTATAACATTGCCAATGAAAAAAGTGAGTTTTGGCCATTTAGACAGGTTTTGCCATTTATGTCAGTAGGAGAAATAAAAGAACATACTTAAATTTCTGAATATATCTCTGGATTTGGAAAGGTTGGGACTCTGCTGACTTGCAACCTACATTTCTTTAAAGAAAAACCAGCATTGAACAGGTTATAAATACATTATTCTCAATTAAACTCGTTTGCATCATCTCAACTTTTTCCTGCCAGATTTGTAATGTGTAGAGATTGCAAATTAGGTTATCATGGCATCTTCTTTCTTTTAGGTCCTCTTAAACCTGTTGGGCTGCCTTTGCTGGGTGGACTTGCTAGCAGAGCTGTTGAATTCTCCATGATCCCATTCCAATTGTCTCTCCATGGAAACTCTCAAGTAAATCCCATGAATTGTTGAAATGAATTCATCTGTCATCATCCCAGAGAAGCATGCAATACTGTGAATGATTGTCAAACTGAACAAGTCATTGCTGTAGTAACTTAACAAAACTGCTTTGAAGAGCTAAACGCTCCTTTCTGGAGGCTGCATTTAATTGAAATTGTTGCAAGATGGGCTAAGAGTTACTTCTGTTGATACACAAATTAGTGACAAGCTTGCATATTGGATGGTATCTGTGTTGATGCAAAGGATCTAAGGACTGGCTCCTTGGGACATGCCTGTCAAAATATCTCAAGAATGCTAACCATTCCAACCATATGGTTGCACATTGGTTTCCAAATGTTATCCCCCACCCCCATTGAATAATAGTACAGTGGAACTTTTATGTCTTTATTTGAGACAAGTTGCATGCATGTTAAGATATGCATCTTGAGATTCAACTAAGAAGACTAAGAAGACTAAGACTAAGATCCACCTAGCAAAATATATCAAGACAAATTCAAAAACCTTGGCATAGACTTATTTTTCCATTATGTTAAAAATAGCCTTTTAATTTGCAGAGTGATGGGCAGCACAATTGGCAATTTGTCCTTGAAGCCCTGTATTTTATCTGAAATAAGTTTACAGGAAAAATGAGATACCAAGGCATTAGCATTCTGAAAAAAAAAAAGAGAAAACTAATATAAGACACCCTAGAGAAACATTTAACACAGTTATGGATGAGGTTTCTCCAGCCTAAAGTTCAAGTCAAGAAATTCAGTGAGTTCAAATGAACATTATGATAACTTTATCTTGGTAAGTTAGTAGTAACCTGTTTCTATTTCCAGATTTCTCTTGTTACATCAGGTTCTAGAAAGTATAAGATACAATCAGAAGGCACTAGATGTTTCTTAAATTATTCTGCCCTAGGTATACAGAGGCTGATGATGGGTATCACTTGAAACTTGTAGAGTTTATCAGTGATATTTCTAGTAAGAAATCTGCCTCTACATCTAATTCCTAATCATATTTTGTACTTTCTCTTGGTTAAGTGGTACCTTTTGGTGGATTGCACAAATCTCAATGACCTTAGCTTTGGAAAATATGGTTTAGGCACAAGAGAAAAAGGGGTATGCCACTGTGGAGGATGAAAGCTACCGCTATTTGGCCTCTCTCCAGAGACAGGCCTGACAAGAGTGTCATCAGTCAGTCATACAGAGCTTCATTGGTATTGTAGTTTGCGGAAACCCTTCTCACCTGAGATCTACACAGAAACATCATAAAGACTAGAGCAAGAGAGGCTAATGCACATACATGATTCTTGGATAGTGGTTTTTTTTTTTAGTATTGGAGCAATGCAAGCTACTTTGTGTTACCTTTGCTTAAGAAACTTAACTTTTTTTTAAGTTCATGGCCAATTTTACAGTATATAACCATAGAAGGCAAATTATATTATGTTTATAAATTCAATTTCAAAGAACAATTTAAATTAATTTGTAAAAATGTCAGACTTTTAACACTTTGCATTGATTCAATGTAAGGGGATTGAATGGATTGTATAGATTTATATTTGGCAAAAATATAACTGCAAGGCAAGCAGTCTCGTTGCATTTGTTTCTACAATATGTATTCCAGGAGTGATATAAAATCTTTGCACCATAAGATAAAAATATGCTGATGTCAGCCCTTTGAGATAAACCAGACTAGGAAACCAGAGTTATGAATACTAATACTATTTTTGTTAGAAGGTTGCAATTACAGTCTGGTTGGACTTTCCCTCTCCCTCCCTTTATATTTGTGAGTAGTAGAGAGGTTTTGTCTGAGACCAAATTGGATATTTGGGTATGTCTAGTTTAATGGAATTGGGTATGTCTCATTTAATGAAAAGAAGGACTAGGGGTGACATGATAGTAGTGTTCCAATATCTAAGGGGCTGCCACAAATAAGAGGGAGTCAACCTATTCTCCAGACCACCTGAAGGCAGGACAAGAAGCAATGGGTAGAAACTAATCGTGGAGAGAAGCAATCTAGAACTAAGGAGAAACTTCCTGACAGTTAGAACAATTAATCAGTGGAGTGACTTGCCTCAAGAAATTGTGGATGCTCCAACACTGGAAGTTTTTAAGAAGATTTTGGCAATCATTTGTCTGAAATAGTACAGGGTTTCTTGCCTGAGTTGGACTACAAGATCTCCCAGGTACCTTCCAACTCTGTTATTTTGTTATTCAAATTACATTTGTAGCCTGGATTTCTTTTATCTGACCATTGCCTTGATTATGGCTCTTCCTCCGGCTCCTCAAGGTTATTCCTACTGCATATTCCAGTGAAAGAAGACCATTATATTATCTGTCTAAACTAGTAATTCCTTGGTAGGATTGCACTTGAATGTATCAGAAAAGTTCAGCTCTTCTCTGCCAGGCCAAAATTTGCAAGAGGTGGGCAATTTATGCTGATTGGGAAATTCTGGGAGTTGAAGTCCATGCATCTTCAAGTTGCAAAACTTGAGAAATACTGTGCTCAGTTTTAGCAGTGCATTTTTTCAAGCAAGAAGAGATTAGGCTTAGTTTGCATAATGCAAAAATAGACTCTGAAAGACACTGAATGGTTCTAAGAATGTATTTGTTCATTTTGTTTTGAACTGCACAAGTAGTCGTCGACTGACGAGCACAATTAAGCCTAAAATTTCTGTTGCTAAGTGAGACAGTTGTTAAGTGAGTTTTCTCCATTTTACAACCTTTATTGCCCCAGTTGTTAAGTGAATCACTGCAGTTGTTAAGTTAGTAAATCTGGCTTCCCCATTGACTTTGCTCCTCAGAAGGTTGCAAAAAGTGATCACACAACTCTGGGAACTGTCATAAATATGAGTCAGTTGTAAAGCATCTGAATTTTGATCATGTGACCATGGGGATGCTGCAACAGACATAAGTATTAAAAATGGTCGTCACTTTTTCAGTGCTGTTGTTCTTAGAATGATCACTAAATGAACTGTTGTAAGTCGAGGACTACCTGTATCTATCAGAATGGTATATCTAGTCTATCTTTCCTTAAACTTGCAGCAACATGAATTGAATTATGCTATGGATGAGATTTCACATTACAGGTTGTCCTTGACTTACAACCATTTGTTTACTGACTGTTTGAACTTAAGCGGCACTGAAAAAGTGACTCATTACTGTTTTTCACGCTTACAACCATTACAGCATCCCTGTGGTCATGTGATCAAAATTTACCACTTGACAACTAGCATGTATTCATGAATGTTGCAGTGTCCGAGAGTTATGTGATCACCTTTTGCAGCCTTCTGAGAAGCAAAGTCAATAGGAAAGCCAGATTTGCTTAACAGCCTAGTTACTAACTTAATAACTGCAGTGAATCACTTAACAATTGTGACAAGAAAGGTGGTAAAATAGGGCAAAACTCACTTAACAACTGTCTTGTTTAGCAATAGAAATTTTGGACTCAATTGTGGTTGAAAGTCGAAGATTATCTTTATTTCCAACAGCCGTCTCTTGACCAGGAGGAGGCATTTCTCTTTTCACACAGTCCATATCCTATGGGTTACATTGTATGCTTCATTAGATTACATTGACCACCAGGAAATAATACATGACCATTTTCATCCTCTTTGGGAATTATCAGACCTATGGAGCACAATTATGATAGGGTTCAAACCCTCTACCATATAGTAAATATATCATTCTGATAGACTCTATATATCTTTTTCTGTCACACTGCTGAGCAGCAGGATCTCGATGATAAGGGGGTCTGGAGGCTAAACCATTTGGTGAACTATTGAGGGAACTAGGTATAACTAGTCTAACAAAAGAAGGACTAGGGGTGACATGATAACTGTCTTCCAGTATTTGAGTGGCTGTTAGAGAAGAAGTGGGTCGACCTATTCTGCAAAGTACCTGAAGGCAGGACAAGAAGGAGCAGATGGAAACATATCAAATTGATAACCTAGAACTAAGAACATTCCTATCAGTTGTTGATAGGAATGTTGTTCTGAATGCTTCATCACTGGAGGTTTTCAAGGAGAAACTAGACAGAGATTTGTCTGGAATGGGATAGGGCAGTGGTGGCGTACCTATGGCACACGCGCCATCGCCCCAGTCCTAGGCCTTCATCTGGTTTTTATAAAACCTTTTCGCTTTAGCCCTCTGCAGCCGTGTGCAAAAAAAAGCATTCAATGAGTCAATTTCAACTTCTCGCAGGGGAAAAAAAAGATCTTGCAAAGTTGGAATTGATTGAACTTTTTAGCCCGACCCAGTCTGCCGTTACCTCAGCCACGCCCACCCAGCACCTGACAATGCATAAGTGGGTTTGGAGTTGCAGTTTGGGCACTCGGTCTCTAAAAGCTTCGCCATCACTGGGATAGGGTTTCCTGCTAGAACAGGGAGTTGGACTAGAAGATATCCAAGGTCTCTGCCAACTCTTTATCCTAGGTTCTATGTTCTAATTCCAAACTGATGGATTATTTGCAATCATCTAAAGTGCAAAAATTCTTGAGTTCAATTACCTGTAGAAGGTTTGAACTCTACTGCAACATTCCCCATCCTTTCCAGGTTGGCAGCCCGGAGCGGGGGGGGGAGGGGATGGTTTTGTGCAAGGGACAGGTGCACATGCATGTGTGTGCACAGCTTCATTGTGTCATTTGTGTGGGGCTGTGAGCATCATCATTCGCTGCTCATGCAAGTGGGGCTACAGGTTCTGGCACCCACAGCCTGTATGAGTCATGTTGTGCTCACGCATGCTAGCCCACCACTCACACAGCCCAATTGCAAATAGGGCGTGGCCCACAGGTTGGGGACCTCTGTTCTACTGAATAAGTTCTGGCTTGGTATGTCTAATGTTTTCTAATAAAAAGGAAAGTCATCCCATGATGGTCAATGTAATTCATTACTTTTTCTATTTCTTTGGTTCTGTCATGGGCTTCAGTTGTACAATTGTATAGGCATACTATCTGATGTCCCTGAATTAGCACTTGAATAACTGTCTATAAAAATCAGCAAAACCTAATTTACTGCCCACTTGTTCTATCCTACGAAGGTTCAACCATACCTTGGGAAATATATGTGGCTAGTTATTACTGAGGTATAATTACTGTAATAGAATTGTAAAACTGAGCAGTTGTCAAGCATCAGGAAAATCAGCAGTTCAATGGGTATAAAGATTTATTGCAAGCTTAAGCTCTCTACAAGAATCTGAACTACTAGCGCCCAAGCAAATTGGTGGTAGATAAGAGTCATAGGAATTCAAGGTGGGCTTGGACTTGGATCCCTTGTGGGAACGAAGGGCTCAGCCTGGTTTTCTCTACAGCAATTTAGTCAGATTTTACAGTTAAAAATGCTGAAAACAAAATATATTATTTAGTATTTATGCTTAACAAAGCAGATTGCTTAACTCCTAAGAACCATTAAGTCAACAGATTTCTTTCCCTTACCTATAAAGCTGTGTTAGAAAGATTCCCTTAGGAAGTGAAATGCAGCTCTCTGATTGGTTTTGTCCAACTTAATTATCCCATCCCTGTGCACTTGGTGTATTTTGGAGCATTTGGAGAGCAGGGAAGAAGAGGTTGGGAAACAGTTATCATAAGCACTCTCATTTGTGATTCTCTAGCTTCAGTGAATTGTCCAGTTTGTCTGTCCCTTGCTATAAATCTTGTCTTTTTCTTGTGCACCTTAGAAGAGGTTTGAGAATCTGAACTTCTGCAGAAATTCACACCAATTACTGTCATGATATAGGTAAGGCCAAAGCCTTGATTGAAGGTGCATGGTGCATTCATCTTGTTGAAAGTAAAAGACTTGGTGGCATCCAAGCATGCCCCTGCCTGAATACCATCATGCAAGAAAAAGAACATGTAGGCATGAAAACTATTGGAATGTGTAATAAGAATCCCAAAATGTAGACATTTTTACTTCAGAGTATCTAAGTTTAACTAAGCATCTAAGTTTACCGAAAACATAGGAATCAACTTTTAGCTAATCAAAGAACATTCCTATATCACGGGTTGACTGTAACATTCTCTCTAGACATCTCAAGCTTTAGCTTTTTCTGCTTCAGAATTAAACATTTAAGCAAAATTGTGACTGCTGTTTAAATAGGTATAGAAAGAGGCCACACTTTTTTCAGTCTGAAAATATTTCTGATATAATTAAATGGGATCTGTTTACTTGAAATGGATACAGCCCAATACGACTGTTCCAACAAGGCGAACATTTGTATAAGCCAACAGCATTTTTATTATTAGCAGTACAGTAGCAGTCAGAAGATGCATCTAATACGTCTTCACAAAACACATTTATTAAAATAAACTCCTGGTCCTAATTGGTTTCTAAAAATGAAAATCTGAAAACTGGAACATTTGACATAAAGAATCAACCAACCTTTGAAAATGATTATGTGCCTTAAACCTACCTGTGGAGTAGAAGCTAAGTTTCACAGCAGCATCTTCGGTCAGATATATAGTTTTTAACCAAAAGCTCAAAAATGAAGAGAATAGTTGTTTGAAGCTCTTCTTGCACTATTGTTTTGTACATTGTGTGGATTTTTTTCTGCTAAATAAGCATTTTGATCATGAAATATGCTAGAATTGTAGTTCCATAATCACGAATATTGATCATTTGCTGTATTCTTTGCATGTAAATACAAAAAATATCTTCATTCTAAAACCTATATGAAGCAGAGGCTATCTTTTTAAAGGTATGTTGTATTTTTTCCCATCTTTTTGCCGCTAATTATATCTTCTCTAGTTTATTTTGTGCACAGATGTTAATATATTTATGTAATGTGATGTGTAAAAGTTATTCAGAAATTGAAGTTTACTTTGGTGCAGAGCTGTATAAAAATATGGGTTTGTAAAATCTTGCAGATGATAATGATCAGAATATATGCTATGCTTTCTAAATCATAATTTTCATTTATTGTATGAAATGTCTTTTTTTTAATGCTGAAAGGCCACTGATTGTAAAGGAGACCCTTTTGAGTCAACCAGCCTTCATTTTATCAACGTTTTATTAAATATTGGGAAGCAGGGGTGACATTGTGTGGGAAGTTACACTACACTCAGATTAAAATGTTTGTAACCTATATCCTTTTTCTTTTCTGAATCAGTTATGTGCTTACCATTCCAGTTGTCCACTTTGCTTTAAAAATAAGCCATCTAGGATCTGCATCTAATCCTATATATCTCTTATCAAAATGCTCTGAAAGACATCACAATGGCAATGGAGAAAAAAGTTTAGTTGTACACTAATTGGATTAGTGGATCCTGTTAGGAATAGACTTGTGTAGTGATTTAAGTTCTGCTTTGACCACTTTTGATAAATTTCCAACTGAAGCAAGATGTCAATGTATTTGATTCATGATAGTCAGCTGATGCAGAATACAGGTAGTCCTTGATTTATAACTGTAATCAAGCCCAGAATTAGTCTCAAGTTGTGGCAGTCATTAAGGTAGTCATGATTTGACCATGTTCAATTTTTACCATTTTTGTGGTGGTGGTTTAATGAACACTGCAGTCATTAAGTAAATGCAGTGGTTATTAAGTAAACACTTAAATGAATGCATTATACCCTATGGGTGTTTTTTTCTGGAAATCGAAGATAAATTCTGGGGGCATGTGACTGTGGGATGCTGCAACTGGCTTTATTCAAGTGCAATGGGTAACACAATTTCTCCTGGTGCACATTGTCTATGAATGTGACTCATATGCAAGAGACACCCAGGAACATCTCATAGCAGGTAGGTATATTCTAACAATGAAAGTAGTTTTGAACATAGAATAATAGAGTTTAAAGATCTTCTAGTTCAATCCCCTTTACATTTTCATGTATGGAAAAGTAAAGGATACTGCAAGTTTGTAAAACTACCGGCACTGCAAGATATACTAGGACACATGGCTTTGGTTCTGAGATGCTGTTAAGAGAAGCAAGGCCTGTCGAGTGTGAAAAGCCATAATGAATATTCATTTGCTCAGCTTAAAAATTCAATATTTTTTATGATTAAATACATTCAGTTTTGGACAGTCTGCACCCTTCTAAACTCTTCTCACATTACTAATACTAGTCTTTGGTGGGAAGACACAGTTATTTAAAATGCTTACTTTTATAGTTTAAAAAATTAGTATGCACTTTGCTATGTGCTTCTGATAGGTCATAATAATACATATGATTGCTTTATTGATGCAGTTCTGTATTAGAATGATTTTCATTTTAAAATTCTTAAAGCTAAAAGCTTCCAAACTTTTAGTTGAGAAGTTGGAAGATAGAATTTGTACAGCAGTCACTCTTTTGTTAAAGTAAAAATAATTTATCTGCCATATTTATAAATACTACAATCTACTACATTTTATTATATTTCACAAAGGACAAATTTCAATAATAGGTTTACATTTTGAAAAACAAAACTGATCTAACCATCCAAGACAAACAGCTTTCAGAGTAACAGCTTGAGCTATATATGCAATAAAAATTGGTTGTCATTAAGTATAATTCTCAAGCATCCTTAATGGGTACTTTCAAAAAAAATAGAGAGCTCTTTTTATGAAATGTACCACATTGCAAAGATTATCTTTATTATGCAGCACATAAAGCAAATTTTAGTGACAAACAGATTTAGTTAATCTATTCTTTGTCTAGAAGCTTGGAGAGATCCATTTTCGTTTTTGCAAGAGCTGTTGTTTTGATTCGGTGGAATGGTTGCAGATATGCCATGGAAACAGGTTGCTGAATTTCTCTGCCAGCAAAGAAAGATGTTTGAGATGTAATGGCTTCAATAGGACACAAGCAGGTTTTTTTAATTAGAAGACATCCTCCATCAATAAGTTTGTTAGGACAGCTCCTGAGTTCCTGTTATTAAATATATATATTTACACACACACACACAGGAAATCAAGTCCTAAATTGGTTTATAGCAGTAAATTTTGTCTAGGTGGACAGACTTTTCATTGTTTTTCCAGTAGATAATAGACAATTTTGCTGTAGATACTTTTGGCAATTTATTGATTAATTTATTGGTAAGGATCAGGTTTAAAAGCAGTTACTTTGATTATGTTGATATCCAACTCTAATGAGGGACCAACTTATATTGGGTATGTCTTATGTATCTTACAGCAAGAAGACATAAATGTAGTTATGAAATCTATAAAATGATTCTTTCTGCATTTTGACAGCTCATGCTCCAATTAATTAGAGTAGCTTTATTCCGGTAGACTTCATGTCAATCCTCTCTATAACTCTGAGGAGAACCCTGTATCTAGGAGCTGCAAGAGGAGGATGCATGAAGTCTAATTAGTTACATTCAGTGTCATCTTTCTGCAAGAAACCTGGCTCTCAAGTGATTTGATATTAAACAGATATATAGCTTACTCTGTAACTGCTGTAGCTGAGGAAGATACATAACAGATCTAAGGGCAGTTTAAGTATATTGATAATCACCTGCTTGAATGTAATTCTTAGGATTTGTTTTAAGATTGAAGTTTAACTGGATAAATAAATCAATCTGTTCAAGCAACATCCAAGCCTTTCTTTTCCCTAATTTACTCAAAATTATACATACATTTTTATAACTACATTTCTGTCTAGTCTCATTAATAGACTGACATTTTCTGACAATTCTTTAAAGCAGTAAAAGAATGTGCTTGGTACTGTAGTTTACGATTGGTTTTGTGGGAGCTAGTTCTTTCTCAAAAAATATATATATATATATGGAAATATCAAAACAGATACAGTGGAAAGGACCCATCTCCAGATCTTTCCACTATTTATCTTAATTTTCACCTGAGTACACTTGCTTTTACTTTACCACCACCACCACCACCACCTTCTCCCCCATTCTTCCCATCAACACAGCTCCCACTCCTGCCCCCTCCCCTTCAGCTGCTTTGGACATCAACTTTCAAGAAGTCCATGTCACTGTGTGAAGAATGGAAATGAGACTACAGTTGGTCCATGAACTGGCAATGTAGACAGTGAGTCGCTTCCAAAAGCCTCCTTCACCATGGATGAACTAAAGCCTCACGTTGTCCCCTATCCAAGCTTTTTATCGTAGCTAACTGCAGCCAAGGGAGCAGGTCAGCCAAAGGCAGTCAAATTTAGTCCTGCATCCAGATGGCACTGTGGGGAAGAAACGATATCCAATTAAATAGCCATATTTGACGCTACCTAACGTTCAATAAATTAGCCCAGGGGTCTTCAAACTTGGCAACTTTAAGACTTGTGGACTTCAACTCCAGGGCTGGCTGAGGAATTCTGGGAGTTGAAGTCCACAAGTCTTAAAGTTGCCAAGTCTGAAGACCCCTGAATTAGCCCATTGCACTTCATTGTCATTCAAGGTCTTCAAGAAACTTGGGTCTCTTGGGATCGCAGGGACTACAAGCTGGTGATGTGTTTGGTCTCGCCCTTGGGTTCAGCCTGGTCATCTACACTGAATAGACCAATGTAATTTTTTAATCACAAAGAAAGAAGAAAATTGAATGCATATGTCTAATCCTAACAGCAGGAATTATCAGATAACTCAAATTACCTGTCACTTTCAGACCCTTTAGTTCTAGAATGTCCACTTCTATGCTCAGTCTGCAGTTCTATTTTTCTCAGACCTAAAAGGGATACACAACACATACATATCAAAGTTTAAAACCATGAACCTGTAATTTCTCCAGAGGTGTTCCACAGAAAGATGTACCCTAGCATTACAGCTTCCTCTTCCCACAATGAATCTCCTAAGTATCCAGTGTTATTGGATGTATCTCATCCAATAAGGGTTTGATCCCGTGAGAATTTACAGCTAAAAATAATCATACCTATCCCCATACTTTAAGTGTTTACAGGATGTTACTGAAAATGCAGGTAGTCCTCAATTTATGAACACAATTGGGACTGGAATTATCATTCTAAGTTGGTACTCTTCGTCAAGGAGCCCATGTAACAAAATGCAGGGCACTGCACTTGAAGAGAAAGCCAACATAACACAAGTCACTTCAGTAAAGTCAAAGTGGCCCCAAAAGTGAGTGTCTTATGTTTTTCAGTTCAGTTCATGCATACATTCACACATGCCCTTTCTTTAGCCAAACAAATACTTATGAGAAAGGTTTACAAAGCAAAAGTATGTTTGCTTCAGAGGATTATTACCTTTCATTGCTCTGTTTCTTGTAGATCTTGGCTTTAGAGGTGTGTACTCTGTGTCTTCAGTAGGAGAGATTACTTTATCACCTATTTAGGAGAACATATTAAACAACTTGGACAAAGTCATTGCCAATGTTGCTATTTTAATTATGCTAATTATATGGTGGAACATAACTCCTAATTTTGGGATTGCAAATACAAGGAAGTTTCTGGAACTTCCAGTAGCTTCTGAGACAAGGGTACCAGTCAAGACTAAGTGAGTCGCTTGAAGTTATTTGGTGTACTATACCTTTTCTAATATCAAAACAAACATAACATTTGCAGTCTGCAGAAATTTTTCTGTTAATTAAAGGAATAGCAGCTATATTCCTGGTGAGCAACTTCAGAACAACCCCACTCTGAGCTCATCACTATATATTGACCCAGGGTGATTGGTGGAGAGGCATACAAATATATGAATGAAAGAAAGAATCTGTTACACCTCCATCTAAACAATCTATTTCTGAAGCAACGTATGAGTCAATGACTCATTTCTTGAGCAAAAAATGTCTGTACTCCTCACTTAAAAGGAGCATAAACAGTGCTGTGTTCAGCAATCCTGGAGGGCAGGGCTTTAGGATAACCACTAAAGAGGGAACAGACGTGAAACACACCTGGACCAGGGCTTCCAGTCCCAACATTCATGGCAACATATTAATGCCAACATAAAAGTCATCCATGAATACACATAAGGGCATTGTGTAAAAACTGAGCAATTCCTCCACTGGTATAATACAAAGTTAATACACAAATTTCTCCCCTACCCCATTTCCTATTTCTAGAGATTCTCTAAAGAATTCAAAAAATACAGTATAGTATGTTCTGTGTTACCCTCCTCATTCTGGCCAGTGGAAGTACATGGTTTATTGCAGTCCAAATTGTTTGCTGCTATTTCTGCAATGTCCTTTTCTTCAGAAACACGTCCATCAACATGGCTTCCCTTGCTTAAGTTGTTCTTGACTTTTTCAACCATTTTTAAAGACATTTTATCTTTTACTTTCTGTAATAGAGAAGTCAACAACAGCTTATTTAGAAGTGTACATAATGGGCATTTGTTGATCCTAAACGTGGGTTGGTATTGGAATTGAATGTTGGGCTAAGAAGTTCATTAACAAATAGAAATGCAAATAATATCTCCTATGAATAGTACATTATTGCAAATAACATGGGATAATTTTATTAATATTTGAAAACCACAGAAGTCACTCAAAACTAATTTTTGGAATCTGTGAACGACAACCAGAGACTGTTAAATAAATAAATATGATTCCCTGTTAAAGATTTTCAGGTTTTTCATGTGATTCTCTTATGGCCTTCTCAAACTGAGAGTAGCAATTGCGGGCTGTGTGTGTGTGTGTGTGTCTGTTTGTGTGTGCATGTGCTTGCAAGCAAATTTGAATGGAATGGTTTGAAGTGGATCTTGGCCAGCAGCAACCCTTTTGGCCCAGTCAAGATTCCTTTCACCTTTGCCCCCAAAAGAAAGTCTGGCAGGGATCTTAACTCTAAGTCCAATGACCACTCCCCATTACGCCCAAAGGATAGGCACAGGAGAGGTTTTCAAGAGTGCTTGGCATTTAGGCCCACTCAGGTTCTCCTTCTCCTTCTGACTAATTTCCCAAGAGATAGGTGGATGAGGAAGAGGATGAGAAGATAAGTATAACAACATAGAAGGCTAACAAGACTACACAGATGTCCAGATTGAGGGTCTCAAAAAGTGTCAAGGTGGAGCCTGCTCCAAAACACCCAGCTCTTAAGAATCAGGCCAAAAGAAACTGAGAGCTAACACTGAAGTGATTGTCCTATTTCTTCATTTAGAACCATGGAAGAGGGGAGGGATATCTACCTAAGTCTGCATAAAGATTGGGGATGCATCCTATAGAAAATGACTAAATTAATCTGCACTCTTTTTCTTTCCCCATCATTCCCATTTTATCATCATTTATTCTCACTGTTACATTATTTGACAATATACTTTTCTTCCTCTTATTTCTGTGGCTGCTAGCATTATATCTGTATCTCCCAGCTTGCTCTAGAGCAGGGGTCTTCAAACTTGGCCCTTTTATGACTTGTGGACTTCAACTCCCAGAATTCATGACTGGCTGAGGAATTCTGGGATTTGAAGTCCACAAGTCATAAAAGGGCCAAGTTTGAAGACCCCTGCTTTAGATAAAGGTATTATGCATTTTTGTATCTGAGGAAACATATCCATTTCCTGCTTCCTGCCTGCTCTTGTTTTATGAACGAAACTGACTTCCTTCCAGTTTGTGAAACTTTCCATTTTGTCACTTATTCGAGTTTCTGAAGACAGGGAGAACTTTCAACATTTTTTTAGAGAGAGGGCTATGGATTCTCTACATGCGACATCCACACACTGGCAATCTAGGTTGATAAAATATGGAATGAGAATGCTGCACAGAATTTTTGTTTTGGATTTTTTTATCAACTTATTTTTAAGAGTGGAGATCATTTTAAATTTTCCAGGGTATTCTGGCTGGTGACCTCCAATGAGACATCTAGCATATCGATAAATGAACTTCAAACAAATTTATTTATTATTTTATAGGACCATGGCACCACAATGTTTGATAAACCCTGGCTTCAGGGTTTTTCCTCAGAGGAAATTAGAAGATAAGGAAACCTGGTGGCCAAAAAAGGATTTTTTTTAATTCTTTTTTGAAAACTTGGGTTTTTGGAGAATGGAGATGTTAAATTTCAGAGGACAAATATTGTTTCTCCTCACTCTCTCTGATACTCTAAGACATGTCTCAGAAATTTTACAAGAAACCCACTGAATCTGTATTGGTATTGTATGTCTGTATATCATTAGGCTATGGCTTACCACAAGAATATCCTCAAGTAAATCCATGAGGTCATTTGTGAAATCCTTACTGAGTTCTAAGGAACAAAGAGCTTTTGTGTATATCCGGACATCTGGTGCACTTGGATCCGTCAAAATTTCATTGCATATTTTCAGCGCTAAATTATCATGAACTGTCAAACCCTGAAAAAACCATGACAATGTGGTAATGTCCAAGTATAAATTGTCCACAATTTCAACAAAAGTATTACTGCAAAGAGGAGGAGGCTTTTTAATACATATTTTGAGGGCTTTCTAATCTCAGATCAAACAAAACAGCATCCTCGCATACAATTCACCCTACCTGGCAGTTCTGAAAGCACTGATTCAATCCACTGGGTCTTGTTAAATCCACCAGAAGTTCAGCAACGTTAGCTACATCAACCTCTGACAATGGTGATGAAGCTGGAGCATTAAATAATATTTGCAACGTTGGAAGAAAAGTTTCTTCAAAGCATTCCTGATTGGTTCTGCATTTTTAAAATGTAACAGGTGAAGCTTTAACACAACACAACATCAAATGCACCCATCTGCATCAATTTTTCAACTAACATAAGAGAAACCAATTCTATGTCCAGATGAAAGAATAAGGTCTCTTGTGAAAGTGGCATCAAATGCAAATGACAGCAAACAGCAACAAGGTAGTCTAATATTATAATAACAGTAATTAATATCTTACTGTGGATCTGCTTTTTGTAGCATATGGTCATAAAAAATAGATACATACTAACAGCCTTACAAACTAAACCACAGTAAGCTGCTTATGTAAAAAAAAAATCTAGAAGTATCTGGACGATAAGATTGAAGTATATCCAGTAAAAAATTCAACAAAAAAGTATTTTTAAGAAAACATGTAGCAAATCACATGGTTAGGCAGTTGTTATTATTCAAATAAAAAACCTCACAGTATTTTTTTTCTTTTCAATTAAGTTCACATTGAGCTATTTAAAATATAGGTAGTCCTCATCTTACAACTACAATTAAACCCAAAACTTTTGCTGCTAAGCGAGACATTTGTTAAGTGAATTTTGTCCTATTTTATCACCTTTCTTGCCACAGTTGTTAAGTGAATCACTGCAGTTGTTAAGCTAGTAACACCGTTGTTAAGTGATTCTGGCTTTCCCATTGACTTTGCTTATCAGAAGGTGGCAAAAAATGATCACATGAAACTGCAACCATCATAAATATGAGTCAGTTGCCAAGTGTCTGAATTTTGATCACATGACCATGAGGATGCTGCAACGGTCATAAGTGTGAAAAATAGTCATAAGTCACTTTGTTTAGTGCCATTGTAACTTTGAACTGTCACTAAACGAACTGTTGTATTAAAAAAAATTACAGACAGACAAACACATATACACAGAATATACCTATTTGAATATGCAAATAAAGGGAAAAAAACTCCCAAGGCATGTCGGAGACGTGTATCCTCTTCGGTCACTGGATTATACCACAACAAAACCAGCCGAGAAAGAAGCTTAGCGCTGATTAGCCGGCCAGAAAATAGGAGCTTTGCCAATCCCTCAGAAGCCTCAGTTCTAATTTCTGAAAACTGGAGAACAGATTTACACAAGTGTATTCCAGTAATTATTCCACAGAAAATTCTAGCTGCAACGTCTACCCTCAGTTTCATTCTGCAAGATTGCATTTACAGGTAGTCCTCGACTTAAAACCACTACTGAGCCCAAAATTTTCATTGCTAAGCAAGGCAATTGTTAAATGAGTTTTGCTCCATTTTACAACCTTTTTGCCACAGTTGTTAAGTGAATCACTACAGTTGTTAAGTGAATTATGCTCAATTTTTCTCGTTATATTTTTCCAAACATGAAATTAAAATTTACCTCCATATTTGCTAGTTTCAGTCATACCTCACTATCTAGAAACCCAGAAAGAAGCTGAAGAAGATTGTGAGTGGTAGCTGTTTCTTCTTCTGTTTCCTTAGTTTTCTCACTCTCATTTTCTTCATTTCCAGTTTGAACTTTTCTGTCTTTGAATGGTTCTATTCCAAATATCATTAGTTGGTCAAAGACTGCTTTTAAAGCACTCAGTTTTATCTTCATTTCGTCAATTTGCAATACCTGAATAAGATTAGAAAGACCAAACAGAACCTATGAATCTGTATAATTTAAACTATAATTCATTGCTTGAGCCATAAAAAAAAAAGCATTCTTGGACTCTTTAAAGCAGTTCCAAATTGGGCTTTAAATCTGAACTTAATGAATGGCCTTCTCAAAATCTGCATGTTCCTTCAAACATGCAATCAAGACAGAAGCAAAATAGCCAATTTCTGGTGAAATGCAAAAATTGAAAGTAGAAACTGAAGCAGGGGACTTCCGAGACATAAGGAGCTTCCATGTGCTTCAATATTCCACCCATAGCCTCTCAAACTGGCCCAGAATTGGGCAGTCAGCATTTGGTCATACTACCAAGAAATGTTGCAGCGATTTGGGTATCTGGAGGGGTTTTTCAGAACAGAAATTGGAGTTTTATCTTTCTTTTTTTATTCCCATCCTTAGCCCTTTCCCCACCCACATCTCCTCCAGTGGTTCCCCAATCAAACACTTCTGCTAATGCCTCTGCAGCCTCAAACTGGTTGGAGAACAAGTCACAATCCCAAACCTGGGAAACTAGTGTTTACTCTTACACCTTCCAGAAGAATGCTCTTCTACCGTGGATACAAGACAGGGGTCTTCAAACTTGACAACTTTTAAGACTTGTGGACTTCAACTTCCAAAATTCAATTTGGGAATTGAAGTCCACAAGTCTTAAAAATTGCCAAATTTAGAGACTCCTGATGTAAGACAATGGAAAGAGATGTTGCCAATGTTTCAAGTCCAACATTCAGAACATCAGACCTTGAATAGATGCTGATATTACAACTGAAAAGTATGAGTTTTCCTGCAGAGGATTTATTTTAAACAGAATGTGAAAGTAAGAAGATAAGAAATAAACACCACAGCTATTTGACGCAATATGGATTGACAGCATTTTGGTGGTCCAGGTTTGTCTACTTTTTTAGTTAGAAGTTCCACGTCCCAGTTATAGTTCCCAGCATGATTACTACATAGAACTTGGCAAATGTTTTCTACAAGCTGGCTATTTCTCTGCAGCCCACCCATCCACTCACCCTCTTAGCATGGTATAGCACAACTGAACCTTCTTTAAAATTCCAGGGTGCCAACGTAGTGGCTCTCATCTACTTGCAAGACAGACCTCTCAATCCAGGGAGGGAAGAAGTGTGAGAAAGAGCTTCCAAGTAACTCCCCTTTAATTATGATAGGTTGGTTTGGAGTATTACTTGATAGGTTTTCAAGATTTTGTTACATTATACTCTCCTAGCAACAAAGATCTGTCCAAGGTACTAATGTTTGCTGAGTTGGCCAGCATTGCAGGGCCTGAAACTGAACTTGAAAGCCAACCACATCAATTTGTGCCTACTGAAAACGAAGTGGAGATACTCTGGGTTCCTTTCACACATTTTCCTACTCTTTTGGACTCAGGAATACCTGTTGCAATAAGAACTCTTCTTCCTCAGGGTTTCCACATTCTATCAGACATTTCATGAAAAATGAAACCTACTTACTTGTAACAACAAAGTGAGGTGCTGACTCGCAAACTCCTTGCTCTGCAGGCCACAGCAGCCCAAGCACAGCACTGCCATGTTTCGCACAGCAGGATGGATATTAGTAATTCCTGGAATTATCTAGAAGAACAAACATAACAAGACATATTGAACAGAAGAGAACCTTGTAGCCACTTGCTTGTTAAGATAAGAAACTTATTGAAAATGCCCAATTTTAAGTTATATTACCATGCTGCTGTTTTAGTAGCGATAAGTGACTGGGTTAACTTAACTAATGATAGAATACTGAATATTGAAGGGTATGTTTTATTATATGGTTGGCATGCATATTTAGTTTATGATAAAAAGGTGGATAGGAGTTTCAAAGAGCACCTATTGAGAAGTGCTCTGTTGCGTGTTTGGAAAAAGTATCAGTATATATTAAATGAAAAGATTCCTGTTTGGACGGTGCCCAGACACGCAATAGAGAATATAAATAGAGCACAAGTTCAAGATGTGGTGCCCTATGAGAAACTCCTAATTAAAGAAGGGAATTCGTTATTATTAAAGTCCTTTGATATATTAAGAGACGAAGGAATAGTCCATACTTGGTTTCCATATTTACAATTGCAGACTAGATGGAAAAAAGACTTGAAGATGGGTTTATCTCAAATAGATGAAAATTTAATCAAACAAGTTACGGTAGAGACCAAAGGTCTATGCATTTTAAAAGATTGTATAATGTATTGATATAAATTGATTCTGAAATTGAATTAGTTAAGGACTGTATGATCAAGTGGGGACAAAATTTTGGACAACCAATCATGATGGAAACTTGGGAGAGGATCTGGGTGAAAAATGTAAGATTTACACAAGCGCAACATCTAAGAGAAAATTTTTATAAAATGTTTTATAGATGGCATTTGGATCTGAAAAAATTATCTTATATGTACCCCAATTTACAATCTAAGTGCTGGAGATGTGAATGTATGGACGCTACTTATTTTCATGTATGGCGGACTTGTAGAGAAATCAAGGCCTTTTGGTTAAAAATATGGTGGATACTTCAAAATATTTTGAAAAAACGGATTGAATTTTCACCAGTTGTTTTTGTTAGGCATTATAAAAGACTGCACCACCACAGAGACGAACTTAATTTTGAACTTGATAACAGCAGCAAGACTGTTGGTGGGACAATATTGGAAGAAGCCAGAATTACCATCTATTGAAGAATGGACTTTGAAAGTAATAAATTTGGCAGAAATGGCTAAAATATCCGCATATTTGAAGGATCACTCAAATGAAAAATATATGTTGGACTGGAAAAAATGGATAGAGTATATACAAGGGAAATATCAATCTAAGAAGTTGTACTTAGCATATAGTTAAATTTTTATATGTTGGATTGAAAAATATAGTTAAATTTTTATTAGGATTTACATAATAATTTGGTTTAGTTTAGTGGGTTTTCTTGTGTTTTACCCTGTATTCACTCTGGGAAGTCGGGGGGGTGGGGTGGGTTGGGGGGGTGTCATAATGTACTCAGCTGCAATATTGGTATTACATATAGAATGATATTTTTTTTTATAAAAGAGGGGTTGCTCGGGCAGTACCTCGGAACCACATCTGGAGGGGGCGGAGATTGAGGAGTGAAGGATTGGAGGGAAGTAGGGAGGTTGTAGGAGAGGGTGGAGAGAGAGGAGGGAGAGAGGGTGGGGGGATAGAAGTAGGAGGTAGGGAGGAAGGAGAGGGGGATGTGGTGGAGGGGGTGCTGCCAAGCAATACCCATAATTATTTTAATTATCTCATGTAAGTTTTTATGCTTTGTTTTGTGTTGGAAAAAGTTCCTAACGATTGTGCTCAGTTGAGTTGTATTCAATTTGATTTTTGTTGTTTATATTTATAATTATAAAACTAATAAAATGTTTAAAAAAAATAAAAAAATAAAAATAAAGATAAGAAACTTATTTTGGTAACCAAAGAGACCAGGGTAACCATAGAAGATGTTTAAAAAGCCAAGATAAAGGGCCAACTTCTTTAACCTCCCCTTGAGGATGATTTTGCAAACAAAAAAGCATGAACTGATTTTAACAAATGCGCATGCTGGTGGTCAAATAGACGGATAGATTGCTCAGATTTGTTTGAAAGAACTATATATAAAAAGGACAAGATCTAACTTCATAAATGGAAAAATAGTGAATCTCTAACTGATATAAAACCGTTATCTCCTTCTGTAGTAGAAATAAGGGTGAGAGATTCCAAACCAAGTTGCCAGGAACTGCCCAAAAGCTAAAACTGATTCCATCTGTAATCCAATGGAGGTCTGAAGTAGAAAAGCTGTGTGAGGTGCCTGCAAAGTGAAATCCTATACAGTTCAAACGAATTCATTTTTGATCCTTGGCTGCCTTTTGTGAATATACATGCAGAATAGAATGCAGAACAAGTATAACTACCTGAGATAGAAAAAAGTATTTGAGACCACATATACTTGCTGCTGCTCAGCACACCTCTTCTATATTGTGATATGTATCATAAGGTTACCACATACCAGGGATTCAATTATTCCATCCAATGTGGGTCCTAATCCTTTGGAAAATGAGATCTGCTTCAGAAGTTCATTGCACATCATCAAACACTTCAGAAGTGTTTCTGGATCACTCTTTTAAAATAAAAGCATCATAGCTTAGTTCAGGATTTCTGTCCGCCCAAATATCTACATTGCTTTCTGCTAACCAAGAACAAAAGTGAGCAACATTCAATTGAATTAACAATTTATTTCTATAGGAAAGCAAGCAAAATTTGACCCTACATTTATCATTAACTCCAACTGAAGAAGATGGTCTGTTCAATCAATGGGCCATCTTGAGATCTTCTATTTTCAGATTGTTCCAAAGCAACAGCCTTTCCTTCCAGCAACAATCACTCTATTTCCCTTATTTCACATCTAGTTTTGTTCTGCAATGATGTAGCGATTGGATTTTTTTTCTAGCCCTTATACATGAGAAATAATCCATTTGTAGAAAACTAGGTACTGTAGATAGGTAGATACAGAGATATTCTGGCTTATTTCTTTCTTTTTTAACGGGGTACTATCATCTTTGGATGAGATCACAGGTAATAGCAGGATTTTCAGTTTCTCTTCCTATGGAGTCCTTGTTGTTTTCTGACCTTAATTGTTTTCTTGAAAACATTTCATTACCCAACTAAGTAACATCTTCAGTGCTGGACTAAAGGACTCTACATCAAGAACTTTCACAGTTCAAGTCTGAACTACAAGCATTCTTTTCTCCTTCTAAAAAGCCATTTCAAACAAATCATATACACAGTTCTTAACACTTAAAGATGAAAACACTGAAAAAACTAGAGCAAGTGTAAAATACAGAACCTTTTCCACGCATATCTCTTTAGTTCTGGATTCTTCTGTCTCTTTCAACAAGCCACTCTTTATACCTTCCAGCTCTATAATCCTCTCTTTTAATACAGAAGCATGGCTGAAGTCTTGCATGGCCACGCACTTTTCCAGAGCATACTTTGCTTCCATGAGTTTCACTTTTATTTCTGCCAGCTGGAAAGAAAACAAAAATTATGCCCTGGAATTACTGAGTATTATATTGTGGGCCTCTACAAAAAGTAGACATCTCAGTCATCCTGACTGCTGATTCCTGCATACACTCAATTTTATTGACAATGCAATGAATTCTATCATTGCCTACTTGCAAAAAGTATTTTTTGTCTTTCCAATCTGGTCCATAAGTCTGGTATTTTGGGGTCTCCCATCCCCATATCAAAAAAGCTAGATGCTTCTCGGTTCCTGAGATCAACGAAGGTTGGATAAGTCCTGCTACCTCATCAGAATCTGGAATCAGCAACCTCCACCAGTATGAAATCTCTGCAACATGATTAAAAATACCATCATTTCATATGTCTTTGTGCTTCTCTCAATGAAAATAGCCTTTGGAAATACTTTGTAAGATATAAAGTAGCATACAATAAAATAAAACAAAACACAGTAAAGTATACAATAAAGGTATTATAAAACAATAAAAAAGACACTAAAACAGACACAAAATCTGTTCATCAGTTTCTCAGCAAAGACCTGGATGAAGAGAGAAGTCTTCAAGTAATACAAAAAAAACCTCACAGAGAGTACTAATTTTAGTGGACAATACAACAGTTGAGGTTACCATTTTGAAAACCATAAAAAATTAATGGTAACATCTTATTTAATATAGTTTTAGAACACTCCCTATGCAAAAGCCTCTACAAATCTGAATTTGGCTCAGCTAATGAGCAGCCAACTATTGCTTCAATGGAAGGAACATGTCCATGGCCAGGTGACCTACAACTTGATCACCATGATCTGGACCAGCTGTCCTTTTTAGAGCAAGTAGAAGGGTGGCTTGGTGAAGGGAACTCACACTGATACTGAGGTTAACGGGATGTACACAACAGTAGCCAAGTCTCTCCTTGCAGCTGAGAGATAAACCCAGTGTGATAGAAAGTGTCCTCAATGAAGGAGGTTTCCTGAACACACTGTCCATCCTTCTACTTTATTTTCTTCTGTTTCCAACTTGAACTTACATACACTAAAGGAAATCAAAATCGACTTCCGGTTTGCCATCGTGGCTGCCGCGGCCACTGGAAGGCAAGCTCCGTCTTCCGCGTTTGGTTTTGCTCCACTGGGGGACCCTGGAAAGGGTCGAAAGTCGCCCTGTAGGGGCGATGAGCAAGGAGGGGACCCCCACTTGATCGCAGTAGGGTGGCAGCCCTTCCTCTCAATCCGGGGCAGCCCTCCAAACCGGCAGAGGAAAGACGGGCCATAGTAATATGGCTTGTGAGTAGGCTGCAGACAGCTGAAGTCAAACTTACCACCAAGCACTTTGAAAGCAAAGCGGATGGAACTGGGTGAGATCCAATCTTCTCTTTACCCTAAGTATTTTCTTTTCCTGTAAAAGCTGCCCGAAGTATCTTTCCCCCTGTGAGGAGAGAGGGAAGGGAATTTCTATCCCACCCTCTAAGAATAGTGGCAACTGACTACCCAGGGGAATTAAAGCACTAAAAGAATATCTTTAATCTAATTGGATTTATATGTTCCTGAAACCTGGAGACCAAACATTTTCCTATTTTTATTGGAGACCTTTGTTTTTATCTACAAAAAAGAAATAAAATTGGGGCTTCCGGTGGCTCCGCTGACGTCGTTAGAGTCTCCTTGGTGAGGCTCCGCTCTCTGGGTTTGTTAAGCCGCAAAAAAACAGCGAACACCAGCTGTTTTTTGCGGTGGAAAATCCCCCCTTCGGGCGAAAAAGAGGTGAAGAGCATCAAGAGCAGGGTTGAGCTCCTCTAGAATCCCTGGAAAAAGCCTCCAGGGATAAAGAGTGCGAGCTCCCCAGGCACTTGAAGACGCTCCTGCCCAGAGACGCTTCTGTCGGCTGACAGAGAAAGACGCCGCGACCGCCTCTGCTTTTAAAAAGAATATAAGAGAGACTGCTTGCAGACAGAGTGAATACAGGAGTCTTTTTTGTATCGCAAGTATTTTTATTTTATTTCTGACCACATACTTATAACTTTTACAATCAACATAATGCATCCAAGATGGCGATAGCTTTCACTGCTAAGGGAAAGTGTTTTAAAGTGAAAGTGAACTTTTTTTTTCTTTTCTCTTTCGGAAGTAAAGCTAGAGAGACTATTCTGACTTGAATTTTACCTTATAAATTATAATTTAAAGTGGAATTTAAAAGAAGATAAGAAGAGAGGAAAACTTGGCAATACAATTTCTTTACAAAGGGATTTAAAATGACTGCGAGACAGAAGGCAGCTATGGCGAAGGTGGCTCTACCTTCCCCGGGTCAGCCTCCTAAAATACAACTAAGCAGTTTGCCTGTTTCCTCAGCCTCTGCATCTTTAATATCGATAGAATCCCAAGCCCCTCTGCCTATTCAATCTCCTCCAGAAATGCTTACAATGAAAGATTTACAGGGTGCATTATCCACAATGACTGATAAGTTGGAGAGAAAGATTGAAGAACAGATGAAAGGTTTAACTGATGAACTAGAGACAATAAAAGAAACAATTGAGACTCAGAACATTGTGATAAGAGAAGATATTGTTGAGGCTATTAAAGGGGTTTGGGAATATACTTTGAGAGTTGAAGAGAAGGTGGAAGATATTGAGCAGCAGATGGAAGAGAAAATTGAGGAGGTTAGAAGTGATGTTCAAGATCAAGCCGTTATGATTCAATATAATCAGATGCAGTTGGCTGTTAGAATTAGGGGCCTGAAAGAGGTTGCAAAGGAGAACCAAGAAGATTTAAGAAGAATTTTTGTCGAAGCTCTGGCAAAATTTTTGGAAGATGGAGCTCAAAATGTTGCCTGGCAGATTGAGCGGATATTCAGAATTAATTCACGTATAGCAGCACAAAGAAATTTGCCTAGAGACATTGTGATATATTTTAGTACAAGAAAATTTAGAAATTATGTCCTTACTACAGCTTATAATAAACAATTAAGTGTTGCTGGTCAAGAAGTTCAGGTTTTGAAGGAGATACCCCCGAAGATGTTGAGATCAAGGAAAGATTATGCATTCTTGACAGAGGAACTTAAAAAACGAGAGATACAATATAGATGGGAGGCTCCAACTGGACTTTCTTTATTTTTTCAAAGTAATAGATACCGTTTGACCTCAGTTGCTAAAGTGAAAGATTTTTTTGAGAACATATTGAGGGGTGGTAAACCCCCGTCTCCAAGATCGAAAAGGGCAGACAACGCAAAAGATATGGAATCATCACAAGTTATGGAATCACAACCATTGTCAGCATCAGGACTTGATAAAGGAGTATTGGCTGAGCAGCCAGTGCAGTGTATTGATATTTTTCAACCTTTGGAGGCAGAGAAGGCTAAAGAGCAAAGGCAAACACGCTTAGCTACTAAGCGTATGGAACAAAGAGAAAAAGAACAGCCAGTTGCTACAAAGCAAGTTGTATCTACATCTCCGGAAGCCATGGGAGCAAGACCTAAAAAGAAAGCGGTGGAAGAAGTTAATTTGGCCTTGCAAAAGCTTTCACAAACTGGTCATGTCAAATAAATATTTGACATGGAATGTGAATGGTTTAAATTCTCCACAGAAAAGGAAGAAGATATTTCATTATTTGAAGCAATGTAAAAATGATGTAATTTGTTTACAAGAAACACATATTAGAATTTCGGATCAGAAATATCTGATAAATAATTTGGGCTCACATTTTGTGGCAGCATCTTCAGAGAAAAAAATGGAATTGTTATTTATGTTAAAAACCATATAAGAGCTAAATTAATAGAAGCAGATATTCAAGGCAGATTTTTAGCTATTGAAATTTTATTAGATGGGAAGAAAATTCTTTTGATGGGTATATATGCCCCAAATCAACAACAAGGCACATTTTATAAGCTACTACATAAAAAATTAATACAATTGGATTACAGGTCTTGTATTTTAATGGGAGATTGGAATGGTATTTTTGATGTTTGCTTAGATAAGAAAAAGATTTCATCTGTTCCGCAATCGCGTTCTACCTTGCCTAAATCTTTTTTTGATATTAAGGATGATTTTAACTTGATAGACATATGGCGAGAAAGACACGGCATGGATCAAGAGTTTACTTTCTTTTCTGATAGACACCAATCATTTTCTAGAATTGATTTTATATTAACTACTACTTATTTTATTCTTAGGCTAAAGAAAGTTAAAATTTTACCTAACGTCTTGTCAGATCACAATCCGGTTATGATGGAATTAATGACTGGTGAGTCGCCTAGAAGATCTTGGAGAATTAATGAAAATTTGTTTAAATATGATATAAATGTGGAGGAATGCAAAAAGGCCATGAAGGAATTTTTTATGTTAAATATGAATAGGGAAACGACAATAGAAATGGTGTGGGATTCTAGTAAAGCTTATATGCGTGTGATCTTAATTGATATGAATAAAAGGTATAGACGTAAACAAGAGGAAAAAAGGAAAGAGTTAGAAGAGGAAATAAGGAAAAAAGAGTTATTATTAATAAAGAAACCAGATGATAGATACGGAAACTATTTGATTTGTTGATGACGGATCAAGTTGCCAGGAATTTACAATATGCGAAACACAATACATTTTTTAATTCTAATAAACCTGGCAGATGGTTGGCTTATACATTAAGGAAAAAACAAAAATCTCGTATAATTGAGAAAATAGAATACAAGGGGAAAGAAGTGTTTCAACAAGAAATTATTAAAAAAGCTTTTCTAGAATTCTACTCCAAGTTGTATTCCGAAGAGAAAGTACAACAGAATGAGATAGATGCCTTTTTACAAAATGAAAATGTTTTGAAAATTACTAAGGAACAAAGAGATAGATTAAATGCTTTGATTACATCAGAAGAAATTATTGCAGTGATTAATCAATTGAAAATGGGAAAATCTCCTGGGACTGATGGTTTAACAGCGATTTATTATAAGTATCTCCAAGAAGAAATGGTGGAACCTCTCAGAGAGTTATTTGTAAATATACAAGAGGGTGGTCGGGTACCACCTTCATGGAAAACGGCTTATGTTTCTTTGATCCCTAAAGAGGGAAGAGATAATGTTCAAGTAGAAAATTTTAGACCTATCTCATTGTTAAATACGGATTATAAGATTTTTGCAAAAATTTTGGCTAATAGATTAATGACAGTTTTAAGACAAATAATTCATTCCGACCAAACTGGTTTTTTACAAGGGAGACAGATGAAAACTAATGTTAGACAACTTATTAACATATTGGAATATTTGGATAAGCATATCCAAGTGCCTGCAGTTCTTATGTTTTTGGATGCGGAGAAAGCTTTTGATAGACTGAATTGGTTATTTTTGAAAAGATTAATTGTTAAGATGGGAATGGGGGATCAATTTATTAATTCTATATCAGCAGTTTACCAGAAACAAAAAGGTCAGATTATTGTGAATGGGCAATTAACAGATTTATTTAATATAGAGAAAGGTACTAGGCAGGGTTGTCCTTTATCCCCTTTATTGTTTGTTTTAACCTTAGAGGTTTTATTGAATAGGATTAGAGCTTCAGATGAACTAAAAGGTATACAGATTAGACAACAGGATTATAGATTATGTGCTTTTGCTGATGATTTACTTGTGACATTGACCCAACCAATACAGTCGGCTCAGAGCTTGATGGAGATTATTCAAAATTATGGAAAGGTATCAGGCTTTAAATTAAATATATCTAAGACAAAGATGTTGGTTAAAAATTTAGATGATAAATTAAAACAAGATTTGGAAAGAATAACGGGTTGTGAAATAGTTAAGAAAGTTAAATATTTAGGAATTTATATAGAAGCTTCTAATGGGAAACTATATAAGAATAACTATGAATCTTTATGGAACAAGATACAAATAGAATTGGAGAAATGGAAAAAATTACAATTATCTATGTTGGGTAGGATAGCTCTAATCAAAATGAATGTATTGCCAAAATTTTTATTCTTATTTCAAATGTTACCAATACTTAAAAAGGATGCGAACTTAGAGGAGTGGCAGAAAGGTATCAATATATTTATTTGGAATGGCAAGAAACCAAGGGTTAAATTAAAAATTATTCAAGATACAAGGGAGAGAGGTGGTTTGAAAATGCCCAATTTTAAGTTATATTATTATGCTGCAGTTTTAGTAGCAATAAGTGATTGGATTAATTTAACTAAGGATAGGATATTGAATATAGAAGGGTACGGATTATTGTATGGGCTGCATGCATATTTAGTTTATGATAAAAAGGTGGACAGGAGTTTTAAAGAGCATTTATTGAGAAATGCTCTGTTGCGTGTCTGGAAAAATTTTTATTATAAGTTAAATGGAAAGATTCCACTTTGGACAGTTCCCAGGCATGCAATAGAGAGTATAAATAGACAACAAATCCAAGATGTGGTGTCCTATGAGAAACTCTTAATTAAAGAAGGGAATTCTTTATTATTGAAACCATTAAATAGGTTAAGGGAAGAAG
This sequence comes from Bothrops alternatus, assembly GCA_034064705.1. Taxonomy (NCBI): domain Eukaryota; kingdom Metazoa; phylum Chordata; class Lepidosauria; order Squamata; family Viperidae; genus Bothrops; species Bothrops alternatus. Next base: position 12,266,599 of record JARGCV010000085.1, read on the forward strand.
GAATAGCTCATAATTGGTATTCACATGTACAATTACAGTCTAGATGGCAAAAAGATTTTAAGATGGGTTTCTCCTCAAAGGACGATAATTTAATTAAACAAGTTAGAGATCAAAGACCTATGCATATTAAAAGATTATATAATGCATTAATTGAAATTGATTCTGAAACTGAATTAGTTAAGGATTGCATGATTAAGTGGGAACATAATTTTGGACAATCAATTACGATGGAAACATGGGAGAAGATATGGGTGAAAAATGTAAAATTTACGCAAGTACAACATTTAAGAGAAAATTTTTATAAAATGTTTTATAGATGGCATTTAGACCCGAAAAAACTATCATTTATGTACCCAGATGTGCAACCCAAGTGTTGGAGATGTGAATCTATGGACGCTACTTATTTTCATGTTTGGTGGACTTGTAAAAAAATCAAAGCTTTTTGGATAAAAATATGGTGGATTCTTCAAAATATATTGAAAAAGCGTGTTGAATTTTCACCACAGTTGTTTTTGCTTGGTATCATAAAAGACTGTATCACCATAGAGTCTAAGTTGATTTTGAACTTGATTACTGCAGCAAGATTACTGGTGGGACAATATTGGAAGACGTCTGAATTACCATCTATTGAAGAATGGACATTAAAAGTTATAAATATGGCAGAAATGGCCAAGATATCCGCATATCTGAAGGATCACTCAAATGAAAAATTTATGATGGATTGGAAAAAAATGGATAGATTATATACAAGGGAAATATCAATTGAAGAAATTATATTTAGCATATAGTTAAATATTTATATATTGGATTTATATAATAAGTAGTTTAGTGGGTTTTCTTGTGTTTTTACCCTGTATTCACTCTGGGAAGTCGGGGAGGGGGGGTGGGAGGGTATTCATAACTCGGGTGGCCTCTTGGCACCACATCTGGTGGGTAAGAGGAGGAGTGAAAGAGGAGTGAAGGTAGAGGTAAGTAGGAAGTTGGTATGAGGAGGCAAGAGTGGGGGTAGAGATGGTGGGTGGAGAAGTAGAGGAGGAGTGAGAGGAAAGTAGGTAGATGGTAAGAGGAAGGAAGAGTGGTTAGGGATAGGGGGATGTGGTGGTGGGGGGCCGAGCAGTTATTTTAATTGTTTGAAAAATGTAGTATATGTTAGTTCTCGGTTGAGTTATTATTATGTGTCTTTTTTGTAAATTTAAAAAAACCAATAAAAATTATGTGGAAAAAAAAAGAAATAAAATTGGAAAAAGGATTATAAAAATGTTGGACTTAAAAAACTTTAAATGGCATTGGTGACATCTTGTGGCAAAGTTTGGTACTACAACTTGTTATTTCCTAAAAGAGACTTGGCTTGAAGCCCAGACCTTAGATAAGACTCTTCTGACTTTGGCACCACCTGTGAGAAACTCAGCTGTAAGAGAACAGCTGGGCGGCATAACTGGCCTACTTGAACTGTGAATGTAAACCTTTACTGACTTTCAGAGTTATATGTGGGGAATTGCCTTCCTATCTCTTTATTTAAGGAATATTGGTTACTATATGAGATGATGAAATACCTTGGACTATAAAATCTTGCTTGACAAACGACTTCTACTATAAAGACTATTTATAAACATGTGAAAGAGATGGATAAGGACCAGGAAAAGATTTTTCCCATGTTGAAAGCAATACATGAAACTATTCTTTCAGCTTCTGACAAAAAAAGATGTTACAGAAAAGAACAAGATGCCAGCTTAGATATACAAACCCAAATTCCGACTACAACTAAAGAACTAACAACGCAGAAGGTAACAGAAGAAGTGGAACAATCAAAAACTAAGACAGAGGACTCAATTGACCAACAAATACAGTCAATAGAATATCCAGAAAAGGGACTGACAACATTGAAAATGGAAAAGACTTTCTATATAAACCAAAAGAAATCTGAGGAGCAAGAAGAACAGACTGAATTGAAGATAAACATACCAGGACAATTATGGGGATTTGGAATAATAGGGAGATGATTTAAAGAATACAAATGGGCTAGCCCTTCCAAAAAAAATGGCAACTAAATAGTATCTCTTATTCCAAACAATAGATATAATAATAGAGGGAGATCTATTTGATGGTTTAAAAGCATTGACATGGAAGGCTAGTTGGCAAAGAAAGCCAGAATAAGGCTGAAGAAAATTGGGGTTTTGATTTATTAGAGGGGATTTCATATTACTAATTAGAGGGTCAAAGGGAGAAGTTGAGATAAGGGAAATTTTGGTCATTAAATTTAAAATATTTGGAAATTAGTTGAAAATAAGGATGCTATTTAATACTTAAAAATTAGACCCAAAAGAAAGAAAACAAATATTATGAATATGTTTGATTTATTGATTAACTCAGACAACATATATAATGGGGTTTGATTTATTAAAGGGGATACTGTGTTATTAATTAGATGATGTAAGATGGGTGGAAATAAATAACTTTTAGGAAATAGAACAAGATTATACCCAAATAGATGGTGTGTATTTTGAATATTAGATTCTGTTATGAATTCAGGTAAAGGAAAGTTTGGTTACCTAAAAACTGGAAATTATAAATATCAAATGTTAAATTTGAATATTGATGGGAAACTAAAAATTGGGAAAAACTAATAACAGGACATTGATTGAATGTAAAGATTGAATGTAAAAGTAATTAAGATATGTATAAGCTAAAATTTATTGATAAATGTAATAATGATGTTTTTATTTAGTTGATATAATAATAACTGTATTAGCTTAAATATGAGATAGTAGATATTAAGGGAAAAAGAGAGGAAATATTTGAGGTTGTAGTTTGAGATTTGTACTAAAAAAATTGTATGTTACTGAACTATTGATTAACTCAGCCACCACGTTGCTTTTTAAATACTTAAATGTAAAATAAAAAATTGATTAAAAAAAAAGGAAATCAAAATCAACTGCCATCATTATCAAAATTTATAAAACCTTTGAAAATTTGCCCTCTCTATTCCTATTAATTTAATTCTCTGCATTTCTGGGAAATAACATTCAGATTTTTCAGAAGCTGCAGGAAAAAAAATGCAATCAGTTGTAGTTATTTCATTTAAAAAAACTGAATTGCTTAAAAAGTGGAACAATCTCCCCATACCTTAAGCTCTTGTTTTCTTATCTCACTTGCTTCTTGCTGCTTGTTTACTGTCACAATGGTTTCCCGGGCCTCTGAAATTATTTCAGCAACCTGAAAATGTAAATAAGCACCAACCTGAAATTGTAACAAGTCTGGAGAACTTATTTTATTCCTGTCATAAAGCTAAACAACAAACAACACTAATTTCTGGAGGTCCTTTGGGAGAAACTTACATCATTAAAAAAAAATCTAATCTTTACATGGCCACAAAACTTCATGTGAAGATGGTGGTCTTGAGCCCATCTAGCTTGATTTCCAAATTAGGAACATCAACCTTCACAACTGGGAGGAAAACTAGTAGTGTCTCTCATCTATCGAGTGGACAAGCAAATATGCTCTGATGAGGATGTTTGTAGAAAAATCTAGTTAATCACTCGCAGTTGCAAACTAGCCAAGCTCTTGAAAAGTGCTTTATTAAATACTGTATAAATGAATCATTCTGGGGTGACATGATAGCAATCTTCCAATATCTGAGAGGTTGTCACAGAAAAGAAGGGATCAACCTATTCTCCAAAGCATCTGCAGGCAGAACAAGAAGCAATGGATGGAAACTAATCAAAGAGAGAACCAACTAGAAATAAAGAGAAATTTCCTGTAGGTGAGAACAATAAATCAATGGAACAGCTTGTCTCCAGAAGTCATGGATGCTCCATTGCTGGAGATTTTCAAAAGATCAGTATGGAATGGTATAAGGCAACAGCCCTCAACCTTTTGGGCACCAGGGTCCGGTTCTGTGGAGGGTAGTTTTTCTGTGGGCCAGGTGGGGATTTTGCATGCTGCCTAGGTCCCACGTGTGCAGATGGGACTTTGCTTGCTTGCACAGCCTGATTCCAGGCGGGCCATGGACCAGTGCCTATCCGTGGCTCAGGGATTCAGGACTCCTGGTACAGGGTCTCCTGCTCGAGCAAGGGGTTGGACTAGAAGACACCCAAGGTCCTTTCCAACTCTGTTATTCTATGTATATTCTGTAATTTTTCTAAATATATGAATATTTACACCTGAAGCTGTCAAAAACAACTCTATTCAACTGTTTTTTTAACATCAAAAAAAAGCAAACTTTTTACAAAGGAGAAATTGATTCAGAACAGGTACTTTGGCTAATGCAATTGCTCTGAAGACTTCACTAAAGGATTAAACTTTCAAAGTTGCAACCAAAAGAACATACCATCTGGATTCTTCGGTCATCATCCTTCAAAAGGCAAAGCAACTTTTCCATAAGATTAGATACAAAGGATGTTGACAAGGTTGGAATCATAAGAATTTTTTGTAGAACACTCAGCAATCTCTTCCTTAAAAAAGAAAGAAAAGAAATACTTATGGTTTTTTTAGTTTAAAATCCAAGGAATCGTTATTTGGGGGTGGGTTGGTGCCTGTATTTCTGATATATGGACATCACTATTTCCTGCCAATGAACACACTTTCAAATCCCAAATGTTAAATTAGGGTTTCCTCTCTGCTTAGAAACATTGTAAAACATGGAAAAACTCTTCCCGGTAAGATATAAGAGACAAGCTCAGACTGAAACAGAGAAGAAAGCTTATTTGACTACAGTGATGTCTGCCTCCACTACACACTCCATCTCTCAGTCCATGAAATTCTGGGAAAAGGAAACTTTTTAGAGTGAAAATGTTCTGTGGCCGGACTACAAATGCCCAGCCTAGATGGTCAACTGGATATTCTTAAATCTCAATTATTTTTATTGATGTTCTCTGCCCCATTTATATTTCTGAATCCATTTTTTCTGGGTGGTCCTTTCCCTCAACATCTGATGATTCTCTGACAGAGGAGGAACTGAACTGAACAGCAAGGCTGGATTTTCCCTGTTGTTCTTCCAAAGGACCGGATAACACCAGGGAATGGGACTCAAAAATATGAATCCCAATGAAAAGAAATGTCAAGCATGAGTTGTAATGTCATCACATGAACCTCTTTCGTATATGGGTCCTAACAAGGAACACAAGCAGAAAAGTCATAGGATGTATTAGGAGATTGTATTGTTGATGACCTAAGACATGTTTTCTCTACATGGAGAAAACAACATCACCCTCGTCATTGTGGATGAGGTACATAATTGGGGTTCTGAAGACCTGTTTTCAGACCAGCTATAGACAACTCACAGACCAGATGCTCTTCATTCTTGCTCTCCTATAGATTATCCCCCATTTTTGAAATTAATGCAACCATTACTTTCTTTTCTACTGCAAAACATTTATATTACGTGATTGTAAGAAGTACCATACACCCTTAGCTCAAAACAACTATGAGTGAAAAATTTACAAACCATGAATTGATGTGAATATCTTAACTTGGTTTGCTCAAAGGGATATCATCAGATAATATCCCTCCAAGTCAACCTGTTCCTTTCTATAAGCATTTTAAAATATATCTTGTAAAAAAAAATATTCCTCACAATTGCCTAAAACAATTGCATGGGTTTTTTACAGTCATACCTGCCTCCTTCTTCAGTGATATCCATGCAGCCAATCATTAGAATTAACTGCTGACCTATAAATTCCTTGGTCATCAATTGCTCAATGCAGGCCAAATCTTCCTTTTCTTCCTGACTGAGTACTGGAACGCTTTGAAAGTAGCTTAAGGATAAGAAAATCAAAAGGGATTAAAATTTATCTCCTTGCCAATCCCAGGCTGTTGTATTAATTCACAGCCCTTTCAAATTACACCTCAACACACTTCCCAAAGACAGCAATGTGGTTTTTGATCTTCTCCTGATCTTTGTCAATGGCTGAATATTTAAAAAATTTTAGATGGACAATGCAAAATCATAAGATATCTGAAAGAGTTTCTCCTTTACACAGCATGGTACTACGAATCTGACTACACAACTCATCCAATCTACTTTAATCCCTTTACTATTTTTGCAGCATCCCCTGCCTATCAAATATCTATTCATTATTAACAGATCTTTTAAAAATCAGTTATTCTAAAATGCTTATTCCAAAATGGCATCAGAGAACCTTAACACCAGTACTAATAAGAGATAACTGTAAGAATAAAGCAGAAGGTATATTGAACAGACATTGCAATTTTTGAATTAATTGTGTTAATTTACCTCAATAGATAATCCGCATAGATAGCAGGCTCTGGCAAGACTTCTTCTAAGAATTCTTCTCCTTTGGATTTCAAGTGCTCACAAAGAGCTTTCCAATATAAGGCACTCTCTGCAGTCAGTTTTTCTATTGGAATAGTTTTCCTTCAAATGAAGCACATGGGGCGCTATTAAGTTTCCATCAAAAAAGAAAAAGAAAAAACCCAATTCTTTTCTTGTGTTAGTTATATAAACCAGGAAATTTCAAAAAGCAATCACTGCAAGCTAATATACCTATATCTACATTAAAACAAGTTTCTGAAACATATTACTGTATGTTTTGATATTTATCTTTAAGAAACAATGTTATGTAAGTATGCTGTTGATGAAAAGTTAAAGAAATAGTTTTTGTTCTCTAATATTTCCCTATTTATTTTTGTGTTTTTTTATATCTATCATAATCTAGCAAGTTTTGGTGGTTTATAAAATCTATAATATAACAAAACTAAAACATCAACAAAATGATTAAAATAAAATATAAGTTGGTGGCCTATATAACTCTTATAAGATGGTAGCCTATAAGCCTGTTTGATTTCTATATAAATAAACAAAACTCAGTCCCACTACAAGAACTGTACTAAGAACAAAAAACATAAATAAGAATAAAATACGACAGTATATAGATTTAGAAACATATTCTCCAATTATATCTTATTTCCCAGTCTACTTCATTTATATGTCATGAGCTTAACTGTTTTTTAAAATAAACATACCACAATTGGTTGTTACATGCAACGTGTTTAAACCTTAAATTTATGTTTTGTTTGACTATTAGAGTGCTATCTGAATCTACCACTACAAGAAGGCCTAATAGTATTTTGGTAATATGCTGGGAGTATTAATTTTTTAAAAAGCCAAGTATCGGCATTGCTGGCTGGGGAATTCTGGGAGTTGGAAGTACACATCTTAAAGTTGCTAAGGTCCAGAAACTTTGACATAGGAAGGCTCAAAACACACAGTTGCACTAGTTTCATGAAGAATATGGGCAGGAAATTTTGCATGGATTAAAAACAAAGAGCTACTAAATCCAACTGAAACATCATGGAATATAATTTTAGAGGCAGAAGACTCTATCTTATGTTCCTGCTAGAGAATGCACGTTACTCTGACCCAAGTAAAGACAGCCACAGCTTTTACCCCTACCTGTCATCAAGTTCTGAAAACTTTTTAATCAGATCTTGGAGAGGAGACAGCAGGAACATAGCATTAAGGGCTAGAATACCCACTTCGGGGCAACTCTCCACATCCAGATGATGGAGCAATTCTAAGACATTTCCTTCTGCTAGAAGTAACCAAGCTTGGAGAAGCTGTTTCTGTACCATTTCTTTCACACTTTCTATTAGAGACAGAAAGGAATTCCACATCAGATGCACATATATACACACACGCTGCATATAGTATATATATATGTTTGTCTGAATAATCTCTCTTTCTCTCTCTCTCGCTCCCCAAAACATTCTGTTCAAGTACTTTGTAAAGCAGGACTCAGAATCTTCACCACAGGTAGTCCTTGACTTACAACTATTTGTTTAACAACAGTCTAGAGCAGTGGTTCTCAACCTTTCTGAGGTTGAGACCCCACTTGCCACGCCCATGCGCGCCGCGACCCCGACCCGGGGGCGCGCGCATGTGCAAAAAAAAAATTTAAAAAAAATTTAAAAAAATAAAAAAACAAAATGGCGGCCGCAACGGGTGGATCTGCGCATGCGCGGATCGGCCCGTCGCACGTGCCACGCATGCGCGCATCCACCCGTCGCGGGCCGCCATTTTGTTTTTTTAATTTTTTTTTAAAAAAATTTTTTAAAAAAATTTAAAAAAAAACAAAATGGCGGCCGCAACGGGCGAATCTGTGCCTGCGCGGATCGGCCTGTCGCACGTACTGCGCATGCGCAGATCCACCCGTTGCGGTCCGCCATTTTGTTTTTATTTTATTTAATTTTTTTAAATTTTTTTTAATTTTTTTTTCCAGCACGACAGGTGGATCTGAGCATGCGCGGCGCGCGCGCGCCAAAAAAAATAAAAAAAAATTAAAAAAATTAAAAATAAAAAAAAACAAAATGGCAGCCGGCGGTGCCCGGCGACCCCCGCGAAATGGTCGCGCGACCCCAAATGGGGTCGCGACCCCAAGGTTGAGAACCACTGGTCTAGAGTTATGATGGTGCTTACAGCCCATCCTGGAGGTTACGACTGTCTTACTACTCCCGCAATCACATGATTGCAATTTGGGTACTTGGCAACTGGCTCAAATTTACAGCAGTTAGTGTCCTGTGGTCACATGATCACAATTTGTGGTTTTCCCAGGTGGCTTCCCACAAAATTAATGGGGGCGAGAGCCCAGATTCACTTAACAACCATATGATTCACTTAATGAGCATGGTGGTTCACTTGATGTTAATGAATCTTTAAAGCCTCAATATGTTTCTCTTTGTCCCCTTTTACACTCAACAGAATCAAGGTGGGGTCCTTTTGAGTCTTATATCTTTTTCTTTTCCAAGACTAAATTTCTTCTGACTTAAAGGCTCCTACATTCATCTACACCAGACATGAGTACTATCTGGCTCTTTGGCTGTCTCTGTCCACCCCACAGCCACAGTCCTATTGGTTCAGCCCTCCACAACTATCTGTTTTCCATGTGCCCCCTTGGGAAATTAACTCCTCCCCTCCCCAATTTACACTGCCTTTCTTCACCTTCTCAGATGAGAAGAATAAAATTGAGTCTAGGGGAGAGTAAAGATTCCCACAGAAGAGATGTTGACTATATATAATTTATCATGATTACTTTTATTATAATTCTGTTTCTGTCCTTATGACTATAATAGTTACCTGCTTTGACTATTATTGCTCCTAAGAACATCCCAATGGTTTCAAAGGCAGTTACTTTAAATTAGATATCCTGTCGCCCATCAATATCTACACACACATTAAGCATGTATTGGAAAAAAGAAAACTGCTTTAAAACATTTAAATTAAAATAAAAATATTTTACCTGATCTATCATTAAGTCCTTGCTGCAAAAGTTTTACTCTCTGGGCTATTGTCAAAGCTTTGACATGAACTTTTTCTGCCAGCACCTTTAAAAAAATGTTTTCACATAATTTTGCTTTTGAATAATATGGATTAATAGCATATAAAGCAAAATACACTGAAAGACAACACAATTTGCAATGTGCCTCTGAAACTGTAAACAGACAAATCACAAAGCTAACACAACTATAAAATAAGATTCTGCAAAACTGTCTTTTTCTTAAAAAAAAAAAAAAACCAGTTGACATCCCAATACCCTAAGAAATATCAGATGCAACTTAAGACCATAGCTGTTTTATTGTATCCTGCCATTTAAAAATAAATCATGTATTCTTATGGTGACTCATTTTGTGCCCTCAAAGTGAACCCCTAACATCTTCAAATGGTGATGCTCATTTCCTGTCCATAGATAATCTTTTTAACCAGTGCATAAATCCAAGTCCAGGAAAGAAGATTTGTGAGCGGTACCAACTTTAGCCACTCTGGCTGATAGGATTGTTCCTTCTGAACAGACTGGGCAAATATTTTGATCTGGGTGTTCTGTTAGTTCCTACCTATAATTGTCTGAATGGTATGGCAGTTTGCAATCATATTAAACAGTTAATAAAATAACACTCCAACATTTATGTTTCTGATGGAACTTAGGATCTAGAATGTCATATAAAATCATAGTGGATGAAGCATAGCAACTGACAGAGCGTTGTCTTACCTGAACGCCTTTTCTCAGCACGGAGATGGAGAATCCACCAATGGGTTTAGACTGTGTTCCTGCCCAATCAGATCAGGTCAGCCAAAGTTGCCACGCCTCTCCTGGCCTAGGTCTCAGTTTTGACGAAGGTGAAGCCTTGACTGACAGCAAGACGTGTTGGCTCATGAATGCAAAGCTAGGCCTAAGAACCTGCTAGGGTGGGAGTGGATTCTCCATCTCCGTGCTGAGAAAAGGCGTTCAGGTAAGACAACACCCCTTCTCCAGCACTGGAGATGGAGACTCCACCAATGGGACATACCAAAGCTAATTGTCCCTAAGGGAAGGAATCAGACCTGCCCAGTGTGGCACTTTGGGATAGTACCTGTTGCAGAACCCTCCTGCCAAAGGATGCCTCCGCCGAGGCGAACCTGTCAATTTTGTAATGCCTAATGAAGGGTGACGGAGAGGACCATGTGGCCGTTCTGCAAACGTCTTCAATGGACGCTTGAGTAGCCCAGGCTGCAGAAGTAGCCACACTATGGGTGGAATGGGCCGTGATACGCCCTGGAACCGGCACTAAATCCATCCTATACGCCTCCGCAATACAAGCCCTGATCCACCTGCCAATCATGGAGGATGACACTTTCCTGCCCCTGGAAGGAGGATGATATGAAACGAAGAGGGCTTCGTTAGAGCGGAAGACAGCTGTCCGCAAGATATAATAACGAAATGCTCTGCGGACGTCCAGATGCCACTGCCGTTCCAGATCATGTGAGGGATTAGGACAGAAATCCAGTAACACAATTTCTTGAGTCCTGTGAAATAAGGAATTTACCTTTGGAACAAAGGTCGGATCAAGACGAAGGACCACTCGGTCACGGTGAAAAATACACAAATCATCTCTAGTGGTTTTTCCACTAGAGATAATTTGTGTATTTTTAACCGTGACTAGCTAGTTCAGAAATCCGTCGCACGGAGGTGATAGCCACCAAAAAGGCTACTTTGAGCGATAACAATCGCAACTCACATGTTTTGAGGGGTTCAAAGGGCAGATTGGTAAGAGCCCGCAATACTCTCGGTAATTTCCAAGAGGGATATCTATGGACCACAGGAGGCTTGGTGTTGGTAGCACCCTTGATGAATGATTGGATCAAGGGATGGTGACCCAGGGAAGTCGCAGATTCACATGTAAGGATGGTGGAAAGAGCAGCAATCTGTCTGCACAGTGTGTTTGGAGCCAAACCCCTCTCCAGACCCTCCAGGAGGTAGTCCAATATGTGAGTAATTGTCAGATCTGACAATTTCAAGTGGTGCTTTGAGCACCATGAACAGAAATTTCTCCACGTGGCCTCATAAATACGATTGGTAGAGGCCCGACAGGAGGCCTGGATTATAGAAACGACTCCTGGCGAGCAGTGCTCCCGAGCTAAAACTGAGCGCTCAAGTGCCATACGGCTAACTGGAGCCATTGGGGAGTAGTGTCCCTTGACTGAGTGAGACCCTGTCTGGAGGAATCCTCCACGGATCCACTAGTGAGAGGTTCACTAGGTCGGCGAACCACGGTCTCCGAGACCAGTATGGTGCCACTAGGAGAACTTCCGCCCTTTCCCTGAGAATCTTGCGTATGACTGCCGGGAGAAGAGGAAGAGGAGGGAAGGCGTAGAGTAAATCCTCCGGCCACGGACTCCGTAGAGCGTCCATGCACTTTGCTCCTGGGCATGGGAAACGGGAGAAGAACCTCGGTACCTGAGTGTTTGTGGGCAGGCGAAGAGGTCTAGAATCGGAAGTCTGAATCTGTGGGATATTTCCCTGAAAATCCTCGGGTGCAGGCGCCACTCTGAGTGATTCACCGTTGTCCTGCTGAGGAGATCTGCTTGCGTGTTTGCCTCCCCTGATATGTGCTCTGCCTTGACTGAGGCCAGATTTGACTCCGCACAAGAACCCAGAAGGAGAGCCTTGGTAAGAAGGACACGGGATCGAGTGCCCTCTTGCCAATTCACATGGGTCTTGGCAGCAACGTTGTCCGTGAGGACCAGTACGTGACGATTCGCTACTGAGTTGCGGAAGTGTCAAAGGGCCAGATGTATGGCCCTGAGCTCCAGCCAGTTTATATTGTGTCATAGATCGGACCGGGATCAACGGCCTTGGGCCCACTGTGATTGAAGGTACGCACCCTAACTAAACAGACTGGCGTCGGTCGTCAGAGTAATTCAGTCCAGCTCCTTGAAGCAGGGCTGATGAGAGCCACCACCTGAGGGAGCGACACTCTGAGTGGAATTCGCACTTTCCGAATTGACGAGCTGAGGTTCCGTCTCTGGAAAGGGAGCAGAAACCACTGCAGTGTCCTGGAATGGAGCCTGGCCCAAGGAACAATGGCAATGGCTGATATCAATTTCCCCAGTAATTGGGAGAGACTTGCTATTGTTGTCATGCTGCTCCCGTAGATTTGTAGGACCGTCGTATGCTTTCCCGACGTTCTTGGGATAGAAAGACACGGCAGTCGACTGTGTCTATGAGGGCCCCTAGATGTAATAGCCTTGTTGTAGGGGACAAGTGACTCTTTGAAAAATTCACCAAAAACCCGTGGTTTTGAAGAAGGTTGATCACCTTTCTAGATCCGACAGAGCGGCTTGTCCTGATGATGACTGAATCAGAATGTCGTCCAGGTAACACTGGACTCTGACAGGCACCATCCGGAGGTGAGCTGCTAGCACAGCGAGGATCTTGGTAAAAACCCTCGGGGCCGAGGATAGACTGAAATGTAACGCCCTGTATTGATAGTGTCTGCCCCTGTAAGCAAACTGTAGAAATCGGCGGTGGCTGAGAGATGGGGATATGCTTCCGTAAGGTCTACGGACGTCAGGAAGTCTCTTCTTACGCTTCCGAGAATGGACTGGAGCGTTTGCATCTTGAATTTTCGATAAACAAGATGCCGGTTCAGTCTTTTTAGATCTAGAATTGCTTTCCAACCCCCCGAGGCTTTGGGAACGACGAAGAGGATGGAGTAGAATCCCCGACCTCTCTGATCCAATGGTACCAGTTCTATGGCCCTTATGTTTACGAGATGCTGAATGGCCTGTTGCATCAACCTTTTCTTTGTGAGATTTCTTGATTGGGGACAAAAGAGGAAGCAATTCAGAGGGTAGGTGAGGAATTCTAGGGAGAGCCCGTGACGAACCATGTTCAGCACCCATGCGTCTGTGGTGGTGACCTCCCACTGGCTGGCAAAGAGAGAAAGTCTGCCGCTTATGGGAGGGACCCCCGGAGAGTCATCTGGAACGATGGAAGGGCCGGCCGCTCCCATGAAAGGGCCGTTTGCCCTGAAATTGTTGTCTGGGCTTAAAAAGCCCGTTCTGTCTGATTGTCTGTCCTGACCAGAAAGGAGTGGGGCGGATAGGAATAATTGGACCTAGTCCCTGAATGAAAGGACTGCCTCCGTGAGTACGTGTTGGATCTTTTGTCTGGACGCTTAATAAGGTGATTGAGGACCTTACACTTATCCTTATTCTCTGTAAGGTAAGGCTCTAAAGCTTCCCCAAACAGCTCCCCCCCCCGGTAAGGTCCTGCTGACAGGCCCATTTGGATCTGGCGTCTGCATGCCAGTGTTTCAGCCAAAGCATGTGGCGTCCAGTAACGTTGGAAGCCATGGCCCTAGATGAAAATCTGGCCACCTGCAGTGTAGCATCGGAAGCATATTTCGTAGCTGCCACCATCTTGCTCAAATCCTGGTGGGTGTGGACATCTTCCACCGGAATTCTAGCCTGAAGCTGTCTAAGCCAGCAGAGAGCAGACCTATTGAAAAAAGAGGCTGATGTAGCTGCCCTAATAGCCCAAGCTGTAGCTTGGTGTGTCTTGCAAAAAGTGAGCTCCTTTTTACGGTCTTCTGCCTTTAGGGCATCAGACACATCCCCTGGAGTGGCAGTGGGAGATACCAGGGGTCCCAAGGGTTCATCCACCTTGGGGATCTCTAGGGCATCTGCCAAGTCCTGGGCCACATTATAGAGTCTTTTATCACTCCCACTCGAGATGGGGAGGGTACCTGGGGATTCCCACTGTTTCCTGATCGCATTCAGAAACATGGAAGGACATGGTATGTGGTGTTGTGTGGTTACCGGTTCAATGAAGTTCGGATCCGCCTCCGAGTCCGGAGCCGCAGTCGATGTTGATGCAGAAGGCTCGGGACCAAGATGGGCCATGGAAGTGGCCTTTCGGAGCAAGGGAACAAAATGAGACGGATTAAAGAGACCAGTAAAGGATGGCATTTCGGGAGGGTCGTCCTCCTTATCCGACATTGGAATCCCCACGTCCACATCATACTCACGAAAGGATGAACCCTCAGAGTAAGAAGATTGTGAAGGTGAAGTAGGTGCACCATATGCCTCCGTAGTTGGCTGGTGAATCGGTTGGGGAGAAACCGAGGTAGACCTAGGTACCTGAGATCTAGCCTGAAAAGTGCGCTCTACCGCATGTGCAATCAACTCATTTAGACAGAGGAACCGGCTCTGGTGATCTAAGTCCAGCCGCTGTGGGGGTAAAAGTGGCTTCCGGGGCGGACTGTAGAGCCCGCTGAGCCACAGGCTGCAAGATGTGCTCTCGATGAGATGAATAACCCGGTAGAGAGGTAGAGACGGTATCTCCTGTGGACCATATTCCCAGAGGGGAAGTGGAGGGTCCCAGTGGTAAATCAAATGAAGGAACTTCAGCCTGAATGGCTTCAGTCCGGGTCTGTTCTTGGGCTTTATAGAATACCCTCTCTAATGCCCGGTGTCTCCTACTTGCCTGTTTTTCCTCCTTTTTTGATGTTTTGCCTGCAGATCTAGCCTTGGCTTTGGCCTTGGCCAAAATCTTACCTGCCGCCTTTTGATTGGAAGATTTATAGAATACCCTCTCTAATGCCCGGTGTCTCCTACTTGCCTGTTTTTCCTCCTTTTTTGATGTTTTGCCTGCAGATCTAGCCTTGGCTTTGGCCTTGGCCAAAATCTTACCTGCCGCCTTTTGATTGGAAGATTTCTGTCGTTTAGAGGCTGATGAGAGTGGTGAAGCTCCCTTCTTGGAAGAGCCAGACTCTTCCATCCTCGCGGTTTATCACAGAAGCACGATTGAGTACTCCTGGTATCCAGAGGCAGCTGTTTGTCTACTCTGGATAAGCACAGGAGCACAATAGGGTACACCTGGTATCCAAGGACAGCTAAATTGTGGATAGCACAAGTGCACGATAGGGTACACCTGGTATCCAAAGATTGCCAATTAGTGGATAATAAAGATGCACAATAGGGTACACCTGGTAACCAATGACTATTAATTTGTGGATAACACAGGTGCATGATTGGGTACACCTGGTATCCAGAAAACTACCAATTAATGGATAACACAGGTGCACGATAGGGTACACCTGGAATCCAGAAACTGCTATGTTGTGGGTAAACCCAGGTGCACAAGAAGATACACCTGGAATCCAATACTGCTATACAGGGAGAATCAAGGACCTACTGTGTGTGTAAGTAATATTGAGTGTAGATGAGTAGACACGAATTCAAATTCTGCTAGAAGGAGAATGTTACTAACTGAAGAACTGTTTTGAATAAAGGATTCAGTGCAGGCTCCAAACAAAAAAACTAGATAATTATGAAAAGAACTGTTAGTTCTCAAAATGGCGGAGTCAAGATGGTGGCCGTTGTGAAAATGAAACTCACTGAGACTGGTTAATAACCGAGAATGGTGTTCAGCATCCACAAAATGGCAGACGCAATTCTTAATAACTATTTGGCCACCACTATGTGTCTCTGAGCCTCCCTATAGGGTCCAGAGAACTCCTCCAACGCGAAAATCACTCAAGAGCTTCAGTGGAGCAGTCGCAGGCTCCAAAAAGCAAACGGAGCTCGTCTGCATCTGCCGCCCTGTTTAGCCACCTAATTGAACTGGCAGCCAGCTGATTCAACAAAGAAAAACCCGTTCGGAGCAGCGTGTGCTCAGCTGGTAACAGGGGCTGCAATTGGGAAGCACCGATCCTTCAGCCTCCCAGAATAGCAAGGACAGCCCTGTAAATCATGAAAGAAGGCAAAAAAACAGTGTTTTAAACTGCTGGTAAGCCTTCCTGCTGATTAGCACTTCCACCCCTCCCCCTCTTGAATCGTAGCTCCTGGAGCTGCGTTCCAGCTCCCAATCAGGGAAGGAAAACTAAAGCAAAATAGAAAAGGACAATTATAGTTGTTCCTGGAGAAATTATTAAATGAAACTGAACTTAATAGGAATCCAACTGAGAAGGTTAGGGAGGATAGAAGAAAACGAAAACGAAAGACAACGAAACGCAGAAAGAGAAGCTGATCCCAGCTGCACTTTAAGGCTAAGAGGGGGAGGAAGGGATTTGGAATAAACAGCAATCCGACCCCAGTGCTGAACCCAGCACTGAGCAGAAACTGTTTAAAGTCAAGGAAAGATGGAAAATCCACCAATGGAGACTATACCTGCCTAAGAGCCAAACTTGCACGTCTGTTCATGGGCAAGATCAAGTCAAGACTGGGACCTTCTAGCCCAGGAGAGGCGTGGCAACTTTGGCTGACTTGATCTGATTGGGGGGGACACAGTCTAAACCCATTGGTGGATTCTCTATCTCCAGTGCTGGAGAAGTAACCAGTACTCAACTTCAACTCTCAGCAGTATGAAATTAACTTATTAGTTAATGATAATACTAATGCATTTACATCCACAGAAAGCAGTACAAAAATGGGGTTGTCTCCCATCTATCTGGGGCCATTTCAAAGAAAGATCTCCAGGTAAAACCAAAGGAGATTTTCAGCAGATACTGATAGATAAAAGCAAACTTTTCTGTTAAATTTAAAGTATTTTCTTACAGAGTGCGATCCATACATATTCTACCAGCTAAATTCTCTAATAGTTTGTATAATTTTAACACAGAGAATAAATAGCAAGTGACATTGCCAGATATTTATTCACCTGATATGCTAATTTCCTGACTGTCTCCTTTACATCCATAGTACGACCAATAATTTTGGACAGAGTTTTAACTGATGGACTAATGCAAGACAACACAGCACGCCTTACTTCTGAGTTGGAGTCAGTCTCAATTAAACTGTTGTAAACTGAGAAGAAAAAAAATATTGTGATAGGTTTGTTAGTGATAAGAATATCAACATAAATAAAACAGAATGCAGAAAAGCTGAAATTCTCCAAAACATTCAAGCTTACAAGCTTAGAGACCCAACTACCGGTAAATCTCAGTAGGAGCTATCTAAGCATCTCAGGAGGACAGTCTTGTGCTCCACACTTCATAGGATTGCTATTAATAAACTCTTTGTAGCCAAAATCTTGTGTAAAGCTGGATGGTTCCCACAAGAAATGCCAACTACTGTTGGAGCCTGATTTGCTATTAGTTAAGCTCCTTCTTTACAAACAAAAATCCTTTTTCTGGGAAAATAATAACAAAAGGTAACAGAAGCTTAACACACACTGTACAACAGTTTTTTAAAAAAAACTTGACCTTTTTCACAACATTGATAGGATTTTATAACATTTTTGTTCTATTAGGCATCTCTTTCAACATAAAGAGAACAAAACTATTCTAATAATTCATATAGATAATGATGGGCAGCACACAAATTTAACAAATAAGTTCACACTGCTTGTCCACCAAGTCCTCTCCTAAGTTAACTATGATTAATAATCTCAGCTGCTAAATTAGTCAATCCAAATCTTGCCAAGCTGGCCCTGTACCCATCTTCAATACTAGTTTTCACTCAAGAAAGATGTCTAGATGAAAATTAAATTATGCCTTTTTTACATCAATTTCTAGACTTCCTTCTGTTTACATTTCTTCAGTCAGTTCTATATGTTAATATTGAAACCTGACAGCCAAAAATCAAAAACAATGTGAGTTTGATGAGTTTCTGCCATATTAAATACTAGATAAAGTTAAAATATTGCAGCTTCTTTTAAAGATCAGCAGAAATAAGAAGTTTAATAAACCACATGAATTGGCAAGGAATATACCATTAACAACTGGACACTGGTCATCCTTGGGGTCCTGAAGCCTGGACAAAGCCAACACAGCTTGGATTCTCACATTTGGTACTTTGTCTCTTGCTCTGAGCTGCATAGCAGTGTTAATCTGATCAAACAGTTTGTCTTCGATCTGGGCATTCTCTGGCAGACTTCCCAAAAGTTTATTAGTAAGTTGGCACACACGAAATCTAACTGCATTGCTGTTAGCTGGGTGGGACTTAAAGACAAAGAGAGATTCTTAAGCATTCATTGTTACTATGGTTATACACAATTATAGATTTTAAAATTTGTATCTCAGCTACTATTGTGTGGTCAGAGCTTTTATATAGCTCTGGCTACATAATAGTAGCTGAAGTACAAATTTTACTATTTTATTTACAATGACAAAAAAAATCCAACACTTATGCTCAGATCCTTATATACTACATTAATTTATTTCCCCTTTCTGAAGCACAGAACATCTGCCCCAGCCCAGAAATGCTCTGCACAATAACTTTTGCTTAAAGGCAGCAATTTTCATTTGTAGAATTAATCTGTGGAAGCCACAGATTTAAGCATAACACAGAAATATTGAATAGAAATGGCTCTCCTATACAAATGAATTTCAGAAAGTCTAACTTAAGAACAGCTAATCAACTGCTTTGTATTGCTTTCCTTAACTAAGGCAGAAAAAGATAAAGCTTTCCCTCCCAATGTGATATTAATGCACATAGATTAATATGTATTGGGCCATTAATAGCTTATTTGCAAAGTTTTGGATGGTGTGGGATACACATTTTAATGAAAGTTTTTCTATGTAGTACTAATTATTTCTTATTACTCTACAGCTATGGTACCTCAAGGAGAAAGGCAAATAGGTAATTTAGAAAGGAATTCTCCATTTCCTCTTCTTCAGCACCCTCTTTCTCCGAATTATACAATGAAGCCAGAAACTTGGCCACAAAATTTATTATTTGTTCCACTGCAGATTCTCGTTTGTAGATTACCATGGCATACTTCAGATAATGAACAAACTTTTCATGAAAACAGTCCTTGTCCTGTAACTAGAAGCAAGAATTAACCCATAAGTTCTTGGAGAAAAGGCTAGATACATCAAACAAAAGGTCAAACTCCAAAGAATTCGGTCAAGACATTTGCAGACCTTCTTGCTGATACATCCCACTCAAAATATTCTTCTCACCAGTATTTCTCCTTAAACTGGCTCTTAAACCAGACATTCCTACATGTGAGCATAACTCTGCTTATCCCAGGAAGCATAGATCAGCATGAGGAATGCTGGGAAGTTAGTTCCATAATTACAGGAGGAGCACAAAATACCCCTACAACTTTAGAAAGAGACCATCTACTAATAACACTTTGTTTTTCCACATGCAGAAGATGAGATAGCTAGTGTCACTGATGCAATGAACATAAATTTGGGCAAACTCCATGGAGGGCAGGGGGGCCTAGTGTGCTATGGTCCATGGAGTCGCAAAGAGTTGTACACAATTTCGCAATTGAATATTTTTTCTTGTTCTTTCTCATTGATGGGTATCTCTCTCTAGCTACTGCAACGTCAAATATCCATACTTGTTTCTTTGGAATTATAAATATGTCTGGCTTATTAGGGGCTAAATGGAAATCCCATAGGATCTTAACCTTCTTGTTCTCAATTACTACCATCCTCCTATTATTTTTTCCCATTTTTGCCTACTTGTTTTTCCATGCTTTCTTAAAGGTTTCATATTTTTCATATTGGAAATCTTATAAGTAAAAGAATGATTGTATAGTGACTTTTGCAAACCTACATAAGAAGTCCCACAAGAAGGAATGATAAACAATACTTACCTCATTATAGGTATGTTTTAAAGATATCACCAATTTGACCTGATTTTGGTGAGGTTTTTGAGCTTCCTCAAAGGCCTTCCTAATATCAAACAACTTTTCCCCTTTCATAGCTGCAATCAGAAGGAAAAATGTAGAAAACAAATAACACCTGTTATATCAATTCCATCAACTAATTCCTTGCTTCTGCAGTGCCCAGCTCTGGAGGTGTTTCATCTTTTGCAAGTTTTCTCTGTTCAGTGTATTCCTTAATGTGAATATTTGAAAGACACAATGACCCAAGGTGACACAAATATAGAAGACGTCTATGGAGATTCTCAGTCATCTAGGTCATGGTTGTCCCAAAGGTGATTTTTCAGGAGGCAACTGGACTTTCTTGTTCTTCTCTGAAGACGTTTCGCTTCTCATCCAAGAAGCTTTTTGGATGAGAAGTGAAACGTCTTCAAAGAAAAACAAGAAAGTCCAGTTGCCTCCTGAAAAAGCAGCTTTGGGACAACCATGACCTGGATGACTGAGAATCTCCATAGGCATTTAGCTAGGCACTTTGGGATGAACACCCTTCAAATGCTGAGGGAGTATGAATGGACTTCCAGAAAACACTGCAGACTACAGGAATGATTTGCACTTCAGTTTAAGATTCATCCCCAATAGCTTGTGCCTGTCTTCAACTGTGAAGGGATATAGGGCAGAAAACATCCTGCAGCTAAGAAGGCTCCACACACATTTGCACTACTCAAGTGACCCTGAGGACACAGATAAACCTCCAAATGGCCTCAACAACTCTCTAAAAAGAATGCAAATGACCAGCTGTCTGCAAGGAATATAAATCCTTCCATTCCCCACCATCCAGTCAGAGCTGAAGAAGCTTCTTGGATGAGAAGTGAAACATCTTCAAAGAAAGATGCCTCCTGAAACAGCACCTTTGGAAATATGGAAGACATTACTTCCAATTCTTTTCTTCCTGAAGACAGCTCAGCCCATTATGGCCAATTTCTCTAATTAACAAGGGTTCATCTTGACAGATAACTTAGCTATAGTGAAATTAACCCATAATGGAGACTGCAGCCTTCAGAAAACCATCGCAAAAGATCCACATCTAACCTTACGTTAAACTCCTTAAAATCAAAACAAAGCCAACTGTAGTCGCCCAACCAGAAAATACCCTTAGTAAGATTTAATTCTATTAGAGGCTATAAACCACTTTAAATTTAAATCCAAGGTAGTGTAGGACATCGAAAGGTAGCCACTGTCTTTCCTTTGTTCAGCCCACGCAGCAGCGCTGCGAGTCTCCGAATGGACAGCTGGGGGGGGGAGAGGTTGCTGAGACGCTGATGGCCTTTCTCCAAAATCCTGCGGGGCCCCGCCCTCCGGTCTCTGCTGCGCCCCCACGAACGGCTGGAGAGGATCCCCTGCTGCCCCCAGGCTCAGGGAGCGCAGCGCAGGCGGGATCCCGGCGGAGGCGCAGCGCCCCGAAGTTACCCACCTTACCTGCCCCCAACAGCTATCTGCGCAGCTGCGTCTCGTCCTCGCGCTTTCGGGCTGTCTTCAAATTTTGAGCGCTCCCGACCGGAGCGGAGTCTCGCGAGAGACTGGAACTTTTGGGCGGGGTACCTGCTGCCACTGCTGGCGGTGCCTTTGTTTTTGCAACTGCGCCCCCGTGTGCGTGTTTGCCGGCCCGCCTGCGGTTGTTATGGAAGGATGGGCTGCAGGGGTACATGACTAAAAATATGTTATTTTTGCATTATTAAAATCATTCTTCCTTTATTATTACGGCAAAGGGCCAGCGACTCTGGGCGGGAATCTGCTGGCTGTGAACTGAACCATTAAGCCAAACCTATGTTGACTTGCCGTGAATTGTAACTAGTTAAAATGTCCTAATTCGCTCATTTTCAAAGTAAGTTTGTAAGGCTTTGTCAAGAAAGGTTTCGGCGGCGATTATGCATTATTTTATGGCAGAAAATACTTTAAAGCAGATATTTCAGCATGAGGGAATCCATTGTCGGATGGACTTGAATTGAGTTTTGTTCACCTTAAATTTGAAAAAGTACGAGACAATCGATGTCCAGCGGCTTAGCTATTGAAGATGCTGCAAATAAATAAATAAATAATGAACATCGTTAACAAAACAGATCGTATCATGTCCTGCTTAACTAATAAAGTAAAAAGCAGCTTTATTCACACCACTTATGCAACATTTCCAACTTACATAATAAATTTGTTGTTCCATTAACAGTTTGCTTCCTGTGCATCTCTCAACTGCTGTATTTCTGAAATTTCTGCAACAGATTTTTCTCAGTTCTGATCTTGCAAGCAAATATTTCAATTTGTGTGCAAATAAGCTACAGACACACCATTGTTCCCTAAAATAATTTGGAATGAAAACGAGGCTATTTTAAAAGATGGGGGTTTTTTAACGTTTAACTTTTTTAAAAATTACAATTTTAAATTTTTAAATTTTTCTTTAAAACTTTTTTTTAATACAAGTTTTATTAAGTTTTTCAGTTTTTACAAGAAAGTGTTTAGGAAACTGGTGATAGGATAGTCAATTATCCAAAAACCAACACATTCATGTATAACAGCGGTTCTCAACCTTTTTCAGGCCGTGACCCCGACCTGCGCCGCGCATGCGAGGCGCTACCCTGTGCATGCGTGGTGCTGCCCCCTGCGCTGTGCATGCACGGTGCTGCCCCCCTGCGCCGGCCGAGGCGTAGGCCGCTGCCCATTTGAGGCGTCGGCAGGCAGGCCCAGGTGCTCCTGGGCGGCCGCGGCGGCGACGGTGCAGGGCGACCACGGGCTGGGCCACCAGCTGGCCCAGCCCAAAGGAGGTAAGACACCCGCCGGGCCCCACGCACGCCAAAAACCTTCCCTGCGCCCGCCGCTGCCCCACTAGCCTTGCCTTCGCTGCCGCCCGTTCGGGGCGGCGACAGGCAGGCCCAGGTGCTCAGGTGCTCCTGCGCGGCTGTGGCGGTGACGGTGCAGGGTGACCACGGGCTGGGCCACCAGCTGGCCCAGCCCAAGGGAGGTAAGACACCCGCCGAGCCCCACGCGCACCAAAAACCTTCCCTGCCGCTGCCTCACTAGCCTTGCCTTCGCTGCCGTCCGTTTGGGGTGGCGGCAGGCAGGCCCAGGCGCTCCTGGGCGGCCGCGGCAGTGATGGCGCAGGGCTACCACAGGCTAGGCCACCAGCTGGCCAAGCCCAAGGGAGGTAAGCCACCCGCTGGGCCCCACGCGCACCAAAAACCCTCCCTGCACCCGCTGGCCTCCCACCTCCCACCCCTGGCCCTCTTTTACTTACAGTTTTAGTAGTTGCTCAGCAGGGAGGGGTGGAAACTTCCAGAGAGCTCGCCTTCGCTGCAGACAACTCGCAGCACCGTTTGCAGACTGGGACTTTTGGGGGGCTTAGCAGGGCGGAGACAGCCTGGACAATTCCTATTGGCTTTTGAAAGCCAATAGAATTAGACTCTATTCAAGAGAGTCTATTCTATTGGCTTTCAAAAGCCAATAGAATAAGAGGGAGTAGCACAGCTAAGGAAAAGGGGGAAAAATGGCGTAGCACAGCTAAGGAATAGGGGAAAAAATGGTGGACTGCGTTGTTTGGGGACCCCCGTGAAATGGTCGTTCGACCCCAAATGGGTTCGCGACCCACAGGTTGAGAACCGCTGATGTATAATTCAAAGTAACTCATTAAAAATTCCCTCTCTAGTTCCCACCAATCATGTAACATATTCAGATTAATACATTTCTAGTACAAATCCATCAATCAAAATTTATAAAAAGCCAGTGTAAAAATCCCAATCCTGTATTTAAGCTTTACAAAATTCCAGTTACCATATTTCAATTAGCCATTTAAACTTATTATTTAAACTTCGGGTATCCGTAATTTCCCGCTAGTCATAACCTAATAATAATATCTAAAAAGAAACAGAAAAAGAAAAAGCATATTATTCCCACAATTACATTCTTACATTTCCTAAACATATTCTATTCTTGTTCTAATATCTCCTCATTTACAAATACCATATCTTCTATTAACACAATTCATTTTTTTATTCTCCATCCAATATAAAATAATTATCATACATAAAGTAGACACATTACTTCAAAAAATACAGTCTATATCTCAGATATATAGTCTACTAACCAAAAATTTTCCTCCCACTTATAATTCTAAATCTTAAACCTTGAGTCAATCCGTGTCTAAAAAGCCTTTTTAACCCATTACATACAATTTTAGATCATACTCTTAAGTCTTATTCTAGCTTTCTTTTTGTGCCAAGCAGGTTTCCATAACAGAGTCTCTATATCAACAAATAAATCTCTCTTTATTCCTCGTATCATTTGAGTTGAAAAAAAAACATCCCATCCTCTGTTTTAGGAACCTGACTCCTTTGTAATTGATCCCTTGTTGCTTTAAAAATTCAACTCTCGACATTTGATTCTGCTGAGTAAGACACACAATTATGTCCAATTTTGTGGTTAGTAGTTGGTTATCAAAATTGTCATAATTCTCAATAAATTGTATTTGCGCATCCATTCCTGTTACTTTTGAAATTGTATATGGTTTAGTTAAAGTCACTTTTTGATCAGGAATTTCGATAGATTGTATATAGAATGGCGTAGAATCTTCTTTGGTATTGATTGATTCCTCTTCTGTTGTTTTTTGGTCTGTAGGATAGTCAAATGAAGTCTGGAGATCGGTTTGTAAATTCAAAGCAGAGTTTCTGTTTTTTATTTCTGTAGTAATCTCTTTTATTTTAATGCATACTTGCTCAGTGGCTTCATAGATTTTTTCCAATATAAGTTTACAGTTGAGTTGTAAATAGGGTTTCTCCATTTCAATAGTAACTAGAGACAATCCTGTTATCTTTTAGTGGAGGCTATATTTAATAACAGTTAGCCAGTGTCCACCCCCACAGATTTAACAGCTGTTGAACTTCTTTGTCTTTTCCCTTTTATGATGATCTGAAGGTCAAAACCAACCTCAGCATCAAACAAGAAAAAAAACAGTTGCAATTTTAAATTTCTCCACAAGGTGTCCTCAGTAGATATAAAATTTCTTCCCAGACACCAAAAATAACGATAAGAAAATCAGGGAAAAATAGTATTCTTCACATATAAACTAAACCCAGTAATGAAGTTCAATAATAAGATTTTTTTCAAGACCCCAAAGTAAATAGAAATAAAAAAATAGTCAATAAAAATAATTTTCTTTCTTTTTTCAAAGCTTCTCTTCCCACACTGACAAATGCCGTTTTCTCAAAGAAGGGAAATAATTCCAAAAATGCTTTTTACAGGGGGAAAAAGGGCTAAGAGAGGAAAGAAAAGGTCTCACCAGGATCAACCACGGTGGATCTTTACGCTTAGGTGTTCTTCTGACTTTCAGTTACTGCAGCAAAGTGATCAGCCATTTTACTGACCGATCTTTTCTCCATCGGCCCTAAGACGCAATCTCAGACCACGGAAGGAGCTGCCATCCTTCCACAGTCGATGAGGACCTCTTCAATGGTAGTCGCCCTTCCAGGGCGACTTTTCGACCCGATTAAGAGTCTACCGGCAGAGAGAAAGCAGCCAGCGAAGAGAGGAGTCTCTCTAAATAACTGCACACGCCGCGATCTGGAACCGGAAGTCTTTCTTTAAAACTTTTTAAATTTAATTTTAAATTCAAAGTTTTTGAATTTTTCTTTTTTTAAAAAAAATACATTTTTTAATTTTTAGGAAAAACAACAAATCTGTGGAAAAAGAGACTGACGTTGTGACTTGCAAAATATATGTTTGAACTTATGCCCATAGCAGACCCCTAATTACATATGTACCAAATGTAAATTAATTATTAGAAGAAAAAGTAAAGGATCAACTGTAGCCACTCTAAAACTCAACCTACAAAGCAAAAAATTCTAACCTAAGCAAGAAGACTACTCCCAAATTGAACATAATAGGGAACAGCTTCCTTTAAAAATGACCCCATATATATGATCCCAAAGAGGAAGACTGATGGAAACATTACACTTGTAGAAGAAAATAACAACCAAGACCAATGCTCCTGCTATCTAATCCAGTCCACTTCAATGAAGCCCCTCTGGAGCTGAACAATCATTTTCATAGCCTCCCCTCAGAAGAAAGTATGCAGACATCTATAAAAGAGGCATCGTCAAGTGTTTATAGAAAAGAGGCATCTTCTAACATTTCTGTGACAGGAAGAAAAATATCCCAGACTTCCCTAGGGGAAACAAAGGTGAATATTGGTAATAGGAGACTCAGTTCTCAGGGGAACAGAAGTTGTCTCCCTGGAGCAAAAGTCAAAGATGTGACTGAAATAATAAACCCTACAGATTACTATTCCTTTCTTCTCCTACATGTGGGGATGAATACTACAACAATGAACTTGAAAACAATAACGAGATTATGAGCAGCTAGGGACGAAAATTAAGGAATTAGGAGCATGTGATGTTTTTGTCTATACTTCCACTAAAAGGTCAACATCCAATGAGGGAGCAAAGGATTTTAGAAACAAATCACTGGCTTAAGAATTGGTGTCGTTAACAGAACTTTGGATTCCTAAACCATGGTCTGCATTATCTACATGAAGGGCTCCTGGAAAGGGATGGGCTGCACCTCACAAGTGCTGGGAAGACTGTACAGGTAGTACGACCACAATTGAGCGCAAAATTTATGTTACTGAGAAATTTGTTAAGTGAGTTTTGCCCCATTTTACGACTTTTCTTGCAGTTGTTAAATTAGTAACAAGAGTGTTAAGTAAATCTGGTTTTTCTATTGACTTTGCTTGTCAGAGAGTTGTAAAAGATGATTACATGACCCCAGGACACTGCAACTGTCATAAATGTAAATCAGTTGTCAAAAATTTGAATGTAAATCAAATTACTACTTGGTAAGCTAGAAAAATGTGGGATAGACAGCATCACCACCAAATGGATTTGTAACTGGCTACAAACTGTATTCAACATGTAGCTCTCAATGGACCTACATCTATATACAAAAAATAAATAGTGGGATACCCCAAATGTTCCTTTTTAGGCCCAGTACTCTTCAAAATCTTTATAAACAATCCTATGAAGGAATAGAAGGGGAACTCATCAAATTTGCAGATGATACCAAACTGGCAGGAATAGCCAACACCCCAGAAGATAGGCTCAAGATCCAGAAGGATCTCAACAGACTTGAACCCTGGCCCTATCTAACAAAATGAAATTCAATATAAATAAAAGTAACATTTTACACTTAAACAATAAAAAACAAGTGTACAGGTACAGACTAGGAGGAACTTGGCTCAATACCAGTAAGTGAGAGGGATCTTGGAGTGGGCAATTACTTAAATATGAACCACCAGTGTGCGGCAACAACCCCAAAAGCTAATGCAATCCTATGAAGTATTAGTGCCGCTTTACAAACCCTCACTATGGCCACACTTGGAATACTGCATCCAGTTTTGGTCACCACAATATAAAAAAGATGTTGAGACTCTGGAAAGAGTATAGAGAAGAGCAACAAAGATGATTAGAGGGTTGGAGGCCAAAACATGAAGATTGATTGCAGGAATTGGGTATGTCTAGTCTAGTGAAAAGAAGGATGAGGGAAGACATGATAGCAGTGTTCCAATATTTGAGGGGCTGCCACAAAGATGGGGAGCAGTTTATTTTCAAAAGCATCAGAAGGCAAGAAAAAACCAATGGATGGAAAATAATCAAGGAGAGAAGCAGCCTAGAATTAAGGAGAAATTTCCTAACAGTGAGAATAATCAACAAGTGGAATGGCTTGCCTTCAGAAGTTGTGGGTGCCCCTTCACTGGAGGCTTTTCAAAAAGAGACTGGACAGCCATTTGTCAGAAATGGTATAGGCTCTTCTGCTTGAGCAGGGGTTTGGACTAGATGACTTCCAAAAACCTTCCAACTCTGTTATTTTATGTTATTCTATGGGATTCAAAACCTATCCGTTTTATTTTAATACAGAAACCTGGTGGGATGAAACCCATGGATGGAATGGACCCATGGATGGAATGGATGGATAGATGGTTACAAATTGTTCAAAAGAAACAGGTCTGCAAAAAGAGGAGGGAGAGTTGCACTATATGTAAGAGAACACTACATATCTGCAGAAATGCACATGATCCAAGAGAAAATCTCTTCAGAATGTATATGGGTCAGTATAAAAGAGAAGAAAAGTGACATTACCATAGGTGTATATTACAGGCCACCCAACCAACCAGAAGAAATAGATGAACTCTTTGCCAACCAGTTAACAAATGTATGCAGGAAGCATACCACAGTAGTAACGGGAGACTTCAACTATCCAGATATTAACTGGAAAACAAACTCTGCAGTGAGCGAGAGATCAAACAGATTCCTAACCAACCTAGCCAACAACTTTGTCACCCAAAAGGTGGAGGAGGGAACTAGATGCAAAGTTATACTGGACTTAATCCTTACAAACAGAGAAGAAGTGATAGAGGAAATAGAAATTGCCGGAACCTTGGATGAAAGTGACCATGTCATACTGGAATTTAATATAAGGCAAACACTAGCAATAGAAAACAATCCAACCAACATCCTAAACTTCAAAAGAGCCGATTTTAACACACTCAGAGAGAACCTAGGAAAGATCCTATAGATGAAAATCCTAAAGGGGAAAACAACCTAAGAAGCATGGGAAACCCTGAAAAAAGTGATCACAAAAGCCCAGACCAGCACAATACCATTGAGAAAGAAAAACAAGAAATTCAGGAAGAAACCAGCATGGCTGCACAAAGTTCTCTCTAACAAACTAAAAGACAAAAAAGACAAATACAAAAAATGGAAAGAGGGGCACATAACCAAGGCCAATTATCAGCAGACAACCAGAACATGCAAAGAAGAAGTCAGGAAAGCAAAGGCCCAGAATGAACAAAGACTTGCAACAGAAATCAAGGACAAAAAAAAAAGTTTCTTCTAACATTTTAACAAGAAAAAAGTCAAGAAAACTGTAGGCCCACTAAAGAGAGAAGATGGCAAGGAAAAAACAGGCAACATGGAGAAAGCAGAGCTGGTTAACTCATACTTTGCATCGGTCTTCACACAAAAAGAACACACCAAAAAAACACTGCAAAAGACAAACTAGAAACAAAAATCAAAATAAGCAAAAAAAAAAGTGGTAAGAGAACACTTATCCAACCTTGATTAATATAAATCATTGGGGCCTGACAGTTTACATCCCAGAGTTCTGAAGGACCTGGCAGATGTTATCTCAGAACCATTGCACCACATCTTTCACAAATCCTGGAGCACCAGGGAAGTACCCGAGGACTGAAAAAGGGCTGATGTGGTCCCCATCTTCAAGAAAGGAAGGGGGAAACGGACCCAGGAAACTACAAACCAATCAGTTTAACATCAATACCTGTGAAGATCCTAGAAAAGATAATCAAAAAACAGATCTGCAAACAACTAGAAGCAAACGAAGTCATAACTAGCAGCCAGCACGGGTTTGTTAAAAATAGATCATGCCAAACCCAAGCCTACACCCTTGGTTGGTCCCACAATAAAAGCATATAGCAAGATTCCCTACCAAGATTTCTTAGAAACAGGTCGAATAATGGGTAGAAAAGTATGAAGCAACTTTTCAGAAAGGATTCTGGCAAGTCCTCAATGGGAGACCCATTGCCCCTTATCAGCTGCTCAGAATCATATGTCAGCTATTGCATTCTAAGGGTCACTGCAGGTTTCAGGCTATTGTAGATGCAATCAGATGGGTCTGGTATGCACCTGGAGCATATAGCCAAGTGCTGCCAGACCTGCCATGCCAACAATGTTTCATCCAGGAAAGCAATCCACGAGGGAGGAAGGCTATGGGCACAACGCCCCTTTGAAAAGTTCCAACTAGACTTTATTCAGTTACCCAGAGCAAATGTTTCCAATATGCCTTGGTTTGCAGAGACCAGCTCACCCACTGGGTGGAGGCTTTTCCCTATCGCAATGCCACTGCTCTTGAAACAGCATGGCACTCATTAAAAGACATAGTGCCAATTTTTGGAGTGTTAAGTGCCTTGGACAAGGACAGAGGGACACATTTTGTGTCACAAGTCATCACAAATGTCCTTCAGGCACTTGAGATCACTTGACTATGAGCCATCAGTGTGCAGCAGCAACTAAAAAAGCTAATACAATCCTGGGTTGTATAAACAGGCATAGAATCAAAATCACGCAAAATACTAGTACCGCTTTACAAAGCTCTAGTACAGTGGTTCTCAACCTTTTTTAGGTTGAGACCCCACTTGCGCCGCCCATGCGCGCTGCGACCCCGACCTGGGTGCGCGCGCGCGTGCACGCGCACACGCCCCCGAAAAAAAATGGCGGACCGCAACATGCTGATCTGCGCATGCATGTGCGATGGCCGATCTGCGCGTGCGCGTGCGACGGCCGATCTGCGCATGCGTGTGTGACAGGCCCGAACCACACATGCGCGCGAAGCGCCGAACTGCACATGCGCAGAACCGGCGGGCCCGCCGGCTCCAGACCAGGCCAGCCTCGCCTCCGGCAGGCACATGGAGGAGCGGTCCGGAGCAGGCGGGCGCAAAGCTGCCTCCTTCCCGCTCCGCTCCGCTCTGCCACGTCCCAGGCCCGGCCTCCAACTCGCCCTCCGGCAGCCGGCCAAGCGGTCGGGGAAGCTGGACCTCGAGGCGGGCCTGCACTTCACCGAGGCCAGCTCGGCTGTGGCGAGAGGCGCCCGGCGGCCGCCTCCGGCCCCCAAGTCCGCGATACGGACTGGCGTCCAGGTCGCAGCGCTCCGCCTGCCAGGCTTGTCCGGGACACCCGCACCTTCCGCAGGGCCGACAGCGGCCACAGGTAGGTAGGCGGGCGGCAGGACTGGGGAGCCCGCCCGGGCCAGCTCGCTTTCAGCGCCCGTCCCGCTTGGGTCAGGCCGGCCAGCCGGGCGGCGGGCGTCTGGCCAGGCTCCCCGGCTCCCTCCCCGGCTCAGCCTCCCCCCACGCCCGGCTCCCTCCCCGGCTCGGCCTCCCTTCACGCCCGGCTCCTTCCCCGGCTCGGCCTCCCCCCACGCCCGGCTCCTTCCCCGGCTCGGCCTCCCCCCACGCCCGGCTCCTTCCCCGGCTCGGCCTCCCCCCACGCCCGGCTCCTTCCCCGGCTCGGCCTCCCCCCACGCCCGGCTCCTTCCCCGGCTCGGCCTCCCCCCACGCCCGGCTCCTTCCCCGGCTCGGCCTCCCCCCACGCCCGGCTCCTTCCCCGGCTCGGCCTCCCCCCACGCCCGGCTCCTTCCCCGGCTCGGCCTCCCCCCCACGCCCAGCTCCTTCCCCGGCTCGGCCTCCCCCCACGCCCGGCTCCTTCCCCGGCTCGGCCTCCCCCCCACGCCC
The DNA here is from genome assembly GCA_034064705.1 of Bothrops alternatus. Classification (NCBI taxonomy): domain Eukaryota; kingdom Metazoa; phylum Chordata; class Lepidosauria; order Squamata; family Viperidae; genus Bothrops; species Bothrops alternatus. The sequence goes on from JARGCV010000085.1 coordinate 12,297,775, forward strand.
GGCTCCTTCCCCGGCTCGGCCTCCCCCCCATGCCAGGCTCCTTCCCTGGCTCGGCCTCCCCCCACGCCCGGCTCCTTCCCCGGCTCGGCCTCCCCCCAAGCCCGGCAGGGACTCACCAGTTCATCTTGCCGATCCGCTGGCTGGGCGCCTTACCGCCTGCTTCAGCCGCCGCTGCCAACCGAGGGAGGGAGCTGGCCCGGGCGGGCTCCCCAGTCCTGCCGATCCGCCTACCTACCTGCGGCCGCTGCCGGCCCTGCGGAAGGCGCGGGAATCCCAGACGAGCCTGGCAGACGGAGCGCTGGGACCTGGACGCCAGTCCATAGCGTGGACTTGGGGGCCGGAGGCGGCCGCTGGGCGCCTCTCGCTACAGCCGAGCCGGTCTCGGTGAAGTGCAGGCCTGCCTCGAGGTCCGGCTGCCCCGACCGCTTGGCCGGCTGCCGGAGGGTGAGTTGGAGGCCGGGCCTGGGACGTGGCGGAGCGGAGCAGGAAGGAGGCAGCTTTGCGCCCACCTGCTCCAGACCGCTCCTCCGTGTGCCTGCCGGAGTTTTGCGCTGTGCATGCGTGTGCGGATTGGGTCGTCGTGCGCGCCGCACATGCGCGGTTCGGCCCGTCGCGTGCACGCGACAGGCCGAACTGCGCATGCACCGGCCAAAAAAAAATAAAAAAAATTTAAAAAAATTAAAAAAATTAAAAACAAAATATTAAAAGTAGGCAATACAAATAAAAAACCCGTATATAAAAAGATGGACAGAGAGCCAACAAATCTACACTATAGTATGACTGACATATTCTAATACATCATTAAAAGCTTATAATACTGTGTGATGTTTCATGTCTAATTTTTAATCAAAGAATGTCTCTTTAAACACAAATGAAATAATCCAGAAAAGAGAAGTTAAAGCTGATCTACATAAAAACAATTTATAACGGCAGCAATTCCACCTAACAAGGAAGAAAATCACTTAGTGGTTTGAACTATTAAGTAAAAATACTATCCAATTGGAATTGGGCAGGGTTTTGACACACATTGATTTCAACAATGGCCTACTGAATAAGCTGTAAACTACTTGGTTCATGGGAGCCAGACTGAACCACACTGACACCCAAAACAAATAAACTGAACTTTGGGATATGAGAGGTTCTGGCTTTTCATTGTAGGGGTCACCACCAGTTACTCCAGAGAATTTAAATAAGCATGTTCATGTCTAATAGTTTCTTGGCATTTTAAATATGTAGCATAGATTTGCAACAATCTTTTCATAAATGTGACGACAATACTGTACACTATTAAAATGTGCCAGGGTGGGCAGGCTTGGCTTCAGTGAGGTGTGCTATGAAGAAATGTCCCTCGATTATGTGATTTTCACTTTCCAGCACTTCTTGTTCCCACTCCAGAATCTCCAATAGCTTCGTTTATGTATTATATTGATGCGGGCCAGGACTGCATTGGCTTTTCTTGTGTGTGGACACAGCATATTTATTTATATATCTACTTATTTTATTTTCACCAATCTTCCCAACAAGCGGTCCTGTGATCAGCTAAGTGGGATGTAAATTGCATCAAGTCTCATACACAATAAATTGACTATAAAATACACAGAGGAATACATGCATGAATGAAGCAGCTAAAGCCTTCCATAAAAATCTATCAAAAATACTCCTCTGCTAATGTTCTATTTTCATAATAAATTTGATGTGTCTGTGCAGAGGAAGATCAAAAGATATAACTTATGAATTTTCTGGTATTAAGGGAGGAGTATGATGTTCTCTTTGCAAGAAATCCCAGGTGTATCTCTTTAAACTAATTTTGTCCACTCTCATATAGATGTTTCTCTAAGCACTATTAGTGCATTGAGAGTTGCATCCATGTTTTGTTCTGAATAGTGACTTTTCTTGTCACTTCTTTAATTATTGCAATGGGCTAAGGTGAAGACACCATCCATGCATTTATTTATGATCCCACTTCATATTTGTTATCTTTCAAGCAGGGATGAGCCACTTAAGAACCTCCAAATGATGCTCCTCATTCTGATCTGAATTGAATTTCCCATTGTCAGAAACCCCTTCATTGTTTCTTTTCAAGGCTCTGCCCTTTTAGTGGGGGGGAGGCTTTTCTCTTCTGGAAGTGGGGCTTGTGGCTGTAAGTCCTCTACTTTGTTCTTCCTTACCTTTGATGTATCTCTGTGGGTGTGAAAAGGAGAATGGAATGAGCCAGGGGCCATCTATCTTATCTCCAGTCCATTGCAAGATCTGGTGAAGTGCCTGGGAACCATCCTTTATCGGTTCCATAACAACTTCAACATTCACCTGAGGTAGCCGAAAGAAGGTCTGGAAGCGGAGGATGGAGATGCTCTCCGATGATGGGGATGAAGGAGAGCAGGAGTCGACTGACCAGATCCTAAAACAAGCCACGCAATACATGGTGGTAGCCTTTCAGCACCTAAAGACAAAATCTAGGCAACACAGGAGCAAAAAGAAGGATCAACCGGAAGAAACCGAGTGCAGGAGAAGTGAGTCAGTGCGATTGAAGCTGCAGCAGGGGCAACTGGATCTATAGAAATGATGGTGGCCACCCCAGTGGCACAGCAGGCTGCAACTCCCAGAGGGGGGAACACTTCACCAGCTCCAAGAGGGAGCACCCCACCAAAGGGAATCAAAGCTGGTTCCCCTAAGGATGAAATTTGATGGGGACCCCCAGCAACTGGGCTTCTTCCTGGCTCATACACCTACATGCTCATACACCTACACTTCCTGGCTCATACACCTACATGCAAGTGTATGGGAGAACCCTCCCCAGTGAGGAAGCCAGAGTCAGGTTTGTCACCCTACACCTTGAAAGAACTGTAGCCCGGTGGATGGTTACTCTTCAAACTGCAATGTCCAGAGCTCCAAAACTATAACCATTTCATGACTGCCTTGAGATGGAGATTCAAAGACTGTCTGGCTGATTGGAAGGCACGGGATCAAATAAAGACCATGAGGCAGGGGCATCGACCGGTGGCTGAGTAAATGGAGGCGTTCTGAGACCTGGCATGCTGCCTTAACTGGCTCGAAGACATCTTAATCAGCTGTTTCCCCAGGATGGGCTGAATGACAGTCTGTACAATGTATATGTGTCTAGGGGTGCTCTGGTAGCCCTCCGTAGGCCTCTTCAATCACGGGTGGGTCAGTCACGAAGGCCGAATGTTAGAGATGAAGCATGAGGCAAGTCAGGTTTCTCTCTCAGGTGTCTGACATCGAATGAAGCCAGCCCTCCTCTTTTATTGAGGTCAGATCAAACAACGTAATAAATCATGTCATGTACAAGGAAATTGAGTCAGGCACATGAAACAAACACACAGGATGGTATATTTCCTACATGTAATTGCAAATCAACTATTATTTCCTTAGCTATCTAACTTTGCTTCCTTCTTAATCCCGGTATCAGTGAGTTCCCAAGATGCTATCTTGGCTATTTAGCATCTGTCCAGGAATATTCTTTAATCTAACAACAAAATGTCTCAGGGCTGTATAACATTCTTTGATCTAACAGCAAGTGTTCCAAGCATAGCCTGAAAGTTCCTGTGTTAGCCGGTAATTGGGAAGCTTTCAGGCATAGCCTCAAAGTTCCTGTTTGTTTCCATGTCAGCCGGTGATTAGAGAGCTTTCAAGCATAACCTAAAATCCTCCTGCTGTTATTCCTGCCTGTGTTGTTATTTAAGTATGTTTTAATACACAAAGATACAATGGCAATATGCTTAGGTTCGTTACGATTGAGGTGCGTTACAACATTTCCACTGTTTTTATTTTTTAGCAACTGTCCTCATCCTCGGAATTGGTAGCCGAATGATCGGGAGTAGCTGATAACAAGGATTTCTTTTCAGGGATGGGAATGCAAGAGTCCCTCATGTCTTCCCCTGGGTTCCAAATGTGCAATGCTTGTTTTTGAACAGCGCTTTCTATGACACCACTAACCACTGAGAGCAAAAGAGGAATTAAGCAGGGCAATAACATCAAGCCCAAAAACCCAACTCCTATCATAAACAGAGCTTGCTTCCAGTTATTAAAAATACCACCCAAGAAACCTCCCTGATCCAATATCCCCGTCCATTGCTGAGGCGGGACATGGGCCAGGCGGACCATTCGGTCAGTGATTTCTTCTATGACCTTACCATTGTCATCGATTTGTAAGCAACAATTTGACAGATTAAATTTTCCACAGACCCCTCCTTCTGCAGCTAGCAGATAATCGAGGGCTAGGCGATTTTGAAACATGCCATTTCTTAATTGGCTATGTTGTTTTGCTACCAGATTTAAAGCCACAGCATTCTCACGAGTGATTAGTTCCAACACCGCCTGCAAGCGAATTATGCGATTCAACATGTAGATGGGTGTTCTATACCCATAGCTGCCATCCTGAGCCCAGGTGGCAGGACCATATTCTTTAATTATGTCCTCAGGGCCCCATGTCTCACCATTCCATTCTTGGTCCTTGTAAATAGGAACTTCCACATTCAGGGAACATTTCCTTCTTTGATAATTATCATACACGGGGTGACTTAACCGTTCACCTTCCCCTAGGGGTATTAGGAAGAAAGCTGGGCATATCTCCCCTATAGCACAAGAGCCAGTCCACATATCAGGTAACTGGGAATAGGCTCTTTTCCCACAAATCCAATATAATCCTGGAGGAGCTTTCCAGGCGCCCTTGTAGGACGCATTGAGCATTTCTCCAGATTCTGTGGGCCACTTGTACATGGCCGTCTCATTAGGCAATGGCCACATGAATGGAACGTTATTAACTGAGGCATGGGGCCAAAAGGAGACTGATGAATCAGAGATGTTTATTTTTATCATTGCTTCGCATAGGCTGTCACCAATCAACGGAGTGCTGTGCTCAAATCTATTGACACACCAGCAGCAGACTAATGCCTGCCGTAATTCCCACACACTACTATTTAAGTGAGGGGGTTGTCCGGTAGCATTATATTTTTTGGAAATATTCCATTCCGCTGCCTCCCATGGCCATTGGTCTCCCACATTTGTGCCTCCACACACATAGCAATTTGTTACATTCAAAGCCTGGGCTACAGTGCCAGCTAGTTCAATGAACAGGTTTCTAGCAACATCCAGAATTTCTATTGGTGTTTTCATTTCTTTCCAGAATTCAGTATAAAAGTTGTGAGTTACCGGTATCTGTTGACCAACTTCATACAAGGTCTGAAACTCCAAATAAAACAAACCCACAGGGTCAATCCCTTTTCCATAGATGCGGATTCCAAACTGAGGGCCCCACTTTTGCAGAAAGGTAGAAGGGTTGTTTATGGTAAAATTGACAACATTGCATTTATAAGATTTACAATCACTTTGAGCAGGTACCTTAGTTAGAACCGCATCATCTGTTTGCAATCCCTTCCAGTTGGCTGTAGCCCATTTTACACATGACCATATTGGACAATGCCCTTGTTGACTTGTTGCAACAGTGCAATCTGGATCTTTTAGATTCCAGGAAGGTGACTTAGGGCAAATATATTTGTCATTAAAAATATAATCTCTTTGCCAATCAATATTTCCACAATGTTCCTTCCAACCCAATGAGTAGGACAAAGAGGACAATTTACAAGGTTCAAGTTGGACCATAACCTTTGAAGTTTTTGAAAACACTCTAATTTTATAATGTACAGGTCCATCTCGCCCTCCAGCCCTAACCTGGAACCAAATTTGCTCCGGATCATGCTGGGGATCATAACACTTTTTGGTGGTTTTACAATAACTATATGTGACATTCCCTTTTTTGCATGGGACCACCTCACCGGAACATTTGTGGTTGGAAAAGTAAACCAGGGTCTCTTTCACCTGATTACCTTCACGAACCTTTACCACACATTGACTACAGTCATCTGATGGTTTCATAGTGGCTCGTGGCTTCCGAGGAGGGGGCACGATAGGCAATATTGGGGGAATTGTGGGTTTTTTGCTAGTCAAAACTTGAAGGGGAGTGGTCATCATCACGGAAGGGGAGGTGGGGACAATGCCCTTATTCCCCATCATATAAATCATATCAGGAGACTGCATATAAACTGTACAGAGACCTTCCCAATACCACGGTAAAGAAGAAACATAAGAATCATTACATTGAAATGTCAAAGAACTATTAAAAAAATTATAAGTCCCACAATTGCCTGTCCACAAAACATAAGCAGCCCAAGAACAAGTACGGAGAGGGACTTTATCTCCACATAAATCTTGTGCTTGTCGAACAAAATCCGAGGATTTATTGGAGCAAGTCCACTTCTTCTGATGCGAAGAAATAGGAGGCAAGACCCCCAAAACCAATTTGCAATTGCTATTAACCATGGTTCGTAACTGAAAGGGCTGACCATCAGATACCTTGGTGGACCAAATACAAAAGGGAAGGTCAGAAAAGCTACGTTTGGAGCGAAGGGGGAGAACATCCATTCGATGCAGAGCCTGGGCTGCCGGGCGGTCCTGGCGGAAGGAACTGCGTCTTCGGAAGGGATTGCGTTTTCGGATGGCAGAGGCAGCCAAAAGCCAGGAGGGAATTGGTGGAAAAGCAAAACTGTCATGACTAGCAATCAGACTGCTTACCTCCCTCCAATTGCCATTGACTAATCCTCCACAGGCATATCAACCTATAGTCGTGAGAGAAATTTCCAAATATAGGGTTAGATGGCAGTAGCCAGCTATTCGAGAATGGTAGGGAAGCCACCATCGAGGCTCAGTCATCGTGGTCACTTGGAGCCGGTCAGGAGAAGGTTTTGGTTCAAACCGCCACTGATAGGGTTCAAAGAAAAAAGTCAGGGGGCAAAGTTCTGCACGGATGTCAGAATAGCAATGTATTTGAGCAAATGTTCCAGGCAGTTCAAAGAGATGAATAGGGTTGATCCAAAAAGTCTCACCGGCAGCACCTCCTGCGACACATAGGAGCAAATGAACGGACCAAAACATGATGTTTTCCTGAAGCGAAAGAAGAAGCGACAAGTCAGTTCATCCAAAAAGCATTGAAAGGTCGAGCGAAACGTCCTCCTCCTCCGGAGCGGGCACGGGCGGTGGAAGATGACATGGACGAATGCAGCGGCCAGGAACCCATAGAGCAGAGTCTGGTAATTGAATGGCTGCATAGCCCCGACCCCACGTTATGAGCGGGACTGGTCCTTTCCAGGCGGGGTCAGGCAACTGCCGGTAATAGACAAGTGGGCGTTGCTCCGTTTTTGATGAAGAGAAGTGACGCTGAGCAGCAGAGAGACTAGGTTTGCCTGACTCATTTAAAAAATTTAAAGTATAGAGAGCCAGATTGAGCAAATTTTGTAATACCGGCCAATTTCGAGGGGGAGGGGGAAAATCCAACTTGGCAATCATTTTTTTCAAGGTCTGGTTAGCACGCTCAATTAAGGGCGGTCCCTGACTGTTATAGGGAATCCCTGTTTTGTGCTCTATATCCCATTTTTGACAAAATTGCGCAAACGCCCGACTTGCATAGGCAGGGCCATTGTCTGTTTTTACAGTCTGGGGTTTACCCAACACTGAGAAGGTTTTTAGGCAATGGTTGATAACATGCTTCACCGTTTCCCCTCATTGGGGGGAGGCCATGATAAAGCCTGAATATGTGTCGATGGAAACGTGAAGATATTTCCATGGGGCAAATGCAGGACATTGTGTCACATCCATTTGCCATAATTGAACGGGTTTAAGACTGCGAGGGTTTACTCCTAACGGTACAGCACGGCCCTGCAAGCTACACGTCGGACATTGTTGCACAATGGCAGCTGCCTCTCTGTAAGAGAGAGAGAACTGTCGCACCAGAGCACAGTTCCCCTGATGAAAGTAGGCATGGCTCTCCCATGGAGTGGGAGGCAACTTACAGGCAACAGAGAAGAAGAATTTACAGGCAACAGAGAAGAAGCAGAAGAAGCAACTGAATCTGCAACATTGTTCCCTTCTTGTAACATGCCAGGAAACGGCTGATGGCTCCGGATGTGAGCCACGAAGAAGGGAAGGGTGCGCTTTTGGATTAAATTTTGCAAAGAGGTAAACAGCGCAAGCAAGTTACAATTGATAGAAGGAGACAGGTAAGCATCCGAAATAGAGTTAATAACTTGATACACATAAAGACTATCTACAATCAGGTTAAAATAAGTTTTAGGGAAATTGTTAAAGGCTAAAAGGGAAGCATATAGTTCTGAGCGCTGAGCAGAAGTTTGAGGGGGGGTAATTAAAGACATCCAGGTCCCCTCCTTCTGGTATACACAGGCCCCATACGTTTTACTACCGTCTGCAAAGACAGTCACGGCATCTGAAATGGGAGCAGACCTGATCACAGATTTGAAAGAAACCGGAACCACCTTAAGCAAAGCAATCCAGGGGTCCGTTGGAGGATGGCAGGATACAATCCCTGGCCAATTGGCCAAGGCAAATTGCAAGGAGTCCGAGTTATACACCAAATCCTCCCATTGAGCTAGTGGGCAGGAAACAAATAATGAATCAAGGTCTGTCCCCGTCAAGGCTTTTGCTCTAAGAAGACTCTCCGAATTAGAGTAGCAAACATCAAATGAATTACGTGGGGTGTGCGGCAAATGTATCCATTCAACAATTTTTAAGGACTTATTATTTTGAACTTGTGCCAGTATACCAGTAGGAAGGCCCTTTGTATTAAGCAGAATGAAAGATAAAGCAATATTGGGAACAACGCGATCCACCCAAACCTTAGCTAAAGCGAAAGAGACATTTTGCAAAACTTCCCTTGCCTCGCCAGGCAAGAGAACTTGATCAGAGGGTTTCACCCCCCTAGTAAGGGCAGAAAATAAAGGTGAAAGCTGCAAAGTGGTGAGACCTAAATAAGGACGGATCCAATTAATGGCACCCAAGTATTGCTGGAGTTGCAATAATGTAAGAGGTTCTGTAAAAGCCAATTGGGGTGGCTGGGGTACAGATCGGGATGCCAAAACTTTATGCCCCAAATAGGAAAACGGTGATTTTGTCTGAATTTTTTCAGGGGAAACATGAAAGCCTCCTTGCTTCAAAATAGTTTGAAGCTGTGGCAAATAGGGGAGCAGTACCCCAGGGGGCCTGGTCCGGCAACAAGGATATCATCCATATAATGATAAATCATTAGGTTTGGATTTTGCAATCTAAATTTATTCAGAACCTGATCTACGACAAATTGACAAATGGTTGAGCTATTAAGCATTCCTTGTGGCAACACCGTCCATTGATATCGAGCAGTGGGTCTGTGAGAATTCTGCTCTGGGACTGTGAAGGCAAATAATTGCCTATCTTCCTTATGCAAGGGAATAGAGAAAAAGGCATCAGAGAGATCCACCACCAAAAGCTGAAAGTCAGCTGGAATTAAGTTAGGATTCGGAAGACTGCATTGCAAAGGTCCCATAGGCTGAATTATGGCATTAACGGAACGAAGATCGTGCAAGAAACGAAACTTTCCACTCTTTTTCCTAATGACAAAAACAGGGGTGTTATAAGGGCTAAAAGATTGTTCCAAATGTCCAAGAGCAAGCTGCTCTTGAATTAATTTTGAAAGCACAGTTTGTTTTTCCTGCGATAGGGGCCATTGATCCACCCACACAGGCGTGGGTGTCTTGAGAGTTAATTTCAGAGGTACAGCCATTAGGAAAAGGTTAATTTAGCTTGTAGTTGACTCATTAGGTCTCGGCCCCATAGATTAATGTGAAGGGGAATGACCACAGGCTGAATATAGGCAGTGTGAGCCGAATCAGGCGATGTCACAGCTATCCAAGCAAGACTTTTACGCGCCACCTGTAGTCCTCCTACACCTCTCACAGAAGGGGCCTCTTCCGTGGCCCACTGAGCAGGCCATTCTTGAGATCTTATGACTGAGACATCCGCCCCAGTATCCAAGATGCCAGAAAATTGGCGGCCGTTCAAAAGGAACGTGGCCACTGGACGTGGGTGGGCTAAAGGGTGTTCTACTGCACATAATTCAGGTGGAATAAAATCCATCAACAATATCATAGTAGCCACAACTGAGCCTTGCTGAATGGTCACAGGCTGATTAGCAGATACACAGAGTGACAGAGAAGACAAACACTGAGAATCTACCATCACAGGGGCAGCCATGATGCCTTGACATGTTATTTCATGTGTCGGAAATACCAACACGGGCAGAGTGGGGGGCAATTGGAGCTTTAATTTTGGTTCTAAAGGTAAAAAATAATTGTGAGCAGGCAAATTTAGCAACAATGTTTCCTTTGCGGTCATTTCAAAAGTTTGGGAATACTGATCAGGGGGAGGGTTTGAATCTCCAACCTTGGGGAAGGGGCTAGCCGGTCGCCCTGCTCCTAGTTACAATCTTTTGCCCAATGAAAGCCCCTTTTGCACTTTGGACAAACAGTTCGTGGTGTAGAGGAACGTCCGTCTTTCCCCGAGGCAGCTCCTCCCCCGGGAGCCCTGCATTCGGCTTTGAAATGTCCGGGCTTCCCACAATTAAAGCAGGTTTGAGATGATCGATTCTGAGAACTTCGCCCAGAATGTCCCTGCAAGGCAATAGCCAATGCAGACATTTGATAAGTGGTGGTCCCAGTATGTCTACAGGCATCAAGATAATCTGAGATGGTAGCTCTCTGATTTACAACGACCCCTTTCAATATGCTTTTGCAATCTGCATTAGAATTTTCATAAGCCAATTTTTTAATCAATTCATCCTGTGCGGCAGCATTTTCAATCTGCCTTTTGACAGCTGTAATCAGTTTATTGACAAAATCGGCATATGGTTCCTGGGGTCCTTGTAATATTTTTGCAAAAGAGGAAGTAACCTCGGTGGAGTCCTCCAAGACCGAGAAAGCATGTAATACTGCTTCGTAATTAATGCAAACAAGGCGGGAGGAAATTGCAGCTGATTAGTTACCGTGGACTGAGTGCCAGTGCCCATTATATGGGGTCGGCCAGTGTTAGCAGGGAGCAAGCCCTGTTGAACCATTCGATCAGCTTGCCTTTTCCAGGCAGCCTCAAATAGTAGATACTGCGTGTTATTAAGTATCATTTGGGCAATATTCTTCCAATCTATTGGGAGAACATGCTGGCTGAGCGCAAAAGCGCATAACAAGCCTTGGACATAAGGTCCGGAGATCCCGTATTGATGTACTGCTTCCTTCAAGCCTTTGACGACTCTATAATCCAAGGCTTCGTATATGGGTATTGGCTGGCCAGGATTAGCAGGATTGGGCGCCATAACTACTGGAAAAGCGGCAATGTCTGCCAAGTCATCCAGTTCTATGGCCCCCTCAGCCTTAGCTTTAGCAATTCCCCTTTGCAAGGAAGAAAGAGGGGCAGGTTCAAGGCAATTAGAAGAAGAGGAAGCTGGCGCAGATGCCCTGGGATACAGATCAGAATTAGTCAATTGAGTGCAATTCCCAGCCTTGGTACTCAATGGTTCATATCTTGGGGGTGGTTCCTCTGATGGGGCAGATTTAGAGTCAGATTGTAATATTTTATTTGATGTCTCAGAGCTTGTTTTTAAAGTCTGAGGATCTATCAAATCAGCTTGTTTTGTTTTTGCACAGTGTAATGCCAGCATGGACATTACAGCCTTCCATGGGGCTAGGACACTTGGCGGAGCTCTAGGCGGTGTATGGAGCCAGGTACCTATGCGTTTCCACGTGGCGAGGTCTAATTGTCCCTCGTCAGGGTAAGAGGGATAAAATTTTTCCAAAAAAGCCAATAAAAGATATAAATCTTTCTGAGTGACAGGGAAAACAGTCTGATTATTAAGTTTCTGAATATAATTTGCTCTCCTGACTAAACCTTGCAATTCTCTCAGGTGCTCAGCCCGATTTTTGCATAGCTTCTGTCCCATACTCACTTAATGACGTGCACAAGGTCTATTCCAGATGAAGTGAGGAGTAGGCTGTCAGAAGGACGCGACTTCGCATCACATCAGGGTCACCACTTGAAGCAAGCCCTCCGCAGGCCTCTTCAATCACGGGTGGGTCAGTCACGAAGGCCGAATGTTAGAGATGAAGCATGAGGCAAGTCAGGTTTCTCTCTCAGGTGTCTGACATCGAATGAAGCCAGCCCTCCTCTTTTATTGAGGTCAGATCAAACAACGTAATAAATCATGTCATGTACAAGGAAATTGAGTCAGGCACATGAAACAAACACACAGGATGGTATATTTCCCACATGTAATTGCAAATCAACTATTATTTCCTTAGTTATCTAACTTTGCTTACTTCTTAATCCCGGTATCAGTGAGTTCCCAAGATGCTATCTTGGCTATTTAGCATCTGTCCAGGAATATTCTTTAATCTAACAACAAAATGTCTCAGGGCTGTATAACATTCTTTGATCTAACAGCAAGTGTTCCAAGCATAGCCTGAAAGTTCCTGTGTTAGCCGGTAATTGGGAAGCTTTCAGGCATAGTCTCAAAGTTCCTGTTTGTTTCCATGTCAGCCGGTGATTAGAGAGCTTTCAAGCATAACCTAAAATCCTCCTGCTGTTATTCCTGCCTGTGTTGTTATTTAAGTGTGTTTTAATACACAAAGATACAATGGCAATATGCTTAGGTTCGTTACGATTGAGGTGCGTTACAACAGGTGCCTTCTGGCCGAAGAGGTGAAGATCGACCAGCATTGCAACCCGTACTGCTCCATGAAAACATGGAAACGGTTCCCACCAGAGAAGAGGAGAGAAGCAGCAAAGACCTTCCCCGTGCCCCCCCTCAACAGCCTGTTTCAAATGCAGCAAAGAGGGTCATCATGCTGTGGAATGCCAAAGCAAAACTTTGACCAAAAGAGGCATTCGGCAATGTGAAGGAAAGCCGACTAAGCCCAGCCAACGCCAGAAAGACACAGCCCTGAGGACCGCAGAGGTCATGAAGTTCCATCCAATCCCAAAACCAGAGGGTGGAACTCCGACCCCACCAGAAGAAGACCCCAGGATGCCAGGAATTGACTACGATGACAACCTGTTGGTATATGGGTCGATCGCGCTGATGACCAGGCCCACAGAACTCTTAATTCCAGGCAGAGAAGGAAAAGTAACCCTGGCCGCCTTTTAGATTCAAGATGCATCAGATGTCTGGTGAACCTAGCCCTGGTCAGGAAATTAGGGGTCTGCTTAAGGAAGTTAAGAAACCCCATCTTCTTCTGCCAACTTGACGGATCCATCGCAGGTGGTGTCCCAGCCACACTTGCTATAGAACCCCTGAGATTAAACATAGGGAGCCACTCAGAGACTTTAACCTTCATTGTGGCAACTGGAATGGAGTGACCTCTCATCCTGGGGTTGGCGTGGCTGGAAAAATGGAACTGATAGACTGCAGAGACAGACTTTTGAAATTTCCCAGAGGAAAAAACCCCTTACCAAGCAAACAAATCTTCCTGGTAAGGGAACAGATCAGGGAGATAGCAGCCACTTTAAGTGGTGAGGTCATGCAAACCATATCCAGGGAGTAACGGGATCTGGGTGAAGTTTTCAGTGAAAGGGGTTCAGATGAACTGGCACGCCATTGGCCCACAGATTGGGCTATTGAGATCATTCCCGGGGCAAAGTTACCAAAGCCAAAGCTGTATTCGATGACCCCCAGAGTTAAGTGAACTATGTGGGTTCATATAACCAGCCAGAGCCTGTGTGGCTGCCTCCATGCTGTTCAGGAGAAGAAGGACGGGTTTTTTCCATCTCTGCCTGGACTATAAGGGTCTGAATGTTGTATGCGTGGAAAATGTGTACTCCCTGCCTCTCATGAAAGGTATGCTGGCCCACTTATCGAAAGAATTTTTTTTCTAAATCGGACCTGCAGGAGGCATATTATAGAGTTGGGATTAAGGAAGGGGACAAATGGAAAACCACTTCCAACTGCCCGCTCAGATATTTTCAATTTAGAATGCTTCCTTTTGGTCTAAAAGGGCCCCAGCCGTGTTCATGCAGCTGATTAACAAGGTGCTCCATGAGCACCTGTATAAGGGAATTTTGGTGTACCTGGACAATACATTAATTTACACCGAAATGAAGGCGGAACACATGAAGTTGGTCAGAATGGTCCTAAATAAACTCTGAGCAGCTAAGCTCTACGCGAAATTGTCAAAGTGTGAATTCCACAAAGAGAAAATTGACTACCTAGGCTACAGGATTTTGCACGACGGAGTGGAGATGGACCTGTACAAAATCAATTTAATGCTTTCTCCCTCTTCCATCCCTGGACATAACATATTTCTAATTTTCAAGCCAAATAAAGAAAGCAATGTTTTTTGGTGGTGGGGATTTTCAAGGCCCTCCCTCCTGTCATCAGTTGAAATCGGTTTTGCTGTTTACTTTTCATCAAATTTATCAAGAATGGAATGGAATGGAATGGAATGGAATGGAATAGAATGGAATGGAATAGAATGGAATAGAATGGAATGGAATGGAATGGAATGGAATAGAATAGAATAGAATGGAATGGAATGGAATGGAATGGAATGGAATGGAATGGAATAGAATGGAATAGAATAGAATAGAATAGAATAGAATAGAATAGAATAGAATAGAATAGAATAGAATAGAATAGAATAGAATAGAATAGAATAGAATAGAATAGAATAGAATCTGGATGGGACCTTGGAGGTCTTCTTGTCTAGCCCCCTGCTCAAGCAGGAGAATCTGTACCATCTCAGACAAGTAACTGTCCAATCTCTTCTTTAAAACCTCCAGTGATGGAACACCCACAATTTCTGAAGGCAAGCTGTTCCACTGGTTAATTGTCTTCATTGTTAGGAACTTTCTTCTTGATTCCAGGTTGCTTCTCTCTTTGATCAGTTTCCAATCATTGTTTCTTGTCCTGCCCTCCGGTGCTTTGGAGAATAATTTGACCCCCTCTTCTTTTCTTTAGACTAGCCAAACCCAAATCTTGCAGCTGTTCTTCATATGTTTTAGTCTCCAGGCCTTGATCATCTTAGTTACTCTTCTCTGAACTTTTTGGTGACCAAAATTGGTTGCCGTATTCCAGTTGTGGTCTCACTAGGGTTTTCTAAAGCGGTACTGTGATCTTGATTCTATGCCTCTGTTTATGCAACCCAGGATTGTATTAACTTTTTTGGCTTATGCTGCACATTGCTGGCTCATAGGCAAGTGATCATCCACTAGGACAGGGCTTTTCAACTGGTGGTACAAATACCACTTGTAGTACTTTGCCACATGGCAGGTAGTACGCAGCCATCCTAGAGAAGTATAGAGGGGGAGAAAAATGAGCCGAAGTGACCCAAGCCCAAGGGAGAGGCAGCTGAAGTACTGTCTGGGCTTGGCAGAAGCCCCAGGAGCCGGCTGGGCTCCAGCTGATTGGTGCTTCTGGAAGCAGAGTGGAGCTGGAGGTGAACTGAAGAAAAAGGGGGAGGAGAGGATGAGGGGCTATAAAAGGAGGTGGTTTCAGTGGGAAAGGGAAAAAATACAACAGGGAAAGAGAAGAAGAGCTCAGCAGGCAGGGAGGAAACAGGGACAGGGAAGAAGCAGCAGCTGTTGCTGGAAGAAAAGGTCCCCTGGTTCGTTTTCTCCAGCCAGGAGAATGAAATCAGCACTGATGAAATGGAAAGCTGGCAGATGAGCATGTCGGAAAGGAGGTGGATATATTTAGTTCTGGATCAGCTGGCAGCTTGATTGGGTTTCCATAAGTACTTTTGTACAGTTTTTACAGCGTTTTGTAATTCAGAGGCTCGGTTTGTGTGCATTGGTTATTGGAATATTTTTGTCTGTATTTTAAGCTAGCAATGAGTCCAAAGTGTTGACTTCCATAGGTTTAATCCCTTTAAACAAATGTAATTAGTTTTACCCCCTTATTTTGAGTCTGTCTAAGGCTTTTAGAAAGTTTTCTTTGAAGATAAACAGGCTTAATTTAAGGTTAAAGCTTTTCACAATTGCCAGAGCCTTTCAGTCTCGAGTTGCAACATTGTGACACGTGACACACCTGAGGCATCTTAAAAAAATCCAGAGTTTATGTGTTTTTTTATTTTGTGAGCCTTTCTTGCTTTGCACTTGATTCTTGTGTCTTTCAGGGTAAAAGGAAGGGATTGGGGGATGCATTCTTACTACACTGAGGAAAAAGCTCAGAAGGGAGAGAGGAAGAAGGGCCGACCAGTTACCTCAGGGGTCTACAAACTTAGCAACTTTAAGACCTGTGGACTTCAACTCCCAGAATTCCTCAACCAGCCATGATGGCTGATGTTATGTCCTGGGGTCTGATTGACAGAGCAGGTACAGGAAGCTGCACTAAGACCTGGGTAGACCACGTTGCCTGCTCAGGCCAGACAGGGTGTCTCCAGCTTACTGAGCATGTGTGGGAGCGGGAAAATATGTTGCATTCATTGGCTGACGCTGTCCATTGCAAAAGGTATAAAAGGGAGCAGAGCCATTTTGTTGTTGTTCTGTTGAAGCTGAATAAAGAAGTACCTGTTTGTTACTGTGCCTCGTTCAATGCCTACCAATGCAAGAAACAGAACATTGGCGACAAAGGTGGGATTGTGCTGCAGAAAATTCAAAGGCTGACTTCACAATGGAAAGCCTGCAAATGCTTAGAAGTTTGGCGTTCCAACTTCCTTCCATTCTGCCTGCCAGTACGAAGATGCTGGAGGAGAGCACAGCTAAGACTGCCCTGGAACCCCTTCGGAAGCCTGCGCAGCATGAGGCATTGAAAGAGGCCGCCAAGAATCATCATGGTGAAGATTGGGCATTTGTCTGAGTTTGACATTATGCATTTGGAACGCTGGAGCTCCTACGTTGCCAGGGTGGAAAATTACTTCAGAGTCAACCATGTTCGTGAGGACGGCCTTAAGACCGCGACGCTGGTGTGTTTGTGGTCAAGAGACTTTCAACATCGCTGAAAACTTGGTTGCTCCAGCACCCTTGGAATCCATTGCTTACGTGGAGCTTAAAAAAATGCTAAAAGAACATTTTGAACCAAAGCTATCGGTCATATTTATTTATTTTATTATTTATTTATTTTATTAAATTTCTATACCGCCCCTCTCCCGAAGGACTCGGGGCGGTGTACAGCCTAAAATTTAAAAAACATATAAATATACAAAATTTAAAATAATTAAAAATAAATTAAATCATTTGGCCAAAATCCTAAAACCCAAAACATACAAAATTTAAAAAAATACTCAGTCCCCTTAAAACATTTTGACCCTATTGGAACCGAAGCTTCTATGCCAGGCCGGCCTGTCGGAAAAAGAATGTTTTTAGTTCCCGACGGAAGGTGCGTAAATCTGTTATTATACGGAGTTCGGGGGGGAGCTCGTTCCATAACGTGGGAGCTCCCACAGAGAAGGCTCTCCCCCTGGGGGTCGCCAGCCGGCACTGTCTGGCCGACGGCTCCCTGAGGAGGCCCTCTCTGTGGGAGCGTACCGGACGGCGGGAGGTATTTGCTGGCAGTAGACGGTCCTGTAAGTATCCGGGTCCGATGCCATGGAGCGCTTTAAAAGTGGTCACTAACACCTTGAACCGCACCCGAAAGACCACCGGCAACCAGTGCAACTCACGCAGGAGCGGTGTTACGTGGGAGCGCCACGACGCTCCCATCACTACCCGCGCGGCCGCATTCTGGGCAAGTTGGAGCTTCCGGATGCACCTCAAGGGGAGCCCCATGTAGAGAGTGTGGCAACATGCTTTTGAAAGCAGGACCAGTGTCCAGGAGAGTCTGCTGCAGACTTCATTGCTGCTCTGCATCAAGCTGCAAGGTCTTGTGAGTTTAAAGACTTGGAAGAACAGCTACAAGACCGGCTAGTTTGCTATCTGGGGAGCCAAGAGCTGCAGCAAAAGATTTTTGCCAAAGAAACCGTTTCCTTCCAAGACGCGCTGAGGGAGATAATGGCTGAAGAAGGAGCAGATGGAGCTGTTAAGGCTTTGCGGCTCTCAAAAAACCCTCAGTGTTCGGACTCTGTTCATCAAGAGGTTGCTGAGAGGGTTGAAGAACCAGAATCGGACAACAAGGTCGATCGTTTGCAACAGCCAGCAGAAAGAAGGCCTCAAAGGCAAGCCGACAAAAGCCTTGACAAGGCAGTTCCCTTCTCTCGGTGTTTCGGGTGTGGAGGCCGCCACAAATGTACCAACTGTTGTTTTCGTTCCACTATTTGCTAGGCATGTTGCTGGCAAGGCCACATAGCCGCCGTCTGTTTGGGTCGCAAGAAAGACCGTCCATCAGAAGAGTTGCCTCGGAAAGGTACCAGGGTCCCCAGTCAGAATAGGGTGGGTTTTTGCGTGACCAGAAGGAGCACATTGAGAACAAGTGCCCACCGCCCATTGAAGAAAAAGCTTCGGCTTGAAGTCAGATTGCA
Organism: Bothrops alternatus; assembly: GCA_034064705.1. NCBI lineage: Eukaryota > Metazoa > Chordata > Lepidosauria > Squamata > Viperidae > Bothrops > Bothrops alternatus. The sequence continues at coordinate 12,316,050 of JARGCV010000085.1, forward strand.
GGGGGTCCCCTTAGAAATGGAGCTGGACACAGGTTCAGCTCTGTCAATCATTTCCCAGAAAACCCTCAAGCAGATCTGCTGTAGAAGCAGCCAAAGAGTTAAGCTCAGGCCATTGAATCTTATTTTGACCGACTTCCAGAATTCCCGAGTCAGAGTGAAGGGAGAGGCAACACTTGGAGTGCAGTGTAGGAACTTTGAGGGGTTTTTGGATGTGGTCGTGGTTGACAGTGACCGCATGAGTCTAATTGGACTTGTTAGAGAATTTTAATTTATCTATTGGTGAAAAAATAAATCAGAAGCTCTCACAGTTGACTTCATTTAGCTGATTCAAATAAATTTCTTTATATTCATACCAAAATATTTACAATACCATACATTCTTCTTTACAGAAACATAGCTCAATGAAGACTTCTTACAGAGAGATACAGAGACAAAACTGAGACTGGAAAAATCCAGCTCCTAACTCAATACCCTTTTGCACAGACTCAGTAGCACTTTCTTCACATTGGCTGACTGAGTTACCACATGACTCTTCCTGCTCATGAATATTCCAACAGGACTCGATTGGTTTGATGTGCTTGGAATTCAGGTGACTGGGTTACACAGTCTGCAAGCGGCAGTCCTTGCAGTGGTGTGTAATGAATTTGCTGATGTGTTCAGCCCTGAGTTAGGGGCCTACAAAGGACCTCCAATTGCCTTAAGGTTAGACCCTTCCATTGCATTGATCAGGATTAAGCCTTGTTGGGTGTCTTTTGCGTGTAAGCAAAAGATCAATGCTGAACTGGACAAGCTGTTACAGCAAGGCATTTTGGAACCTATGGATAGTAGTCCATGGGAAACAAACCAGGCAAGGAAATGGGCCACGCTGACGGCCTTAGTAGGTTGCCTCTACAGCTATTAGAGTCGGATCCTGCTCTGGCTAATCACATCCTGGCTATCCAGGATTTGCCTGAGTCTCCCCTCAATGCAGGGGATGTAGCCACAGAAATGGCTACCGACAACACATTAACATGCGTGTTGAACTGGGTGCTGTCAGGATGGCCTGACACGTGTCCTGGCACTAACTTCCAGAGTTTCTGGAAAAGGAAGCATAAGTTATCCACTTTTAAGGGTTGTGTCCTTTGGGGCAGCAGGGTAGTAATCCTGACCTCACTGAGGACTAGGGTCTTGGCTTCCTTGCATGAGGGACATCCAGGAATAGTCTGGATGAAGGCGCTTGCGCGCAGTTACCTCTGGTGGCCTGGGCTTGATAAAGAGATCGAGACCCAGGTCCAAGGATACCACATTTGCCAGCAGTCCCGGCCTGAAATGCCACAGGCTCCCGTTCATAGATGGGAGACCACACATGCTCCTTGGTCGAGGATTCATATTGACTACGCTGGCCCCTTTCAGGGGCAGCTCTTCTCATTGTGGTGAACAGTCACTCCAAATGGCTGGAGATTGCTCCAGTGTCCACTGTGATGACTTCCAGAACCATCCAGGTGTTGAGGGGGATTTTTGCCTCTCACGGGCTCCCAGATGTCCTCATCTCTGATAACAGACCTCAATTCACCTCCTCGGAGTTCCAGTCCTTTTTGAGGGCGAATATGATTAGGCATGCTACTTCTGCATCTTTTCATCCAGCCTCAAATGGCCAAGTGGAACGCATGGTTCGCACTACAAAAGAAGCCTTGAAACGGCTCACCCATGGAAACTGGCATCACAGGTTGGTGGATTTCCTCCTCTGCCACTGCACTACACCATGCACATCTATGGGCAAGAGTCCAGCTGAGCTCCGATGGGGTCGCCGTCAAGTTAGATAGATTACACCCAGATCAGGTTGCATCACAGGTGCCACAGCCAAGGGAACCAAGGAAATTGCAAGTGGGTGATCTGGTTTGGATGTGGAACTATGGACCTGGGCACCTTTGGGTGGTTGCGGTGGTCTGCAAAGTTAGTGGGCCACTTTCATACGAAGTAGCCTTAAAAGATGGTTGTGTGCTGCGCAGACATATTGACCAGCTGCGTTGGAGGTTATTTACCCACCCTTCCACTCCTCTGCTCTCGGGAGGGGAGGAGGACCATGACTGCGATTGTGGATCTCAGTCTCTCAGCGAAAGCAGGACACTGCGTTCACCAAACGGGGGTTTTGCCAATGAGGCGGCTCCTAACTCTGGCACAGCGTCCATGGGACATTGCACTCAACCAACTTGCCACACCGATCCTTCTGTGGGCAACGCGCCAACGGGCCACTGCGCTCAATTGGCTTTTCACACCGCATCTACCTCAGGCCTTGCACCAATGGGACAGTGCTCCCAGCCAGCTGTTTATGCCGATCCAGGGAATTCCACCCCACCAAGGAACTCTGGCTTGGGCCTACTGGAAAGGGCCAGCCAAAGTCAAATGGACAAAGGGTTGGGCCTACCAGAACAGATGTAGTACCATTGAGGACTACTCATTGAGTATGGTTTGTTAGCCAGCTACAAATCCATCTGGTGGTGATGTTGTCTATTCCACCTTTTTCTAGTTTACCAAGCAGTAGATTATAGTCTACTTTGTCAAATGGCTTACTGAAATCTAAGTATACTATGTCCACAGTGTTTCTCTGGTCTACTAATTTGGTCACTTTATCAAAGAATGAAATAAAATTGGTTTGGCATGATCTGTTTTTAACAAACCTGTGCTAGCTACCAGTTATAACTTTGTTTGCTTCTAATTGTTTGCAGATCAATCTTGAAGCTTCATAGAAATAGATTTTTTTTAATTGCTTCACACAATTGTTCATCACTAAGTAGCTCTGGGTGGGATTATCTAGTTACCCATCCAAGTAAATATTTAAAACATATTTAGAGATATATGTGGTTAATTGAAGCAGCAAAGCTTGAAAAGGCCTGGGTCGAGATGAAGATGAAGTTTACTTGAATTCCAGAAATAATGAACCCCACTCTACCATGAAATTGGACAGAATGAGAGAATATAGCTCTTGGTCTATGCCAGTATTTCTCAACCTCAGCAACTTTATAATATATGGATTTAAACTTCCCAGCTGGGGAATTCTGGGAGTTGAAGTCCATACATCTTAAAAGTTGCTGAGGTTGAGAAACACTAGGCTATCCATGTTATATCCAACTTCAGACCTATCTTGTCATCAAAATATAGTACAGAAAACAGAATTTACAGAATAACAGAGTTGGAAGGGATCTTGGAGATCTACTTGTCCAACCCCCTGCTTTACCAGGAGACCCTATACAATTCCAGACAAATGTCTGTCCAGTCTCTTAAAAGCCTCCAGTGATAGAACACTACAACTTTTGGAGGCAAGCTGTTTCACTGGTTAATTGTTCTCATTGACAGTAAATTTATTTATTATGAAATTTATTTGCCACCCATCTCATATCCAACAACTCTGGGTGGTTTACAACATAAAAAATTGAAATTTGTCCTTAATTCTTGGTTGGAGCTCTCTTTTTTAAGCTTCCATTCCTAAAGCCTTGTTTAAGGATTAAGGTTTAATGGTGAATCAGATGAAGATCTGCCATTCTTCATTACACTTTACAAAAATTCACTTGGTGATTAACAGTCTATCTTCTGCCATATTTCTTTTGTTTCTGTGCTGTCTCCCTTCAAACAATTTTTGAAAACCAAAAATATCTCCCATGACAAGAGACAAAAACAACAGGACTGTCGACATCACAGGTTTAGTCTGATTTACTAATCTATTCCCAGTTAATTTGATTTTAGTGTGGATATCTGCTGTGGTGTGAATTGGTGCCTAACTTATCAAGCACAGCTGGAGTTCTTCTCCATAAATACTTAAATGCAGAAGCAGGGAGAGAAGACACATTTTTCCTTTTAACTAGGGAATTATGATGCATTAATCCATTTTTTCACCTTTTTCTGTCATTTTATTTATAGTTTACTCTTGTGGGCTTTTTTTCTCTATGTTATTATAATAGGGCTTGCAGTGAAAACATAACAGTGGAAAAATGAAATATAAATAAGGAGCAAAATGGACAGCACAGGTTAAAGAATGCCTTATTCCAGTTAAGTCAGGATCAAAAGCAAATACTGTCGCTGAGTTGCCAAATATCACTCAGAACCATTAAAGATGGATCAAACTGTGCAAGATTTCACCTCGACCTATCTTTGTTCCTCCAGATTGCTGAGCATTTCTCATATCCTTTGCCACTAGCAGTGCTGATTGAGGTTTCTGGACACTTCAGTTCATAGAATCATAGAACATAGAAGATGGAAGGGACCCCATGTTCATACAAGAATCCATTATAAATCATCTCTAAAATGTCTAGTCTCTTTATCAAATAAGGCAATAAGATTTGTTAGGCATGACTTGCTTTTAACCAGTGCTTTTTTTCTAAAAAAAAAAAAAAGATGCCAGAACTCACACACATACAACCCGCCTTGCCTACCCTACAAGGTTCCATGCAAAAACGGTGCCGGAACTCTGTTCTGGGCGTTCTATGAGAAAAAAAGCCCTGCTTTTAACAAATCCATGCTGACTTCTAGTAATCATCTTGTTCATTTCTAGATGCTCACAAATCCACCACTTGATGACCTTTTCCAGGATTTTCCCAGGTATTGATGTCAAGCTGATTGGTCTGTAGTTTCCTGGATCCACTCTCCCCCCACCCCGAAGATTGAAACTACATTAGCTCCATTTAATAGTGTTGAAAGAAAAATCTTCATCAGGGTCCAGTCCAAGCTGAGAATAAACAACATGGAGACTGCTTTAGAAAGAAGATTGTAGTTTATTGAAGAGGAGAGCCAGACAGAAAGATGTCAAACAGTCAATTAATTTATGAATATTCTGCTTATCGGCTTTCTGTAATTATAGCTGGATACCAAACGAGAGATAACCTTGGACAGATACACATTATAAAATAGGAAGCTATGCAAATTACACAAAAATTGCACTCATAATTTCTTTTTTTTCCAGGCTTTGACAACATGATGCTCCATTCATGAATAAAGAGAAGCCATATAAAAGACAAAAAGTGTGACTCACTTTAGACTGTAACTCCATTAATCAACAGAAAGGAAAGACATAAGTATTTCATCCTTATCAGCCAATATGTGCATTCCAATTCCTAACACCTGCCTGACATTCTGGCTGAGGATGAGATAAATTCTAATATCTTTTGAAAACATTAGGTTAAAGGATGGCCCAGGATTTTGATAATGTTTAACTGGTAGATCAAGACACTCTGATAGTATGACACTTCCTAAGATTTGCTCAGATGGATTTAGTACCTTCCTAGAATTTGTGGATTAGCTTATTTGCATACTCTCTGAAGTGTTAATACAATCCTTAGAGATTCTGTTCAGTTCCTTGAGTGTTATGATTAGTAGTGTGATACAGATCAATGGTTAAATATGGACTATCTCAAACCAATGAAATGAAAGTAGTTTTCAACAACATTGTTGAACTGCGATGGGTAGTTTTGACTTAATTCTGTTTCAGAACATAAATATTAAAATTCTTTTCTTGATTGATTTCACAGATACATTTTATGACTTAACATACCCCATTAAATAAACAATTACATTGTTCTTAAGTTCTGTCACTATTGATTCCTTGGCCATGATTGATTGATTAAGTGCTATCAAGTAGTTTTCCACTCCTAGTAACCCCATAGATTTTTCTATGACAATCTATCCCTAAGGTGATTTTTTAAGGAGTTCCCCACAGGTTAGGGAAGCCGAAAAACCATTTGTTTTCCGTATCCGACCTCTCCCTGAGGAGATAGGCCGGGGCATATCTCACATTTGTTAGTAAATAGCCAATTAAGCATAAATAGTCAAAATTTGAAACTGACCTAAAATTCAAAAATTAAACATATATTCAGGTTCCCCACTGGTTCGGGAACGGAAAAAAACATTTGTTTTCCGGATCCGACCTCTCCCTCAGGAGATAGGCCAGGGCTATTGCATTTGTCGGAAAATAGCCAATTTAGCATGAAATGTCAAAATTTGAAACTGAGCTCAAATTTGAAAAGTATACATATATTCAGTAAACATCTGTTTTCCAGATCGGACCTCTACCTCAGGAGATAGGCCAGGGCTATTGTATTTGTTGGAAAACAGCCAAAATTTGAAACTGACCTCAGTTTCAAAAAGTATACATATATTCAGGTTCCCCACAGGTTGGGGAACCCAAAAAACCATTGGTTTTATGTATACGACCTCTCCCTCAGCAGTTAGACGAGGGCCAATCTCGCATTTGTTGTCAAATAGCCAATTAAGCATGAAAAGTCAAAATTTGAAACTGATCTCAAATTTGAAAACTATACATATATTCAGGTTCCCACAGGTTGGGGAACCCAAAAAACCATTTTTCCTCCGGATCCGACCTCTCCCTCAGGAGATAGGCCAGGGCTATTGCATTTGTTGGGAAATAGCCAATAATGCATGAAAAGTCAAAATTTGAAACTGATCTCAAATTCAAAAAGTATACATATATTCAGGTTCCCCACAGGTTGGGGAAACCGAAAAACCATTTGTTTTCCAGGTCTGACCTCTCCCTCAGGAGTTATACCAGGGCCTATCTCGCATTTGTTGGGAAATAGCCAATTAAGCATGAAAAGTCCAAATTTGAAACTGATCTCAAATTCAAAAAGTATACATATATTCAGGTTCCCACAGGTTGGGGAACCCAAAAAAACGTTTCTTTCCGGATTCGACCTCCCCCTCAGGAGATAGGCCGGGGCTATTTCATTTGTTGGAAAATAGACAATTTAGCATGAAACGTCAAAATTTGAAACTGATCTTAAATTCGAAAAGTATACATATATTCAGGTTCCCCACAGGTTGGGGAAACTGAAAAACCATTTGTTTTCCTTATCTGACCTCTCCCTCAGGAGGAAGGCCAAGGCATATCTCGCATTTGTTAGGAAAGAGCCAATTAAGCATGAAAAGTCAAAATTTGAAACTGACCTCAAATTCGAAAAGTATACATATATCATCTTTCCTACAGGTTGGGGAACCAGAAAAACCATTTGTTTACCAGATCCGACCTCTCCCCCAGGAGTTAGGTCAGAACCTATCTCACATTTGTTGGGAAAAAGCCAATAAAGCATGAAAAGTCAAAATTTGAAACTGACCTCAAATTCAAAAAGTATACATGTATTCAGGGTCCCCACAAGTTGGAGAACCCAAAAAACCATTTGTTTTCTTTCTTTTTTTTAAAGTATTTTTATTAATTTTTACAAAATTTTTAACAAAAGATAAAATAATAATTCAACTGTAAACAATCATGTACATATACAATTACCAAACAATCAAACAAAACTGCTCGGTACCCCCTCCCCACCACATCCTCCTAAAACAAAACTAACCCCCTCTTCTTCCCCTCTAACAACCTACTTACACCTTTCTCTACTTCCATCCCCTCCTCCCACCTCTATCCTGACCTCTCCCCCATACCCTCTTCCTACTTGCCTAGCCTTCACTCCTCCTTCTTCTTCCAACCAATGTGGTACCCAGAGGCCACCCGAGCAACCCCTTGCTACCTAAAAAGAAAAAAGAAAATATCCATCCCCAAAACAGTTGAAAAAACATAAGATAACAATTATTAAAACCCTCCCACCTCCCCCCCAGGCTTCCCAGAGTGAATACAGGGTAAAAACGCAAGAAACCCCGCTAAACTACTTATACATAATTATTTAACTATAAAACAAATATAATTCCTTCAACTGATATTTCTTCTGTGTATAATCTATCCATTTTTTCCACTCCATCAAAAATTGTTCATTTGAGTGGTTCTTCAAATATGCAGATATCTTAGACATTTCCGCCAAGTTCACAACTTTTAATGTCCATTCTTCGATAGATGGTGTTTCAGATGTCTTCCAATATTGTCCCACCAGCAGTCTTGCCGCCGTAATCAAATTCAAAATCAACTTAGTCTCTATGGTGGTACAGTCTTTTGTAATACCTAACAAAAATAACTGTGGTGAAAATTCAATACGCTTTTTCAATATATTTTGAAGAATCCACCATATTTTTATCCAATAAGCCTTAATTTTTTTACAAGTCCACCAAATGTGAAAATAAGTAGCGTCCATGGAATCACATCTCCAACATTTGGGTTGCATATTTGAATACATAAGTGATAATTTTTTTGGATCTAAATGCCATCTATAAAACATTTTATAAAAATTTTCTCTTAAATGCTGAGCTTGTGTAAATTTTACATTTTTCACCCATATCCTTTTCCAAGTTTCCATCATAATTGGATGTCCAAAATTACATTCCCATTTAATCATACAATCTTTTACTAATTCATTTCCAGAATCAATTTCAATTAAAACATCGTATAATCTTTTAATATGCATAATTCTTTGATCTCTAACTTGTTTGATTAATTTTTCATCCTTTAAAGAAAAACCCATCTTAACATCTTTTGGCCATCTAGCCTGAAATTGTATATGTGAATACCAATTATGGGCTATTCCTTCTTCCCTTAACCTATATAGTGATTTCAGTTCTAAACTATTCCCTTCTTTAATTAAAAGCTTCTCATAGGGCACCACATCCTGAATTTGTTGTCTATTCATACTCTCTATTGCATGCCTGGGGACTGTCCATAAAGGAATTTTACCATTTAACTTATAAGAATACTTTTTCCAGACACGCAACAGTGAATTTCTCAATAAATGTTCTTTAAAACCCCTATCCAACTTTTTATCATAAACTAAATACGCATGAAACCCATACAATAGTCCGTACCCTTCTATATTCAATATTCTTTCATTAGTTAAATTAATCCAGTCACTTATTGCTCCTAGAACTGCTGCATGCTAATATAGCTTAAAGTTAGGCACTTTCAAACCACCTCTCTCTCTTATATCTTGAATAATTTTTAATTTAACCCTTGGTTTCTTGCCATTCCAAATAAATCTATTAATACCTTTCTGCCACTCCTCCAGATTCCCATCCTTTTTAAGTATTGGTAACATTTGAAATAAAAATAAAAATTTCGGCAATACATTCATTTTGACTGCAGCTATCCTTCCCAACATTGATAATTGTAATTTTTTCCAATTCTCCAACTCTAATTGTACTTTGTTCTATAAAAGTTCATAATTATTCTTATACAATTTCCCATTTGAAGCTTCTATGTAAATTCCTAAATATTTAACTTTCTTAACTATCTCACACCCTGTTATTCTTTCCAAATCCTGTTTTAATTTATCACCTAGATTTTTAACCAACATCTTTGTCTTGGATATATTTAATTTAAAACCTGATACTCTTCCATAATTTTGAATAATCTCCATCAACCTCTGAGCTGACTGTATTGGTTGTGTTAATGTCACAAGTAAATCATCTGCAAAAGCGCATAATCTATAATCATAATCTATAATCATGTTGTCTAATCTGAACTCCTTTTAATTCATCTGATGCTCTGATCTTGTTCAGTAGAACCTCTAAGGTTAACACAAACAATAAAGGGGATAGAGGACAACCCTGCCTGGTACCTTTCTCTATATTAAATGAATCTGTTAGTTGACCATTCACAATAATCTGCCCTGTTTGTTTCTGATACACTGCTGATATAGAGTTGATAAACCGGTCCCCCATTCCCATCTTGACTACAAGTCTTTTTAAAAATAACCAGTTCAATCTATCAAAGGCTTTTTCAGCATCCAAAAACATAAGAACTGCCGGCACTTGAATATGTTTATCCAGATGTTCAAGTTGTCTAACATTGGTTTTCATCTGTCACCCTTGTAGAAAACCAGTTTGGTCCGGATGAATTATTTGAGTTAAAACTGTCATTATTCTATTAGCCAAAATTTTTGCAAAAATCTTGTAGTCCGTATTTAACAATGAAATAGGTCTAAAATTTTCCACTTGAACATTGTCTTTTCCCTCTTTAGGGATCAAGGAGACATAAGCCATTTTCCATGAAGGTGGTACCCGACCCCCCTCTTGAATATTTACAAATAACTCTCTTAGAGGTTTAACCATTTCTTCTTGTAGACACTTATAATAGATCGCTGTAAAACCATCAGTTCCAGGAGATTTTCCCGTTTTTAATTGCTTAATTGCAGCAATAATTTCTTCTGATGTAATCAATGCATTTAATCTATCTCTTTGTTCTAACGTGACTTTCAGAACTTTTTGATTTTCTAAAAAGGCATCTATCTCTTTCTCTTGAACCTTCTCTTCAGAATATAATTTGGTGTAGAACTCTAGGAAAGCTTTTTTGATAATTTCTTGTTGAAATACTTCTTGGCCCTTATATTCTACCTTCTCGATTATACGGGATTTTTGCTTTTTCCTTAATGTGTAAGCCAACCATCTGCCGGGTTTATTAGCATTAAAAATGTATTATGTTTAGCATATTGTAGATTCCTGGCAACTTGGTCAGCCATCAACATATCAAATTGTTTCCGTAAAATCTTTAACCCTTCTTTAATATTACTATCATCTGGTTTGTTTATTAATAATAACTCTTTTTTCCTTATTTCCTCTTCTAAGACTCTCCTTTTTTCCTCTTGTTTACGCCTATATCTTTTATTCATTTCAATTAAAATCCCACGCATGTAAGCTTTACTAGAGTCCCACACCGTTTCTATTGCCGTTTCCCTGTTCATATTTAACATAAAAAATTCCTTCATAGCCTTTTTACATTCTTCCACATTTGCCTCATATTTAAACAAATTTTCATTAATTCTCCAAGATCTTCTAGTAAACTGACCAGTCATTAATTCCATCATAACTGGGTTATGGTCTGACAATACATTAGGTAAAATTTTTACTTTCTTTAAATTTAATATAAAATCACTAGTAGTTAAAATAAAATCAATTCTGGAGAATGATTGGTGTCTATCAGAAAAGAAAGTAAACTCTTGATCCCTACCATGTCTTTCTCTCCATATGTCTGACAGATTAAAATCATCCTTAATATCAAAAAAAGATTTAGGCAAGATAGAGCGCGATTGAGGAACAGATGAGATCTTTTTCTTATCCAAACCAACATCAAGAATACTGTTCCAATCTCCCATCAAAATACAAGATCTGTAATCCAATTGTATTAATTTTTTATGTAATGACTTATAAAATGTACCTTGTTGCTGGTTTGGAGCATATATACCCATCAAGAGAACTTTCTTCCGATCTAGTAAAATTTCAATAGCTAAAAATCTACCTTGATTATCTGCTTCTATTAATTTAGCTTTTATATGATTTTTAACATAAATAACAATTCCATTTTTCTTCTCTAGAGATGCTGCCACAAAATGTGTACCCAACCTATTATTTATCAAATATTTCTGATCAGAAATTCTAATATGAGTTTCTTGTAAGCAAATTACATCATTTTTACATTGCTTCAAATAGTGAAATATCTTCTTCCTTTTCTGTGGAGAATTTAAACCATTCACATTCCATGTCAAATATTTATTTGACATGACCTTTTTGTGAAAGCTTCTGCAAAGCCGAAACCACCTCCTCCTTCCTCTTAGGCCTTGCTCCCATGGCTTCCGAAGATGTCGATGCAGCTTGTTTTATATAAGTTGACTGTACTATTTCTCTTTGATCCGTAGTCTTGATAGCCTCACGTGTATGCCTTTGTTCCTTGGGCCTCTCAGCGACCAAAGGTTGAAAAATATCAATGCTCTGCACTGGCTGATCCGCCGCTACCTCTTTGTCCATATCTGATGTTGAAATTAGTTGAAGATCCATAAGTTGAGATGGTTCTATATCTTTTTCAAGAGCTGCCCTCTTAAGTCTTGGAGATGCAAATTTACCACCTATCAATATATTCTCAAAAAAGTCCTTCGCTTTAGCAACTGAGGTCAAACGATATCTGTTATTCTGGAAAAATAAAGAAAGTCCAGTTGGCACCTCCCACCTGTATTGTATCTCTCTTTTTTTGAGCTCCTCTGTCAAAAAAGCATAATCTTTCCTTGATCTCAACATTTTGGGAGGTATCTCTTTCAAAACCTGTACTTCTTAACCAGCAATACTTAATTGTTTATTATATGCTTTAGTAAGAACCCAGTTTCTAAATTTTCTTGTACTGAAATATATCACAATGTCTCTGGGCAAATTTCTTTGCGCTGCTATACGTGAATTCATCCTAAATATGCGCTCAATCTGCCAATCCACATTTTCAACCGTGTCCTCCAAAAAAGTTGCTAAAGCTTCAACAAAAATTTTTCTTAAATCCTCTTGAGTCTCCTTTGACATTTCTCTAAAACCTCTGATTCTAACAGCCATCTGCATCTGGTGATATTGTGTCAAGACAGTTCGATCCTGTAAATCACTTCTAATTTCCTCTAATTTTTCCCCCATCTGTTGCTCCACGCCTTCCAACTTTTCTTCAACTCCCACAGTATAGTCCCATACTCCTTTAATAGCTTCAACAATATCTTCTCTTATCTCTGAATTATAAGCTTCTATCATGACTTTAAAATCTTTTTTCTGTTCTTCTATCTTTTCCTCCAGCTTATCCAACTTGTCATTTACTGTAGATAATGCTGTAGATAATGCAGAGGCCAGTGCAGTCTGCAAATCTTTCATTGTAAGCATTTCTGGAGGGGGTTGTATAGAAGCTTGAGGTTCTGTCGGAATCAGTGATACGGGGGCTAAAGGGGCAGATTGTGATTTTGCTAGCTGCCCAGGTGATGGTATAGCCGCCTTCGCTGCAGCTGTCTTCAGTCTCGTCGTCATTTTTTAAAAAGAAATTTTTTTTCTTAAGTTACCAAATTTTCCTCCCTTCTTAATTTATTTTAAGTTATTTTAAGTTCCAGTTACGTTGTGATTTAGTAAATAATTCAAGTCAAAATGGTTTCTCAAGCTTCACTTCCGCAAGAGAAGAGAAAGTTCAGTTTCACTTTCCAGCACTTTCACTTAGGACAAAGAACTATCGCCATCTTGAAAGGATTATGTTAATTTAAAAAAGTAATAATTACATAGGCAGAAACAAAGTCGCAAAATACTTGCGTTACTCAAAGAACTCCTGTATTCACTCCGTCTGTCTAAGATCCTTATTATTTGTTTCTTAAAAGCAGAGGCGGTCGCGACGTCTATTTCTGTCAGCCGACAGAAGTGTCTCTGGGCAGGAGCATTCCAAGTGCCTAGGGAGCACACCCTCTCCATCTCTGAAAATTATTTCCAGAGATCTTAGAGGGGCTCAACCTTACTCTTGCAGCTCTACACCTCTTCTTCGCCCGAAGAGGGGTTTTTCCGCCGCGACAAACAGCTGATGAGCGCTGTTTTTAGCGGCTTTACTAACCCAGGGAACGGAGCCTCACAGTGGAGACTCTAGCGACGCTGGCGGAGCCACCGGAAGCCCAACCCATTTGTTTTCTTGATCCGACCTCTCCCTGAGGAGATAGGCTAGGGCTATTTCATTTGTTGAAAAATGGCCAATTTAGCATGAAATGTCAAAATTTGAAACTGAGCTCAAATTCGAAAAGTATACATATATCATCTTCCCCACAGGTTGGGGAATACAAAAAACCATTTGTTTTCCATATCCGACCTCTCCCTCAGGAGTTAGACTAGGGCCTATCTCGCATTCGTTTGCAAATAACCAATTAAGCATGAAACATCAACATTTGAAACTGATCTCAAATTCAAAAAGTATACATATATTAAGGTTCCCCACAGGTTGGGGAACCTGAAGAACCATTTGTTTTCCAGATCTGACCTCTCCCTCAGGAGATAGGCCAGAGCTATTGTATTTGTTGGAAAAGAGCCAAAATTTGAAACTGATCTCAATTTTGAAAAGTATACATATATTAAGGTTCCCCACAGGTTGGGGAACCCAAAAAACCATTTGTTTCCCAGATCTGACCTCTCCCTCAGGAGTTAGACTAGGGCCTATCTCGCATTCGTTTGCAAATAGCCAATTAAGCATCAAACATCAACATTTGAAATTGATCTCAACGCCGGCGGAGCCACCGGAAGCCAAAAAGGCCATGAAGGAATTTTTTATGTTAAATATGAACAGGGAAACGGCAATAGAAACGGTGTGGGACTCTAGTAAAGCTCATATGCGTGGGGTTTTAATTGAAATGAATATAAGGCATAGACTTAAACAAGAGGAAAAAAGGAGAGTGTTAGAAGCGGAAATAAGGAAAAAGGAGTTATTATTAATAAAGAAACCAGATGATAGTAATATTAAAGAAGGGTTAAAGATTTTACGGAAACAATTTGACATGCTGATGGCTGACCAAGTTGCCAGGAATCTACAATATGCTAAACACAATACATTTTTTAATGCTAATAAACCTGGCAGATGGTTGGCTTACACATTAAGGAAAAAACAAAAATCCCGTATAATCGAGAAGGTAGAATATAAGGGGCAAGAAGTATTTCAACAAGAAATTATCAAAAAAGCTTTCCTAGAGTTCTACACCAAATTATACTCTGAAGAGAAGGTTCAAGAGAAAGAGATAGATGCCTTTTTAGAAAATCAAAATGTTTTGAAAGTTACGTTGGAACAAAGAGATAGATTAAATGCATTGATTACATCAGAAGAAATTATTGCTGCAATTAAGCAATTGAAAATGGGAAAATCTCCTGGAACTGACGGTTTTACAGCGATTTATTATAAGTGTCTACAAGAAGAAATGGTTAAACCTCTGAGAGAGTTATTTGTAAATATTCAAGAGGGGGGTCGGGTACCACCTTCATGGAAAACGGCTTATGTCTCCTTGATCCCTAAAGAGGGAAAAGACAATGTTCAAGTGGAAAACTTTAGACCTATTTCGCTGTTAAATACCGACTATAAGATTTTTGCAAAAATTTTGGCTAATAGATTAATGACAGTTTTAACTCAAATAATTCATCCGGACCAAACTGGTTTTCTACAAGGGCGACAGATGAAAACCAACGTTAGACAACTTGTTAATATATTGGAACATCTGGATAAACACATTCAAGTGCTGGCAGTTTTTGGATGCTGAAAAAGCCTTTGATAGACTGAACTGGTTATTTTTGAAAAGACTTGTAGTCAAGATGGGAATGGGGGATCAGTTTATTAACTCTATATCAGCAGTGTATCAGAAACAAACAGGGCAGATTATTGTGAATGGTCAATTAACAGATTCATTTAATATAGAGAAAGGTACCAGGCAGGGTTGTCCTTTATCCCCTTTATTGTTTGTCTTAACTTTAGAGGTTCTACTGAACAAGATCAGAGCCTCAGATGAATTAAAAGGAGTTCAGATTAGACAACATGATTATAGATTATGCGCTTTTGCGGATGATTTACTTGTGACATTAACGCAACCAATACAGTCGGCTCAGAGTTTGATGGAGATTATTCAAAATTATGGAAGAGTATCAGGTTTCAAATTGAATATATCCAAGACAAAGATGTTGGTTAAAAATTTAGGTGATAAATTAAAACAAGATTTGGAAAGAATAACAGGGTGCGAGATAGTTAAGAAAGTTAAATATTTAGGAATTTATATAGAAGCTTCAAATGGGAAATTGTATAAGAATAATTATGAACTTTTATGGAATAAGGTACAAATAGAGTTGGAGAATTGGAAAAAATTACAATTATCAATGTTGGGAAGGATAGCTGCAGTCAAAATGAATGTATTGCCGAAATTTTTATTCTTATTTCAAATGTTACCAATACTTAAAAAGGATGAGAATCTGGAGGAGTGGCAGAAAGGTATTAATAGATTTATTTGGAAAGGCAAGAAACCAAGGGTTAAACTAAAAATTATTCAAGATATAAGAGAGAGAGGTGGTTTGAAAGTGCCCAATTTTAAGCTATATTATTATGTAGCAGTTCTAGTAGCAATAAGTGATTGGATTAATTTAACTAATGAAAGAATATTGAATATAGAAGGGTACGGATTATTGTATGGGTTTCATGCGTATTTAGTCTATGATAAAAAGTTGGATAGGAGCTTTAAAGAACATTTATTGAGAAATTCACTGTTGCGTGTCTGGAAAAAGTATTATTATAAGTTAAATGGCAAAATTCCTTTATGGACAGTCCCCAGGCATGCAATAGAGAGTATGAATAGACAACAACTTCAAGATGTGGTGCCCTATGAGAAGCTTTTAATTAAAGAAGGGAATAGTTTAGAACTGAAACCATTAGATAGGTTAAGGGAAGAAGGAATAGCCCATAATTGGCACTCACATATACAACTTCAGGCTAGATGGCCAAAAGATGTTAAGACGGGTTTTTCTTTAAAGGATGAAAAATTAATCAAACAAGTTAGGGATCAAAGAATTATGCATATTAAAAGATTATACGACGTTTTAATTGAAATTGATTCTGGAACTGAATTAGTTAAAGATTGTATGATTAAGTGGGAATGTAACTTTGGACATCCAATTATGATGGAAACTTGGAAAAGGATATGGGTGAAAAATGTAAAATTTACACAAGCTCAGCATTTAAGAGAAAATTTTTATAAAATGTTTTATAGATGGCATTTAGACCCAAAAAAACTATCACTTATGTATCCAGATATGCAACCCAAATGTTGGAGATGTGATTCCATGGACGCTACTTACTTTCACATTTGGTGGACTTGTAAAAAAATTAAGGCTTTTTGGATAAAAATATGGTGGATTCTTCAAACCATATTGAAAAAGCGTATTGAATTTTCACCACAGTTATTTTTGTTAGGTATTATAAAAGACTGTACCACCATAGAGACTAAGTTGATTTTGAATTTGACTACGGCAGCAAGATTGCTGGTGGGACAATATTGGAAGACATCTGAAATACCATCTATTGAAGAATGGACGTTAAAAGTTGTGAACTTGGCGGAAATGGCTAAGATATCTGCATATTTGAAGAACCACTCAAATGAACAATTTTTGATGGATTGGAAAAAATGGATAGATTATATACAAAAGAAATATCAATTGAAGGAATTATATTTGGTTTATAGTTAAATAATTATGTATAAGTAGTCTAGCGGGGGTTTCTTGCGTTCTTACCCTATATTCATTCTGGGAAGCCTGGGGGGGAGGTGGGAGGGTTTTAATAATTGATATTTTATGTTTTCTCAACTGTTTTGGGGATCAATAATTTCTTTTTTTTTTTAGGTAGCAAGGGGTTGCTCCGGTGGCCTCTGGGCACCACATTGGATGGAAAGAAGAAGGAGGAGTGAAGGTTAGGCAAGTAGGAAGAGGGTAAGAGGGAGAAGATAGGGGATAGAGGTGGGTGGAGGGGATGGAGAAAGTAGAGAAAGGAGAAAGTAGGTTATTAGATGGGAAGAAGAGGGGGTTAGTTTTGTTTTAGAAGGATGTGGTGGGGAGGGGGTACCGAGCAGTTATTTTGTATGATTGTTTGGTAAAAGTATATGATTGTTTACAGTTGAGTTATTATTTTTTTTTATCTTTTGTTAAAAATTTTGTAAAAACTAATAAAAATACTTTAAAAAAAAAGAAACAGAAACTGATCTCAAATTCAAAAAGTATACATATATTCAGGTTCCCACACGTTGGGGAACCCAGAAAACCGTTTTTTTTTTTCAGATCCGACCTCCCCCTCAGGAGATAGGCCGGGGCTATTTCATTTGTTGGAAAATAGACAATTTAGCATGAAACGTCAAAACTTGAAACTAAACTTAAATTTGAAAAGTATACATATATTCAGGTTCCCCACAGGTTGGGGAAACTGAAAAACCATTTGTTTTCCTTATACGACCTCTCCCTCAGAAGAAAGCCCAAGGCATATCTCACATTTGTTAGGAAAGAGCCAATTAAGCATGAAAAGTCAAAATTTGAAACTGACCTCAATTTCGAAAAGTATACATATATTCATGTTCCCCACTGGTTGGGGAACCCAAAAAAACCATTTGTTTCCCAGATCCGACATCTCCCTCAGGAGATAGGCCAGGGCTATTGCATTTGTTGGAAAATAGTCAATTTACCATGAAAAGTCAAAATTTGAAACTGATCTCAAATTCAAAAAGTATACATATAATCAGGTTCACCACTGGTTGGGGAAGCAGAAAAACCATTTGTTTTCCTTATCTGACCTCTCCCTCATGAGGAAGGCCAAGGCATATCTCGCATTTGTTGGCAAATAGCCAATTAAGCATGACAAGTCAAAATTTGAAACTGACCTCAAATTCGAAAAGTTTACATATATCATCTTCCCTTAAGTTTGGGGAACCATTAAAACCATTTGTTTTCCTTATCTGACCTCTCCCCTAGCAGTTAGGTCAGAGCCTATCTCGCATTTGTTGGCAAATAGCCAATAAAGCATGAAATGTCAAAATTTGAAACTGATCTCAAATTCAAAAAGTATACATATAATCAGGTTCCCCACTGGTTGGGGAACCAGAAAAACCATTTGTTTTCCGGATCCGACCTCTCCCTCAGGAGGTAGGGCAGGGCTTATCACGCATTTGTTAGGAAAGAGCCAATTAAGCATATAAAGTCAAAATGTGAAACTGACCTCAATTTCGAAAAGTATACATATATTCAGGTTTCCCACAGGTTGGGGAACCCAAAAAACCATTTGTTTCCCAGATCCAACCTCTCCCTCTGGAGTTAGACCACGGCGTATCTCGCATTTGTTGGTAGGGTATCTGGTTTTAAATTAAACATATCTAAGACAAAGATGTTAACTAAGAATTTAGATGGTAATGTAAAACAAGATTTGGAAAGAATAACGGGTTGTGAAATAGTTAAGAAAGTTAAATATTTAGGAATTGAAATTGAAGCCTCTAATGGCAAGTTATATAAAAATAATTATGAAGTCTTGTGGAACAATACACAAATAGAGTTGGATAAATGGGTTAAACTACAATTATCTATGTTGGGTAGGATAGCAGCAGTCAAAATGAATATATTGCCAAAATTTTTATTTCTTTTTCAAATGTTGCCTATACTTTAAAAAGATGCGAATTTGGAGGAATGGCAGAAGCGTATTAATAGATTTGTTTGGAACGGCAAGAAACCGAGGATTAAATTAAAAATTATTCAGGATACTAGGGAAAGGGGTGGTTTAAGAATGCCCAATTTTAAGTTGTATTACTATGCTGCTGCTTTAGTAGTGATAAGTGACTGGATTAATTTAACTAATGATAGAATATTGAATATTGAAGGGTACGGTTTATTATATGGTTGGCATGCATATTTGGTGTATGATAAAAAGGTGGATAGGAGCTTCAAAGAGCACCTATTGAGAAGTGCTCTGCTGCATGTCTGGAAAAAGTATCAGTATAAATTAAATGCTAAGATTCCTCTTTGGACGGTTCCCAGACACGCAGTAGAGAATATAAATAGATCACAAGTTTTAGACGTGGTGCCTTATAAAAAAACTCCTAATTAAAGAAGGGAATTTGTTAGTACTGAAGTCTTTGAATATGTTACAGGATGAAGGATTTGTTCATACTTGGTTTCTATATGCACAATTGGAGTCTAGATGGAAAAAAGATTCTAAGATGGGCCTATCTTCAATAGATGAAAATTTAATTAAACAAGTTATAGATGAAAGGCCCATGCATATTAAAAGATTGTATAATGCATTGATAGAAATTGATTCTGAAACTGAGTTAGTTAAAGATTGTATGATAAAATGGGAAAAAATTTAGGACAACCAATTTTGATGGAAACTTGGGAAAAGATCTGGGTGAAAAATGTAAAATTTACACAAGCGATTCATTTAAGAGAAAATTTTTATAAAATGTTTTACAGGTGGCATCTGGATCCCAAAAAATGATCATGTACGGTATGTACCCTAACTTACAAGCTAAATGTTGGAGATGTGATAGTATGGATGCTACTTATTTTCATGTATGGTGGACTTGTAAAAAAATTAAGGCTTTTTGGATAAAAATATGGTGGATTCTTCAAAATATCCTAAAAAAAGGTATTCAATTTCTACCACAGATGTTTCTGCTTGGCATTATAAAGGACTGTACCACCATAGAGACAAATTTAATTGTGAATTTGATCACAGCAGCAAGATTGTTGGTGGGACAATATTGGAAGAAGCCAGAACTACCATCTATTGAAGAATGGATTTTGAAAGTAACAAATATGGCAGAAATGGCTAAAATCTCTGCATATTTGAAAGATCACTCAAATGAGAAATATTTGTTGGACTGGAAAAGATGGATAGAGTATATACAAGGGAGATACCAGTTTAAGAAATTGTATTTAGCATATAATTAAATATTTATGTGTTAGGTTGCAAAATATAGTATTTTTAATAGGTTTTATATAATATTTTGGAGTAATTTAGTGGGTTTTCTTGTGTTTTTACCCTGTATTCACTTTGGGAAGTCGGGGGGTGGTGGTGGTTGGGGGGATTTATAATTTTATTATTTGTAATATGTAATTGTGTTATGTAAGATTAGAGATGGATTGCCTTAGCAGCACCTCAGAATCACATTCGAGGAGGGGGAAGAGTTTGGGAGTGAGGAGTTAGGGAAGTAGGGAGTTGTAAGAGGAGTGAGGAGAGTGAGGGAGGTAGAGATGGTGGGGGGATAGAAGATGAAAGGGAGGAAGTTAGAGGGGGATGTGGCTGGTGGGGTGATGCTGAGCGATGCCTTATGATATAATTATGTTTATTATTTACAATTACATTGTATTTATAATTATAAAATTAATAATAATAATAAAAAAATTGTACAAAAAAAAATTTGAAACTGATCTCAAATTCAAAAAGTATACATATATTCAGGTTCCCCACAGGTTGCGGAACCAGAAAAACCATTTGTTTTCCTTATCTTACCTCTCCCCTAGCAGTTAGGTCAGAGCCTATCTCGCATTTGTTGGCAAATAGCAAATAAAGCATGAAACGTCAAAATTTGAAACTGATCTCAAGTCCACCAGATATGAAAATAAGTAGCATCCATAAAATCACATCTCCAACATTTAGGTTGCATATTTGGATACATAAGTGATAATTTTTTTGGATCTAAATGCCATCTATAAAACATTTTATAAAAATTTTCTCTTAAATGCTGAGCTTGTGTAAATTTTACATTTTTCACCCATATCCTTTTCCAGATTTCCATCGTAATTGGATGTCCAAAGTTACCTTCCCATTTAATCATACAATCTTTAATTAGTTCATTTCCAGAATCAATTTCAATTAGAACATCATATATTCTTTTAATATGCATACTTCTTTGATCTCTAACTTGTTGAATTAGTTTTCCATCCTTTAAAGAAAAACCCATTTTAATATCTTTTTGGCATCTAGCCTGAAGTTGCATATATGAATACCAATTAAGAGCTATTCCTTCTTCCCTTAACCTATCTAGGGATTTCAATTCTAAGCTATTCCCTTCTTTAATTAAGAACTTCTCATAGGGTACCACATCCTGAATTTGTTGTCTATTTATACTCTCTATTGCATGCCTGGGAATTGTCCATAAAGGAATTTTACCATTTAACTTATAAGAATACTTTTTCCAGACACGCAACAGTGAATTTCTCAATAAATGTTCTTTAAAACCCCTATCCAACTTTTTTTCATAAATTAAATACGCATGAAACCCATACAATAATCCGTACCCTTCTATATTCAAAATTCTTTCGTTAGTTACATTAATCCAATCACTTATTGCTACTAAAACTGCTGCATAATAATATAGCTTAAAGTTAGGCACTTTCAAACCACCTCTTTCTCTTATATCTTGAATAATTTTTAGTTTAACCCTTGGTTTCTTGCCATTCCAAATAAATCTATTAATACCTTTCTGCCACTCCTCCAAATTCCCATCCTTTTTAAGTATTGGTAACATTTGAAATAGAAATAAAAATTTCGGCAATACATTCATTTTAACTGCAGCAATCCTTCCCAACATTGATAATTGTAATTTTTTCCAGTTCTCCAACTCTAATTGTACTGTTCTCCATAAGGATTCATAATTATTCTTATACAATTTCCCATTTGACGCTTCAATATAAATTCCTACATATTTAACTTTCTTAACTATCTCACACCCCGTTATTCTTTCCAAATCCTGTTTTAATTTATCACCTAAATTTTTAACCAGCATTTTTGTCTTGGATATATTTAGTTTAAAACCTGATACTCTTCCATAACTTTGTATAATTTCCATCAACCTCTGAGCTGACTGTATTGGTTGCGTTAATGTCACAAGTAAATCATCTGCAAAAGCGCATAATCTATAATCATGTTGCCTAATCTGAACTCCTTTTAAATCATCTGAAGCTCTGATCTTATTCAATAAAACCTCTAAAGTTAACACAAACAGTAAAGGGGATAGGGGACAACCCTGCCTGGTGCCTTTCTCTATATTGAATAAATCTGTTAATTGGCCATTCACAATAATCTGCCCTGTTTGTTTCTGATATACTGCTAATATAGAATTGATAAACTGGTCCCCCATTCCCATCTTGACTATAAGTCTTTTCAAAAACAACCAGTTCAATCTATCGAAGGCTTTTTCCGCATCCAAAAACATAAGAACTGCCGGCACCTGAATATGTTTATCCAGATGTTCTAGTATATTAACAAGTTGTCTGACATTAGTTTTCATCTGTCGCCCTTGTAAAAAACCAGTTTGATCCGGATGAATTATTTGAGTTAAAACTGTCATTAAACTATTAGCCAAAATGTTGGAGATGTGATTCCATGGACGCTACTTATTTTCACATTTGGTGGACTTGTAAAAAAATTAAGGCTTTTTGGATAAAAATATGGTGGATTCTCCAAAATATATTGAAAAAGCGTATTGAATTTTCACCACAGTTATTTTTATTAGGTATTATAAAAGACTGTACCACCGTAGAGACTAAATTGATTTTGAACTTGATTACGGCGGCAAGATTGTTGGTGGGTCAATATTGGAAGACATCGAAAACACCATCTATTGAAGAATGGACATTAAAAGTTATGAATTTGGCTGAAATGGCAAAGATATCTGCATATTTGAAAGACCACTCAAATGAACAATTTTTGATGGACTGGAAATAATGGATAGATTATATACAGAAGAAATATCAATTGAAGGAATTATATTTGTTTTATAGTTAAATAATTATGTATAAGTAGTTTAGGGGGGTTTCTTGCGTTTTTACCCTGTATTCACTTTGGGAAGCCTGGGGGGGAGGGGGAGGGTTTTAATAATAGTTATTTTATATTTTTTCAACTGTTTTGGTGAGTTTTTCTTCTTCTTTCTTTTTAGGTGGTAAGGGGTTGCTCGGGTGGCCTCCGGGCACCACATTGGTTGGAAGAAGAGGGAGGAGTGAAAGTCAGGCAGGTAGGAAGAAGGTATGAGGGAGAGTGTAGGTGGGAGGAGAGGATGGAATTGGAGAAAGGTTTAAGTAGGTTGTTAGAGGGAAGAAGAGTGGGTTAGTTTTGTTTTAGAAGGATGTGGTGGGGAGGGGATACCGAGCAGTTTTGTTTGATTGTTTGCGAATTGTATATGTATATAATTGTTTACAGTTGAACTGTTATTTCATCTTTTGTTAAAAATCTTATAAAAAACCAATAAAAATATTTATAAAAAAAAAATTTGAAACTGATCTCAAATTCGAAAAGTATACATATATTCAGTTTCTCCACAGGTTGGGGAACCCGAAAAACCATTTTTCCCATATCCGACCTCTCCCTCAGGAGTTAGACCAGGGCGTATCTCGCATTTGTTGGTAAATAGCCAATTCAGCATGAAAAGTCAAAATTTGAAACTGAGCTCAATTTCGAAAAGTATACATATATTCAGGTTCCCACAGGTTGGGGAACCCGAAAAACCATTTTCCCCCGGATCTGACCTCTCCCTCAGGAGGTATGCCGGGGTATTGTATTTGTTGGAAAATAGACAATTTAGCATGACAAGTCAAAATTTGAAACTGATCTCAAATTCGAAAAGTATACATATATTCAGGTTCCCCACTTTTTGGGGAAAGTGAAAAACCATTTGTTTTCCTTATCCGACCTCTCCCTCAGGAGCAAGGCCAAGGCATATCTCACATTTGTTGGCAAATAGCCAATTAAGCATGACAAGTCAAAATTTGAAACTGACATCAAATTTGAAAAGTATACATATTTCATCATTCCCTACAGTTTGGGGAACCAGAAAAACCATTTGTTTTCCTTATCTGATCTCTCCCCTAGCAGTTAGGTCAGAGCCTATCTCGCATTTGTTGGCAAATAGCCAATAATGCATGAAACGTCAAAATTTGAAACTGGTCTCAAATTCAAAAAGTATACATATATTCAGTTTCCCCACAGGACGGGGAACCCGAAAAACCATTTGTTTTCCGGATCCGACCTCTCCCTCAGGAGGTAGGGCAGGGCTTATCACGCATTTGTTAGGAAAGAGCCAATTAAGCATGAAAAGTCAAAATTTGAAACTGACCTCCATTTCGAAAAGTACAGTATACCCGAAAAGCCATTTGTTTTCCATGTCCGACCTCTCCCTCAGGAGATAGTCCAGGGTTATTGTATTTGTTGGAAAACAGCCAAAATTTCAAACTGACCTCAGTTTCGAAAAGTATACATGTGTTCAGATTCCCCACAGGTTGGGGAACCGAAAAAAACATTTGTTTTCCGGATCCGACCGCTCCCTCAGGAGATAGGCCAGGGCTATTGTATTTGTTGGAAAATAGCCAATTTAGCATGACAAGTCAAAATTTGAAACTGATCTCAAATTCGAAAAGTATACATATATTCAGGTTCCCCACTGGTTGGGGAAACTGAAAAACCATTTGTTTTCCGGATCCGACCTCTCCCTCAGGAGGTAGGGCAGGGCGTATCACGCATTTGTTAGGAAAGAGCCAATTAAGCATGAAAAGTCAAAATTTGAAACTGACCTCCATTTCAAAAAGTATACATATATTCAGGTTCCCCACTGGTTGGGGAAACTGAAAAACCATTTGTTTTCCTTATCCGACCTCTCCCTCAGGAGGAAGGCCAAGGCATATCTCGCATTTGTTGGCAAATAGCCAATAAAGCATGAAACGTCAAAATTTGAAACTGATCTCAAATTCAAAAAGTATACATATAATCAGGTTCCCCACTGGTTGGGGAACCAGAAAAACCATTTGTTTTCCAGATCCGACCTCTCCCCCAGGAGTTAGGTCAGAACCTATCTCGCATTTGTTGGGAAACAGCCAATTAAGCATGGAAAGTCAAAATTTGAAACTGATCTCAAATTCAAAAAGTATGCATATAATCAGGTTCCCCACTGGTTGGGGAACCAGAAAAACCATTTGTTTTCCGGATCCGACCTCTCCCTCAGGAGGTAGGGCAGGGCGTATCACGCATTTGTTAGGAAAGAGCCAATTAAGCATGAAAAGTCAAAATTTGAAACTGACCTCAATTTTGAAAAGTATACATATATTCAGGTTCCCCACAGGTTGGGGAACCCAAAAACCATTTGTTTCCCAGATCCGACCTCTCCCTCAGGAGTTAGACCAGGGCGTATCTCGCATTTGTTGGTAAATAGCCAATTCAGTATGAAAAGTCAAAATTTGAAACTGAGCTCAAATTCGAAAAGTATACATATATTCAGGTTCCCACAGGTTGGGGAACCCGAAAAACCGTTTTTTTTCCGGATCCAACCTCTCTCTCAGGAGATAGGCCGGGGTATTACATTTGTTGGAAAATAGCCAATTTAGCATGAAACGTCAAATTTTGAAACTGATCTCAAATTCGAAAAGTATACATATATTCAGTTTCCCCACAGGTTGGGGAACCCGAAAAACCATTTGTTTTCTGGATCCAACCTCTCCCTCAGGAGATAGGCCAGGGCGTATCACGCATTTGTTAGGAAAGAGCCAATTAAGCATGAAAAGTCAAAATTTGAAACTGACCTCCATTTCAAAAAGTGTAGTATACCCGAAAAGCCATTTGTTTTCCATGTCCGACCTCTCCCTCAGGAGATAGTCCAGGGTTATTGTATTTGTTGGAAAACAGCCAAAATTTCAAACTGACCTCAGTTTCAAAAAGTATACATGTGTTCAGATTCCCCACAGGTTGGGGAACCCGAAAAACCATTTTTTTCCCAGATCCAACCTCTCCCTCAGGAGATAGTCTGGGGCGTATATTGCATTTGTTGTCAAATGGCCAATTAAGCATGAAAAGTCACAATTTGAAACTGACCTCAAATTCGAAAAGTATACATATATTCAGGTTTCCCACAGGTTGGGGAACCGAAAAAAAACCATTTGTTTTCCGGATCCGACCGCTCCCTCAGGAGATAGGCCAGGGCTATTGTATTTGTTGGAAAATAGCCAATTTAGCATGAAACGTCAAAATTTGAAAGTGATCTTGAATTCAAAAAGTATACATATATTCAGGTTCCCTACTGGTTGGGGAAGTCGAAAAACCATTTGTTTTCCTGTTTCAACCATCCCTTGAGGTGTTAGGTCCAGGCATATCTCGCATTTGTTGGCAAAAAGCCAATTCTGCCTGAAAGGTCAAAATTTGAAACTGACCTCAAATTCAAGAAGCAAACATATATTCAGGTTCCACTCAGGTTGGGGAAGACAAAAAATTACTTTTTTCCAGATTTGACCTCCCCTCCAGGGTTTGTGGGGGAGTTGCCCTTGGGGACGAGCTATTGCTACAGCACACTGACTGTTGTTGTTTCTACTATTGTCTGGATCCGTGGTTTTTCCTCCCTCCCACTTGATTCTGAATGATTGCTGAGGAATCTCTTATTTCTGCTGCTTTATCGACCTTGGGCTGTTAGATATCATCATAGCATTGATTATTGTGACTGGTTACTTTCATTCCTGGAAGCCTCCCCCCTTGATGACAAGAGCCTGCTATCTACTAATTCTGCATGGACTCCGCCTGGAAGAGACATCTTACCCACCCTTAGAGAACACTACTTCAGGGTTGGACAAAGGGAGACGAGGCTGGGAGGGCCTGGGTTTTTTTGTGGCCTCTGAGGAGGTAACGCTACAAATGCATTTCACTTTTTCAACCACTTAAGCCTAGCAAAATCACACTTCCTTTCCTTCAATAGAAAGTGATTCAAAGACCAAGAGTTGAAAAAGTTTGGTTAAATCAACATTTAGAGTTTAAAATTCTACCATGAGTACATGATCACCTTTTTTGCAATTGCTCAATGCATCTACTATTTGAAAGATTCCAGAATTTGGGGATCTAATTTAACAAAACATGATATAAAGGGTCATATCAGAAGCCCAGTTTCCAAAGAGCAAACACCCTGAACAAACAAACAGGGAACACAAAGATCTGTTTGGCAGTGAAGATCAAGCAGGAGGAGCATTTTTTCTTTCCTACTCGCAGCCATCTCATTAATCATGATCTGACACTTTGTAATCCACAAAACTTCAGCACTTCCTAAAGATGCTTAGGTCAAGTTGGACCATCATAACCATCATTCTTTTACTCCTCCAAAACTCCCTTTTCAGGTCTAACCAGTTCCTTCCTTCTTTCCCCTAGTCCATCAACCCTGCTTCCTTGTGAAAAAGTTTCTGCCTCTCAGAAGTTTATTATCTGCTCTTCTCCCAGCTTACATTGCCAAAAACAAACAAACAAACCACTGCCCTTCTAGTTCATATGACAGGATGTCATACAATTGTTAACTGTTGCACAATGTCACTGATACTATTGTGAGAACTGATTACAAACTGCCTGGAGAGGCAGAAGATATAGATTAGGCCTTTCTAGGTCAGATGAGAAGTCTTCCAAAGAGTTATATGATACTGAGAGTGGGGATTTCAACTATCTTGACATTTACTTGGAATCAAATTCTATCAAGAGTTAAAAGTCCAACAAGTTCTTGTCCTCTCTTGTTAGCAATTTCATTTATCAGATGTGGAAGAAAGAACAAGGGAATCTGCTATCCTTGACCAAAGTGTGACCACTTGATTTGGGCAAATTGCAGGATATTCTGTATGTTGGTCTAAGCTACAATGATTTTTAGATTTAGTCACTGATATAATCAGTAATTATCGAATTTTAAAAAAAATGTTACATCACGGCAAATGAAGCATAAATGAACTGAAGTTCCTCTGGGAGTTGGATAGCATAAAAAATTAATAATTTTATCATGGTTCATTACCAGATGTTCATTACCAGTCAGCCAGATGTTCAGACTGGATTTGGCATTTTTGTCCACTATCAAGTCCTTCCCACAGATCTGGGATAGGCAGATTTGGATGTTTGATGTTGTTAGATATCACTGCAGAATGTAAGTGATGATTCTAAATAGTTACCTTTTGCAATTGACTGATGGTGAATTTATCATTGCTGATGGTGCTCAAGTAGTGTTCCAGTTGTTTGGGGATTGCACCCAAGGGAGCCTATTACTATTGGCAGTATTTCTGTATTCTTTTGCCAGAGTTATTCTATTTCTATTTGCAGGTCTTTGTATTTTGTTATCTTCTCCAATTCTTTTTCTTTTATTCTGCTGTCTTCAAGTACTGCCATGTTCACTATCCAGACTTAAATCTGAGATGCTATGAGGAATGTCCCTTTCTGTTTTTATTCTAAAATCTCAGAGCTTCTCCACTTCGTATCATTTTCTCTATTTTGTGCTTCTTCCTTTCCTATCATTTTGTCTATTTTGTAGCCCCACCAGTTTTTGCTTGCAAGCAAATAGATTTCAAATCTCACTATGCTCAAGAAGAATTTTCAGGGAGACTAGATACTACACCATAACCTTAAGACCTGCAAATAGAAATAGAATAACTGAATTCACTCATTCAGTTAGGAGTGATACTTAGTGGACATACTAAAACAAAATTATAATGCAACATGAACAAAAATCTATCATTGCAGAAATTTATTTATGTATAAAACACAGCCTTCTTTGTTGATAGACTTGCTCTATATTTTTCCTATTAGGGACAACATAGCTTTTGTCAGGACTATTAGCTGGACACTTTATATTTTTCTTATTTTAGTATAATTTGTCAACACAGTGTGTGGGCCAGGATGTAATAACACACTATTTCCCCTTTTTCAGATTTCAATTGGATTCCCAAGTGTGCTTCACTTGGCTTTCTTGTAGATTAGCTGTCCTGGTTCTTCTCATTCTGTTCAAATACATGCCTGCTTATAGCTACTGCATTCCTTGCATCAAACACACCATTATCCATGAACTCTGCTTAAAGGGTCATTTTGAGGTTGTAGAGTAATTTAATATTACCATGAGAATTCTCACTTTAACTCAACTGGTTGTTCACTGTCAAGCTTAGACTGGACTATAGCATCTGGTTGCATTTCAACAGATGGTATGCTGATTATGTTTCCTGACTTTGTGCATTCAAGAGTTTGGTAGTAATTTAAAGAAGAAGGCACACAGAAATAGAGTGTAAATTCTGTACTATTTATAAAGTATTATTAATTGTTCATCTTCCATTTAGGATCATCATTTTTTTCCAATAAATGCATCCTAAAACACAGACATGGAAATGGAGTGGATTAACCACAGAGCAAAAATTATTATCAAAGTCTGCCTTTTTCTGTGTTGCCATATGGTTGAGTTATGTTGCCAAGATGATATGCATTCATCCGTCCTTGTAATAGCACCAGAAGTAGGAAAAGAAACTGGTTGTTCTGCATGTCACTTGAATTGCTACTGAATCACTGTTTGCCTGGGAACTGGTTTATCTTGAAAGTGCCTAAGGATACAGGAACACCCAATCTAAGGGGTAATGAGCTGCCACCACCAGATTACCCACTAAACCACACCAAGTAACAGGTGCAATTCTCTGTAAGAGAACCAAAATCTGGTTTTTCAAAAACCATTAAAAAATAGAAATGGTTGTGAGGAACCTCCTTGGCTATTAGACGCTTTATAATACTGTGTAGTGACATTTTCGCTATGGAGCTTGAAAATACCCAAGGAAGACAATTTAGTAGTCACTTTCAACTATGCTCTACATGGGACTGCCCTTGAAAAGCATCCATAAGTTCCAATTGGTTCAAAATGCAGGGGCTTACATGGTTTTGTGCAGATGCAAGTCTCCACATATGTCATCTCTCTTGCGGGAGTTGCATTGGCTGCTGATTTGTTCCCAGATATGATTCAAGGTCCTGGTTGTCACCTTTAAAGCCCTACATGGCTTGGGACCAGGTTATCTGAAGGACCATCTCTTCCTGGTTACATACACCTAACCCATGGCAGAGAGGCAGGGAATGATGTGCATCCCATTTCCTAATGACATACAACTGTTTTTTCCAATGGGCCTGGGGAACCCAGAGCAGGATGGAACTCATCAAGTGGCTTATTTGACTGTTAATTGTTGCCATGGTGGGGTATTACTTTTACTCTTTTTATGTTGGGATATTTTATTGTTTGTAAGCTGACTAGTGTCACTGAAAGTGAGTGGACGGCCATATAAATTCTCCAAATAAATACATAATCTAGGCTGGACCATGTCTGTGAATAACAGATGGAAACCTACCATTATTTCCATGTCTTTGAAAGCTCCACTTCAATGTGAAACAGCTTTGCAGCTCAAAGCATGTATTAAGCTAGGTGGGGATCTTTCCTTCCAAGGTTCATGGTTCTGCAAGATGTCTTGCCAACTGAGCAAGTTCTATTTCTAGGCACATGCTGCTCCCTGATCCTCCAGACTGCTTCTCCAAGAAGTTGCCCTTTCATCTGGTTTCAAAACTCGCACCAGATTATGCCTGGCTTATTTCTCTATATTTTTTGGCAGCTTCAGGATTTTCTAACTAGGCCAGAGTGTAAATGTGTCACTCTACTAGAGGCTTATGCATGAAAATACACTGATGTTAAAATAAGGTGACCAACTTTTTTACAATGAAAAGGAGGACACAAATAAATTGAAGAAAAAATATTGTAAATAAAAGAAACATTTTACTCATTGCAACAATAATACAGACAACTTGCATGTGCAAAGTTTGCCAGCCGGGTGTTTTGGCGCGCTCAGCAGCAATTTCTATTGGCTTTCGAAAGCCAATAGCGGGAGTAGCACAGTTCATGCAAAAGTTGAAAAAAAACCCATCAAAAAAAGGTGCCGGAACGGCATTCTAAGTGTTCTATGAGAAAAAAAAGCCCTGTAAATTAGTCTTCAAATATCAAAAAGGAGGACATGTAGGAGGACACTTTTTGAGGGAGGACAGAACTTACAAAAGGAGGACTGTCCTCCCTAAAGGAGGACGGTTGGTCACCTTAAATGATATAGTATTTACTAGGTCAGAGCTCATTTCTTAGTTATGGGGAACAGATACTGATATCCATGTATATTGCTTAATTTTAATTATTCTCAGCTTAATATGTCATATCCTGACAGCTCACACAGAATTGAAATGTATCTCCTTCTTCCTGCCTGTAGGCCTCCCCAGAGGTGCCAGATAATTCCTGGGACCTTTCTTGCTTCTGGGGCTTTGGGCAACATCTTGTGAGAAGAGAGCCATAACTATGATCCTATGGGAATGGAAGGGCCACTAAGGGAGGAGACAACCGGCTTTTCCATCACCATCTCAGGAACTACTGGGTGCTCTCTGTTATCCATGGAAGGAACAGAGACCAATGAGCAGGAGAAGGGAGGACAGCAAGGAGGGCTCAGCAACAGAAGGCAAGAATTACTGGTGTTCATAAGAGGCATTTGAGATTCTGCGTTTATGAGGTTGGGATTTTTTTTTTTTGCTTTACAAACATTTGACATTCTCAAAGTGCCCTTTCCCCCTTCTATCCTGAAGCACTGCACATTCCAGCATAAACTGTGAACTAGCTGAAATATAAAGAGGAAGAAAATTGTAAAATTTATCATGGGGTATCTCATAAGGTGGAGGTACATTAAATAATGTTGTTAAAAAATAAGAACTCTAACTGTATTTAATTTAACAGAATAACAATCTCTTCTTTAAAACCTCCAGCGATCGCACATCCACAACTTTTGAAGGCAACCCGTTCCACAGGTTAGTTGTTCTCACTATTAGAAAATTTCTTAGTTCTAGGTTGCTAGTAGAAGTAGTGTATACCTTTTTTTAATGAAAATTATCAGCACTTTCGATCAGTGACATCATCAAAGTAAACAAACCCACGTGCTGATTACGTCAACAGGTCATGGCCCTAAACCAGCGGTTCTCAACCTGTGGGTCGCAACCCCATTTGGGGTCGAACAACCATTTCACGGGGGTCACCAAACAACAGAGTCCGCCATTTTTCTCCCCTTTTCCTTAGCTGTGCTACTCCCTCTTATTCTATTGGCTTTTGAAAGCCAATAGAATAGACTCTCTTGAATAGAGTCTAATTCTACTGGCTTTCAAAAGCCAATAGGAATTGTCCAGGCTGTCTCCGCCCTGCTGAGCTCACCAAAAGTCCCAGTCTGCAAACGGTGCTGCGAGTTGTCTGCAGCGAAGGCGAGCTCTCTGGAAGTTTCCACCCCTCCCTGCTGAGAACTACTAAAAATGTAAGTAAAAGAGGGCCAGGGGTGGGAGGTGGGAGGCCGGCGGGTGCAGGGAGGGTTTTTGGCACGGGTGGGGCCCGGCGGGTGGCTTACCTCCCTTGGGCTGGGCCAGCTGGTGGCCCAGCCCATGGTCGCCCTGCGCCGTCGCTGCCACAGCCGCCCAGGAGCACCTGGGCCTGCCTGCCGCCGCCCCAAACGGGCAGCAGCGAAGGCAAGGCTAGCGGGGCAGCGGTGGGTGCAGGGAGGGTTTTTGGCACGTGTGGGGCCTGGCGGGTGTCTTACCTCCCTTGGGCTGGGCCAGCTGGTGGCCCAGCCTGTGGTCGCCCTGCACCGTTGCCGCCGCGCCCCCCCAGGAGCACCTGAGCACCTGGGCCTGCCGCTGTCCCGAACGGGCGGCGGCCTACACCTCGGCTGGCGCAGGGGGTAGCACCATGCATGCGCGGCGCAGGGGGCAGCACCGTGCATGCGCGGCGCAGGTCGGGGTCACGCCACGCATGCGCGGCGCAGGTCGGGGTCGCGGCCTGAAAAAGGTTGAGAACCGCTGCCCTAAACAGAAGCGACGTGCTCAGCCTCCACCCTCCGGATGTGACATTTTGGCCTAATCCCATCAAGATTGGCAGTCAATCCTCTGGGTACATGATTAGGTTAACCCTAGACTAATTCTATGGACATTTAAAACCAAAAAGAGCTAAGTAAAGTGAATAATTAGCAGAGTCCTGTGTTTTTGGGAAACAAGCCCTACTTTGGGGAGCTGTGAAATAAAAAATATATTTATTTTATTTGTAATCATTCTAGCCTAACGATGCTTTTAATTTTTGTGGAGTTTTAAAAATCAAAAGCTGGGGAAAAAGAAGCCCCTGAAAGGCAGCCAGAGCCAGCATTTAACCTCTTTTTTCTAAAAGTATTTTTTTCTAAAAGGTATTTATTTCTAGATGGCTTTAAAATCATTTCCTCGAATGCAGGGGAAAAACAAACAAACCACAGCCCCTTTTAAAACTCACAGCTGGTTTTTACCTTTGTAAAAATCTAAAGACACACATTTTGCCATTTGCACCCTGAATAAAACGTATTCTGCTCCCCCCTATAGCAAAAGACAAGGAATATTAGCAGGAATTAAAATGCTCACAAGAGGCAAGCAGCCAGGCGGAAAGTAGGAGTTTAAAACCTGTTCAGGCATGTCAGGACCGCGATTCTGGGCACCCGTGTTTCTGTCTGCTAGTAAAAAAGGGGGTTAGGTCTTGTTTGGGACATTCCCGGGCATGTCATACTCCCCGTGATCTGGGCATGCGCAATGCTCAAGGGCTTGTCATTGCAAGGGGCAGGGGAGTTTGTGCGGGCAGGCCTGAACAGCTAGCGATTTAATTCCAGCAGTCTTTGAAGATGGCAACCTCTGATGGAGATTTGTTTGATGTAAATTTGACCCCCAAACCTCCCAAGCGTGGACGCAGAATAAGCAAAGGACCTGAGTTGTACATATATATATATATATGAAAACAGTATTTTGATTGGTTGAAACAGCTAGCCTAAATCTACCTTATTTCCTGCTTTAGAAACGGCCGAGTCTCAAAATGTCAGCATGGCTCAGATTCTGAAAGCGTGTATCATTAAAATATTACACCACTGCTTAATGGGATGTCTACAATCAGATGAAGACCATTTATTTATTTTATTAATTTATTTTTGTGATTTCTATACCGCCCCCCTCCCGAAGGACTCGGGGCGGTGTACAGCCCAATTAAAAACATCAACATACAAAAAATAAAATGATTAAAAATGGATTAAACAATTTGGCCCAGAAACATTTAAAACCCAATACATTATCTTAAAAGCTTGATCCCCTAAAACAATTATGACCTTGTTGGTACTGGAGCTCCTATCCCAGGCCGGCTTGTCGAAAAAGATGTGTTTTTAATTTTCGACGGAAGGTACGTAAATCGTCATCGTATGGAGTTCGGGGGGGAGCTCGTTCCAAAGCGTAGGAGCTCCCACAGAGAAAGCTCTCCCCCTGGGAGTCGCCAGTCGACATTGTCTGGCCGACGGCACCCTGAGGAGACCCACTCTGTGGGAGCGTACCGGACGGCAGGAGGTATTTGCTGGCAGAAGGCGGTCCTGTACATATCCGGGTCCGATGCCATGGAGCG
The DNA here is from genome assembly GCA_034064705.1 of Bothrops alternatus. Taxonomy (NCBI): domain Eukaryota; kingdom Metazoa; phylum Chordata; class Lepidosauria; order Squamata; family Viperidae; genus Bothrops; species Bothrops alternatus. The sequence goes on from JARGCV010000085.1 coordinate 12,350,483, forward strand.
CTTTAAAAATGGTCACTAACACCTTGAAACGCACTCGGAAGGCCACCGGCAACCAGTGCAGCTCACGCAGGAGCGGTGTTACATGGGAGCGCCATGACGCTCCGGTCACTACCCATGCGGCTGCATTCTGGGCCAGCTGAAGCCTCTGGGTGCACCTCAAGGGGAGCCCCATGTAGAGAGCATTACAGTAGTCCAGCCTGGAAGTGACGAAGGCATGAGTAACTGTGCATAGCGAGTCCCGGTCTAGGAAGGGACGCAACTGGAGCACCAGGCGAACCTGATAGAATATCCTCCCGGCCACGGCCGTCAGATGGTCCTCTAAAGACAGTCGTGAATCCAGGAGGACTCCCAAATTGCGAACCCTTTCCGCGGGGGCCACTGTTTCGCCCCCAACGGACAATGAAGGAGTCAATTGACTAAACCGGGACGACGGTAGCCACAGCCACTCAGTCTTGGAAGGGTTGAGCTTGAGTCCATTCTTCCCCATCCAGACCTGCATGGCCTCCAGGCACTGGGTCAGCACGGCAAGAGCATCGTTGGGGTGGTTCGGTGTGGAAATGTACAACTGAGTATCATCAGTGTACAGGTGGTACTCCACACCAAAACCACGGATGATCTCACCCAGCGGTTTTACATAAATGGTGAACAGTAGGGGCGAGAGGACCGACCCCTGAGGTACCCCACATATGAGGGGTCTCGGGGTCAACCTCTGACCCCCTGTCAACACAGACTGCATCTGGCCAGAGAGGAAGGAGGAGAACCACCGCAAAACAGTGCCCCCTATACCTAACCCCTCCAACCGTTGCAGCATGATACCATGATCGATGGTATCAAAAGCCGCCGAGAGGTCCAATAGCACCAGAGCAGAGGAACAACCTCTGTCCCGGGCCCGCCAGAGGTCATCCACCAATGCGACCAATGCTGTTTCTGTGCTGTAGCCAGGCCTGAAGCCCGATTGGTGTGGATCCAGGTATAACGATTCCTCCAGGTGCCGCGGGAACTGTCGGGCAACCACGCTCTCAACAACCTTCGCAAGGATGATAATTTGATAAAACAGCTGGATCCAGGGTAGGCTTCTTAAGGAGGGGCCTCACTACCGCCTCTTTCAAGGTGGCAGGAAAGACACCCTCACTTAAAGAAGCATTAATAATTGCCTGGAACCAGCCTCGTAGCACCTCCTGGGATGCCAACACCAGCCAGGAGGGTCACAGATCCAATGAACAAGTGGTTGTCCTAAGTCCCCCGAGCAACCTGTGCACGTCCTCGGGAGTCACGGGGTCAAATTCAGCCCAGATAACAGTCTCAAGACCAGACTCCGTCTCTCCCACCGGACATACCCAGTTGAAATCAAAGCCTTCCCGTATCTGAGCGATTTTATCATGCAGACATTTTCCGAAATCCTCAGCTCTACCCTCTAAGGGGTCTCCCCTCACCTCCTGATGAAGGAGGGAGCGGGTCACCCTAAACAAGGAGGCTGGGCGGTTAATCTGATGACGCGATAAGAGCAATGAGGTAAGAACACTTCTCTGCTTTTATTGCCGCTAGGTAGGACCTAATATGGTCTCTTACCAGTGTTCGATCAGATTCGGCATGGCTCCATCTCCAACTGCTCTCTAGGCGTCTTTTCCGGCGTTTCATCTCTCTCAGCCCCTCATTATACCAAGGGGCCGATCGAGACGTATGCTGAATCAGAGGCCGCAAAGGAACGACCTGATCTAGAGCACCAGCCACAGCCCTATCCCAGGCTGCCGCCAACTCTTCGACCGAGTCGTGTATCCGAACCTCAGGAATTGGCCCAAGCTCTGCCTGGAACCACTCGGGCTCCATCAGCCGCCTGGGGCGGTACCATCTCACTGGTTCCGCCTCCCTGCGGTGGGGTGCAGCAGTCAGAATGTCCAAGCGAAGGAGAGAGTGGTCAGACCATGACAGGGGCTCAATAACTATATCCCCTATATTCTGACCACTCAGCCACTGTCCAGAGACAAAAACCAGGTCAAGCGTGTTCCCCCCTATGTGTGTGGGGCCTTGAATTATCTGGGCCAGGTCCATGGCTGCCATGGAAGCCATGAACTCTCGAGCTTCCCCGGACGTCCCGCCCACAGATGGCAGGTTGAAGTCACCCATGACTATTAGCCTGGGAACCTCAACCGCCACTGCGGCGATAATGTCCAGGAGCTCGAGCAGGGAGGTTGACATGTGGCAGGGAGCCAGGTACATAATCAACACCGCCCTCGGACCCCAAGGTCCCACTTCACCAGGAGGGATTCACAGCCTGCCATCTGAGGAACAGTGACCTCCCTCGGCCTGTAATCTTCCCTAATCATGACCGCCACTCCCCCACCCCTGCCCTGAGCTCTCAGCCGATGGAATGCAAGGAAACCCGGTGGGCACATTTCCACCAGAGGGACACCGCCCTCTGGTCCCAACCAGGTCTCCGTTATACCTGCCAGGTCTGCTCCCCCCTCTGAAATTAAATCTTGAATGAGGGGGGCCTTATTTACCACAGACCTGGCATTGCACATCAGCCTACAGCCAGGGCCCTGTGGTTCTGAATAACCCCGAGAACAGGTAGGGCCTTGGGGGTCGGAGCGCAGACCACTCGTAAACAGTGGGTACACACTCCCTTATTATAATACAGCCCCCTGCTCCCGCCATATCTGCCCCTCCTGCTTATGGTGCTAATTGGAACTAAATCAGCCTTAGACAGCTCCCCATCCGAACCCGATTACGTCCCCTTCCATTGCCTGGCCTGTCTTCTAGCTCCCTTCCAACAATTCCTTCCCCCACCTTAAACACCCCTTCCCCACCTCTACCCTCCCTTAAAACTTTCATTAAAAAACGATTTTAAAAACCCCAAAGCCCCTTATTTGACGCATGCCATCTCTCAGGACTCCAACGTCCATCCTCGAGATGGGCCCTTGATAAAGCAGAGGGCCATGATTGCGAGAGGGGGAAATCTCGCAATGCAAGAAGAGTCGATCTCAAGTAGGGAGCCAGTCAGATAAAATACATCGATGGGGTCCAGCGAGAAACCAGGCAGTTCGATGTAAATTTAAAATCCAGAATTCCAGAATTCCAGAATTCCATGAGGGTGACAGTAATAACGAAGATGATGATGGAATTAAATGATCCGGGCAGGAGAAGGCCCCTATATTCCATCCTGCTCCGTTAATCCACAGTCTACAAGTTCAAAATATGTGCTGCCAGGGGCAAGGACCAGATCTCTAAAAGGGGGTCCATGAAGGCAGCACCAAAGTCGGAGTCCGGGATTATATTTCATCAGGGCTATTTACTGCCCACCTGATGGTGATTCCACTTTCCTATTCCATGCACAAACTAACGGGACGGGGGAGGCCACTACGATTCTTCCATTTGGCCTCATCGTAATCACTCTTCATTGGGGAGGGGGGAGCGTGACAACGCTGTTTCCCTCACCACAAATCCACAAGTCCAAGCTCCATGCTGCCCCTCTCCATCACCTGCAACCTCCAGCTGTCTTCCCAGAACCGCCGGCCAGCAAAATGGGGGAGGGGGGCTGCCAAACTCTTCCCTTTTATGGCGGCCACCTACGCCTCTCAGCTGCCCACCAAGGCCGCACGTTCATATGGTGGTAGTAGGGAGGGGGGTGGTAGGGGAGGGGAAGGGACCAAGCCATTTCCCATCACAGATAGTCTTCCGAGAAACAGAAGCCTCTCAGTGGAGACACAAAAGCCTAATCCGAGAAACAAAAGCCTCTCATCAGTCCTCTCACCCTTCCATAGATCGCTCGCTCACATAATAGGAGGGGGGAGCCGCCGCCAAACTCTTCTCCCTCGCGACGGACTCTCATCCAAACTCCCAAACTGGCTCCACACTCCATCAAGGCTGAAAGGGGTGGAGCATGCCGTCACAATCCCTCGACTTCGTTCGCTCGTTCCGGAAAGGAGGAAATCAGCGAATATACCTCTGGAAAGCCAAGATGTTCCACTGCCAGAATCCCCGGGGTCCTAGATGTTTCTCGACCCCCCCCGGGAGGTCTTTAGCCATCCCCCATCGGACGCCCGGCTACTCCTACAGAGATGCGTCCATCTTGCGCATGCTCAGTGAGAACAATGTGGATGGTACCAGTGAAACAGAACATATTAGCAGCTTATGCTTTAGACTTTCTATGCCTCATGTTCTCTGGATCATCATCAGTATTTCTGACAAAATGAATAACTTATATTTCACCCGGGATTCCCTTGATGAGCTCAAGACATTGATACAGCATATTGAAAAGAGCCGTAAACCACTGTCATTAAACCATTCAATAAAGATTGAATCTGAATTGCCATTGTCTCTGAAGAGATTCATATGCCAAAATGTAACAGAAATTAATTACAAGAAGCTGTTAATGCTATGAAATTTATAATAAAATGGGGTTTACAAATCACATGAAAGATGTATTATGTTTTTCTTTTGCTGACCCCTGTTTAACTTTGGCAGATGTTAAACGCAATTTAATCAATGCTCAAGAGACATTATTCAATTGGGTTTTCCTGATGAGGTGGGGCTGGCCAGTTTTGCAAAAGTTGTGAAGAACTCATCAACTCTGATGTGATTAATTTGTAACATTATGTGCTATTTAAATGCAGTTTTGCAAAATTGTGAAGAATACACCTCCTCTGATGTGATTAATTTGTAACATCACCAGCGTATACAAAAGCAGGGTCCATACTGGTCTAGTCACATTTTCTGGTTTCTGGCACATCTGTACCTCCGGAGCCATTTGATCTGCTAAGAAGATCCTTTTCAGAATGGAAGCCACTATTGTAAGTAGTTTTATGGCTAATTTTTGAAACACTTAGATGCAAAATGGAGTTTTATAATACTCTTGTCTGCTTGCTTGTTTGACTGATTGGTTGTTTTATTTCACTAGAATGAATTGACAGACTCAGAATGTTTGAGGGCTTATGAAGGTATTTGTCTTTCATACTTTCATACATTTAGGTTCTGGTAAACATTTCTGCAACAATTCTGACCATTAAGATTTTTCTTTTCCTTCAGAATGGGAGGATGACCAGCCATTTGCTGATATTGCTATTACCATAGAGAACCATTTGACAGACTCAGAATGACAGACTCATTTCTGCAACAATTCTGACCATTGGGTATTTTCTTTTCCTTCAGAATGGGAGGATGACCAGCCTTTTGTGGAGTTTACATATCCCCAAGGGGCCCAGCATGACATGAGCCCTCAGCCTTGCACAAGCTACACAACAGGAAGGCTGTTAGGAGGTATAATATCTAGCATTTTATCCAACTACAAAACCATTAGTATTATTTTTTAGAAACTAAAAGGGGGTATTACATTATTAGGAATGTTGGTGATAGCCTTTTGTTTGTTTGTTTAACCAGAGCCGGCCTGCAAAAAAGCAAAAATGCATGGAGATGGACTTCCCGCATCCCCAGCAGACAGTGATAAATGTGATTCCATGCCTGCATCTCAATCAGACGGGGAGATATTTCATTCTATAACACAGCTACAAGCCCCTAACTCTGCAAACTCTCAGAATATGAACAATGTTTATCTGGATATGGCACAGGAATGGGAGAGACCTATCCGAAATTTCAGGGCTGTGGAATATTATCATCGCTATAGATTTGTTAATCTTGACCGAATCCAGTCTTTTGTAGGTGCTATAGAGGCTATTCATAATGTGATACAGACTCTTTTGAATAATGTTGCTAGGGACATAGGGCCAAACGATTTTGTTCAACTCCGGCTGGATGCAGAGGGGTTAAATCATCCTCTCTTTTCTCTTAGGAGGAATATGGATGATTTAAATGCCGATGATTTTCTGTTGAAAATCTGCTTCAAAGTAAGGCAGAGATATTGTGCGGGGTTATTTGCAATGTGGTTACCATTGTGAAGAACAAGGAGGGGGGAGGTCTTAGGAAGTTAAACATGGTGCTGCTCACTAGAGTGCTGGAGAAAAAAAGACAGCACCTAGTAGATTTCAATGTGGGAGGTGAATTTCTGTGTTTTGCCAGCTGTTTGCTCTGGCTGATTGGCGGGGATGTTAGAAATCAAGAAATTATTACCAGGGCCAGGGAACTTCACAAGAGACTGGATGTTTCCACAGAAAAAAGAATTTACTTTTCTTAGATACACCTCTTTGAAGAAGATTTAAGGGTCACTATAAAGATCTTGTTTTATATGCAGGATGGTTGGCGGTTTTTTGTCATAGGTAGCCCCCAGCAAGAAAAAATAGTGTTTATATTGTTACACAACAAGCATTATTATGGCATCAAAAATATCAAGGGTTTCCTGGGTGAACTCTATTTCTGTAAATTCTGCCACACACCCTACCACCACAAATTTAGTCATGGCTGTCAATATATCTGCAGAGCATGCCTCAATCAAGAATGCCAGCAGGTGGTGGAGGAGAAGACGCGCTGCTGGAGGTGCAAAGAGCTTTGCCAGTCTAAGGTGTGTCTTGAAAGACACACACAGCTCGCTATGGAGGGAAAAGTTGACTGTAAGAATAAAGAATATTGTGAAACGTGTGGGGTTTACGTCTTTAGCCCCCACAAAAAGTGCAAGGAAACCAAGTGTGGACAGTGCTCTGAGAAGGTTGAAAGCTTGGAAGGGCATTTATGCTTTCTAAAATCGTTGGACCGGCCGCGAATTGGCGAAAGACACATCATTTATTATTTTGAATGCTGACAAGAGACAGGCATCCATATACCTAATTATGTCTGCGCCAGGGATATGTTGAAGGATGGGGATGATAAAGATGTTGTGAGGTGGGATTGTTATGGTGTTAGATGCCTGGAGCAGTTTGTAAAGAATTTTATAAATCATAAGTTTAAAGGATGTACTTTTATCGCTCACAACTCCAAAGGTTATGACGGGTACCTAGTACTGAGGCAGTTGATCTGTGAAAAGGTTAGGGATCAGCTTATATGTCGGGGGGGGATTGCTGTGTATCACCCTACCGGATTATAAGATCCGGTTTATTGATAGCCTCTCATTTTTGCCCCTTAAATTAAGCAAGTTACCCAAAGCTATGGGGTTTCAAGGCTGCAAAGGATATTTTCCCCACTTGTTCAATACAACGGTCAATCAAGACTACGTGGGACCACTCCCTGAAACTAAGTATTACAGCCCTGAAACCATGATGCCCGGGGAGAGAGAAGAATTCATGAAATGGCACTCTGCTAATACAGGTACTGTGTTTAAACTAAAGAAGGCTCTGGCTTACTATTGCAGACAAGATGTCGATATATTAAGAGAGGCCTGTATTCGATTTAGGTAACAGGTGATGGAAATGACTGAGTGTGAGTGTTTCAGGGGTGTAATACTTGGTTTCAGGGAGTGGTCCCACATAGTCTTGATTGGCTTGCCTCTTGTGAGCATTTTAATTCCTGCTAATATTCCTTGTCTTTTGCTATAGGGGGGGAGCAGAATATGTTTTATTCAGGGTGCAAATGGCAAAATGTGTGTCTTTAGATTTTTACAAAGGTAAAAACCAGCTGTGGGTTTTAAAAGGGGCTGTGGTTTGTTTGTTTTTCCCCTGCATTCGAGGAAATGATTTTAAAGCCATCTAGAAATAAATATCTTTTAGAAAAAAATACCTTTTAGAAAAAAGAGGTTAAATGCAGGCTCTGGTCGCCTTTCAGGGGCTTCTTTTTCCCCAGCTTTTGAGGCACTGATTTTTAAAACTCCACAAAAATTAAAAGCATCGTTAGGCTAGAATGATTAGAAATAAAAAAGCCTTTTTTATTTTTTATTTCACAGCTCCCCAAAGTAGGGCTTGTTTCCCAAAAACTAATTATTCACTTTACTTAGCTCTTTTTGGTTTTGAATGTCCATAGAATTAGTCTAGGGTTAACCTAATCATGTACCCAGAGGATTGACTGCCAATCTTGATGGGATTATCAACATAATTTTTTCAAAATGGCGATCGCTTTCTCTATCTAGTGAAAGTGAAAAATGAAAAGTGTGGATTGCGTTGGAAAGTGAAAGTGAAATCTTTTTCCTCTTTTTAAAGAGAAGTTTGAGAGACTATGTGGACTTGATTTAACTGGATTTTAAAAGAAATTGAAAAGGGAGGAAGTGGCAACTTTTTTTTTTTTAGTTATTTCTTCTCCTTTTTTTTCCTCTCTCCTTTTAATTATGACTACGAGACATAAGGCAGCAGCTGCTAAGGCGGCTATGCCCTCTCCAGGGCAGCTTGTAAAATCACAGTCTGCTCCATTAGAGTCTCAAGAGCCTGTACAGCTTGTTTCAGAAATGCTTACAATTAAAGACTTACAGACTGCTTTAACAGTAGCATTATCCCCAGTAAATGTAGCATTATCCTCACTCAATGACAGAATGAATAAACTGGATGATAAACTAGAGGAAAAGATGGCAGAACAGAAAAAAGATTTCAAAGCTATGACAGAAGCATCTAATCAGGAGATGAGACAAGACATTGTGGAGGCTATTAAGGGTGTTTGGGACTACACTATTGGTGTTGAAGAAAAATTAGAAAATATTGAGCAGCAATTTGAAGAAAAATTAGAAGAAATCAAAAGTGATGTACAAGATCAGGCTACTTTGACACAATATCATCAGATGCAGTTTGCGGTTAGAATTAGGGGATTTAGAGAAGCTTCAAATGGGAACCAAGAGGATTTAAGAAAAATTGTTATTGAAGCTTTATCAAAATTTTTGGATGATTCAGTTGAGAATGTGGACTGGCAGATTGAACGGTTGTTTAGAATGAACTCACGTATTGCAGCACAAAGAAATTTGCCTAGAGATATTGTGATATACTTTAATACAAGAAAATACAGAAATTGGGTTCTTTCTACAGCCTACAATAAACAACTGAGTGTTGCTGGTCAAGAAGTACTGGTTTTGAAAGAGATACCTCCTAAAATGTTGAGATCAAGGAAAGACTATGCTTTTTTGACAGAGGAGCTTAAAAGAAGAGAGATACAATATAGATGGGAGGTTCCAACTGGACTTTCTTTGTTTTTTAAAAATAACAGATATCGTTTGACTACTGTTGCTAAAGCGAAGGATTTCTTTGACAATATATTGATGGTTGATAGATCTACTTCCCCAAAATCTAAGAATGCAATTCTGGTCAAAGATTTAGAATTATTGCAATCTTCGGAATTTCAACAACCTCGAATAATTTCCTCGATAGATATGGATAAAGCAGTTCAACAACCAGTGCAGTTAATTGATATTTTCCAACCTTTGGTAGCTGACAAGCCTAAAGATCCAAGGTGTGTACGTGAACCAACTCAAACCAAGCAAACTGATCTGACATCTTTGGAAGCCATGGGAGCAAGGCCTAAGAGGAAGGAAGAAGTGGTTTCGGCCTTGCAGAAGCTTTCACGAAAAGATCATGTCAAATAAGTATTTGACATGGAATGTTAATGGTTTAAATTCTCCACAAAAAAGGAAGAAGATATTTCATTATTTGAAGCAATGTAAAAATGACGTAATCTGTTTACAAGAAACTCATATTAGAACTTTGGACCAGAAATATTTGATTAATAACAAATTGGGTACACATTTTGTGGCATCATCTTTAGACAAAAAAAATGGAATTGTTATTTATGTTAAAAATCATATAAAAGCTAAATTAATAGAAGCAGATAATCAAGGAAGATTTTTAGCTATAGAAATTTTATTGGACGGGAAGAAAGTTCTTTTGATGGGTATATATGCTCCAAACCAAAAACAAGGTATATTTTATAAATTATTATATAAAAAGTTAATACAGTTGGATTATAGATCTTGTATTTTAATGGGAGACTGGAATGGAATTCTTGATGCTGGTTTGGACAAGAAAAAGATCTTACCTGTTTCTCAATCGCGTTCAACATTGCCTAAATCTTTTTTTTGATATTAAAGATGATTTTAATTTGTTAGATATATGGAGAGAAAGACATGGTAGGGATCAAGAGTTTACTTTTTTCTCGGATAGACATCAATCATTTTCTAGAATTGATTTTATTTTAACTACTAGTGATTTTATGTTAAGTTTAAAGAAAGTTAAAATTTTACCTAATGTATTCTCTGATCATAACCCAGTTATGATGGAACTAAGGACTGGTCAATTTATATGCAGATCCTGGAGACTTAATGAAAATTTGTTTAAATATGAAATGTATGTGGAAGAATGTAAAAAGGCTATCAAGGAATTTTTTAGGTTAAATCAGAATATAGGTTTACCAATAGAAATGGTGTGGGACTCTAGCAAGGCCCACATGCGTGGAATATTAACTGAATTGAATGTAAGACATAGACGTAAACAAGAGGAAAAGAGAAGAGTCTTAGAAGCGGAGATAAGAAAGAAAGAGTTATTATTAATAGATAAGCCAGATGATAGTAATATTAAAGAAGGGATAAAGGTTTTACGGAAACAATTTGATATTTTGATGACCGACCAGGTTGCCAGGAATATACAATATGCTAAACATAATACTTTTTTTAATGCTAATAAACCTGGCAGATGGTTGGCTTATACATTAAGGAAAAAACAAAAATCCCGTTTAATTGAGAAGGTAGAATATAAGGGGCAAGAAGTATTTCATCAAGAAACTATTAAGAAGGCTTTTCTAGAGTTCTACACCAAATTGTATGCTGAAGAAAAAGTTCAAGAGCAAGAGGTAGATGCCTTCTTACAAAATCAAAATGTTTTGGAAATTACTTTGGAACAAAGAGATAGATTAAATGCTGTGATTAAATCAGAAGAAATTATTGATGCAATCAAGCAATTGAAATTGGGAAAATCTCCAGGAACTGATGGTCTTACTACGATTTATTATAAGTGTTTACAGGAGGAAGTGGTCAAACATTTCAGGGAGTTATTTGTGAATATACAAGAGGGTGGTCGGGTTCCACCCTCCTGGAAAACGGCTAATGTTTGTCTGATTCCTAAAGAGGGTAAAGATAATGTTCAAGTAGAAAATTTTAGACCTATTTCCTTGTTAAATACGGATTACAAGATCTTTGCAAAAATTTTGGCTAATAGATTAATGACAGTTTTGACACAGAGGATACATCCGGATCAGACTGGTTTTTTACAAGGGAGACAGATGAAAACCAATGTTAGACAACTTGTTAACATATTGGAATACTTGGATAAACATATTCAAGTGCCGGCTGTTTTAATGTTTTTAGATGCAGAAAAAGCTTTTGATAGACTGAATTGGACATTTCTGCAAAGGCTTGTGGTAAGGATGGGAATGGGGGACCAGTTTATTAACTCTATAACAGCTATATATCAGAAACAAACAGGACAGATTATAGTAAATGGTCAATTAACAGATTCGTTTAATATTGAGAAGGGTACTAGACAGGGCTGTCCCTTATCTCCTTTATTGTTTGTTTTAACTCTAGAGGTTTTATTGAATAGGATTAGAGCATCAGAGGAATTAAAGGGGGTACAAATTAGAAAACATGATTATAGATTATGTGCCTTTGCAGATGATTTACTTGTGACATTGACTCAGCCAATACAATCAGCTCAGAGTTTGATGGAAATTATTCGAAATTACGGAAAAGTATCAGGTTTTAAATTAAATTTATCCAAGACAAAGATGTTGGTTAAAAATTTTGATAATAAATTAAAACAAGATCTGGAAAGAATAACGGGATGTGAGATAGTTAAAAAAGTCAAATATTTAGGAATTTATATAGAAGATTCAAATGGTAAATTATATAAGAATAATTATGAGTTCTTATGGAGTAAAGTGCAAAAAGAATTGGAGAATTGGAAAAAATTACAATTATCTATGCTGGGTAGGATAGCCGCTATTAAAATGAATGTATTACCGAAATTTCTATTTTTATTTCAAATGTTGCCAATACTTAAAAAGGATGGGAATCTTGATGAATGGCAGAAAAGTATAAACAACTTTATTTGGGATGGCAAGAAACCAAGGGTTAAACTTAAAATTATTCAAGACACAAGAGAGAGAGGTGGATTGAAAGTGCCTAATTTCAAATTATATTATTATGCAGCAGTTCTAGTGGCAATAAGTGATTGGATTAACTTAACAAATGAAAGAATATTGAATATAGAAGGATATGGGCTAGTGTATGGGTTCCACGCGTATTTAGTTTATGATAAAAAATTGGATAGGGGTTTTAAAGAGCATATATTAAGAAACTCTGTGATGCGTGTCTGGAAAAAGTATTATTATAAGTTAAACGGTAAAATCCCTTTATGGACTGTTCCCAGGCATGCAATACAGAGTGTAGGTATACAACAAATTCAAGACGTGGAGCCCTATGATAAACTTTTAAATAAAGAAGGGAATAGCCTAGAACTGAAATCACTAGATAGATTAAGGGAGGAAGGTATAGCTCACAACTGGTATCATCATGCACAACTTCAAGCCAGATGGCAAAAAGATGTCAAGATGGGTTTTTCTTTAAAGGATGAAAAATTAATTATACAAATTAGAGACCAAAGAGTGATGCATATCAAAAGAATATATGATGCTTTAATCGAAATTGATTCTGGAAAGGAATTAGTTAAAGATTGTATGATTAAGTGGGAAGGTAATTTTGGATATCCAATTATGATGGAAACTTGGAAAAGAATTTGGGTGAAAAATGTTAAATTTACACAAGCTCAGCATTTAAGAGAGAATTTTTATAAAATGTTTTACAGATGGCATTTAGATCCAAAAAAATTATCGCTTATGTATCCAAATTTGCAACCCAAATGTTGGAGATGTGAATCTATGGACGCTACTTATTTTCACATTTGGTGGACGTGTAAAAAAATTAAGGCTTTTTGGATAAAAATATGGTGGATTCTTCAAAATATTTTGAAAAAGCGTATTGAGTTTGTACCACAGTTATTTTTGTTGGGTATAACAAAGGACTGTTCCACCATAGAGACTAAGTTGATTTTGAACTTGACTACGGCTGCAAGACTGTTGGTGGGACAATATTGGAAGTCATCTGAAATACCATCTATTGAAGAATGGACATTAAAAGTTACCCATCTTGTGGAGATGGCTAAGATATCAGCATACCTGAAGAACCACTCAAATGAAACATTTTTGATGGACTGGAAAAAATGGATTGATTATATGCAAAAGAAATATCAATTGAAAGAATTAGATTTGATATATAGATAAATAGCTACTAAATAGTAGATTAGCGGGGTTTCTTGCGTTTTTACTCTGTATTCACTCTGGGAAGCCTGGGGGGGTGGGGGGAGGGAGATAATAAGTATTAGAATATGTTTCTCAACTGTAGTTGGGGGTATTTAGGGACTATATAATTTTTTCAGGGTGCCCGGGAGAACTCTAGTCACCGCATTGGAGGGTGAGGAAGGTGGAAGGAGAGGTACCGGTATGTTTAGAGGGTTAGAGGGTGGAGAAGGAGTAGAGGAGGATTGAGGGAAGAGGTATAGAAAGGCGAAAGTATGTAGTTAGAAGGATAGAAGAGGGGGTTAGGATGTAGGAGGATGTGGTGGGGGGGGTTCCGAGCAGCTATTTGTATTATTTGTTAATTATGTTATTTGTTTGTTATCAGTTGAGTTATTATATTTTTGTGTTAAAATTTGTTAAAAGTTTATAAAATTTAATAAAAAAATAATTAAAAAATAAAAATAAAAAAAAAATAAAAAAAATACTTGGTTTCAGGGAGTGGTCCCACATAGTCTTGATTGGCTTGCCTCTTGTGAGCATTTTAATTCCTGCTAATATTCCTTGTCTTTTGCTATAGGGGGGGAGCAGAATATGTTTTATTCAGGGTGCAAATGGCAAAATGTGTGTCTTTAGATTTTTACAAAGGTAAAAACCAGCTGTGGGTTTTAAAAGGGGCTGTGGTTTGTTTGTTTTTCCCCTGCATTCGAGGAAATGATTTTAAAGCCATCTAGAAATAAATATCTTTTAGAAAAAAATACCTTTTAGAAAAAAGAGGTTAAATGCAGGCTCTGGCCGCCTTTCAGGGGCTTCTTTTTCCCCAGCTTTTGAGGCACTGATTTTTAAAACTCCACAAAAATTAAAAGCATCGTTAGGCTAGAATGATTAGAAATAAAAAAGCCTTTTTTATTTTTTATTTCACAGCTCCCCAAAGTAGGGCTTGTTTCCCAAAAACTAATTATTCACTTTACTTAGCTCTTTTTGGTTTTGAATGTCCATAGAATTAGTCTAGGGTTAACCTAATCATGTACCCAGAGGATTGACTGCCAATCTTGATGGGATTAGGCCAAAACGTCACATCTGGAGGGTGGAGGCTGAGCACGTCACTTCCGTTTAGGGCCATGACCTGTTGACGTAATCAGCACATGGGTTTGTTTACTTTGATGATGTCACTGATCAAAAGTGCTGATAATTTTCATTAAAAAAAAGGTATACACTACTTCTACTGTTGCTTCTCTCCTTGATTAGTTTCTATCCATTGTTTCTTGCCTTGCCTTCTGGTGCTTTGGAAAATAGGTTGACCCCCTCTTCTTTCTGGCAGCCCCTCAAATATTGGAACACTGTTATCATGTCATTCCTAATCCGTCTTTTCACTAAACTAGACATACCCAATTCCTGCAACCATACTTCATATGTTTTAGTTTCCAGCCTCCTAATCATCTTTGTTGCTCTTCTTTGCACTTTTTCCAGTGCAAAGCTCCATCATTTTTCTATTGTGGCAACCAAAACTGGATGCAATATTTGATGTGTGATCTTATGAAAACATTATAAAGTGGTACTAACACTTCACATGATCTTTATTCTATTCATCCGATAATGCAGTCTAGGATTGCATTGGCCTTTTGGGTGGCTGCAGTACACTGCCTGCTCATATTTAAGTGATTGTCCACTAAGAATCCAAAATCCCTCTCACAGTTATTGCTATTGAATCAGGTTCCACCTATTCTACACTGGTACATTTTATTTTTCTTGCCTAAGTGTAAAACCTTACTTTTCTCACCACTGAATTTCATTTTGTTAGATAGAGCCCAGTGTTCAAGTCTGTCAAGATCTTTCTGGATCTTGAGCCTTTCTTCTGGGTGTTGGCTATTCCTGACAGCTTGGTGTTGTCTGCAAATTTGATGAGTTCCCCTTTTATTCCCTCATTTAAATTGTTTATGAAGATATTAAAGAATATTGGGCCTAAGACAGAACCTTGGGGTACCCCACTGCTTACTTCCCTCCATGTACTGTAGATGTAGTACCATTAAGGACTACATATTGTATATGGTTTGTCAGCCAGTTATGAATCCATCAGGTGGTGATGCTGTCTATCCCACATTTTTCTAATTTACTAAGAAGATGTTGTGGTCTACTTTGTCAATTTATTTGTGTCAGTAGCATCATAATTAAAATAAGGCATACTATATGACATAAAAATTTAAAATACAAAATTAGAACATGTACAAATTAAACAGACCTTGCCCAGTAACTATCAACAGTAATTGCATTCTGTCACACTGCCATGAGATCCTCAAGTGTACACTGATTGGGACACAAAGGGCAGGTATACATATGTATTATTGTCTGCATGTCACCACAGTCAAAAAGAACAGAAGCCACTATATAGCCCCATTTCTTCAGGGTGTCTCTGTATCTTGAACCCATGCACAGTATACTCAATGATTTCCATACTTCCCAGCTTTCAGCAGACTCAGGTCCAACTCCTCAGTTCCATCCAGTGTTGTTATTTGTAGTTTTCCATAGATCCACTCTGGTTTTTTCTCTGTTAGTAAGAATTAAGTCCAGTATAACTGACCCTCTAGTTCCCTCCTCTACCTTTTAGATGACAAAGTTCTCAGCTAGGCTCATAAGGAACCTATTCAATTTCCCACTTCATGCAGAGTTTGTTTCCCAATTAAAGTCCACCATTACTACTATGGTGTGTTTCCTTACATACATTAGTTAACTGATTAGCAAAAAAAAACCAAAACCACACTCATCTATTTCTTATCTCATATTAAAGTTTTTTATTCACTTATAACATAAAATACAAAATACAATAGCAAATAGTGAGGTACAATGGTAGGGGAAGAGGAAAAAGAGAAATGTGGAAAACAGGGAGGAGAAAAGTATTGACTTCCAACTCCCTCTGTTACAATAGAATAAGGCATTAACATTGAATTTTAACTTTTTACATTTCTATAGTAGTATGAACTAGCAATTTCTATCTTAACAAATCAATCTAATCAGTAATTCATTGGCTTTAGTGCCAGGCTCAGATCCGAATTGGGTTCAATACTACGGCTTGAGTAACTGAGGACTGGGAGTAATGATCCAGGAAAGATTACAACTGGTGGAAAAACCAGAGCTGTGCAAAAGTTCTCCAAGTCACACCTGTCAGATCCCTGGCAAATAATTGAAAATCATATTTAAAAATCCCTTCTCACTCCTATGGGTGGTCGATATCAGGGCTTTTCAACCTTTTCACCAATTGTACCACTTTTAGGATATGGCAATATTCAAGTACCACCTAGCAAGGTGTCAAAAACATGATGACCAAAAAAACAAAACAAAACTCTGTTGAAAGTTGCAATTGCACTGAAATGACTTATGATCATTTTTCACACTTATGACCATTGCAGCATGCCCAGGGTCATGTGATTTATATTTGGATGCTTGGCAACTGATTCATATTTATGATGGTCACAGTGTTCCAGGGTCATGTGATCCCCTTTTGCAACCTTTTGACAAGCAAAGTCAATGGCAGGGCTGCTGGTGGCCAAGTGCTAAGGTGGGACTTCCCTCCCTCCCTCTTTCTCATTCCCATCTCCTTCTGAAGGAAGAATTTGAACTCCCCCCCCCATATTTTCTCTCTTCCATATATTCATCAAACAAGGAAAAGCCTCCAGAGACAGAAAAGATAAGCTGCTGAGTGAACTAGCTTAAAAAGGCACATTCCCCTTTAAGAATTAGCTACTGGCTAGAAAAGAAAGTTAAGCAGCCGGCACTTAAGGAAGAAAAAAAAATGTAGTAAGTACTGGCTGCCGGCTAAGGCAGCCTTGCCAAGTGGCTCCATTCAAGTAAAGGAATGCTACAGGCAAAATTCATTCAGGAGAAAAATCCTTCAAAATCCCTTGCAGCAAAACTTACAGCTAACAATAGTAGAGCAATAGAAACTAACAGGAACCATCAGCCAAATAAAAATTGCCAAACACTCCTTAAGAACAGAAAGCCCACATTGCACAAATCCCAGGACTTCAAAGTCACAAAAGCACATAAGAATCCTTCCACTCTCCATCTCCCTGCCTCACCTCCAGCCATTGCTGCCTTTTTTCACTCCTCTTGGAGGGTGACCACTCCCCCACTGCATTTCTTGCCTGTTTGCTGCTGCCAGCACAGGTGGCTGCCACAGCAGTTGTAGATCAGCTCATGGCCAGCCTGCTTGATCTCCTCTCCTCCCACCCTCCTCCTCCTCCTCCTTCTTCTTTCCCTTCAGTGCAGCTAGAGCTGACTCTGCCTCCTCCCAAGGCTGCTTTTTTTCTCTCCCTCTCCCACGCAAACTGCCTCCTTTTATAGCCTTTCCTGTCTCTGTCCCCTTCCTCCTCCTCTCTCAAGGGGGAGGGTGAGCAAGAAGTGAGCCTGGGGTCTGTAAGGTCCCACCCCACCTTACATCTTAAGAAGACAGAATTCTTGGAATATCTCTTCCAACAGGCATCTTTATTAAGAGAAGATGGTTGCAGGTGTTCTAGACAGGACCTGAGGGGCCAACCTCTACCATTCAAGGTTTTAAGTGTTCCCAAGCAGCCCCCACACCACCTTCCTTTCAGCGACAATCCCAGGCATTACATTTCCACCCCCTTTTCCTCACAGCCGGCAGAAGGGAGACTTCAGAGAGTAGTAGATGAAAGGTGATAGCCATATTGTTATGGTCAGTCTTTGAAGTTTTAATGAAGGAAGTGAGAGCCATAAAAACCTTTTGCTCATCCCCATTCCCCTTTGTAGTATGACAGAATCCAGAGAGGGCAGAAATGGGGTTTTCCATAGTTGATAACTAGAAATGAAATATAATTGGATTCTGACATCCTGCCCCCTTAAAAATAAGAGAGATCCATCTGAAAGAAAACAAAACAGGTATAAAAGTTAGTCTTGGCTTGTATGAAATTTCTTTAATAGCTTTGGGGCTCTGACATGACGTTTATGGACCCACTCATTTTGTGAGGCAGGGAGGTGTTTCCATGCTACTAGGTACTGAGTTGCTCCATTGTTGTGATAAATGTCCATTTCTCCTTTAAGAAATCCTTCTCTGCCTGGATGGGCTTCTCTCTCCCTCCCTTACAGGCTGTCAGCTGATAGCTGTACTAAGGGGGTGGAGGAGAAAGCAGGGAAAAGTTTCGTTTCTTGAAAAAGACGTCATGCTTTCAAAGTGTATGTTTTAACTATCTGTGTAATGTAATTGGCTGTAAATCAGTAGGGTGACAATTTGTGGGAAGAGACCTTTGATGTGCAATAAAAGCAGATGCCGGGCTTCGGCCGAGGCTTCCATCCCGACAGAAACTCATGTCTCTGTCATTAATCATGGTTGCCGGGACATCACGCACACACTTTCGTAACAAGTGGTGACCCTCGACGTGATAACCCTGAGAGGTTATACGTCCCTGGACCCTCATACTTACCGCCCGGACATGGCCAAGCGCGCTTCATCAGTTCATCGCTGGACGAGGACTGATCCCTCGTAAGTATGGGTGGGGATCTCTCAAAAAGGCAAGAAATGCATTTGACTAAGCTCACAGAGATAACCAGGAAGAATTATGTTCATTTTACAGCTCAGAAGCTGACAGAAGGAGATTTAAGATCTCTCCTTGAACTTATTTGGAAACACATTACTTTCTATCCTGAATCAGGCTGCCTTAAAGTTGAAACCTGGAAAAAAGTGGGGGAGGTTTTGCAGGCAAATTCTAGGGCCCCTGTTTCTATTTTAACATCTTGCAGAGTAGTGTTAAAAGCTTTGGAGACACAGGAGCATCTCCTACTAAAAACATTACTGAATCCATTGAATTATAATGAAGTTCAACTTCTTCCCCCTGCCAGTGAAACTCCAGTAACAGTTAAAGATCACAGCAAGGTTTTTCCTAGCAATGTTGAGTTGTGTGATCCTCCAGCTCTGACCAAAACAAGTAATTTTATTCAGGAAATGTTACAGAATGATTATGAAATAGGTGAATTGAATGTTAATGTTGAGGAAATGACAAGTTTATACCCTGTAACTGTGGGCATGGATGCAGAAATTGATAATGGATTTGCTCACAAAATGATTCCAGCAGATTGGAAGGCATTAATGCAAATGATTTTAACACCTGCGCAGTATGCAGTTTGGGACTCCCAGTATCGTATTCAAGCTATTCAGAGAGGCACTGCTCAAGTAGTGCCAGACCAAATTTATGGCTCTGGACAGTTCACTGCTGTTAAACAACAGCGATATGCTATTCCAGATGCAGCTATACATGGTGTAATTTTACACGCTGTTTTTGCTGCTTTAAAGGTAGTAGATGAAAGTGGAAAATTTGGCAAAAGTTTTACTCAAATTAAACAGGGAACTACTGAGCCCTATGATGAATTTATAAATAGACTAAAAGATAGTATTGATAAAGAAATTGCTAACGAATTAGCTACAAAAGAGATTTTGATGAAATTGGCTGTTGAGAATGCTAATGCAGACTGCAAAAGAGTTTTGCAACCCTTAATTGGCACTGGTCAAAAGACACTTGCACCTACATTAGTTCAACTACAACAATATTTAGGAAATATTAATTGGTTAAGGCCATATATAGGTCTTTCTACCTCGACCCTTTCTCATTTATGGCATTAAAAGGCCTCAAAAATCCCACAGACGTTGTGACATTGACCTCCGACCAGCTATTGGTCGTTGAGAAAGTCCAAACAGCCCTCAACACCCAGTGGACTGATCGGTGTGTTGACAATCACCCTGTGCATTTGAATGTGATTTTTGATCGACCACCCACAGTGGCAATTACTCAATCTAATATGCCTTCAAGAAATTGTTTTCACTCCAGCTATGACTTTGGCTGAAATTACACATCGTGGCCACACGATGGCGCCAGATTTTTGGAATTGAATTTGCAATTATTTTTATCCCATTTTCCTTAAAATTGTGGGAAACTTTGATTCAAAATAATTTGGTTTTGCAATTATTGATTGGTGATTGGCCTGGTCAGTTTTGTTTTGTTTTGTTTTTTTTGTGATTTTTCAGCAGATCCATGATTTTTGGCCATAAAAAATTTACCTTTTGCTTATATCTCTCCTAGTTTGGATGAGACTTTGTTGACACTATTTTTGACATTGCAAAAATTTATTGAGACAAGATATTGTCCTTATTTTATTGCACATATCCGAAGTCATCAAAATTTTCCAGGAATTCTCAGTGAAGGGAATTCCCAGACGGATATGGCAACACGCAAGTTATGACTATGCAAGAACTTACTCCCTGGGATAGTCATAGCGATTTTCATCAAAACGCCAAGGCTTTGGCTAAACAATTTGGCATAACCCCGGGGAGGCAACAGCTATCATTCAACAGTGCCCCAGTTGTTCACAACAAGGACTGTCTATTCCAATGGGTGTGAATCCCCGTGGACTTGAGGCATGTCAAATTTGGCAAATGGACGTTACTCAATATGCATCTTCTAGTCCGTGGAAATATATACATGTGACTATTGATACATATTCTGGGTTCATCCTTGCTACTCCACAGCATGGAGAGGCAACTAAACATGTCATCAATCATTGTATTCGAACTTTTAGCACTCTGGGTACTCCTAAAGAATTAAAAACTGATAATGGATCCGCATATTGTAGTCATGGCTTTGCTCAGTTCTGCAATCGGTGGGACATTATTCATAAATTTGGCATTCCTTACAATTCACAGGGGCAAAAAGTAGTGGAACGGGCCAATTCCACTCTTAAGCAAATGCTGGACAAATTAAAAATGAAAAATGGGGACAATTCCCCCGGACTACCTGGAGTGCAAAATCATCTTAATTTGGCTTTATATACTCTCAATTTCTTAAATCTGACTGGCACGCCACTTAATACAGCTGCGAGCAGGCATTTTTCTCCCCTTCCAGACACAGCAACCACGGTTCGACCGCTAGTTTGGTATCGTAAACTACCAGACCCCCAATGGAAAGAATCAGCTGAACTTATTACCTGGGGTCGTGGATATGCTGCGGTGCAACATGAAGGCAATACGATATGGGTTCCTGGCCGCAATATTCGCCCTTACAGGGTACAGCCAAAAGATTGCAAAGACTCTGGTGAGCCCAAAGTGGATGGACAATAATTTTGGAAGGACAATAAAAAGTTAGTGCCTTAACAAACCATACTGACTGCTGGATGTGTATGATGTCACCATCGGATGCCAGTCAAGGACTTTCTTTAGTTGGACTTCCTTTGAACAACACTGGAGCTAGCGAAAGTTTTGTACATATTAATGAGGCAGGACATTATACGCTGCCACTTAGGTTTTATTATGTAGATTTTGTATTAGTGTCTTTTAATTTTTCTAAGGGAATTATTCTTTTAAGTATATATCTCTCTTGTAATATCACCTTTAATATGCCTGATCATTGTGATCAAAGTAATAACAAAGTGTATGCAAAATGTGAGGATGGAGAGTACAATGCAAGTGTATTGGGTTTGTAGCTATTTGAATGGCACACGGAATTGGACTGCAGCCAATGACAGTGATGGCCGTTGAAATGCTTAATGAAAAACAAGGACAAATCCCTCCACCAATATCCGGAGATCATAAGCATTGGGGATATTTGGAATGCATTCTGGTTTTGGTTACCAAAAATTTTCAATGGTTAAGAAATTTGATAAGTATTATTTTGTATTGTTATATTATTCCATTGTGGATGCTTTTATATACAATGTTTGCCTGATATTTTTGCTATGATGTAATCTTTTATACCAAAGAAAAAATTGTCTCAACAAATGAACATTAGTCAACAAGGATTCGAGCGGATGCCAATAGCTAAACAGCCACCTCAGTTGGATGAAATCGAATACATGGACTGAAAGCCTTTGCTTCTAAACAAAAACAAAAAAGGATGAGATGTTATGATAAATGTCCATTTCTCCTTTAAGAAATCCTTTCTCCTTCTCTGCCTGGATGGGCTTCCCTTTTCCCCCCCTTACAGGCTGTCAGCTGACAGCTGTACTAAGGGGGTGGAGGAGAAAGCAGGGAAAGTTTCGTTTCTTGAAAAATACGTCATTCTTTCAAAGTGTATGTTTTAACTATCTGTGTAATGTAATTGGCTGTAAATCAGTAGGGTGACAATTTGTGGGAAGAGACCTTTGATGTGCAATAAAAGCAGATGCCAGGCTTCGGCCGAGGCTTCCATCCCGACAGAAACTCAGGTCTCTGTCATTAATCATGGTTGCCGGGACATCACGCACACACTTTCGTGACACTCCATGATATCTCCTAGAATCTAGGATTTCCTTTATCTCGAAGTACTGTTCGTCCTCCACCATGATTGGAGGTGGTGGTGGGAGATTTTTGGCCGTAACGATGACTGATGCTCTCTTTTCAGCAAGCTGCAATGAAAAATTGGGTGTATTTGCCTGAGATTTTTGGGTAATACTAATTCTACTGTTACTGGGTTTATGATTCTTTTAATTGGAAAAGGCCCTATATATTTTGGTCCAAATTTTTTACAGGGTTGTAGGGATTTTAGGTATTTTGTAGATAAGTACACCATTTCTTCTATAATGAATGGTGTAGGCTCAACTCTTTTTTTATCGGCTTGTGCTTTGTATGCCTGCCTAGCTTCATCTAGTGCTTTTCTAACTATTGGCCAGGTGTTTTGTAATTGTTCCATCCATTCTTTCAGTGATGGGATCGCGGGTTCATTTAGTGTTAGTTCTGGCATGGGGTTGAAACTTTGACCAGTAGCTATTTGAAAAAGAGTGTAACCTGTGCTGGAGTGGACTGCATTATTGTAGTCTTCTGCGAAAGGGAGTAGGTCTGTCCAATTTGTTTGCTGGAAATTAATACATCAAGTACTGAGTTCAAATGTTCTGCTTGTCCATTTCCTTGTGGATGATGGCTAGATGTCAGTCCCTGAGTGGTCGCTAAGAGGGATAAAAATTCATTCCAAAATGCAGACATAAATTGCACTCCCCTATCAGATATGATGCGTTGGGGTGCCCCATGCAATCTGTAAATATGCTGGACAAAACGTTTTGCTAAGGCTTTTGCAGTGGGAATCTTTTGGCAAGGGATAAAGTGCACCTGTTTGGAAAACAAGTCCGTGACCATCTAGACAACAGTATTCCCATTGCTTTCTGGTAATTCCACTATAAAATTCATGGCTATTTCCCTCCAGGGGGCTGATGGATTTGCCACTGTTTGTAACAGTCCGGGCGATTTCCCTTGCAACCTCTTGGCAGTTGCACACTTTGGGCAGCTGGCCATGTAACTTTCTATGTCCTTTTTCATAGATGGCCACAAAAATTGCCGTTTAATTAAGTGTAATGTTTTTACAAATCCAAAATGCCCTGCTGATTTTGTGTCATGGCAAAGCTGCATGAATGTGATTCTTTGGGTTGTTGGTATATATAACTTTTCTCCCACCCAAGGCAGCCCGTCTTTCATTGTGCACACGTATTTATTTTCCTGGAACCATTCATCTGTTTCCAAACTTTTCCAGTATTCAATTCCGGTTTGGCTGCCCAGCTGTGGTTTTAATTTAACTTGGGCTCTGGTGGTTACTGGCGCTGCCAGCTGTGATTTTACCATCATCGGTTTAGAGTCGGTGGCTCGCATGCTGTTATATTGGGGCATGCAAGACAGTGCATCTGCCAGGAAGTTCTTTCTCCCCGGCAAATGCTTGAGCGTAAAGTGGAATTGGTGAAAATGCTGGGACCAGCAGGCTTGCTTGGGGTTAAGCTTCCTGGGTGTTTTCAAGGCTTCCAAATTTTTGTGGTCTGTTCACACCTGGAAAGGGATTTTGTTGCCTTCATCGAACTGGTGCCACGTGAGTAATGACCAACGTATCCCGTATGCCTCTTTCTCCCACAAGGGCCAGCGCTGTTCTATTTTGGTGAGTTTCTTGGATGTATACGCCAAGGTTGCAATACCCCTTCATCATTTTCTTGTAATAGTACAGCCCCCACTGCCACATCACTTGCATCCACCTGTATTACGAAGGACTTATCCATGTCTGGGTGCCTCAGTACTGGTTCGGCAGAAAAAAGTCTCTTTAATCTCTCAAATGGTGCTTGGCACTCCATTGTCCATGTTAGTGGCTGGCTAGGTTTTACTGAGGATGCTCCCTTCATTTTTAGTAAGTTCATGAGGGGCAGGGCTATCTGGGCAAATGAGGGGATGAATTGGCGGTAAAAGTTTGCGAACCCCAGGAAACTTTGCAGTTGCTTTCTTGTGCAGGGTGGTGCCCATTCTAATACTGCTCTGACCTTCTCTGGGTCCATTTCAATGTCCTGTAAGGATATGCGATAACCTAGGTAGTCTATCTTTTCCTTGTGGAATTCGCATTTCAAGAGTTTGGCATATAGGTGGGTGGCTTGCAGTTTCTTTAAAACTGCTCTGACTAGGTTGACATGCTCCTCTTTTGATTCGGTGAAGATAAGAATATTGTCTAAGTAAATCAGGACCCCCTTAAATAGGTGCTACCTTAGAACGTCATTAATTGTATAAATACTGCGAGGCCCCCTTGTCATCCAAATGGCAAGACTTTGAATTGGTAGCACCCCATTGGGCAGTTAAATGCGATCTTCCATTCATCCCCTTCCTTAATTCTCATGTGATAGTAAGCTTCCCTTAGGTCTAGTTTAGTAAAAATGTTCCCTTTCGAGAGGTGTGACAACATGTCCTTCATGAGGGGCAGGGAGTATAGGTTGCTTTCACTGATTGTATTCAGGGCCCTATAATCCACGCATAAGCGTAAAGAGCCATCCTTCTTCTCTCTAAAGAGGACCGGGTTGGCCACTTTAGGCTTGGCTGGCTCAATGAACCCCCTTTCTAGGTTTTTCTTTATGAATCTTTCCATTTCCTCCTTCTCCTTTGGGCTCATGGAGTATAATCTGGGCTTCGGGAGTTTTGCCCCAGGCTTGAATTCAATGGCACAGTCCGTGGGTCGGTGGGGGAGGAGCTCATCCGCTCTCTCCTCACTGAAAACGTCAGCAAGATCTCTGTATTCCTCTGGTATTTCTGGTAATCTCTTTTCCTCTCCCATGGATGCTTTTTCCGTTCTTAATTTTGGTAGATCCCCTTGGGATTTTAAGTGCATAGGGTCCCCTTTCAGGAAATTGATTTCTGCTCTCCTCCAATTCACCCAGGGGTTCCATTACTTTAACCATTCCATCCCTAGGATCATTGGGCATTCCATGCCTGGGGTCACTACAAACGTTATGTTTTCCTCATATTTGCCCAGGGAGAGGTGTATTGGTAAAGTAGCTAGGGTAGCTGGCACCCCTCCTGCTATGGACCCATCTAACTGGCCAAATGAGATTGGTTGTTCCAGTCTCCTCGACGGAATGCCCAAATTCCCCACTAGCATCAGGCTAATGAGGCAGCGGGTGCAGCCAAAGTCTGTTAAGGCTTTCACCTTGACAGCTTTGGGCATGGGGGGAATTAATATAGTCACTGTCTTGAGGATGGGTACGATGGGTCCACTTATCAGGGGTTCACCCTCCGAGCTGTCATCTGAGGCGGTGTAGGCTGGAGTTCTTTCCCCACGATGGACAGAGGTAGGAGATTCCACAGCCTCCATCATTCTCATGGCAGTTCTTTTGGCTTAGCTGGAGACTTCCCAGATCTGCTGGCCGGTGATCTGTCTAGGTTGTGCTGGGGGGGGGTTTTGAGCGGCATTCTACAGCCCGATGCCCCTCTCTCCCACACTTGAAACACCTCATTTGCTTCTTGGCCGTGGCTGATGGTTTCACTGGTTCACATGTCAACTCAGGTGGTGAGCGGCTCCATTGTTTTCCTCAGTGGTGCCTCTTCAGTAGGTCAATCTCTGCTACCTCTGCCAGGACATACCATTCATCAAGTTGGTGTGGGTCCCCTCGGGGCAGGCAAGCATCAGATAGGTCGTAGTTTAGCCCGTCTTTGTAATGGCTAAGGAGGATGTCTTCTGGCCAGTTCAGTTTGCTGGCAATGGCCTGGAATTCTTGCGTATATTCGGCTACCGGGCATTTGCCTTGCCTCATCGTTTTTATCCTTTCCCAGGCTTTGCGATCAGCCAGGGGGTCCTCAAATCACCTTCTCAGAGAGGACATGAAACGGTTGAAGTCATTGAGCTCTGGGGCATTGGAGTCGTGCAAGTTCACCACCCAATCTGCGGCCGGCCCATCCAGAGCAGATTGCACGATCCAGATACGAGGGGATGTCACTGGGGATGTGCCACCTGTATTCCTCCATGTAGCTGAGGACTTGGGTTAGGAAAAACCCCAAGCGTGTCGGCTCCCCCTTGAATCTCACGTCCAGCGGCGGGAGTCTTTGAATGGATCGGTGCCTTCGTTGTCGGTGGTAGCGTCTTCCATCCAGATCGCCGTCGGTGGGGAGTGGGGACTATTGGATCAGTAGACGTCCCCGGGGCTGCAGGTTCCACTTCCCCCTCGGTGTCTCTCCAGTTGCGGCTCCAGGAGCTGGTGCGGCCGTAGGGCTCAGAATTCTCCTCTCCTAGGGAGCTGAGAGTTCTCTTCATCAGGTCGATAGCTTTCTCTAGGATCCAGCCTGAGTACGATGTCCAGCTCCCTTCCTCTTCACTTGTATGCAGGGATTTCCCCATCTCCTACTACCATTTTGGTTGGTTGCCCCCCCCCATCTCAGGGTCACCTTTCTTGATTTCTTTTCCCACTTGCCTTTCTTTCCAATGCCCATTGACCACTGAGGTTTCTGGTCACGTGTCTCCACCACCTCTTCTCCTGAGGAATCTGACCTCTCAGATCCCGACATCTGACAGGGTTTCAGTCGGGGCAGTGGCTCCCTTTCCCAGGAGTTTTCTCCCTTCCCTGCTCTGTCGTTTGACATGGTCATTTTTGCAAAGTCCCCCGACAAGGTTCTCCCTTCCAGGTGGACTAATTCTGCAGGTCATGTATAATGTAAGGACCCACCCCACTTTACATCTTAAGAAGACAGAACTCTTGGAATATCTCTTCCAACAGGCATCTTTATTAAGAGAAGATGGTTGCAGGCATTCTAGACAGGACCTGAGGGGCCAACCCCTACCATTCAAGGTTTTAAGTGTTCCCAAGCAGCCCCCACCCCACCTTCCTTCCAGCAACAATCCCAGGCATTACATTTCCACCCCATTTTCCTCATGGCTGGCAGAAGGAAGACTTCAGAGAGTAGTAGATGAAAGGTGATAGCCATATTGTTATGGTCAGTCCTCTTGGTGAGATCCACATTCAGTCCCTTTGAAGTTTTAATGAAGGAAGTGAGAGCCATAAAACCCCTTTTCTCATCCCCCTTCCCCTTCATAGTATGACAGAATCCAGAGAGGGCAGAAATGGGGTTTTCCATAGTCAATAACTAGAAATAAAATATAATTGGATTCTGACAGGGCTTTTGCCTTGCCCCAGCAACTCTGCTGCTGCAGAGGACTCTCTCATAGTAAGTCCTTGCCTGCGCTGGCTCTTTCCCTCCTTCACTACACCTGGCTAGGCAGGGCTGTGTACCACCTGCCACTTTACGCGTACCACCAGCTGAAAAGCCCTGGTCTAGGATATAAGCACTTTTTAGCCACATCCCTAGCAAATGTATCCAAAGTTCTTCATATATCCAGCATAGAAGTAACAAGAACCAACATTCTTTTAGATATTCTCTGAGATAAAATGACATTTGCTCCTGGACAGCATGAAGTAGTTTCTATATAGGAAGGCCACATGGCGCATCAACTGCCCCTTTTTCCAAAATGCAATTTTTGAAGATCACCTTTTAGAAAGAGCCTCTGCATTTTACAGAGGATGTCTTGCACCATTCTAAAACAGCTACCATTCTCATGATCTCTCAGAAGGAAAACCTGGGAGATTGAATTGGAAAATAATTCTCTTCTGAGAGATCATGCAAATGGCACCCACTCCAGAATGGCACAAGGCACCCTTTGTAGGAAGGCCACATGTCACATCATCTAGACACTCTTTTTGGAAGAGTTGAGTGGAGCAGGCATGTTATGGGGAAAGAAGGTCCAAGATTGTGGGATCCAGCAGGGCAGGAAGCTATGCAAGGGGTGCCTTGAGCTAGGGGAGGACCAGTGCAGGTGCTATAGTGCAATTCACCCCAACCCCTGAGATAACCTATGCTGTCCTTAATGACCCATGCGGTTGCTTAACATTTGCAACAGGAACAGCCAGAATTGTTCTTATGCTAGCACCTCTTTTAACGACCACAGTCATAATTTTGGGAGCAGTTGTCATAAATGAGGACAACCTGTATAAGATTCTAGTATAAATATAATATCAGCTATTTAAATATCTATATTTAATAATATTTTTATCCCTTTTACATTCCAATTCAGTATTGTCAATCTAAGCATACAAAAGGATCAAATAGAATAAAATAAAATGTAGGATCCATACAAAATAACAGTCCCAGTTTTTCATATGGCTCCTTGGGAAAATTGATTGCTACTCCGGCATAGAGAATATTGATGTTAGCAAATATATGACGCAGCTAATATATGAATATAGAAAATTAAGATATTATTAATTGAAAGGTTGTAACTGAACACAAAAAAGACAGAACATATCTCCCAAGAGACGTCTCTACACATGGACATCACCAGATGGTCAACACAGAAATCAGATTGACCATCTGCTCTGCAGCCTAAGATGGAGAAGCTATATACAGTCAGTAAAAACAAGACCAGGAGCTGACTGTGGTTCAGATCATGAGCTTCTCATTACAAAATTTAGGCTTAAATTGAAGAAAGTAGGGAAAAACACTAGGCCACTCAGGTATGAACTAAATCATATCCCTGATGAATATACAGTAGAGGTGACAAATAGATTTAAGGAATTAGATCTGATAGACAGAGTGCCTGAAGAACTATGGACGGAGGTTCGCAACATTGTACAAGAGGTAGCAACTAAAAGCATCACAAAGAAAAAGAATACAAGAAAGCAAAATGGCTGTCTGAGGAAGCTTTGCAAATAGCTGAGGAAAGAAGGGAAGTAAAAGGCAAAGGAGAAAGTGAAAGATACACCCAACTGATTGCAGAATTCCAGAGAATAGCTAGAAGAGATAAGAATGCCCTTTTAAATGAACAGTGCAAAGAAATAGAAGAAAACAGTAGAATAGGGAGAACCAGAGATCTCTTCAAGAAAATTGGAGATATGAAGGGAACATTTCATGCAGAGATGGGCATGATAAAGGACCAAAATGGTAGGGACCTAACAGAGGCAGAAGAGATTAAGAAGAGGTGGCAAAATTACACAGAAGAACTATACAAGAACAAGCTTAGCGTCCCTGATAACCACGATGGGGTGGTCACTGACCTCGAGCCAGACATCCTAGAATGTGAAGTGAAATGGGCCTTAGGAGAGCTGAGCAACAACAAAGCTAGTGGAGGTGACAGTATTCCAACTGAGTTATTCAAAATATTAAAAGATGATGCAGTAAAAGTGCTACACTCAATTTGCCAGCAAATTTGGAAAACTCAGTAGTGGCCACAGGATTAGAAAAGAAAGGCAATACCAAAGAATGCTCAAACTATTGCACCATTGCACTCATTTCACATGCAAGTAAAGTTATGCTTAAAATCCTACAAGCTAGACTCCAGCAGTATGTGGATTGAGAACTTCCAGAAGTACAGGCAGGATTTCGAAGAGGCAGAGAAACTAGAGATCAAATTGCCAACATACACTGGATCATGGAGAAAGCTAGGGAGTTCCAGAAAAACATCTACTTCTGCCTCATTGACTACGCTAAAGCCTTTGATTGTGTGGATCACAACAAATTGTGGAAAGTTCTTAAAGAGATGGGCGTACCAGACAATCTTATTTGTCTCTTGAGAAACCTAATATATGCGGGTCAAGAAGCAACAGTGAGAACTGGACACGGAACCACCGATTGGTTCACAATTGGGAAAGGAGTCCGGCAAGGCTGTATTTTGTCACCCTGCCTATTTAACTTATATGCAGAGCACATCATGAGAAAGGCAGCGCTAGATGAATCAAAAATTGGAATTAAGATTGCCGGGAGAAATATCAACTACCTAAGATTTGCAGATGATACCACTCTAATGGCAGAAAGTGAAGAGGAGCTAAAGAGCCTCTTGATGGGGGTGAAGAAGGAGAGTGCAAAAGTTGGCTTGAAACTTAACATTAAGAAAACCAAGATCATGGCATCCGGTCCTCTAAATTCCTGGGAAATAGATGGGGAAGAAATGGAGGTAGTGACAGATTTTATCTTCCTGGGCTCCAAGATCACCACAGATGGTGACTGCAGCCAAGAAATTAAAAGACGCTTGCTCCTGGGGAGGAAAGCTATGGCAAATCTAGACGGCATACTAAAAAGCAGAGACATCACCCTGCCAACAAAAGTGCGTATAGTCAAGGCCATGGGGGGGTGTTCATCACACACATTAACAGCATGAGCGAAGAAGCCTTGTATTAATTTCAACATGGAGAGAATTTCTTTCTGTAGTTCATCAGTATTTTCTTGGTAATATGGCAAACTGAGGCTTCTGGAGACAAATGTTAAGGATGGTTTTTTACTATTTAGAACTAAGTATAGAACATCCATTTTATTTTTTGTAAGTATAAATTTATCCAACCAACTAGCCTTTCTTAAACCTCCTCTAACCTCCCCACGTAAGTAAAATTCAATTTTTTTCTGTCCAATGAGAAATATATCCTTTCTGTCCAGAAAGAAAAAAGAATCAAGATTTATAATCCAAAGTGTTCCATCATATCAGGCAATAGTGTATGCTTCTTCTTCATACAGTGCAACTGGGAAAACCATGTGTTCATAGTTCAGACAGGCCAATTTTAGAGTAATATTATCGTCTCTGCCATACAGATCAGCAGCCCCCAAGTCTGTTCCTTTTTCTCACTGCAATTCTCAAAAGTAAAAGCTTCCAAGGCCAGCCAAAGTCTTATCTAATTCTGGGCTTCAAGCCAGTTCTGCGTTTTGCTCCAATCTAGGAGCAGCAGATAAGATATATATCCTTCCTGGTTTCTGCTGACAGGAATAAGGGGGAACCTGTGGCTCAAAAGGGTAACACAGCTGCCTAACACGCAAGCTGCCCAGGTTCGAATCCCTGAAGGGTGTGACTAGTTGATGAGGGCTATTATATATATAAAATTCCAAATAAGTCTTATACGTTTCTCCTTTTTCCTCAAGTAATTAATTCGCTGCTTTTCTTTTTCTGAGGAAATGGGACGGAAATTCCCTTTCCCTCCTCATCGGGGGGGGAGTGCTTTGGGCAGATTTTCAGGAAGAGCTCATAAAGTCATAAAGAGGGGCTCAGGTGTCACCCAGTTTCATCCACATTGCTGAAAGATTGCTTGATAGTGCTTGTTGTGTTCTGTTGACAGCTTCTGACTGGCTACGCGAATGTAGCCAGTCTTTCCCCTGCTGGTTTGGAGGGCTTCCTTGGATCAAACGGGAGGGCTGCTGCCCCCCCCTACAATCAAGGGTCCCCTCTTGCTTGCCCCCTCTATGGGGCAATTTTTGACCCTTTCTAGGGTCCCCCAGCGGGACGAAATCAAATGCAAAAGACGGCGCCCCATCTTCCTGCATCTGCATCACTGCGATGTCAAAACTGAAACAGAGCTCTGATGTTAATTCTGGGATCTTTGGAGCCACTCTCCCCAGCTTAAAAGTCATAGCCAAAGTGTTCCTACCACCACTGAGACTACTTTAGCGTTCACTTTCCACATGGTCTCTAGTTCCTCCTTCAGAGGGTTTGTATGTGTGTGTAACTGTGGAAAGTAGGCCCAATTACAACGTGAAAATAACAACATTCCCTGAAAAGCTAAGTAAAAGAAATTATGTATTTTTTCTGAGCTTTAAGATTTAGAAAAAAGGAGAAAAGATTAGGGAATAAATAAACAGGGAAAAACTAAATATAGTAACCTACATTAAACTTTGACTAAGGAAATATAAAAATTAATTTTGAGAGTATTGAAAGAAAAATATTCATCAGGGTCCAGTCCAAGCAGGAATACTCAAAATGGAGACTGCTTTAGACAGAAGGTTGCAGTTTATTGAAGAGGAGAGCCAGGCAGAAAGATGGCTCTGGAAAAACTGACCACATGTAGTAGGGAGTGGGTTTTTATATCTTCTTGGGCTTTTGTTTGGAGTTGTTCCTGTGGCATGAACTTTGACCTGAGTCGGAGTGTGACTTTCTGGTATTCTGATAGTGGTGGGTTAATCCTATTATGTCCCAAAGGTCATATCCTGATTCCCTGGGGCTGTAGCTGATGACTTGGGTTTTTGGTGTGTGGGATTGTTGATTCTAGGGATCTTTCTTTCTAATCCAAGATTCCTAGCTCCAATCTTTCTGACAAGATCATGACATCTGCATTTCTGCAGACCTGTTTTCTGCTTGGGGCAGAGAGACTTGGGGGAAGGGTTGGTTTCTGCCTTTAAAATCCTTTGGGAAAATATATTCTGCCTTTTTAATATTTCCCAAAATATTTCTTTCTCTGGATTCTTCCCACAAGATTATACTATTGTGGCATGAGAAATAATCTCAATAGATCACCTCAGTGATTTTTCCAATATACTCCACCATTTTTAAGGTAATCCCTAGTAAAGAAAAAATGTTGATCAATGAGCATGTCTGCTTCAAAACTGAGTTTTTATATGCTGATTGTGTGAAAACGGTCTGTTTTTATGCTTTTCTGCATTCCCTATCTTGCGAACGGCTCACCGCAAAGCACAAAACATGCAGTATATACAACATAAAATACTTTAAAATGTTTAAGTATATTCAATAACGAACTATCAACATATCCTGAAAATAGGGATTCCTATCACCGCAACAGAGATACATCAGCTCCCCAGCTCTACTTCCCTAAGGACGCTTCTCCCTGCTGGCGGACCCCGGGAAGTCCATTCGCCAGCGGCCGAGGCCTGAGAGATGCACCCTGGGGAGCTCCTGTCGCGTCTGAACTGCCTTTCTTATTGACAATTCCGAGCAATCCCATTCCCACACACCGACAGAAGGGGGATGGACGCTGTACAGGGGCGCTCTTGGCTTCCGGCAGGTCACTTCCGCCGCCCTCCTTCCTTCGGCTCCTAGATGTTGGACGGCGGCGAATTAGACGTGTTGGTCCGCTGGCGGCGGGGCCTAGGTAGCGGGCGCGGACCGGGACAGGAGAGCAGGACAGGGGGTAGGTGTTTGGTGAATCGAGGAAGCGGACGGATGCACGAACCGAGGGGCTTCGCCGTCTCCTGCAGCGGCTGCAGAGTCTCCTCAGCTTCTATCCTGCTCTACTCGGAAGTGCCTTGACTTGGGGAGGGTTTCTAGATGGGTGCGGCCTGCCTGCATAGGAGGCGCGAGCAGCAGTTCCTATTCGGGCTCTGACAAATATTCCTGGGGACGATAATTCAGAATGACCCCGAAGCCACTTATCGATAGCAGGCGGCTTCCAGGCGAGTTCTGCCATCGGCTGGGCATCCGCTCCCTATCGTGGTAGACCGAACCAGGAAGGGAAGACGGCTGGACCTAGGAGCTTCCTTAGGGAACCAGGCCCTGTCTCGGAAGGCTTTCCAGGCGATGACAAGCACCTGGAAGCGAGCCTAGGAGGTTCCTGGCAGCTCGAGAGGCAACGGACTTGATGCTTCTCCCTCCCCACCCCATGCTTCTGGGAGGTGGTAGAGCAGATTGAGGTAGTCAAGTCGCGAAGTGCAATGGTAATGCAATCGTGAGGTGACTGGCAAAAATGACTGTCTGAAGGTCCCCAGGAAAGGGCGGGCTCCAGTACTTCACTAACTCCTTTTAGCTGAATTTGATATCAAAATAATAATTACATTTGTTTATTTATTCAATTTATAGACTGCCCAATTCCCAGTAACTCTGGGAATTACAAAATGTGGAAAAAAGAGCATAAAAGAGCAGATAACACTAATAAAAAGAAGCAGAGATGGCAAAGATAATCCAGTGTTGAAAGAAAAATCTTCATAGGTCCAGTCCAAGCTGGGAATAAACAAAATGAAGACTGCTTTAGAAACAAGATTGTAGTTTATTGAAGAGGAGAGCCAGACAGAAAGATGGCTCTGGGGAAACTTGACCACATGTAGTAGGGAGTGGGAATTTATATCTTCTTGGGCTTTTGTTTGGAGTTGTTCTTGTGACATGAACTTTGACCTGAGTCTGAGTGTGCCTTTCTGGTATTCTGATGATAGTGGGTTAATCCTATTATGTCCTAAAGGTCATATCCTGCTTCCCTGGGGCTGTGGCTGATGAATGTTGATTTTTTTTGGTGTGAGGGATGTTGATTTTAGGGATCTTTATCTTCCCAGCTTCCTGACTCCACTCTTTCTGACAAGATTATGACATCTGCATTTCTGCAGACCTGTTTTCTGGCTTGGGGCAGAGAGACTTGGGTGGGGGGTGTTTCTGCCTTTAAAATCCATTGGGGAAATACATTCTGCCTTTTAATATTCCGAAAAATATTTCTTTCTCTGGAGGAGGGAGGCTGACTTCCCACACCAGACAGAAACAAGGAAAATAAAGGGGTGGGTTGATCACACACATTAACAGCATGAGCGAAGAAACCCAAAACATGCCAACCCAGCCAGACAGGATCAGATGGGTCAGATTATATATATTACTATACAGATCAAATATATGTTTTTATTGTACATTACTGTACAAACAGTACAGTATTGGTTTTGTTTTGTTATGGCTGAACAATACATTAATTTGTAGAATTAGGGCAAATTATTTCTGTTTTCTTTAGGCAAGAAAAACCAAATGCACAGGTATAGAATAGAAGTCCTAGTGGACAATCACTTAAGTATGAGCTAGCAGTGTGCTGCAGCCGCTAAAAAAGCCTATGCAGTCCTAGGCTGCATTAACAGAGGGATAGCACCAAGACCATGAGAAGTGTTAGTATTGCTTTATAAGACTTATTGCCTTGGTAAGACCAAACTTGGAATATTTCATCCAGTTTTGGTGGCCACAATATAAAAAAGATATTAAGACTCTAGAAAGAATGCAGAGAAGTGCAATGAAGATGATTAGGGGACTGGAGGCTAAAACATGTTGAGAAGGTAGGAAAAGAAGCAGGAATGGAAACTAATCAAGGAGAGAACCAACCTAGAAATAAGGAGAAATTTCCTGACAGTGAGAACAATCAGTGGAACAGCTTACCTTCAGAAGTTGCGGGTGTGCCATCACTGGAGATTTTTGAGATTGAACAACTATTTGTCTGAAATGGTGTGTCTTGTTGAGCAGGGAATTAGACTAGAAGACCTCCAAGGTCCCTTCCAACTCTATTATACTGTTATTGAGATAAAATATCTCAGGAATTGTATCACCAGTAATTTTATGTGCACTGCTGGAATGTAGATTAAATGTAAGATAGCGGATCTCATGGTTTGAATTGGCTCTCATAGCTTTTATGCAGACAGATATGCTACTTTAATGTTTAGTGAGGTCTAAGAGGATTGAGTAGCATTTCTTTCACACTATATTGTATCACAGAAACTAAACTAACTGGTGGAATGAAACTGTAAACTGAAAATACAGTTTACTGGTATTGTTTGTCATTTTATATTTTTACTAATTTTCAAGAAATAATGACAATTTCTTGATAGAAACATTTTGACAGATTAGTTGGTTAGAAAAGGATTGTTGGATGGGCTTTGGAAGTAGTTTCTTTTTGTAGTTTTATCCCTTTTCTTCAGACAAGGTTCTACTGCTTCCTGATACAGCCATGCTGAATCTTCATCTGGAATCCTGCTGTGTGCTCACAGGATATGCTTTCTAACAGGCATACAAGAAAGACATTGAGTCTTGAGAAGAATCTTCTCAGGTTTAGTAAATTGTAACTAAGAAAGAAATGACAAAGTGCTTTGTTTTATTTATTAATATTAGACTTCAGCTACTGCATTTTATAGAATAACAGTGGCTTTATTTTTATAGTTCCAGGTACAAGCATGGAGAAAAAGGATAAGCCTTTTCCTAGGCTTAACATTCATTCTGCATTTTGGATATTGTCATCGATAGCTATTACATATTATATAGAATTTTTTAAAACTGTTAAGGAAGTTATTCAAAAAGAAAGGTAAAGATCTGTTTCTATACAAATAAAAGTTGTTACTTTATGTGACCAGTTTACATTTTAATTTGGAAAAAAATAATTATTCAAATTATTTGTAAGTCCTGTCACCCCTTAGTACATTACGCATGTTGCCATTTGAGAAAATAAATTTCTTATTCTAAAATCATTTGAATGATAACTCAGTATTCCTATCTATACCTAGATTGCAAAGTTTTCATAGAGGATAATAACTGAAGTAGTTGGGGTAGGAACTAGCCAAGAAGACTTATTTAAATGATTTTGTTTATTATATAGATATAACCATAGTTATATAAAACACATAAAACATATATTCTCTTCTCACAAAACCCAGAAGAGTTACAAAGACACATACAAGAGCTGCACAAATCAGGAGAAACATTTGGCTTAAAAATAAACCTGAAAAGGAGCCAGGTCATGTTTAATAAATTCACCAAAGAAAGACGTAATAAACCACTATCTATAGCTTGTCAAGAGATCTCAGTAGAAGGTGATATAATAAAGGAAATTGAATGCCATGTTAAACGTGGTTGGCAGATATTCAGCAAGCTAAGTGTAATCCCCCTGAAGAGGAAAGTT
Source organism: Bothrops alternatus (assembly GCA_034064705.1). Taxonomy (NCBI): domain Eukaryota; kingdom Metazoa; phylum Chordata; class Lepidosauria; order Squamata; family Viperidae; genus Bothrops; species Bothrops alternatus. The sequence goes on from JARGCV010000085.1 coordinate 12,387,266, forward strand.
TTCAATCAATGTGTGCTACCTGTTCTAACATATGCCAGTAAAACATGGACACTAACCTCACAATTGATACAAAAGCTATGAGTGGCGCAAAGAGCTATTGAAAAGATACATGCTTGGTATCACAGTACAAGATAGAAAGACTGGCTGTCAAACCGTACTCAACTAGTTATCCTCAATGGCACTATATCCACATGGAGAGAAGTAAGCAATGGGGTACCACAAGGTTCCGTCTTAGGCCCAGTACTCTTCAGTATCTTCATAAATTACTTAAATGAGGGAATTGAAGGGGAACTCATCAAATTTGCAGATGACACCAGATGACAGGAGTAGCCAACACCCCAGAAGACAAACTCAGGATCCAAAAAGATCTTGACAAACTTGAACAATGGGCCCTATCCAACAAAATGAGTTTCAGTGTGGAGAAAAGCAAAGTCTTACATTTAGGCAGTAAAAACCAAAGGTACAAATACAGATTGGGCAAGACCTGGCTTAGAAACAGTAACTGTGAGAGGGACCTTGAAGTCCTAGTGCAGGGCTTTTCAACCTTTTCACCAATTGTACCACTTTTAGGATATGGCAATATTCGAGTACCATCTAGCAAGGTGTCAAAAACTTGATGACCAAAAAAAACCCAAAAAACCTGTTGAAATTTGCAATTGCACTGAAATGACCATTTTTCACACTTATGACCATTGCAGCATGCCCAGAGTCATGTGATTTATATTTGGATGCTTGGCAACTGATTCATATTTATGATGGTCACAGTGTTCCAGGGTCATGTGATCCCCTTTTGCAACCTTTTGACAAGCAAAGTCAATGGCAGGGTTGCTGGTGGCCAAGTGCTAAGGCGGGACTTCCCTCCCTCCCTCTTTCTCATTCCCATCTCCTTCTGAAGAAAGAATTTGAACCCCCCCCTCAATATTTTCTCTCTTCCATATATTCATCAAACAAGGAAAAGCCTCCAGAGACAGAAAAGACAAGCTGCTGAGTGAACCAGCTTAAAAAGGCACATTCCCCTTTAAGAATTAGCTACTGGCTAGAAAAGAAAATTAAGCAGCCGGCACTTAAGGAACAAAAAAAAATGTAGTAAGTACTGGCTGCTGGCTAAGGCAGCCTTGCTAAATGGCTCCATTCTTAAATAAAGGAATGCTACAGGCAAAATTCATTCAGGAGAAAAATACTTCAAAATCTCTTACAGCAAAACTTACAGCTAACAATAGCAGAGCAATAGAAGCTAACAGGAACCATCAGCCAAATAGAAATTGCCGAACACTCCTTAAGAACAGAAAGCCCACATTGCACAAATCCCAGGACTTCAAAGTCACAAAAGCACATAAGAATCCTTCCACTCTCCATCTCCCTGCCTCACCTCCAGCCATTGCTGCCTTTTTTCACTCCTCTTGGAGGGTGACCCCTCCCCCACTGCATTTCTTGCCTGTTTGCTGCTGCCAGCACAGGTGGCTGCCATAGCAGTTGTAGATCAGCTCATGGCCAGCCTGCTTGATCTCCTCTCCTTCCCCCTCCTCCTCCTCCTTTCCCTTCAGTGCAGCTAGAGCTGACTCTGCCTCCTCTCAAGGCTGCTGCTTTTTTCCCTCTTTCTCTCCCACCCAAACTGCCTCCTTTTATAGCAGGGGTTCTCAACCTTGGCCACTTTAAGATGTGGACTTCAACTCGCAGAATTCCTCAGCCAGCTTTGCTGGCTGAGGAATTCTGGTAATTGAAGTCCACAAGTCTTAAAGTTACCAAGGTTGAGAACCCCTGTTTTATAGCCTCTCCTGTCTCCCTCCCCCTTCTCCTCCTCTCTCATGGGGGAGGGTGAGTAAGAAGTGAGCCTGGGGCCTTTGCCTTGCCCCAGCAACTCTGCTGCTGCAGAGGACTCTCTCATAGTAAGTCCTTGCCTGTGCTGGCTCTTTCCCTCCCCCACTACACTTGGCTAGGCAGGGCTGTGTACCACCTGCCACTTTTTAATGTACCACAAGTGGTACAGGTGCCACCAGCTGAAAAGCCCTGGTCTAGGATATAAGCACTTTTTAGCCACATACCTAGCAAATGTATCCAAAGTTCTTCATATATCCAGCATAGAAGTAACAAGAACCAACATTCTTTTAGATATTCTCTGAGATAAAATGACATTTGCTCCTGGACAGCATGAAGTAGTTTCTGTATAGGAAGGCCACATGGCGCATCAACTGCCCCTTTTTCCAAAATGCAATTTTTGAAGATCACCTTTTAGAAAGAGCCTCTGCATTTTACAGAGGATGTCTTGCACCATTCTAAAACAGCTACCATTCTCATGATCTCTCAGAAGGAAAACCTGGGAGATTGAATTGGAAAATCATTCTCTTCTGAGAGATCATGCAAATGGCACCCACTCCAGAATGGCACAAGGCACCCTTTGTTGGAAGGCCACATGTCACATCATCTAGACACTCTTTTTGGAAGAGTTGAGTGGAGCAGGCATGTTATGGGGAAAGAAGGTCCAAGATTGTGGGATCCAGCAGGGCAGGAAGCTATGCAAGGGATGCCTTTATAGTACAATTCACCCCAACCCCTGAGATAATGACCCATGTGGTTGCTTAACATTTGCAACAGGAACAGCCAGAATTGTCCTTATGCTAGCACCTCTTTTAATGACCACACAGTCATAATTTTGGGAGCAATTGTCATAAATGAGGACAACCTGTATAAGATTCTAGTATAAATATAACATCAGCTATTTAAATATCTATATTTAATAATATTTCTTATCCCTTTTACATTCCAATTCAGTATTGTCAATCTAAGCATACAAAAGGATCAAATAGAATAAAATAAAATATAGGATCCATACAAAATAAAAGTCCCAGTTTTTCATATGGCTCCTTGGGAAAATTGATTGCTACCCCGGCATTGAGAATATTGATGCTAGCAAATATACGATGCAGATAATATATGAATATAGAAAATTAAGATATTATTAATTGAAAGGTTGTAACTGAACACAAAAAAGACAGAACATATCTCCCCCCATTAAATCAATTACAAGAAAAAAACACCACCATTACTTTATAGATAATCAATCTATAAAGTCAATCCTCTCCAATTTCTCTCTTCCTGTTAAAAAAAACAAGAAATAATGTTACCATTAAGTCGAGGAGTCCTCGACTTATGACCACAACTGAGCCCAAAATTTCTGTTACTGAGTGAGACATTTGTTAAATGAAGTTTGCCCCATTTTCAACCTTTCTTGCTACAGTCGTTAAGTGAATCACTACAGCTGTTAAGTTAGTAACACGATTGTTAAATGAATCTGGCTTTCCTATTGACTTTGCTTGTCAGAAGGTTGCAAAATGTGATCACATGACCCCAGGACACTGCAATCATCATAAATATGAGTATTAGTATGCCATGTGAATTTTGATCACATGGCCATGGGGAATTCCAGCATCTTTTTATTTATAAATTAAGCTTTACATTGCTGTATTTTGCATAAATAAATAACACATCCATGCTATTTTCTTGATATTGGATGATTTTTAATCATTATTTTCTAATCTAGTTTAGAAGTCATAATCTAAATACCAACCAGACCTAACCATGTTTGGCTTGTGAGCCCAAGATTGTCCAAATGTTCTACTTAAACTCAAGCCCTTTTCTCTCCTTCTCCTGTGTTTCCGGTCTTAGTTTCTCAGGTGCCCATATGCTGGCTGAGGAATTCTGGGAGTTAAAGTCCACAAGTCATAAAAGGGTCAAGTTTGAAGACCCCTGTCTTAACTAGTTGAAATTTGAAGAACCATAAAGACTCAAGCCTGGTAAAGCTTGTGTCTTTCTCAGCTAATGTAAGAACAGTCCTGATCTGGATTAGCCTCCTAATTGAGCCAATGTTCATAACATTGATGTATGCTTAATACAAGATCAGCTAGCTTATTGTGGTACTTAACTCAGCTCTCCTTTTCTCTGTCTTGCAGTGGGTGGTTTGTTCTTGGCAGCTGTTTATTAGCAGTCAGTCTGTCAGTGGCATTTTACTGCATCATATACCTCGAATGGTATCATGGAATTGCGGACTATGAAACTAGCTATCCCACTCTCGTTCCAATCACAACTGCTTGCTTTATTGCTGCAGCAGTTAGGTAAGTTGACCAGTCATAGAACAAACTGATATTAATGGAGAGACCTGACTTAAAGGTAACTGTTAAAACAGTTATGAGAGGAGACAATAAAATCAGTTTATTGTAATGCTGTTCTATATGCTCTCTTGAAGCAATTTTTAAAGCTTGTTTAACATTTGACATGTTTAATTTAGTTCAGGATGTTTCAGAACCATTTAATTAATTAATTAATTAGATTTCTATGCCGCCCTATTCCAAGAACTCAGGGTGGCTTACAACATGGATACTCACATGAAGAAATCTGGCATTAAAATACTAATTTTAATAATAATAAAATATAAATATAAAATAATATAATATAAAATTATTTAGCTTCATCATGTGTTATTAAGGCTTTTCGTCCTGATGAAGCTCTAGATTTGTTAAAGAATGAACTGGGGCCTCCTAAGTGAGTAACTTAGATAAAGGGATTAAAATTGGTATAGAGAAAAATATGTTTCCATCATGGTAATATGTTTTATTATTATATTTATATCTCACTGCAATCAAACAATTCTCAATATAGAAAAAACAGTTTAAAATCCCCAATAGGAATAAAATCAGCATAAAATCAAAACAATATAATAATATAATAATGTAATTTAAGAATAAAGTAACTCAAAACACCAGGGATGAATCTAATATCACTACCTTCCAGAGCTTGCTGTTTTCAGCAACTTTCTGAATGCAGTTAGGAAGGGATCATACTGATTTCCACATGGAAGCTATTTCACAGAACCACTGCTGCTATCAAGAAGCTATCCCTCCTGACCAAACCTCCCTACAGTATGGCACTAGGAGCATTTCTCTCTAGATAGCCCAATAGGTTGGCCAGCTCTGTGGCCCTAGAAGTACCTCAGTAGCAAGCCATAAAGCTCTTTATGTGTTAAAACCAGCACTTTAAATTTCACCATTAAGCTAATTCCAGTGGGTTGAACATGGAATATTTTTCTTTGTCTACTGCTATTCTAGGTGTTTCTGTTGTTTCACTTCTTGTGGCTCCTCAGAACCTGCTCGGTTTAGTCAGCAGAATGAGGCTGTTCAGAAGCAGTCTTGTTCCACACTTAACTCCCTTGGGCCATTCCCCAGGAGCCATCTGGAAGCTATACAGGTCCATGAGACATCCATGGATATTCATAGCAGGTCATCCATATTCCATATAGCTTTTTTCTTTAATAAAACATATTTTAATGTATGCCATATTGCTAGATTGGCATTGCTTCCAAAGTGTTTAATTAAAAGGGTACTTGATTCACTCTTTTTATTAAAAATAAAGAGTGAGTTTACATTGTTCAGTTGCAATTACATTGCATTGGTTCATTGTACATGAAATAGATGAGGGAAGAATACAGAAACTTGTTCAAAGTTTTGAAAATGGGCCATTTCATGCTGTAACTAGATTCACCTGGGTAAAAGATAGGTGTAATTGTACTTGCCCTTGTTTCCTAATAGTGTTGCTGTGAAACAGACTAGAGTGATTATACATTTTTTTCTTCCTAGCATTTTCCGGCAAATGCAGGGTCCACTTCTTTCAGATCAACTGATTGTTGCTCCATTGATTATGATACGAATTGCTCATCCCATTTGTTGCTCAAGCCTGACGTCAGGGGCTAAGAGGGAGGGACTGGCCCAAAATCACTCAGCTGGCTTTCATGCCTCAATCTGGCAAACAGAACTCACCGTCTTCTGGAATCTAGCCTGGTGCCTTAATTCCTAGACCAAACTAGACCAAACTAGATTGATTATAAATAACCTAGGAAAAAGGGATGGTTTTAAATCATTGGTTTAAATTAGATGTTAATTTATATTACATATGTTTCCTAAATACCAGTGTAGTCTAAAACTTGATTTAAATTGCTGCAACTGTGGGTCGGCATCACCTCATACCTACACTGCAAAGGGATTGATAGGTAAGTGGAGGTTGCAGATGGCTGCAGATGGGCCACGCGCACATTTCCACAATTCCAGTTGCACATTCTAAGGAGGTACACATCCTGCATGCTGATTGGTTGATCCTGCTTCCTGTTCTGTGCTTTGCTGTTTGACCATCTCCTACCCAGAATATTACCATATGCAGAAATATAAATTGAACATCTATGCTATCATCCCCAACCAACAGATGTTTACGTTCCCTGGCATGCAGTGATGAAGTCTAATCCAAGCTTAATTCCTTGATGTACCTTATGAAATAATATTTTAAACTACAAATTTATATTTGTATTATCTCAAGAACAAAGTTTATGAATTGCTAGCTACTTTCAGAGTGCACACACATGTATACCCATTACAATAGTCCTTGTTTACCGAGTATTCATTCAGTGATCATTCATAGCTACGATGAGTCTTCATAATTGTAGCTATTGTAGCATCCCCTTGGTCAGTCATGTAATCTCAATTTGGCCACTTGGTACCCATATCACACTATGACAGTTGCAGTATCCTGTGATCATGTGATCACAGTTTGCGAGTTTCAGAGGTGCTTCCACAAGCAAAGTCAACGGGAAAGCCAGCAGTATGAGTTGAGGTCCTGTAATGTGTTTAACGAACCATGGCAATTCATTTAATTATCTTTACAACTGATGTTAAGTCATTGCAATCATGATGTACTTGGTGACTGCGACCCTTAGTGATGGAGTTGCCAATCCCTATTATGGTCAGTGAAGACAGCCTGTATTTATCATGGTTCTATTTATAAGTTTGGATTTATTTAAATTTAGAATACTATTCAGAGAAAAGGTTAAGAGACTTTGTGTTTCTGTGTGTGAACATATATTTATGAATAGATTACTGGAAAATGTTTCAAAATAAATGAGACTTTTTAAATAATAGAATAAGCATAAGTATGATAAACTACACGTAAAATTGCTAATATTAAACTAAAATTGATCATTCTTTTTTTTTATTCCCAGTTTTAACATTTGCTTATGGCCTGTGTGGTCATTTCTGACACCTCTGGTGCTCTTCATCCAGTTTATGGGTATAGTGATGCTTGTGTCCCTTTTGGGCTAGACCTTGCACGGTAAGACTGTATGGGTACTTAACTCTGTTTCTTTGAATGACCAAATCTCTTCATTCTCCAGCATGTGGATTACGAATCCACAAGGATGGGTCCTTTTCCGTCCTCCTGCCCATAGACTAGGACCAAATCTCTTAGCTCCGCCTCCAACCGGGGCTTCCTGTCCTCCGACCGGACTTCCTGTCTCCCAGTTTTTTCCTAGTCTTCAGCCCGTCAACAGCTCCATGAGTAGGCTCCAGAGTAGGATTTAATTTTAAAATACCAAAGTTAGAGTTTTTTTTCAGTTTTTGAAAAATTAAAAGGTTAGGTTATAGTTTCTTTAGTTTTGAAGCAAGATCAGCAAGATCAGCAAGCAGAGGAAGGAGGATTCGAAGGCAAGCAGGCCCAGGGGGCCTCCCCGGGCCTCTCGGGAGACCCGCGGCCTGAATCCTCTCATCGAAAGAAGATTTCCTCCCCGGAAAGGCACCCCAGGCTCCAGCGGAGACGAGGACTCCAGCGGAGGACGAGCGCAGCGACGGACGAAGCTCCCAGCGCAGCAGAATCGCAAGTGGGGTTTGCGTGGGGGGGAGGAAGGCGCCGCTGAGCCATTAGGCCGGCACTCGGCGCGGGGCCCCATAGCGACCGCGAGGGCGGCGAATCGGGGTTCTACGGTGGCCATTAAGGACCGCGTGGAAGGAGGCGGCCGCCATTTTGGGCCTTCTACCTCCGGATTTTTGGCGCGAGGGGCCATCTTGGAAAGGGGCGGTTCCCCAGGAGAGGCAGAGACGGCCATCTTCCGCAGGCCCGAGTCACGGGAGAGGCCGGAGCGCCGAACTAAGGTGGGGGGCTTCAGACACTGCGTTTAATTCGCAGAAGAGGTAGCCGGTTGGGGCGGCATTCGCGGCCGTAGGCGACCACGAGCCCAACCACCACAGCGCCTGCTGTGCAGGCCGACGGGGGGAGTATCTGTTTTAAGGGGGTGTGGTCTGGGGGTGCTTCAACCCCTAGGGGTAATCAGCCTCGCAGACATCACCGGGTTAAGTCTGCCTGCCTGTCTTCGCCAGTGCTTCTGTGCAGAAGAGGGCCCTGCCCCACCTGCCTGTGGAACTAGGTCTCCCTTTTCTCCCCGCTTGTCTGGAGAAATCGGTTGTATCCCAGACGCACTATGGCAGACAGCGCATCGCTTCAGGTGTACCAAGGCTCAAGCCCCCCCTCCCTCCCCAAAACGCAAGGCAATGGATTTGGAACCGGGGGGGGGCAAGAAGAAGGCAAAGACAAAGCACCTAAACAAAGAGCCATCGAAGGCAGCCGAGCGACAGGCCTTAAGGAGGCACCAGGTGCTAGAGAGAGAGTGTGCCAAGGCCCAGAGACTTCAGTCCAGAGAGACTGAACAGGCTGATTTTCCCCAATCCACGCCATCCACACCAGAGCATGCTGAGCCCGCGGACACGCAGGCGGAAGCAGAACTGGAAACCACAGGCCTACCAAGAGGGTGGCCTGAACAATTACAAAAATATATGCAAAAAGCATTTGATAACTTTATGACTTCCAAGTTCTCTTCTATCCCTCAGGAACACACCAAGCAGCCAGCGCCCCCGCTTCGCAGGGGACACACATCCACCCAAGCCTCCGAGGAATCGGAGTCCTCCTCACAGGTCGCAGAGGAGGAGACGGAGGACTGGGAGACATCTGAACGTCAGCTGTCTGAAGATGAGGATGAGACACCGGAACAGGCCTCAACTTCAGGCCTTTTCGATGCGGTTCACTTCCGTTCGCTCATGCTCAAAACCTGTGCCACCCTTAGCCTGCCAGCAAGGGACAAGGAAACAAAACCCGCCTCCACCGAGGAGGAGGGAGGTAAGGTCCACCCGGTGCTAATTCCACCTGCACCGGAGGAGATAAAGGTACCGTGCCCATTAGTGTTCCGCACCACGCTGGAATCACAGTGGGCCTCTTTGGCATCCACACCATCTCCAAGTAGTACGGAGAAAAAGATATTAAATGTATGCAATGCCTTGTCTTCCCTCATAGAGGTACCAACGGTGGATGAACCACTAATTTCTCTCTTTGCATCATCCGCCATTCCAGGAGACATGGCGGAATCCATGAAGGCCGAGGACAAGAAATTTGAGTTTGCGCTCTGCAGGACGCACCACTCCTCAGCCTGGGCGATCAGATCGGCGGTCTCAGCCTCCCTGGTGTCCAGGGCGTCGATCTTGTGGCTGCAGGAACTACAGGCAAGTGTACCACCAGATCAGGTACGTGCACAACACACATTAAACAAACTGTTGTTGGCGACAGAGTATATGGCGGACACCACCTTGTCGGCCTGCAAATTTTCAGGCAGGGCCATAGGAACAACAATAGCCGCTAGAAGGCTCCTTTGGCTCAAAACGTGGAAGACGGACCTTAAGTCCAAATGGCGTCTAGCCACCGCCAAATACTCAGGATCCAAGCTGTTCGGTCCCATTCTGGAACCGTACGTTATCGAGGACAAAAACAAGAGAAAGATTCTCGCCCATCCGTCCAAGGGAACAGATAAGCGAGGCCAGGAGTTCCGCAGGCAGGGGTCCCGTCAGAGCGGGGCCGGAGAGTGGAGACAGCCCTTTTGGGGGGGCAGTCCTGGGATTGGCCCAGAAATCAGCGCACCTTTCCCTCCGGGCAGGAGCGCTTCCAGGACCGCTCGGCCGCAGGTAGGGGCCAGTTCCCAAAGCGCAACTCCAGAGGAGGAGCGAGTCGACCTTACAGGCGTTCCAAGTGACGCCTGGGACAGCCCCATAGGGGGTCGCCTGGCGCTGTTCAGCCAAGTGTGGCAAAATACCACAACAGACGCCTGGGTACGGGACACGGTGACGCAGGGCCTAGCATTAGAGTTCCAGGCCCCACCCCCGAGTCAATTCATAAGATGTCCGGAGTCCCGAAAGCCATCAAAAGCCAAGCTGCTAAACCTGGCCATAAACCACCTGATAGAAATCAGGGCCGTAGAACCGGTCCCGGCAGGACAGGAAAGACAGGGGTTCTACTCCATCCTGTTCGTCGTACCCAAGCCATCGGGGGGTTGGAGAGCAATTCTAGATCTCAAGAGGCTCAATCGCTTCATAATATACAAAAGGTTCAAAATGCAATCCCTCAGATCCATTCTGGCCAGCATCCGAAAGGGGGATCAGATGTCATCCATAGACCTAACAGAGGCCTACCTACACATACCCATAAGGCAGGAGCATCGACGATTCCTGAGGTTCTGCCACAAAAACAGACACTACCAGTACAGGGCACTGCCATTCGGTCTTTCATCGGCACCCAGGGTGTTCACAAAGGTGCTGGCTGTATTGGTAGCGCACCTGCGCATGCTGCCGGTGCGCGTCCTCTGTTACCTAGACGATATCCTGATCCTATCAAGGTCACAACAAACGGCCCACTCAGACCTGCGGGTCACGCTAAGCACACTACAAAGACACGGCTTCTCTGTAAATTACAAGAAGAGCCACCTCACACCATCAACACGCCTACTACACCTAGGGGCGATCATAGATTCAGAGACAGGATTAGTACACCTGTCGCAGGAAAGGCGGGACAGTTTGAGAAAGCTTGCACGCCTCGTCCAGGGGAAGGGCTCAACCACAATAGCGCAACTGTCCCAACTCCTGGGGAAGATGATCTCATGTCTGGGCATCGTCCCATGGGCCAGACTCCACTCCAGAAGGCTCCAATGGTTCCTTCTTCCCTACCAAAGACTAAACCAGGGTGCATCCCTCCGGAAGGTCAGACTCCCCCCCCAGGTTCTGTCATCCCTCCGTTGGTGGACGTCGGCCTCCACGGCCAGGGGAACTCTGTTCAGGGAACCAGACAGGCTAACGGTGACCACCGATGCCAGCCAGTTCGGCTGGGGAGCTCACTTCCAAGATCAGATAGCGCAGGGCAGATGGTCACCCCGGGACCTGACCCACAGCATCAACTGGCTCGAGCTAAGAGCGATCCACCTAGCTCTCCGCCAATTTTCTCCCAGCCTGAAGGGAGGTCACGTGCTGGTCCTAACGGACAACGTGACAACCAAGGCGCACGTGAACAAGCAGGGGGGAACAAGGTCAACAGTTCTCATGCAGGAGGCCCGAGAGCTGGGACTCTGGGCAGAGTCGCACCTAGGGTCAATAAGAGCAGAACATATTTCAGGGGAGTCGAACAGCCAAGCGGATTCCCTGAGCAGAGCCACGGTGAATCACGCAGAGTGGAAGCTGGACCCGGCCCTGTTCGAGGCAATCTCGAACAGGTTCGGTCGTCCACTAGTGGATCTCTTCGCCTCCCCAAAGAACAAACAGCTCCCTCGCTTCATAGCCAGGTTTCCGACCTGGGGAGCAGAGGGGACGGATGCCCTCAGGTGCAGGTGGCCCCCGGGGCTGATGTACGCATTTCCGCCCCCTCCATTGATACAGGCAACCATTCGCAAGGTCATCCTGGAAGGAGCGGAGGTGATCTTGATTGCCCCACATTGGCCGAGACGGCCATGGTTTGCAGACCTCGTAGACCTTTCAATCTCGCCAGTCTGGGTAATTCCCCCGCATCAGGTGTCGCTCACCCAGGGGAACCTCCATCACCCAGACCCACAGTGGCTACAACTAGCCGCCTGGCACTTGAAAGGGAGGGCCTAACCAGTCAGGCCTTTTCAGAGGACGCTATAGAGATCATCCAGGCCGCCCGTCGCCCTTCCACTAACCGGGTGTACGAGGCCACGTGGAGGAGTTTTGTCAGCTGGTGCGGCAAACAGGGATTAGATCCCTTGGCCGTTACCATTCCCAAGGTCATTGATTTCCTGGTAGAGGGGTTTAAAAAGGGCCTGGCTCTTAACACTATTCGCAGGCAGGTGGCAGCCATACAAACGGTGATCTCCTGCGACAACAGGGAGTCACTATCACAGCACCCGGCTGTAAAGGCCTTCATGAAGGGGGCAGCCGCAGTACGACCTCCGGTCGTACATCGCTACCCGTCTTGGGATCTTCCCAAGGTGCTCCAGGCCTTAACATCCCCTCCGTTCGAACCCCTGAGACTCTGCTCACTCCGGCATCTGACATGGAAGGTAGCCTTCCTGGTAGCCATCACATCGGCTAGGCGGATCTCGGAGTTGGCGGCTCTCTCGGCTCGAGCGGACCTGATGATCTTCGCAGAGGACACGGTCACCTTACGTCTAGATCCATCCTTCATTCCGAAGGTCAATTCCTGGTTCCACAGAGCTCAGGAAATAGTATTACCAAGTTTCTGTCCGAATCCATCTGATCCACGGGAACGGCGATGGCACACCTTAGATGTGCGCCGGGCCTTACTCCTTTACATAAAGAGGACTTCGGCCTTCCGGAAATCGGAAACGTCATTTGTTTCATTCCAACCAGCAACCAGGGGTCACAGGGTTTCCTCATCGACCATTGGCAGGTGGATCAGGGCATGCATAGCAGAGGCTTACGGGGCACAGTCACTACAGGCCCCGGCGGGAATAACGGCGCACTCCACCAGGAGTGCGGCGACTTCAGCAGCCTGGTACACGCAGGCGCCGGTGGAAGAGATTTGTAGGGCGGCGACATGGGCGTCCCCGACCTCCTTTATAAAAAGCTACAGGATAGATCGCTTCGCTGCGGCGGAGGCCTCCTTCGGGAGACGATCACTGCAGCAGATTATTGCCTCACACGACACTCTGGCCTAGACTCCCACCCGAGGGGACATGGGAGGGCTTGGGTATGTCCCATCCTTGTGGATTCGTAATCCACATGCTGGAGAAAGGGCATTGTCTTACCTGAACGCCTATTCTCAGCATGGGGATGAAGAATCCACACACCCTCCTCTAACAGTCTAGGCAGATTTTGAGTTACAGGATTGGGAGCAGGAGCCATGAGGACCAAACTACGTTGAAGGAGCTTCGCCGGAAGAAAAAACTGGGAGACAGGAAGTCCGGTCGGAGGACAGGAAGCCCCGGTTGGAGGCGGAGCTAAGAGATTTGGTCCTAGTCTATGGGCAGGAGGACGGAAAAGGACCCATCCTTGTGGATTCTTCATCCCCATGCTGAGAATAGGCGTTCAGGTAAGACAACGCCCTTTTTCATACAATTGTAGACTTGGAACTCATGTTCCAAGACTGATCAAAGCAAAATAAAATGGAACTATTACTTTCTGTGGTTTGGAAGCTTTCTTTTGTGCAACTGTGTTGTGTTTTTTGGTAGCTGCATCACTCAGTCTGAAGTACTACTATCAGCACCAAAGCTCCTGGTAGCTGATTGATCTTAGCCGAACTTGAAAAATTTCAGCAGAACTTAAGTATATCATCTGCAGATTTAATTGTCATTCCTACCATTTCATCTAATATTGAGTGCCTGAAAATTACTTTCTCATTGTTACATTGTCCAGATCGTACTTTGTTACATTGTCCAGACCGTACTTCTTTGCTTATCAGAATGTCCTTATGTATTTCATCAAATGCTTGATGACTTCAAGATTTGGAAGATCCATTTGTATAGTAATCTTGAAAGAGACTACCTGAGATATGATTCTTAACAAACTCCTGATTTCTTTTCATTGTTGCATTGTTTTTATAATCTCTTGGCTGAAATCTCTCATATTTTGTTTAGGTTCTTTCTACTCTTGATGTCAGAGTGAATGGTCTGGATTTAATCATTCTCCCCAATTTTGAAGTTTGGGGCAACACCTGCTCTCTGCCACTTCAACGTCAGAGAGAATACATAAAGGATCAGCAAGACCATCATCAAGTTTCTTCAGTACTGTAAAAGGAAAGATTTAATTAGAAGTACATAGAGATTCCCTGGCCATGTCTCCTTCATTTTCAAACTTCATTCTTATTCCTCGTTCTGTTCTTCATTTCTTGTTGAGCAAAACTGAACCATTTGCATTATAAAAAGGATAACCAAAAGCTATGTTTAAACAAAATGCCATTCATTTGTTTGCAGGCTGAACTGCCAGCTAGTAGGATTTGAAGATCAAACCTGCAGGTAATAAAGTTTGGACAGTCTAAAATCTCATCTTCTCCAGCATGTGGATTACGAATCCACTATTGATGGGTTTATATCCAGCTCCGCTGCCCATAGACTAGGACCAAATTTCTTAGCTCCGCCTCCAACCGGGACTTCCTGTCCTCCCAACCGGGCTTCCTGTCTCCCAGTTTTTTCCTAGTCTTCAGCCCGTCAACAGCTAACTTAGCAGGCTCCAGAATAGGACTTAGAATTCAAGTTAGGTTTAAGTTTGTTTTTCCTTTTTACTTTAAAATTGAGTAGATAGGTTGGATTAGACCTCCTTTAGACTTTCCAACAGAAGGAGGATTTTAATCGAACAACAGAAGGAGGATTCGGAGCCAGACGATCCAGGGGACCTCCCCGGATCGCTCGGACCACGCGGGGAAGCGGGAAGGAACAACACCCCAACGCAGACCGCGACTGGAATCCCCTTCGTGGATGAGGATTCTCCCCCGGAAGGCACCCCAGGACCCAGAGAGGCGAGGACCAAGCGGCAGAAGCGGCGACGGATCCGGCGCATCAAACCGCAAGTGGGGGGTGCAGTAGGGGGGAGGAAGGCGCCGCTGAGCTGTTAACCGGCAAGCGGCGCGGAGACCGATCGACAGCGAAAGCGAGTCGAGGGCTCCGGCGGCCATCGAGGACCGCGTGGAAGAGGCGGAGGCCATCTTGAGCAGCCGACCTCGAGGTGTTTTGGCGCGAGGGGCCATCTTGAAAAGGGGGCGGAGCCCCAAAGGGCGGCAGGAGCGGCCATCTTTTTGTAGGCCCAATCTCCGGAATAAAGCCGGAGCGCCGAGCAAGGTGGGGGGACTTTTGAATCCGAGTAATCGCGGAACACAGGAGGCCAGCAGAGGCAGCATCCGCTGCCATAGGCAACCGCAAGTCCTGCCACCTCTGCGCCTGCTGAGTCAGGCCGACAAGGGAGTCTTTGGAGGGTGTGTGATCTTGAAGGGGTTAAACCCTAGGGATAATCAGCCTCGCAGACCTACCCAGAGAGAGTCTGCCTGCCTGTCTTTGCCAGTGCCTCAGTGCAGAAGAGGGTCTGACTCCACCTGCCTGTGGAGCTAAGCCTCCCACTTACTCCCGCTTGTCTGGAGCAATCCATAGCCTCCCAGACGCACGATGGCAGACAGCGCGTCGCCTCAGGTGTACCAAGGCTCAAGCCCCCCCCCCTTCCTCCCCAAAACGCAAGGCCATGGATCCGGAACTGGGGGGGGCAAGAAGAAGGCTAAAACTAAGCACCTAAACAAGGAGCCATCGAAGGCAGCCGAGCGACAGGCCTTAAGACGGCACCAGGTGCTAGAGAGAGAGTGTGCCAAGGCCCAGAGACTTCAGGCCAGAGAGAACGAACAGGCTGATTTTTCCCAATCCATGCCTTCCACACCAGAGCATGCTGACCATACAGACACGCAGACGGAACTGGAAAACACAGAGCTACCTAGAGGGTGGTCTGAACAATTACAGACATTTATGCAGAAGGCCTTCGATAAGTTTATGACTACTAAACTTTCCTCTTCTCCTCAGGAGCACAGCAAACAACCAGCGCCTCCGCCTCACAGAGGAGGCGTGTCCACCCCAACCTCCGAGGAATCTGAGGCCTCCTCACAGCTTACGGAGGAGGAACCGGAGGACTGGGAAGTATCGGGACGCCAACTGTCAGAGGACGAAGATGAGACCCCAGAACAGGCCCCAGCCTCAGGGCTGTTCAATTCAGCTGATTTCCGTTCACTCATGCTCAAGATCTGTTCCACCCTGTGCCTGTCAGCCAGGCCAAAGGTGACAAAACCCTCCTCCCCCGAGGAGGAGGAGGAAGGTAAGGTCCATCCGGTGCTACACCCACCAGCACCGGAGGAGATAAAGGTACCGTGTCCATTAGTATTCCGCACTGCCCTGGAAGCACAATGGACCTCATTGGCTACCACGCCATCTCCAAGTAGCACAGACAAAAAGATTCTAAATGTATGCAATGCCTTAGCTTCCCTCATAGAGGTACCCAAGGTGGATGAGCCACTAATATCTCTCTTTGCCTCATCCGCCATTCCAGGAGATATGGCGGAATCCATGAAGGCCGAGGACAAGAAATTCGAGTTTGCACTTCGCAAGACGCACAGCTCATCAGCCTGGGCAATCAGATCCGCGCTCTCAGCCTCGCTGGCAGCCAGGGCTTCAATCTTGTGGCTTCAGGATCTGCAGGCAAGTCTAACACCAGACCAGGTACGTGCGCACCAAACACTAAACAAGCTGCTGATGGCGGCAGAGTACATGGCAGACACCACCCTGTCCTCTTCCAAGTATTCGGCCAGGGCCATAGGTTCCACAGTAGCTTCTAGAAGGCTCCTCTGGCTCAAGACATGGAAGACGGACCTTAAGTCTAAGTGGCGCCTAGCCACCGATAAATACTCAGGATCTAAACTGTTTGGGACCATCCTCGACCCGTATGTAATCGAGGACAAGAATAAGAGAAAGATCCTCGCCCACCCGTCCAAAGGGACGGATAGGCGACAAGAGTTCCGCAGGCAGGGGTTCCGTCAGAGCGGGACCGGCGATGGGAGGCAGCCCTTTCGCGGGGGGCAGTCCTGGGATTGGCCCAGAAATCAGCGCCCCTCCTCAACGAGTCAGGAGCGCTTCCAGGACCGCCCGGCCGCAGGCAGGGGCCAGTTCCCAAAACGCAATGCCAGAGGCGGGGCGGGACGACCCTACAGGCGTTCCAAGTGACGCCTGGGACAGCCCCATAGGGGGTCGCCTGGCGCTGTTCAAGGAAGTGTGGCAGGCCACCACAACAGACGCCTGGGTAAGGGACACCGTAACTCACGGCCTAGCCTTAGAGTTCTACGCTCCCCCCCCGAACCAGTTCAGACGTTGCCCAGAGTCAAGAAATCCCTCAAAAGCAAAACTTCTGAGACAGGCCATAGAACATCTGATAGAGATAAGAGCCATAGAACCGGTTCCACAAGAACAGGAAAGACAGGGGTTCTACTCCAT
Source organism: Bothrops alternatus (assembly GCA_034064705.1). Classification (NCBI taxonomy): domain Eukaryota; kingdom Metazoa; phylum Chordata; class Lepidosauria; order Squamata; family Viperidae; genus Bothrops; species Bothrops alternatus. The sequence goes on from JARGCV010000085.1 coordinate 12,404,373, forward strand.
CCTGTTCGTCGTACCCAAGACATCGGGGGGATGGAGGGCAATCCTAGATCTCAAGAGATTAAACCACTTCATAACATACAAAAAGTTCAAAATGCAGTCCCTCAAATCCATCTTGGCCAGCATTCGAAAAGGGGATCAGTTATCATCCATAGACCTCACAGAGGCATACTTACACATACCAATAAGGCAGGAAGATCGCCAATTCCTACGTTTCTGCCACCAAGACAGACACTTCCAATACAGGGCCTTACCCTTCGGCCTCTCGTCGGCACCCAGAGTATTCACAAAGGTGTTGGCGGTGTTAGCAGCACGCCTGCGCAGCCTACCGGTGCGGGTCCTATGCTACCTGGACGACATACTGATCCTGTCAAGGTCCTTACAAGCAGCTCACGCAGACTTGAGGGTCACACTAAGCACACTACAAGAACACGGCTTCTCCGTAAACTACAAAAAGAGCCATCTAACACCTTCCACACGCCTACAACATTTAGGGGCGGTCATAGATTCAGAAGCAGGGTTAGTACACCTCTCACAGGACAGGCGGGACAGCGTTCGAAAGCTCGCACGCACCATCCAGGGGAAGGGGTCAGCCACAATAGTGCAACTATCTCAACTCCTAGGGAAAATGATATCCTGCCTGGGCATCGTTCCATGGGCCAGACTCCACTCCAGAGGGCTCCAATGGTTCCTTCTCCCCTACCAAAGGAAAAGGCAGGCAGCATCCCTCAGAAGGGTCATCCTTCCTCCTCAGGTCCTAGCATCCCTCCGATGGTGGACCTCAACCGCCACGGCCAAGGGAACGCTGATCAAGGAACCAGACAGAATAACAGTCACCACCGACGCCAGCCAGTTCGGTTGGGGAGCCCACTTCCAGGACCAGATAGCTCAGGGCAGATGGACGCCCAGGGACCTGGGTCACAACATCAACTGGCTCGAACTAAGAGCGATCCACTTAGCCCTTCTACAATTCTCTCCCTACCTGGCGGGAAAGCACGTGCTAGTCCTAACGGACAACATGACTGCCAAAGCACATGTGAACAAACAGGGAGGGACCAAATCCACAGTTCTCATGAAGGAGGCGCGAGAACTGGGACTTTGGGCAGAGGCGCATCTAGGGTCAATAAAGGCAGAGCACATATCGGGGGAGGCGAACAGCCAAGCAGATTCACTGAGCAGAACCACGGTGAATCAAGCAGAGTGGAAACTGGACCCGAGCCTGTTCGAGGCCATCTCGAACAGGTTCGGGCGGCCACTAGTAGATCTGTTCGCGTCTCACATGAACAAGCAGCTCCCTCGCTTCATGTCCAGGTTTCCGACCTGGGGAGCAGAGGGAACGGATGCCCTCAGGTGCAGGTGGCCCCCGGGGCTGATGTACGCATTCCCGCCTCCTCCGTTGATACAGGCAGTCATCCGCAAGATCATCCTAGAAGGAGCGGAGGTGATCCTGATTGCCCCACATTGGCCACGCCGGCCTTGGTTCGCAGACCTGGTGGACCTGTCAATTTCACCAGCCTGGATAATACCTCCCCACCAGGTGTCGCTCAGCCAGGGGAAACTGCAACACCCAGACCCACAATGGCTACAGCTAGCCGCTTGGCACTTGAGAGGGAGGGACTAGCAAGACAGTCCTTTTCGAAGGACGCCATAGAGATCATCCAGGCTGCCCGCCGGCCTTCCACTAACAGAGTGTATGAGGCAACGTGGAAGAGCTTTGTCAACTGGTGCGGCAAGCAAAAGATAGACCCCTTAACGGCGACCATTCCCATCGTCATAGATTATCTGGTAGAAGGGGTTAAGAAGGGCCTAGCCCTTAACACTATTCGCAGACAGGTGGCAGCCATACAAACCGTGATCTCCTGCGACAGCAGGGAGTCATTATCACAGCATCCGGCTGTAAAAGCCTTCATGAAAGGGGTAGCCACAGTACGACCTCCGGTGGTACACCGTTACCCGTCTTGGGATCTGCCCAAGGTACTCCAGGCCCTAACATCTGTTCCGTTCGAACCACTGAGACTATGCTCACTCCGTCATCTGACATGGAAGGTAGCCTTCCTGGTGGCCATCACATCGGCTAGGCGGATCTCGGAGTTGGGAGCTCTCTCGGTCCGAGCGGATCTGATGATCATTTCAGAGGACACTGTCACATTACGCCTAGATCCAGCCTTCATCCCAAAGGTCAACTCCTGGTTTCACAGGGCCCAGGAGATAGCATTACCAAGTTTCTGTCCAAATCCCTCTGACCCACGGGAACGGCGATGGCACAATTTAGATGTGCGCAGGGCCTTACTCATTTATACCAAAAGGACATCTGCCTTCCGGAAATCGGAGTCGCTATTTGTCTCCTTCCAACCAGCGACCATGGGTCACAGGGTTTCTTCCTCAACCATTGGCAGGTGGATCAGGGCATGCATAGCAGAAGCCTACGGGGCACAGTCATTGCAGGTTCCGACAGGAATAACGGCACACTCCACCAGGAGTGCGGCCACATCAGCGGCCTGGCACACGCAGGCACCGGTGGAGGAGATTTGTAGGGCGGCAACATGGGCGTCCCCGGTTTCCTTCATCAGAGGTTACAGGATAGATTGTTTCGCTGCGGCGGGGGCCTCCTTCGGGAGACGATCGCTACAGCAGGTCATTGCCTCAAATGAGACCTCAGCCTAGACTCCCACCCGGGGGACATGGGAGGGCTTGGGTATGTCCCATCAATAGTGGATTCGTAATCCACATGCTGGAGAAAGAGCGTTGTCTTACCTGAACGCTTCTTCTCAGCATGGGGATGGAGAATCCACACACCCTCCACTAACAGTCTAGGCAGATTTGAGTTACAGGAATATGAACAGGAGCCACGAGGACCAAACTACGTTGAAGGAGCTTCGCCGGTGAAAAAACTGGGAGACAGGAAGCCCGGTTGGGAGGACAGGAAGTCCCGGTTGGAGGCGGAGCTAAGAAATTTGGTCCTAGTCTATGGGCAGCGGAGCTGGATATAAACCCATCAATAGTGGATTCTCCATCCCCATGCTGAGAAGAAGCGTTCAGGTAAGACAACGCTCTTTCACTGAGCAAAGCAGTTGAACTAAAGTATGGTTATGAAATTGACATGTTGTCATATTCTCTGAACTATTTTTAAAGTTTCAAGATATTTACATCATATTGCTGATGTAGAAACAGCATAATTGCATTTGAATTGAAGCTCAATTCTTCATCTCTGTGTATTATACAGAATGGTGAATATATTTTGCAGGGTCTAAGATACTCAGATCCCTTCTCTGTCATAAATTTATTAGATCACTTTAGTGAAGTCAAAGTCAATTCCAGTGCCCCAATATTTAGTGATTTTCAACATAATACTGATTTATATATAATATATGTATAAGTGCCTCTTTAAAAAGCCCTTAGTAAAACCAGACTTAGAATACTGCATCCAGTTTTGGTCACCATATAAAAAAGATGTAGAAACTCTGGAAGAAGTGCAGAAAAGAGCAGCAAAGATGATTAGGGGGCTGGAGGTTAAAATATAAATGGTTGTAGGAATTGGGTTTGTCTAGTCTGATGAAAAGAAGGACTAGAGGTGACACAATAGCAGTGTTCTAATGTCTGAGGGGCTACCACAAAGAAGAGGGAGTCAACCTATTTTGCAAAGCATCAGAAGGCAAGACAAGAAATGATGGAAATTAACCAAGGAGAGAAGCAAACTAGAACTAAGGAGAAATAATGTGAGAACAATTAACCAGTGGAGCGGCTTCAGAAGTTGTGGGTGCTCCATCACTGGCAGCTTTTAAGAAGAGACTGAACAGCCATTTATCTGGAATGGTATAGGGCAAGGCTTTTCAACCAGTGGTACAGGTACCACCTGTGGTACATTTGCACCTGGCAGGTGGTACGCGACCATCCTAGAAAAGTGGTAGCAGGGGAGGGAATGAGTTGAACTGGTGGCAGCACCGCACAAGCCTGAGCGAGAGATGGCTGGAGCTGCAGGGCTGTCAGGGCTCAGCGGAAGCACCAGGATCAGTGCCAGGCTTCAGCTGGAACTCGGTGCTGATCCTGGTGCTTCTGCTGAGCCCAGAAGAAGTGCTGATCAGCTGGAATATTGCAGCATCTCTAGAGTCTTGTGATTTACATTCAGATGCTTGGCAACTGATTCATATTTATGACGGTCACAGTGTCCCAGGGTCTTGTGAAGTGATCAAAACCTGCTGCAACCACCCAGCAGACGGAATAAAAACCAAACACCCCCCACCCCACCCCCGCTGCCAATCTTCAACAGAAATGCTCACAACAATGAAAACCTCGGACAGGAAGAAGAGTGCTGCCGGGTAGGCAGGCAGGTGTCTTGCTCGGCTGTTTCCTTGGGGGGCACTTTTTTCAGTGCCATTGTAACTTTGAACAGTCACTAAGCGAACTGTTGTAAGTCGAGGACTACGTGTACTTTATCACTTTTTTTCTTTTTGGGGGGGTCATCAAGTTTTTGACGCTAGGTGACTGGTGGTACTCGGATATTGCCATATCATAAAAGTGGTACAATGGGTGAAAAGGTTGAAAAGCCCTGGTATAGGGTCTTCTGCTTGAGCAGGGGCTTGGATTAATAGACCTCCAAGGTCCCTTCCAACTCTATTATTCTGTTACTCCAAGAATTATATATATCCAGGGATATGAAATACAGTATTTTGAATGCTTGAAAATGCGATACAAAATTTAAATGGTTGCAGGCTCCACTTGGAAGGAAAAGTAATTTATAAATAAAATTGTTTGCATGCCTTTGGGTTCTAACTGAAATTTTAAAAAATTGGATTGTAATGAGTTATTATTATTGTAATTTATTTCATGGAAAGACAACAAATACATTTTCTTTTATTAAACAGCAACCTAACTGGGAGAGTATGTGTAACAAAATCATTTTAATCCTTTAACAGGATATTTAGCTATTGGGATCTAGTGTACTTAAATTCCACCTCTCTCCTATCCTGTGCTTTACTTTGAAAGACTAGTCTGGCTATTCAGGATCAAGCTTTAGGAAAGTTGCCTTATTTCAAGGAAAGCCCTCTTTTGCACTCAATATTGTTTCCACTAATATACTTTCAGTTTGGAGTCTTCTGCAGCATTATCCTGAGATGTCAAAGATTAAATGTAAAAAAAAAATTGTAGTAGTTACTTTATAAAAATGTTTATGTTTGTGGAAACAATAATTGAGAACAGTCATAATTTTCAAATGGCCGTACCTATATGTGTTAGGCTTTTTAATGGTTTTGCAAATGTAAAGGCATATATAGAGATAAGCATTAATTTGTTATAATGTAGACTGTTTTAAATACTGACTGCAGTGCCTGCAGGCAAAACAATCCCATTAAATGAATAGAGAATTTGCTGCCCTCTGGACACTTCCAAAAAACCTTTTATTTCAAGCTGGGAAGAAATCAGATCCACACTTTGTTAAAGCAAAATTCAAATCATTTAAAAATATTTCAATTACTATAGGCGTATAGCAAGCATTGGGATTACTTTGCTGTATTTTTTACATCAGGTCAACAAGAAATAGGAAACTTTGAAAAGCTATTTTTAAAAGCCTTTATATGTTTCCATTTTTGCAATATGTTAAAGGTTTCAAAAGTGACTTCTATACTAAATTGAAGTACAATGTCATACAGATGCCATCTCACCTAAGTGGCAGCAGGCTTAGCATGCTTTTTCATTTTTTGCAACCAGCCTGTCTGGCAAAAATCTGCCCTTTGTTCCCCTTTGCTAAAGATGTGTGCAAGAAAAAGCTATTGCTGCTTAATGCTTACATTCGTAAAATAGCACTGCATTTCAAATTGCCAGGCTCTGTTAAATCAGAAAACCTGGATTTAAATGAAGTAGAATAGAATCATAGGATCGGAAGGGGTCTTGGAGGTCTGCTGCTCAAGGTAAGAGACCTTATACCATCTCAGACAAATGGTTGTCCAGTCTATTCTTGAAAACCTCCAATGAGGGACTTTACTTTTTTTTTCTATCATGGTGAACAGAACTTGACACTATTCCAAGTATGGACTCACTAGTGTATAAAGCAGTATTATCACTTTTTATGATATTGATTACACTTCTTGGTAACACTTCTTGTGATCTCTCCATTGATGGAATCTAGGTCTGCATTGGCTTTTTTGGCAGCTGCAGCACGCTGCTGGCTCATAGAACATAGAATCAGAAGGCTGGAAAGGAAATCAGAGCTCTTAATAGTCCAACCCATGCTCAAGGCAGGAATCTTTTCCCAGGCTTTCACGCCCACTTCAACACTAGAGCATCTTATCTAGTCAAAACCAGTACCAGAATCATGATTGCTCTTCTATCTGACTATCCTGGGATTTTGAAAATTGTTTGAACAGTCTGGGACATGCAAAATAAAACTATTACTAATGGCCACATGTTATAGGTACAGAACAAAGCATGTTTTGTTTGAAAACTCTGGAGACATGTTTTCAGCTTAGCTCAACATTCAAACCAACTGCTTAGACCAGTGGTGGTGAACCTATGGCACGCATGCCAGAGGCGGCACTCAGAGCCCTCTCTGTTGGCACATGTGCCACCGCCGCTAGCAGCAGGTGCATCAGGCCACCACTGCCGCCCGGAGCAGGAGCCCCACCCAGCACAAAGGAGGTGAAGCGGCCGATTAGCAAGCTCGAGTAGAGGTGGTAGAGCAGAGGTCACCAACCATTGTTGATAGGTGGACTGGAAGAAAAGGGAGAGGGAAGCATTTTACATGCATGCATGCGTGCATGGGGCCACAAGCACACGTGCTGCAAATGGGGCAGGGCTAGTGCCTGCGTGATTCTTGCACGGTGCAGCGCCTTGTATCTGTACCCCATGGCACAGCTGTTTTTGCGCCCCCGGTTTTTAAGTGCCAAAGGTGGCACTCAGAGGCACCTCCCTGCCCCCCCCACGAGGGCACCACAATGCTGATGCAGCCCTGGCACTTTGCAATAAATAAGTAGGTTTTGGGTTGCGGTTTGGGCACTCGGTCTCTAAAAGGTTTGCCATCACTGGCTTAGACTGACTCATTTCTTGAGATGCAGCCATGTTTTCAATGACTTCAAGTAGCATCTGGGAGATTATATATTGTCATCTACTATCTTAAACTATAATAAAAACTTATTTCCACTTTTCTTTACATAAAGGCCTTCACAGTATCTCATCTGTGTTCAGTTAAATAACAGGGTTTCAACTCAGCAGAAATATTTGATAGGTTTGCAGGAGGGGTGTGTGGAGATTGCCTTATCTGGCCTGGATTACTGGCAGTATTCAGTTTGGAACATAAAATTTCTTTCTTCCATAATGTGTTATAGCAGCAGGGCTTTTCAACCAGTGGTACGCATACCACTTGTAGTATATATATATTTTTTAAATATTTTTATTGGTTTTTTTTTTTTTAAATTTTAACAGAAAAAAGAGACTAGTCATATCAAATCATAGTATTAAAATAAACAATCATCCATAAACAGAGCATAAATACATTTTCCAATGCATCTAATGATAATAACTCAACTGAAAATAAACATCTCAAACAAATAACCTTCATCGTTCTCTATCTCCATCCTATTATTCCCCCTTCTTATCAACTTCCAGTTAAATCAATCTTCACTCCACCAAAGGCCTCCCAGACAACCCTTTAGTAACAATAATTAATTATTCTTCCACCAACCCCAAATACAGTTGAGAAAACATCATATCTAAAATTATAGTCCCTCCCTAACCCACGACTTCCCAGAATGCTTACAGGGTATAACAAAAGAAAACCCCACTACATCATTTAATCAATCGACTTCTGGGTTCTCTCATCTAACAAATAAACCTCCATAATACAAACAAACTATTTATAGCATTTCTAACTTACATTCCTTCAATTTTATCCAGTCTATCTATCTCATCATTAAGTCAATCTAATGTCAAACCCAGATCATCAAAACAAATACATCCTTCGTCTATTTAATTGTGTCAACCATTAAACATCTTCTCTTGCATCTTAGTCCTAATCTTGGTCCTCAATTCAGTCCATAATTTTAAATTGCCAATAATTCCTTACATACAAGTTTAAATTTCATTACTTCAAACGAACTCTAGGTTTTTTTCCTAACCAAACAAGCTGCCATAACAGGGCCACCCTTTCAAATAATAAATCTCTCTTCGTTATTTCTTCAGCCCCGTAAATAAATTGCTTCTGAAACTGAATCTTCCTTTCTTGAATCAATTCCTCTTGCTCTCCATAAATAAACTGCTCATCAAGCAAAGTCCATTTCACTTTGTAGCCTAATTGCTTCTTGAGGTAAAACAATGTCTCTCTTCTGTGAATTAAATCCTCTTCTTGGTGCTTAGCTGGATAGAGTTCCTTTTCTTGAAACAAAACCTCTTCCTCTCCGTAAATAAACTTTTCATCAAGCAAAATCCAGTTATAGTCTTTATTCTCAGAAGTATCCTCTTCATTTCCCTGTTGATCTCCTAATTTCTCTTGTATTGTATAATACTCAACAGAGGATTGTACTTCATTTGAAGGAGAGATTCCAGTTGAATGTTCTAACTCTTCTCCATATTCAAATTGTGATATAAATTGTTCAGCAGTAAGTTGTTCAGCTTCATTTAAAGGAAGGAATTTAGTACATATAGTAAATATTTCTGTAAAAGCCTCCTTCAAAAGTGCATTAATCTCTTTAAACTCTTGCGTAAAAATAAAAATCCCCTGTGTATCAGGTCTTTCTTCATAAAATTCATCAGTACAATCCAACTTAGGTTCAGCATTTAACTGTAAATTCCGCTCCATTTTAAATTTCAGAGAGTCAGAGCCATCTCTCTAACTGCGCTTAAAGAAGCAGGAAGTAAAAAGTAACAAATCCACTTTCACTATCCAGCACTTTCCCTAACAATGAAAGCAGTGAAAGTTAAGCGCCATTTTGAAGCATTATGTTGATTGTGAACGTTAGAAATGTATAGCCAAAAAGAAACAATAAAAATACTTGCAATCCATTTAAAACTCCTGTATTCATTCAGCCTGCTTGCAGTCTCTCCAGTGTTGAACTTAAAAGAAGCAGAGGTGGTCGCGGCGTCTTTCTCTGTCAAAAGACAGAGGCGTCTCTGGAAAGGAGCGTTCTCCGGAGCTATAGGGAGCTCACTCTTAATCCCTGAAAACTTATTTTCCAGGGATCTAAGAAGGCTCAACCTTACTCCCGATGCTCTACACCTCTCCTTTGCCCGGAGAGGGGATTTTTCACCGCGAAAAAACAGCTGATGAGCGCTGTTTTTCGCGGCTTTACAAATCCAGAGAGCGGAGTCTCACAAAGGAGACCCAGCAGCGCCGGCGGAGCCACCGGAAGTCCCCCCACTTGTAGTATATTAACAAGTGGCAGGTGGTACCCAGCCCTGCCTAGCCAAGTGTAGTGGGGGGGGGAAGAGCAGCGCAGGCAAGGACTTACTATGAGAGAGTCCTCTGCAGCCGCAGAGTTGCTGGGGCAAGGCAAAGGCCCCAGGCTCACTTCTTGCTCACCCTCTCCCATGAGAGAGGAGAAGGGGGACGGAGACAGGAGAGGCTATAAAAGGAGGCAGTTTGGGTGGGAGAGGGAGAGAGAAAAAAATAGCAGCCTTGGGAGGAGGCAGAGTCAGCTCTAGCTGCACTGAAGGGAAAGAAGAAGGAGGAGGAGGAGGGTGGGAGGAGAGGAGAGGAGATCAAGCAGGCTGGCCATGAGCTGATCTACAACTGCTGTGGCAGCCACCTGTGCTGGCAGCAGCAAACAGGCAAGAAATGCAGTGGGGGAGGGGTCACCCTCCAAGAGGAGTGAAAAAAGGTAGCAATGGCTGGAGGTGAGGCAGGGAGATGGAGAGAGGAAGGATTCTTATGTGCTTTTGTGACTTTGAAGTCCTGGGATTTGTGCAATGTGGGCTTTCTGTTCTTAAGGAGTGTTCGGCAATTTCTATTTGGCTGATGGCTCCTGTTAGCTTCTATTGCTCTGCTATTGTTAGCTGTAAGTTTTGCTGCAAGGGATTTTGAAGTATTTTTCTCCTGAATGGATTTTGCCTGTAGCATTCCTTTATTTAAGAATGGAGCCATTTGGCAAGGCTGCCTTAGCCGGCAGCCAGTACTTACTACATTTTTTTTTGTTCCTTAAGTGCCGGCTGCTTAACTTTCTTTTCTAGCCAGTAGCTAATTCTTAAAGGGGAATGTGCCTTTTTAAGCTAGTTCACTCAGCAGCTTGTCTTTTCTGTCTCTGGAGGCTTTTCCTTGTTTGATGAATATATGGAAGAGAGAAAATATTGAGGGGGGGTTCAAATTCTTTCTTCAGAAGGAGATGGGAATGAGAAAGAGGGAGGGAGGGAAGTCCTGCCTTAGCACTTGGCCACCAGCAGCCCTGCCATTGACTTTGCTTGTCAAAAGGTTGCAAAAGAGGATCACATGACCCTGGAACACTGTGACCATCATAAATATGAATCAGTTGCCAAGCATCCAAATATAAATCACATGACCCTGGGCATGCTGCAATGGGGATAAGTGTGAAAAATGGTCATAAGTCATTTTGGTGCAATTGCAACTTTCAACAGATTTTTTGGTTTTTTTGGTCATCAAGTTTTTGACACCTTGCCAGATGGTACTCGAATATTGCCATATCCTAAAAGTGGTACAATTGGTGAAAAGGTTGAAAAGCCCTCTTCTAGTATTTGTGAGGCTACCACAAAAAGGAGGGGGTCAACTTATTTTCCAAAGCACTAGATGGCAGGTGTAAGACGCTAAGAAAAAGACACAGGCATGTCTTGAGCAGAGGTTTGAAGCTGCAGGACACAGCTTGACAGCTCTGAGTTTATTGCTTATACTTGTACTTGTTACATACATAGGCTTAACCATTAAATGCTGACATTTTACATTCATAAGTTTAACCATTAGATGCTGACATAAAGTTTCTTCATTGGAAAATTCCTTCATATAACAACTGTTTTCTAGTAACATATTACATGGTCAAAGACCAGGTAAGAACAAATACAGGTACATCAAAAGGAGAAAGAACTGACAAAGACAGGAAGAGATAGGAAGGAACTTAAGCATATTATCTGTTTAGGTAGGTGAGGCATTAAGTCAAAAGGGTATGACCTTCTGGCTGCTTCATTGGGACAAAGGGTATCAAAAGGTTACGAGGTTTGGGGGGGGAAGCACGGCAGTTTGCTGCGTGTGCATTTTTCCCCACATCTCACTCTTCTCTATTTTATTAGTGAGGACATTATCCTAAGCTGGAGTAGTTAGTGGGTCTTAGTCAGGGGACATACAACTTTGCATTTGTTTATACAAAACATAACTTGTTCCTGAGGTAAGTTAATGGTAGTTTAGTGTGGAAAATTGAAAGTAGAGAAAAAAAGACATTGAATAACCATATATGTGCATAATTAAAGGATACCTCTTGAAAGGAGGTACAATTTAAAATTCTTTTACTGACATGTATACAATGAATTTTTTTAGGTGAAGTAGTACAATTGGCAATTTTTGCACAAGTAAGATTTGTAGGCACAGCTACAATTGGTGTATGCAAAACAATAGCATCAAGGGGTAACATATAAGAAGCAGGAACCCAGTTTGACATAGTTGCATAATGAAATTCATTGTCTGATAGAAAATTGCTTAAACCAGTATAATTTTTTAAAACTGAAGCTGGAACACACACAGGTATAAGACAGGTAGAGAGTAGATTTTCCATATCATATGATTCAGAAATACAAAAGTCTGTCACTTGTGTTACATTAGCTAATTGCACCCAAATATTATATTTCATCTGTGATTCTAAAGGATGAGGTGGGAAAACTTGGGCCCCCACACAGCAATTAAGAAGGAAAGAGAGGCAAAAGAATGACTAAGGAATTTGCAGTCAAAACCACAAATATGGCAGCGCATAAATTCTCTGGTGTAGGTTCTTTTCCCTGTTGCCGCAGAACCTCCTGTGTTTTGGATGTTAGGTTCTTCACATCACCCCAACTGCGATGGCGAGAGCAAAAGGGACATTGTGCTGTCTGAAGAGTCACCTTCTTCATTTCTGGTATTGGGTTCTGGACTTGATGCCATGACATCTTTGGCTGGTCGCACACACTGGGCTGGAATCCAGAGAGGGCCTGTAGGAGCAAGCACAGAAGCATAGCCTTGTCCCCACGTTAGTAACGGAATTGGACCTAACCAGGTTTTATCAGGCAATTGCCGATAAAATACCAATGGATTAGGGAGCACAGCTTTCTGTTGAAAGTGACACTGGTAGGCAGTAGTTTTTTGAAAAGAAATATTTAGCTGATTTAAAGTTATTAGGACTTTATTGACTTGACGAGTTATCCATGCCAAATTAGGTACCCTTGATCCCTACTTTTTTATTTGTTTGTGAAGGCAGTCCTTAAAGGACCGATACATATGTGAGAAACAAAGGATAGCTGCTGTAAAGTTAAAAACAAAGCCATAAGATTAGGGTCAATCCTGGACATGATGTAAGCACCTGGTAAATTAAAAATAAGTTGACACACATAATGAGAGTCAGAGATTAAGTTAAAAGTCTGTTGAGAAAAGGTGTGGAAAGCTAAAATAGCAGTAGATAATTCTGAGTGTTGTGAGGATTGCACTGCAGTGTAGGCAGATGATATGAAATACAGCCTATATAGTCAGTTAAAGAGCACTGAAGAGATAAGTTATTCTGAAAATAAAATTGAAAATCTAATTTTGGGATAGGAAGAACAATATTAATTAAATCAGTCCCATTTCAAGGGCAAGCTCGATTGTGTCCTAAGGTTATTTCAGCAGCAGCCTGGATAAAAGATAAAACATTTTGGGATGGGATAAGTAAAGCCATTCAATACAATATACTTTTTGCGCTTCTAATACAGCTAATACTCCTGGTAGTAGCTTACTAGTAAGAAATATCAAAAGTGTTAAGTGACAATTTTTATATGGAATTCTGTCCATAAATTGAGTACTCAAGATGTCATTAATTTGCTTAACTGCGGCAAGTGCTACAGGTGGAACTACAATGAGATCTCCAGGTTGTTTCCCTTTGGTCAATAAGTTAAATTCCAAGTTAATCAAATATCATTCAGATGGAAACAAATTTCCATTAAATAGGTTAAACATTTACAAATCTTAAGCAAAACAATTCAGAGTCATTTCTTTTGGTTGATAGATATATAGGTCTAACTAAACAATTTAAACTCAACACTTTCCCCCCCAAAAAATTGTCCAACAATTACTGTCTCTTCTTTCAAGTAAAAATTTTGTAATCTGAAACTGCAAGAGTGGGCATTAAATTTCATCTCCATTTGCAAACCGGAATTCTAAGCGGAGAGGAAAAAAAGTTTAAAATGAACAGTCCCCCCTTCTTTTTTTTGGTCTCTCTTGCTCTTAAAGCAACACAGCCAGTTGAAAAACAAAAGAAACAGGAAAAAAAATTGTTACAAATTTCTCACCACTAAAAAATAGTTTTCTCTCCGTCACATGCATTTTCCATAAATTCTCTCACACATTCTCCATGGGACTCTTCTCATGCAAGCACTTACTATTACTTTTCAATTTACTTTTACAATAAAATCTGCAGTTTACTATTTCTTTCACAGCCTGGGAGGGAGTGAGTGGAGGATAGGGTTTGAAGGCTAACACACATACAGGTACTTAGGTATCAACAAATTAATTCATTCACTTTCATTCTAACTGCTTGCATAAACAATTCCACATACAAATATTTCATTTCATACTTTCTCCAGGCAAACCATTTATTTTTAAATAAGACCTTTTTGTGTGATGTTATCAGAGAGGGTTTTGACCCTCTTCCAAGTCTTGGAAATAACACAGAACAACACAGACAAACATATATACACAAATATTATTAAAACAACATTTATTTAGACATATGGCTTGTCCTGCAAGAAGCGAGAAAAATCATGAAATGATTCCAACCAAACATGGTTTTTAGCCATCTCTTATTTTTCTCACCATTCCAAGCCCAAGCGTAATGTTCTGGGTGGCCACACACACACATCAATTTGGGGTTTGAGGCTAAAAGAGGCCTCCCCTTTTAATTAAAAAGGAGGGGAACATTTATGGTTACTTCCAATTTATCCAAGCAACTTCAAAAGACATTGGGGAAAGACTAAAAGGAATATTGAAGGTGTGAAGGCTGAGGGAAAAGTAGCAGCCTCCTCTCCTCATCTCTGACAAAGGGGAATTGAATAGAGCCAGATTAAAAGGGGAAAAGGAAGGAAAAAAACTTGCTCTCAGTTCTTTGAATTTTCTTTTCTTTTTCTTCTGTGTCTTTAGTTGTTATCAGATAAACTAGCCAACTGGAGGTTTACAAAGTTTTTCAATGTTGTCTTATTAAAGATTATTTATACTTCTACGCATCAACACAAAGCACCACCAGACATTGTCTGACAGGGTTAAACTTAACAGCTACTTGAAGTTTCAAAACATCCCAATTGTTCAAAACACATTGTAGAGGAGTACATTTTGATTTAATTTGTTTCTTTAAATTCCTCTGACGATTCCCCATATATATTTTTTCTACTTCAAAATTGTTCCTCTAATATTCTCCTTATGGGGGTGTATGATGGCCATAAGGAGGCAAAAGAATTAGCCTCTTCAGAAGGAGCTGAAAATCCAATTAAAGATGCTTTCGGAGCCACAGTTTTTACTTGATCCTAATCAGGTGTGGGGCTTGTAGTTAATTGTTGCCCTGCTGAAGCATCTGAGCCAAATTTTTCCACTGCTTGATGGCACTGATGCCATTGATGTAATACCTGTACTGGAGCCCGAGATTCAAGATGTAAAGTATGCCCTATCTTTTCCCAATCTTGTAACCTAAGCGTCCAGCGCTTAGGATATCAAGGGGAATGTTTCCCTACCTCATCCACCAGCTTCCTTATGTCTGCCTCAGGCACTTTCACGCCTGATTTGTGTAACAGGAATCTGAGTTCCTGTACCTGTTTCTGCTGGTGCTGAGATAGATTGCAACCCTTACTTACCACTGAGGGGTCCATAGGATGAAAGTGCACTTAGAGGTCTATTCCAGATGCTGGTAAGTATGTTGGCTGTTGCTCCCTCAGAAGGGGGGGCTGTCCCAGTTGCTCCTTGGGGGGCTGTCCCTGTTCAGGGGCCAGATGTAAGATGCTAAGAAAAAGACACAGGCATGTCTCTTTTTTTAAAACAAGTTTTATTGGTTTTTTTCATGTTATAGACAAGTGCTTACGAAACAATGTGGTGGCAGGGCAATCAATTATCCACACAACAAAGTCATACCGATAAAAATCAGATTAAATCATTAAAAAAGAAAAAAAGGAGAAAAAAAGAAAAAACAGAAAACCCCCCTCTTTTCCCCCTCTAATAACATATTATATTCAAATTGATATATTTCAATACAACTAGGTCAATCCTATCAATACTCAATAACCTTTAATCTAAATAGATCCACAAATCCAACTCCTGTATGAAATTTACTTATTTCAGATACTATATTCCATATTTCTAATCTAAGTACATAATTAACACTTCGGGAGTCTCCCCATTACCTTTTTCCTTAACATATTCAATAAACATTTATTAATATCATTTCTTATTTTTCCCTATTCTTTCATTACAAAGTAACCATCAATTCTAATGTATATATAAAAAAGTATATTAGTTCATATCAGAAAAAAAGAACAAAGAAAAAGAAGAACAAAACAGAGCAAAGTAAAAAAATACCTTTCTATTTCTATTATACTTTATAATCTAATAATCAATCCCTCAATATCAATATCACATTTCTTTAACCTCCTCAAAGTTACTATATTCAAAACATATTAATACATAGATAAACACCTTATTATTAAGTTCAGACCCTTAATTAATTTTTATTCAATCTAACATCTTATTTAACTGTCATAAGCCATAAATCGATCCATATCTAATAAGCCTTTTAAAATCATTACATAAAACCTTCAATCACATTCTTAAATCTTATTCTAGGTTTCCTTTTATGCCAAACAGGTTTCCATAACAAGGCCACTATATCAATAAGCAAGTCATTTTTTATCTTGTCGTGTCCTTTGAATCAAACAGAGACGTCTTCTTTTCTGTTTTAGGAACCTAGCTCCTTTGTAAATAATCCCTTGTTGTTTGTCCAATCTCCACGTTTGAAACTGTTGAGTAGCCGGCTCAATTATGTCCAGTTTTGTACCTAATAGTTGTTTATCCAAGTTAGCATCTTTCTCAGTTCGTTAGGCTTGTCTGTTCATTTCTGTTAATTTTAGGGTTGTAAGTGGTTTAATTACAGTCCTTTTTAATTCCTCAGAGAACTCATCAGCCTGCTTATAGAGTAAAGTTGAATCTTCTTTACCTTTAATTAATCCTGCTTCTGTTATTTCTTGACCCATAGAGTACTCAGACAAAGTCTGGGAGTCCGCAGGATTTCTACTTTTTATTTCCATCGTAAATTCTTTTATTTGCAAACATATTTCATCAGTAGCTTCATAAAGTTTTTCCAGTATAAGTTTATAGTCAAGTTGAGCCAAGGGATGCTCCATTTCAAAGATAATCAAAAACAGTCTGTATCATTTAGTAGAGGTTGTGTTCAGAAAACATTTAATCAATTTCCACCCCCACCAGTACAGCTGTTAATTTTCTTTGTTTTTTCCCTTTTATGGTAATCTGAAAGTCAAAGTCAGTCCAATCCACATAAGAGAAAGATGCAATTTTAACTTTTTCCACCATGTGTCCTCAGTACCATGTAAAATCTTCTCCCAGAAACCAGGAATCTCATAAACAAGATCAGGAAATACAGAAAAAAGAAGCATTCAAACCCAATAGCAGATTCAATATTGACAAAATTTTACAAGACCCCGAAGTGAAGGAAAAAAGAGAAAAAAAGGAAAAAATCACTTTAAATTAATTCAGTCCAAGCTTCTTTTCCCCACACTCACAAACGCCGCCTTCTTAGAGTAGGGAAATCATTTCGAAGGTGCTTTTTACAGGCACAAAAAAAAACCAAGAGAGGGAGGGAAAAAAAGTCTCACCTGGCTCAGCCATGATGGTTCCTGTGCTTAGATGTTCTTCTGACTTCTGGTTGCAGCGGCTAGATGAACGGCCATTTTACTGGCCGTTCTTTCCACCGTCGGCCCAAAGGAGCAATCTCGGTCCCTGGAAGAAGCTGCCACTCTCCCAAGGACAACGAGGACCTCCTCACCGGTAGCTGCCCCCACATGGCAGCTTTTTGACCTGATTAAGGGTCTACCGGCAGCAGAGAATCAGCTGGCAAGGATAGCCGTCTCCTTGCACAGCTGCGAGCGCTGTTATCCGGAACCGGGAGTCTTGACACAGGCCTGTCTTGAGCAGAGGTTTGAAGCTGCAGGACACAGCTTGACAGCTCTGAGTTTATTGCTTCTTATATACTTGCTACATACATAGGCTTAACCATTAAATGCTGACATTTTACATTCATAAGTTTAACCATTAAATGCTAACATAAAGTTTCTTCATTGGAAAATTCCTTCATATAAGCAACTATTTTCTAGTAACACATTACATGGTCAAAGACCAGGTAAGAACAAATACAGGTACATCAAAAGGAGAAAGAACTGACAAAAACAGGAAGAGATAGGAAGGAACTTAAGCATATTATCTGTTTAGGTAGGTGAGCCTTTAAGTCAAAAGGGTATGACCTTCTGGCTGCTTCATTGGGACAAAGGGTATCAAAAGGTTATGAGATTTGTGGGGGGGAAAGCACGGCAGTTTGCTGCATGTGCATTTCCCCCCACAGGCAGGACAAGAAACAATGGATGAAAATTAATCAAGGAGAGAAGCAATCTGGAATTAAGGAGAAACTCATAAGTGAGAACAATTAACCAATGGAATAGCTTGCCTTCAGAAGTTGTGGGTGCTTCATCACTGGACATTTTTAAGAAGAGACTTGTCTGAAATGGTATAGGGCTCCTGCTTGAACAGGGGGTTGGACAAGAAGACCTCCAACGTCCCTTCCAGCTCTATTCTGATTGATTGATTGATTGATTGATTGATTGATTGATTGATTGATTGATTGAAAATCAGTGCTTCCCAAGCCAGGGTAAATAACCCAACACTGAGTAAAAGTGGTTTTTCTTGGGTAATGACACACAAATCAATTACACAATCACAACAGAAATATTTAAATGGACTTAAAAGTATTTTATCTGCATCAGGTAAAAAGGATTTCTGATAAGTGGTTTGGGCTAATGAAGGTAAAAGTTTGGGAAATACTGGTCTAAATGGTCTTGAGCAGCAGAAATTTTAGATGTGCTCCAAGCCAGAGGTGAATCTGGTTCTTCCTGATGACTATCCAAGATAGACTTCTTCCCCTCTCTTATGGAATGCTTTTGAATTTTGACATACTGTAGTTCTGGGTATGCAAAACCACCTATTGTTTGCACAGAAGGCTGTAGGGCCTCACAGGGATGTGGCAAAAGTATATCAGCTTCCTCCTTCAGTATCCTTACTGATGATGGTGATTCTTCCCAAGGGAGGACAGAGAAGCAGTCAGCTGAGGCTCAAGGGAACCAGTCAAAAAGACCTGGAG
Organism: Bothrops alternatus; assembly: GCA_034064705.1. Lineage (NCBI taxonomy): Eukaryota > Metazoa > Chordata > Lepidosauria > Squamata > Viperidae > Bothrops > Bothrops alternatus. The sequence continues at coordinate 12,422,918 of JARGCV010000085.1, forward strand.
AGATGCCCTAGTAATAACCTAGTGTAATAAATTAGAGAAATCACAACTGGGGCTGCCTGGTAATTCAAACATTGTTTTAAAGCTCCCTGTGGGGCTACCGTCTAATTAAAATACTAACTTGAAAATATGGGAGGTACCATATAAAAAAGTGATAAAGTATACCCACTTACCACACTTTTAATGGGAAACTTGTGCCTGTTTCTCTGACATTGCAGTATTGCAATTACAATAAACTGAACACAAATTATGAGAAAACAAATGTTATGGCTTTTGCAAAAAGGCCAAAATTGTACTCATGGTATTTAAATAGCCATAAAATAGAGCAGGTAACCACCTTTAGGTACCATGGGGTGGTCATCCATGCCACTGGCTCACAAAAAGCACATGGAGAATATGCAGCTGCCTCTGGCCAACTAACAGCGAACGCCATCCTTAATTTTTTCCACACAAAGAAGGATACTATATTCCAGCCACAATTAAGCTCTTTCTGGCCAAGTCGCTGGCACAGCTTCTCTATGAGACCCTGCTTGGACCCTCAGTTTCGTGTTTCACACCATTAGAAAGAGTTCAATCCAAATTTATTGTGCCTCAAATGCACTTCTGCACCTGGAGACAGGATTGATAAAAGTCGAAGCAAGAATGTGTATAGACTCAGTCTCTCTGAAGGTAGATAGGTTTTGTTATACTGTCTGTAAAACTAGGCATACTTTGGACACTCATTGATTACATCATTAATTGTAATATATTGCTATGCTTTCTTGTATTTGATTCTGTTTACTTCTGTTTTATTTGAATGTTTAATTTTATGTGTTGGCCAATGGCTGTAACAATAAACTGATTGATTGATGCACGTTAATGAAGAAAATGCCTTCTCACACAAGTATGTGGAACCAAATGGCAGTATGACAGCTTTCCCCCCCACTTCCGGGTACAGTTTTGCAACTTGGCTCCAAAGCTTGGTCAGTGTTTTTTCATTAAAAAGTTCCTTCAAATTGTGGTCTGATGTCAATTCCAGAGGCGCTTCTTGCTCTTGAGAGGAAAGGTCAGAGTTCATAGCATTGTCCATAATGAGGGCAATGCAACCCAATGAATTCCAATATTACATCCTCTTGACATGAATGGAAAATACAACACAAACGTGATGTGCAATTTTTCCAAGTGATTTTTTAAATAATATTTCATTCGTTTTCTAATTTTACAATTAAACATTTAAAAAGCAACGAAGTCAGTAATTCCATAACATACATAAATCTTTACAACAGATCTCAAGTTACATCATCAGATATTTCCTCTCTTTTTCTCTTGATATCTACTATCTCATATTGAACTAATATAGTTCTTATTGTTATCAACTAAGTAAAACCATCTTTGTTACATTTATCAATAATTTTTAAATTATGCATATCTTAATTGTATTTGCATTCAATCTTTATATACAATTAATGTCCTGTTATTGCTTTTTTCCCCAGGCTTTAATTTCCCCTCAATATTCAACTTAACATTTGGTATGTTATAATTTGCAAGCTTTAGGTGATCAAAGTTTCCCTTATCTCAACTTCTACATTTCCCCCTTTTTATAATATTCTAAATATGCATCTTATCTATTTGTATATAATCTTATTCTGTTTTCTAAAAATTTACTATTTTTCACCATATTAAACCAAAAGTCTATTAATCCTATTACACATCTTACCTATTCAATTATAATGTTACTTTATTTTCTAAAAATTATCTATTTTCTACCATATTCAACCCTTCAGTAGTATAGAATCCCCTCTAATAAATCAAAACCCTAGTTTCTTTCAGCCTTACTCTGGCTTTTTTCCTTTGCCAGATAACCTTCCATGTCAGTACTTTTGAATCCTCAAACAGTTCTCCCTCTATTTATTTATTTATTTATTTATTTATTTATTTATTAAATTTCTATACCGCCCCTCTCCCGAAGGACTCGGGGCGGTTTACAGCCTTAAAATTTAAAAAACATATAAATGTACAAAATTAAAATATTTAAAAATAAATTAAACAAATTAGGCCATAAAATCTATAAAACCCAATATATACAAATCCTAAAATCCTAAAAATTACAAAAATCCTAAAAATTAGACAATCCCCCTAAAACATTTTCACCCGGTTGGAGCCGGAGCTTCTATGCCAGGCCGGCCTGTTGAAAAAGGAAAGTTTTCTATTATTATATGTATTATTTGAAATAAGAAAGACCATTTCATTACAGTTTTTTTGGAAGAACTAGCCCAATTATATTCATTTAATCACCTCCCTATTGCTCCAATTTCCCATCATTGTCCTGATAAGTTTATCTTCCATTCAATCTGTTCTTCTTCCTTTTCCTCAGGTTTCTTCTGATTTATGTAAAAAGTATTTTCCATTTTCAATGTTGTCACTCTCTTTTCAAATTTTCTCATTGGCTGGATCTGTTGTTCAGTTGGGTCCTCTGTCTTAGTATTTAGTTGTTCTACTTCTCCTGTTACTTTCTGCATTGTTAGTTCTTTGGTTATAGTCAAGATCTGGGTTTATATATCTAAGCTGGCATCTTGTTCCTTTATGTTGCCTCTTATTTTATTACACGCTGAAAGAATGGTTTTGTGTATTGATTTCAAGATAAAAAGGATTTTTTCCTGATCTTCATCCATGTTCTCTTGATAATTTATTATGTTGAAGATTTTAAAATCAAACGTTAAAAATTGTTTTTTGTTTTTATAGCTAGGTATGGGACATCTATTTCACATGTTGTAGGTAGTCTTTATAGTGGAAATTGTTTGCCAAATAAGAATTTATAGTCCAAAGTATTCCATCATCTCGTGTTATTACAGATACTTCTCATGTAATGAAATAGGAAAACAATTTCCCACATATAACTCTGAAAATTAATAAAAGTTTATCTTCATAGTTCAAACAGGCAAGATATACTGCCCTGCAGTTCCTTTTTTATAGCTGAGTTTTTCATAGCTAGTATCTGTCAAGGTCAAGAATTTTTTTTCTAAATTCTGGGCTTCAAGCCAAGTCTCTTTTAGTCAATAACAAGTTATAGTACCATACTTTGCCACAAGATGTCACCGATGCTGTTTAAAACTGTTTAAGTCCAGAGTTTTAATAATAGTTTTTCAAGGTTTATTTCTTTTCTTTTTAGATAAAAACCAATGTCTCCAGTAAAAATAGGAAAACTTTTAGTCCCCAAACTTCAAAGTTATATGCATCCAATTAAATTAAAGTTGTTCTTATAATTGCTCTATTTCCCCTGGGTAGTCAGTCGCCGCTGTTCTTACAGGATAGGGTAAGAATTCCCTTCCCTCTCTCCTCACAGGGGGAGAAATACTTTGGGCAGCTTTTGCAGGAAAGATATTTAAAGTCTTAAAGAGAAGATCAGATCTCACCCAGTTTCATCCACGTTGCTTTAAAGGTGCTTGGATTTCAGCTGTCAGCAACTTAATGATGAGCCATATTGCTATGGCCCGTCTTTTCCCTGCTGGTTTGGAGAGCTGCCCCGGATCAAGTGGCAGGGCTGCTGCCCTTCCGCAATCAAGAGGAGGTCCTCTTCTTGCTTGACTCCCCTACAGGGTGATTTTTGATCCTTTCCAGGGTCCCCCAGCAGGATAAAATCGGATGCTTAAGACGGAGCCTGCCTCCATGTGTCTGCAGGAGCCATGATGGCATACTGGAAGTTGCAATTTTTCCAAGTTATTTTTGATGGCATTTTCAATGTCTTCAGTGTGAACAACAGAATTTAGTTCAGTAAAGGCTGACACATTGGGAAATGATGCAATATTTCCTTTCTTTACTTGGCCTGCCAACAGGGAGATTTTCTTGTAGAATGCACAAACTTTGTCTTCCATGATCATGTTTACATTATGACTGTGTCCCTGCAGTGACCAATTAAGTTCATTTAGCTTTTTAAATATGTCAGCCAAATAGCCAAGTCAGGATACCCAAAAAACATTTCCAAACTTTTCTGCTGGGGTGATGAAACATTCGTCAGGAACAGGTGTGTTTCATCTCGTAGCTCGAATAATCTCAATAATGTTTCACCTCTCAATAACCAACATCCTTCTATATGAAAGAGAAGAGTGCTGTGCTCAGAATCCAAATGCTTGCATAATTGTCAGAATAAACGTCCATTCAATGGCTGACTTTTGATGAAATTTATTATTTTTGCAGCATCCTCCAAAATCTCATGTAACAATTGACTCATCTGTTTAGACTCAAGTGCATGTCTATGCAAGATGCAATGATTTGAAATGGTGGAGCTGTTTCTTTCATGTTATCATGCCTGAAGCTCTTCTTGTAATAGCTTCTGCACAATTGGAACAAATTGCTACACACCAAGTCCATAATATTCCATGTTCACTGAAAAAATTGTTGATTATTGTAAATATTTCTTCCTCAGTTGTTGTGCTTGGTAGTGGGAGACAAAATAATATGTGTTCCAGTATATCGTCTGAATCAGGAACATGAAAAATGCTACTGACTTTTCGGTATGTTCTTTATGTTTTGTTGTTAAATGTCTCTGGAGCAAAGTAGGCTTTATGGAATGCTTGGAGAGTACTTCATTGTAGATAATACAAATACGAAGCTGCTGATCATTTTCTTCTGTGAAATAAAATTCAAACGTCAAATAATCTTCACTGTACTTTTGATTTGGTGCCAGTTTTAATTTCTTTGGTGGCAGTTCCTTTGCTGAATCATTTTCCTTTTGCACTGATGAACGTATGATGAATTTATCCATATTTATTAATATGCATCACTACATTGATGGTCAGGTGGCTGGTTGGCTTTTCTTCCTTTCTTCCTCTCCTCTCTCTCTCTGTCTTTCACTGCCTGCTGGGCTCTCCTTCCAGAACCTTTGCTCCTTCATTGATTCCTCTGCTTGTCTCATAGAAGCCTCTCCTGTCCCCTTCTTTTTCCCCGTCTTTTTTTTTCTCTCCCTCTCCCACCAAAACCTCTTCCGTTTATATTCTCTCCTCTCTTCCCCTCCTCCTTTTCTCTTCTGGATGTGCCACTCTCTGGGGCTCAGGGAGAGCTCCAGTGTTGGTTGCTACCACAGTCTCACTCCACCATGCACTTGCCCACTCCCCAGGTGGCCATTGCACACAGCACTGATCAACTGGACCTGTGCACTCTGATCCTAAGGCCTCTGCCAAGCCTGGCAGCCCTTCAGCTCCAGTTGACTCTTTGACCCTAAGGCCTATCTGCTGCTTCTAGTGATAGTAGAGGCTGCTAGAAGTGCCAATCAGCTGGAGCCATGTGTGCCAATCCTGGGCCTCAGCAGAGCCCCAGCAACACCGTAGCTCCATATCCCTCTTCCCCAGGCCTGTGCAGCACTGTCTCTGCTTCAGCTCATCCCTGCTACACTTTTCTAGGTCACATACCACCTGCCAGGTGCTGACGTACCACCAGTGATACGTATACCACCAGTTGAAAAGAATTGAGTAACATTGGACTCTCTCATACAAAAAACAACTAGAGAATATGGGGCAAAAGTCAATACTAGGAACAACATACTCCAGAAATTATGTGGAACTAAATGGGGAGCTTCAGCTGCCATTTTCAGGTCATCAGACCTAGGATTGGTGACAGATCCCTCTCTTTTGCTTGCATGCCTTTTATTATTATGTACTCTTTTTCGAGGTGTGCCATTCTGGTGGGAGGGGTCTGGGGAATGTATTTGTCTTGCTCTGCCTTGTTCTGCTCTGTCTTCTGTAAAAGTGCTTCCCTCCATGAGAAAGGAATGTGGCCTGAAGACACATTATCTCCAGACAACGGAGCCTGGGACCGTTAGGAAACAAAAGTGAGAGACCTTGAAATGGATGCTAAATCACCAGGTTCTCAAAACAACATAGCACCTATAGATTGGCTGGATTTCAACTGGATGGTTGGACACTGGAGGGAGGAGTTTTGCCTGGGCATTATGATGTAACCTTTCACGCATTAATTCTTCAGACCTTGCTTTGCTCTACTGCTATCACTAACTCTCAATAAAAGTTCCTTTTGAAACAATGCCTGTTTCAAGAGTTCTGCTTTCTTGGGATATCTAGTTGAGGCAGATCCTTACAGTTGATCTACTATGCAGCAGAATACTGTGCCCCTGTATGGCTTAACAGCTGCCATACTTGTAAGTTAAATGCCAGTCTCAACAACACCATAAGGATTATAAGTGGAAGTATTAAAATCATTCCAACTTGCTGGCTTCTTGTTCTGAGCCATATAGCACTGTCAGCCTTATGAAGGTAAGGTGCACTAGTGAGAAAATACAGAAAAACTATGAACAACTCACTCCAATGGTGCATGCTGACCTTCCTCATTTTTCAGTAGGAAGACTGAAATCCAGGAAGCCCCCACTGGCACTTGTACAACATCTATACAACATTAACATCAATTCCCAATGAAAGGTCAAATGGGTTGCTGAACGTCCAGTTCAATCAGAATAGAACTGGAAGGGACCTTGGAGGTCTTCTAGTCCAACCCCCTGCTCAAGCAGGAGACCCTATACCATTTCAGACAGGTGGCTGTCCAGTCTCTTCTTTAAAATCTCCAGTGATGAAGCACAACTTCTGGAGGCAAGCTGTTCCACCAGTTAATTGTCCTCACTATCAGGAAGTTTCTCCTTAATTCCAGGCCACCTCTCTCCTTGATCAGTTTCCATCCATTGTTTCTTGTCCTGTGTTCAGGTGCTTTGGTAAATAAGTTCATCCCGCTTCTCTTTGTGGCAGCTCCTCAAATACGGGAAGACTGCTATCATGTCACCCCTAGTCCTTTTCTCTAAACTAGACATACCCAAATCCTGCAACTGTTCTTTTTTTTTTAAAATATTTTTATTGGTTTTTTATAAGATTTTTAACAAAGAATGAAATAACAGTTCAACTGTAAACAATTATATACTTATATAATTCGCAATCAATCAACCAAAACTGCTCGGTACCCCCTCCCCACCACATCTTTCTGAAGCAAAACTATCCCCCTCTTCTTCCCTCTAACAACCTACTTAATCTTTCTCCAATTCCATCCTCTCTTCCCACCTACACTCTCCCTCTTACCTTCTTCCTACCTGCCTGACTTTCACTCCTCCCTCTTCTTCCAACAAATGTGGTGCCCAGAGGCCACCCGAGCAACCCCTTACCACCTATAAAGAGAAAAAAAAACCTCCCCAAAACAGTTGAAAAAATATAAAATAACTATTATTAAAACCCTCCCCCCTCCCCCCCAGCTTCCCAAAGTGAATACAGGGTAAAAACGCAAGAAACCCCCTTAAACTACTTATACATAATTATTTAACTATAAAACAAATCTAATTCCTTCAATTGATATTTCTTCTGTATATAATCTATCCATTTTTTCCAGTCCATCAAAAATTGTTCATTTGAGTGGTCTTTCAAATATGCAGATATCTTTGCCATTTCAGCCAAATTCATAACTTTTAATGTCCATTCTTCAATAGATGGTATTTCCGATGTCTTCCAATATTGACCCACCAACAGTCTTGCCGCCGTAATCAAATTCAAAATCAGTTTAGTCTCTACGGTGGTACAGTCTTTTATTATACCTAATAAAAATAACTGTGGTGAAAATTCAATACGCTTTTTCAATATATTTTGAAGAATCCACCATATTTTTATCCAAAAAGCCTTAATTTTTTTACAAGTCCACCAGATATGAAAATAAGTGGCATCCATAAAATCACATCTCCAACATTTAGGTTGCATATTTGGATACATAAGTGATAATTTTTTTGGATCTAAATGCCATCTATAAAACATTTTATAAAAATTTTCTCTTAAATGCTGAGCTTGTGTAAATTTTACATTTTTCACCCATATCCTTTTCCAGATTTCCATCGTAATTGGATGTCCAAAGTTACCTTCCCATTTAATCATACAATCTTTAATTAGTTCATTTCCAGAATCAATTTCAATTAAAACATCATATATTCTTTTAATATGCATACTTCTTTGATCTCTAACTTGTTGAATTAATTTTCCATCCTTTAAAGAAAAACCCATTTTGATATCTTTTTGGCATCTAGCCTGAAGTTGCATATATTAATACCAATTAAGAGCTATTCCTTCTTCCCTTAATCTATCTAGTGATTTCAATTCTAAGCTATTCCCTTCTTTAATTAAGAACTTCTCATAGGGTACCACATCCTGAATTTGTTGTCTATTTATGCTCTCTATTGCATGCATGGGAATTGTCCATAAAGGAATTTTATCATTTAACTTATAAAAATACTTTTTCCAGACACGCAACAGTGAATTTCTCACTAAATGTTCTTTAAAACCCCTATCCAATTTTTTCCATAAACTAAATACACATGAAACCCATACAATAATCCGTACCCTTCTATATTCAATATTCTTTCATTAGTTACATTAATCCAATCACTTATTGCTACTAAAACTGCTGCATAGTAATATAGCTTAAAATTAGGCACTTTCAAACCACCTCTTTCTCTTATATCTTGAATAATTTTTAATTTAACCCTTGGTTTCTTGCCATTCCAAATAAATCTATTAATACCTTTCTGCCACTCCTCCAAATTCCCATCCTTTTTAAGTATTGGTAACATTTGAAATAAAAATAAAAATTTCGGCAATACATTCATTTTAACTGCAGCAATCCTTCCCAACATTGATAATTGTAATTTTTTCCAGTTCTCCAACTCTAATTGTACTGTTCTCCATAAGGATTCATAATTATTCTTATACAATTTCCCATTTGACGCTTCAATATAAATTCCTAAATATTTAACTTTCTTAACTATCTCACACCCCGTTATTCTTTCCAAATCCTGTTTTAATTTATCACCTAAATTTTTAACCAGCATTTTTGTCTTAGATATATTTAGTTTAAAACCTGATACTCTTCCATAACTTTGTATAATTTCCATCAACCTCTGAGCTGACTGTATTGGTTGCGTTAATGTCACAAGTAAATCATCTGCAAAAGCGCATAATCTATAATCATGTTGCCTAATCTGAACTCCTTTTAAATCATCTGAAGCTCTGATCTTATTCAATAAAACCTCTAAAGTTAACACAAACAGTAAAGGGGATAGGTGGTGCCTGGTGCCTTTCTCTATATTGAATAGTTCTGTTACTTGACCATTCACAATAATCTGCCCTGTTTGTTTCTGATATACTGCTAATATAGAATTAATAAACTGGTCCCCCATTCCCATCTTGACTATAAGTCTTTTCAAAAACAACCAGTTCAGTCTGTCGAAGGCTTTTTCCGCATCCAAAAACATAAGAACTGCCGGCACCTGAATATGTTTATCCAGATGTTCTAGTATATTAACAAGTTGTCTAACATTAGTTTTCATCTGTCGCCCTTGTAAAAAACCAGTTTGATCCGGATGAATTATTTGAGTTAAAACTGTCATTAATCTATTAGCAAAAATTTTTGCAAAAATCTTGTAGTCAGTATTCAGCAAAGAAATAGGTCTAAAATTCTCCACTTTAACGTTATCTTTACCCTCTTTCGGAATCAAGGAGATATAAGCCGTTTTCCATGAAGGTGGTACCCGACCCCCCTCTTGAATATTTACAAATAGTTCTCTCATAGGTATAACCATTTCTTCCTGTAAAGACTTATAATATATCGCTGTAAAACCATTAGTTCCAGGAGATTTTCCCATTTTCAGTTGCTTAATTGCAGTAATAATTTCTTCTGATGTAATCAATGCATTTAATCTGTCTCTTTGATCCAATGTTACTTTCAAAACATTTTGATTTTCTAAAAAAGCATCTATCTCTTTCTCTTGAACCTTCTCTTCAGAATATAATTTAGTATAAAATTCTAAGAAAGCTTTTTTAATAATTTCTTGTTGAAATACTTCTTGCCCCTTATATTCTACCTTTTCAATTATACGAGATTTTTGTTTTTTCCTTAATGTGTAAGCCAACCATCTGCCAGGTTTATTAGCGTTAAAAAATGTATTGTGTTTAGCATATTGCAAATTCCTGGCAACTTGGTCAGCCATCAACATATCAAATTGTTTCCGTAAAATCTTTAACCCTTCTTTAATATTACTATCATCTGGTTTCTTTATTAATAATAACTCCTTTTTCTTTATTTCCGCTTCTAACACTCTCCTTTTTTCCTCTTGTCCACGTCTATGCCTTACATTTAACTCAATTAAAATTCCGCGCATATGGGCCTTGCTAGAGTCCCACAGAGTTTCTATTGCCATTTCCCTATTCATATTTAACATAAAAAATTCCTTCATAGCCTTTTTACATTCTTCCACATTTGCCTCATATTTAAACAAATTTTGATTAATTCTCCAAGATCTTCTAGTAAACTGACCAGTGTTTAATTCCATCATAACCGGGTTATGATCTGACAACACATTAGGTAAAATTTTTACCTTCTTTAAACTTAATATAAAATCACTAGTAATTAAAATAAAATCAATTCTAGAAAATGATTGATGTCTATCGGAAAAGAAAGTAAACTCTTGATCCCTACCATGTCTTTCTCTCCATATGTCTGACAAATTAAAGTCATCTTTAATATCAAAAAACGATTTGGGCAAAACAGAACGCGATTGGGGAACAGATGAGATCTTTTTCTTATCCAAACCAACATCAAGAATACCATTCCAATCTCCCATCAAAATACAAGATCTATAATCCAATTGTATTAATTTTTTATGTAATAACTTATAAAATGTACCTTGTTGCTGGTTTGGAGCATATACACCCATCAAGAGAACTTTCTTCCCATCTTGTAAAATTTCAATAGCTAAAAATCTACCTTTAATATCTGCTTCTATTAATTTAGCTTTTATATGATTCTTAACATAAATAACAATTCCATTTTTCTTCTCTGAAGATGCTGCCACAAAATGTGTACCCAGCCTATTATTTATCAAATATTTCTGATCAGAAATTCTAATATGAGTTTCTTGTAGACAGATTACATCATTTTTACATTGCTTCAAATAATGAAATATCTTCTTCCTCTTCTGTGGAGAATTTAAACCATTCACATTCCATGTCAAATATTTATTTGACATGACCTTTTTGAGAAAGCTTCTGCAAAGCCAAAGCCACTTCCTCCCTCCTCTTAGGCCTTGCTCCCATGGCTTCCGAAGATGTCGATGCAACTTGTTTTGAATACGTTGATTTTGCTATTTCTCTTTGATCCATAATCTTGATAGCCTCACGTGTGTATCTTTGTTCCTTAGGCCTCTCAGCAACCAAAGGTTGAAAAATATCAATACTCTGCACTAGTTGAACCTCTGCACCTAATTCTTTATCCTTATCTGGTGTTGAAGTTAGTTGAAGATCCATTAATTGAGATGATTCCTTATCTTTTTCAGGAGCTGCCCTCTTAGGTCTTGGAGATTCAAATTTACCACTTAACAATATATTCTCAAAAAAGTCCTTCGCTTTAGCAACTGAGGTTAAACGATACCTGTTATTCTGAAAAAATAAAGAAAGTCCAGAAGGAACCTCCCACCTATATTGTATCTCTCTTTTTTTGAGCTCATCTGTCAAAAAGGCATAGTCTTTCCTTGCTCTCAACATTTTGGGAGGTATCTCTTTCAAAACCTGTACTTCTTGGCCAGCGATACTTAATTGTTTATTATAAGCTTTGGTAAGAACCCAATTTCTAAATTTTCTTGTACTGAAATATATCACAATGTCTCTGGGCAAATTTCTTTGCGCTGCTATACGAGAATTCATCCTGAATATACGTTCCAACTGCCAGGCCACATTTTCAACCGTATCCTCCAGAAAGGTTGCTAAAGCTTCAACAAAAATTTTTCTTAAATCTTCTTGAGTCTCCTTTGATATTTCTCTAAAACCTCTAATTCTGACAGCCATCTGCATCTGGTGATATTGTGTCAAAACATTTTGATCCTGTAAATCACTTCTAATTTCCTCTAATTTTTCTTCCATTTGCTGCTCTACTCCTTCCAGCTTTCCTTCAACACCCACAGCATAATCCCAGACTCCTCTAATAGCTTCAACAATATCTTCTCTTATCTCTGAGTTATGAGCTTCTATCATAACTTTAAAATCTTTTTTCTGTTCTTCTATCTTCTCCTCCAATTTATCTAACTTATCATTTACTGTAGATAAAGCTGTTGATAGTGCAGAAGCCAGTACAGTCTGCAAATCTTTCATTGTGAGCATTTCTGGAGGGGGTTGTATAGAAACTTGAGGTTCTGTCGATGTCTGCGCTACAGGAGCTAAAGGGGCAGATTGTGATTTTGCTAGCTGCCCAGGGGATGGTATAGCCGCCTTCGCTGCAGCTGTCTTTAATCTCGTCGTCATTTTTCCCCCCCTTAAGTTACCAAAATTTCCTCCCTTCTTAATTTATTTTAAATTATTTTAAAATCCAATTACGTTGTGATTCAGTAAAAAATTCAACTCAAAATGGTTCCTCAAACTTCACTTCCGCAAAAGCAGAGAAAGTTCAGTTTCGCTTTCAAGCACTTTCACTTAGCGCCATCTTGAAAGGGTTATGTTGATTGAAAGAATAATAGTTACATAGGCAGAAACAAAGTAACAAAATACTTGCGTTACTCAGAAAACTCCTGTATTCACTCCGTCTGTATAAAGTCCTTACTATGTATTTCTTAAAAGCAGAGGCAGTCGCGGCGTCTGTTTCTGTCAGCCGACAGAAGCGTCTCTGGGCAGGAGCATTCCAAGTGCCCAGGGAGCACATCTTCTCCGTCTCTGAAAATTAATTACAGAGATCTTAGAAGGGCTCAACCTTACACTTGTTGCTCTACACCTCTTCTTCGCCCGAAGAGGGGTTTTCCCGCCGTGACAAACAGCTGATGAGCGCTGTTCTAGCGGCTTTTACTGATCCAGAGAACGGAGCCTCACAGTGGAGACTCTGGCGGCGCCGGCGGAGCCACCGGAAGCCCCTGCAACTGTTCTTGATACGTTTTTGTCTCCAGGCCCTTAATAATTTTAGTTCCCCTTCTTTGCACTTTTTTTTCAAAGTCTCAACATCTTTTTTGTAATGTGGTGATCAACCTATTCTCCAAAGCAGGGCTTTTCAACCGGTGGTACATGTACCGCTTGTGGTACTTTGCCACATGGCAGCTGGTACATGATTGCTAGCCAATGTAGCAGGGGAGGGGAATGAGCCAAAGCAAACCAAGCCTGAGGGAGAGGCAGCTGCAGCTGCAGGACTGTCTGGGCTTGGCAGAAGCCCCAGGAGTGGCAGGGCTCCAGCTGATTGGCGCTTCAGGAAGCAGCTTGGAGTTGGAAATGAACTGAAGAAAAAGGGGGGAGAGGAGAGGCTATAAAAGAATGTGGTTTGGGTGGGGGAAGGGGAAAAAGACATCAGGAAAGGTTTAATCCCTTTAAACAAATGTAATTAGTTTTACCCCCTTTAATTGAGTCTGTCTGTGGCTTTTAGAAAGTTTTCTTTGAAGGTAAACAGGCTTAATTTAAAGCTAAAGCTTTTTGCAATTGCCAGAGCCTTTCAGTCAAGGATTGCAACATTGTGACATGTGACACTCCTGGGGCAGCTTAAAGAGAAAAAAAACGGAGTTTGTGTTTCTTTATTTTCTTGCTTTGCACTTGATTCCTGTGCCTTTAAGGGTACAGGGAAGGGGTTGGAAAATCTCAGAAGGGCCAACCAGGTAGCTCAGGAGTCTACAAACTTAGCAACTTTAAGACCTGTGGACTTCAATTCCCAGAATTCCTCAACCAACCATGAGGACTGAGGAATTCTGGGAGTTGAAGTCCACAAGTCATAAAAGTGCCAAGTTTGAATTCATCATACATTTGTCAGTGCAAAGGGAAAGTGATTCAGCAAAGGAACAGCTATAGAAGAAATTAGAACTGGTACTTTTTTACTTTTTTTCCTACAGTTTGTAATATTTTATAAATGCTTTATAAATAAAGAGGAACTCTCAACAATGGAAAATCAAATATTTTTAATATATTTTAAAATATTTTCAAATATATTTGAGTGGTAGAAGATTACAATCTTAAGAGATCTGATTTGCTGCCCAGTTTGGGGAAGCTGGGTAGGATCTTGTCAGTGGAATGAGGCCAAGTAGAATGAATTCAATTATTTGGCAAAATGGGTCTTTCAGGGGGGTAGCAGAACTGGGGAAGTTCATTGTGAAAGAGATGGAATGTTGAAGGGTGTGATTGTTTTAGATTTCAATTTCCTTGTAAGGGTATCTCTTGGTCTGCAGTGTTAGATGGTGATAATGTGAGATTGGTTTAGATGTGGTTGCAGGAAGGCAGATTTGTCTGGAGGCAAGTAGGCAGGTCAATTTTGGTCAGATGAGATTAGGCAAAGAGATTAACTGGGTTTGATCTTTGTTGGGTCCAAATATATGTTGAAGGACAGCAGAAGGATGCTGTCTCAATTTTTTTTAGCTTTATTTTCTCCACTACAAAGTAAAGTAAGCTTATTTAGATTATACAGCAGGGAAAAAAAGCAAATTAGTTGCCTACACAAGACAGAGTAGTCTTCAACATATGCCAACACTAGAATAATAAAGAGTCAAGGATTTTTATTTAATAAACTCAATCAAATGAAAATATATAACAAATCCGGTAATATGATAAAAATCACATGACACCTGCCTTGAATGTTGTGAATTGAAAGACCCCTTTGGCTCTTTCCCTAAGCCTTTCCCTAATGAACCCAATTGTACTCCAGCACTCTTGTGAAGCAACTTTATTGATTATGCTGCCACCAACCACTTTTCTACATTTTCTCTGGTGCTGAATTATTCATCGGGAGATTAAATGGTGACCTTCTCCCCCACGTTGATTCCTTTCTGTAGCTTAACTGAGTAGGAAGATCTGTGTGCTAAGGCAGGGCTTTTCAATTGGTGGTACGTGTACCACTTGTGGTACTTTGCCACATGGCAGCTGGTACATGATTGCTAGCCAAGTGTAGCAGGTGAGGGGAATGAGCCAAAGCAAGCCAAGCCTGAGGGAGAGGCAGCTGCAGCTGCAGGACTGTCTGGGCTTGACAGAAGCCCCAGGAACTGACAGGGCTCCAGGTGATTGGCTCCAGCTGATTGGCGCTTCCGGAAGCAGCTTGGAGCTAGAGGTGAACTGAAGAAAAAGGGGGGAGAGGAGAGGCTATAAAAGAATGTGGTTTAGGTGGGGGAAGGGGAAAAAAGATATCAGGAAAGGTTTAATCCCTTTAAACAAATGTAATTAGTTTTACCCCTTTTAACTGAGTCTGTCTATGGCTTTTAGAACGTTTTCTTTGAAGGTAAACAGGTTTAATTTAAAGCTAAAGCTTTTTGCAATCGTCAGAGCCTTTCAGTCAAGGATTGCAACATTGTGACATGTGACACTCCTGAGGCAGCTTAAAGAGAAAAAAAATGGAGTTTGTGTTTCTTTATTTTCTTGCTTTGCACTTGATTCCTGTGTCTTTAAGGGTACAGGGAAGGGATTGGAAAAACTCAGAAGGGCCAATCAGGTAGCCCAGGAGTCTACAAACTTAGCAACTTTAAGACCTGTGGACTTCAACTCCCAGAATTCCTCAACCAGCCATGAGGACTGAGGAATGCTGGGAGTTGAAGTCCATAAGTCATAAAAGTGCCAAGTTTGAATTCATCATACATTTGTCAATGCAAAGGGAAAGCGATTCAGCAAAGGAACAGCCACAGAAGAAATTAAAACTGGTACTTTTTTTCTTTTTTTCTACAGTTTGTAATATTTTATTAGATTATAGAATAAAATACAAAAATACAAAAGCAAATAGTAGGACACAGTGGGGAGGAAAAAGGGGGGAAAGTGAGGGGGAGAAGGGAAGAAGAACATATTTCTTCTGTTGCAGTAGAAGGAAGTATTAACATTGAACCTAATCAGTAATTCATCGGCTTTAGTGCCAGATTCGAATTGGGTTCAACACTACGGCTTGAGTAACTGAGGACTGGGAGTAATGATCCAGGAAAGATTATAACTGGTGCAAAAACCAGAGCTGTGCAAAAGTTCTCCAAGTCACACCTGTCAGATCCCTGGCAAATAATTGAAAATCATATTTTAAAATCCCTTCTCACTCCTATGGGTGGTCTATATCAGGGCTTTTCAACCTTTTCACCAATTGTACCCATTTTAGGATATGGCAATATTCGAGTACCACCTAGCAAGGTGTCAAAAAATGATGACCAACCCCCCCCAAACCTGTTGAAAGTTGCAATTGCACTGAAATGACTTATAACCATTTTTCACACTTATGACCATTGCAGCATGCCCAGGGTCATGTGATTTATATTTGGATGCTTGGCAACTGATTCATATTTATGATGGTCACAGTGTTCCAAGGTCATGTGATCCCCTTTTACAACCTTTTGACAAGCAAAGTCAATGGCAGGGCTGCTGGTGGCCAAGTGCTAAGGTGGGACTTCCCTCCCTCCCTCTTTCTCATTCCTATCTCCTTCTGAAGGAAGAATTTGAAACCCCCCCCCATATTTTCTCTCTTCCATATATTCATCAAACAAGGAAAAGCCTCCAGAGACAGAAAAGACAAGCTGCTGAGTGAACTAGCTTAAAAAGGCACATTCCCTTTAAGAATTAGCTACTGGCTAGAAAAGAAAGTTAAGCAGTCGGCACTTAAGGAAGAAAAAAAAGGCTAAGGCAGCCTTGCCAAATGGCTCCATTCTTAAGTAAAGGAATGCTACAGGCAAAATCCATTCAGGAGAAAAATACTTCAAAATCCCTTGCAGCAAAACTTACAGCTAACAATAGCAGAGCAATAGAAGCTAACAGGAGCCATCAACCAAATAGAAATTGCCAAACACTCCTTAAGAACAGAAAGCCCACATTGCACAAATTCCAGGACCTCAAAGTCACAAAAGCACATAAGAATCCTTCCACTCTCCATCTCCCTGCCTCACCTCCAGCCATTGCTGCCTTTTTTCACTCCTCTTGGAGGGTGACCCCACTGCATTTCTTGCCTATTTGCTGCTGCCAGCACAGATGGCTGCCACATTAGTTGTAGATCAGCTCATGGCCAGCCTGCTTGATCTCCTCTCCTCCCACCCTCCTCCTCCTTCTTTCCCTTCAGTGCAGCTAGAGCTGACTCTGCCTCCTCTCAAGGCTGCTGCTTTTTTTTCTTTCTCTCCCACCCAAACTGCCTCCTTTTATAGCAGCGGTTCTCAACCTTTTTCAGGCTGCGACCCCGATCTGCACCACGCATGCGCGGCGTGACGGCCCGCACCGTGCATGCGCGGCACGTGCGTGACAGCCCGCATCGCGCATGCATGGTGCGACAGCCCGCATCGTGCATGCGCGGCGTGCGCTCGTCAGCCCGCATCACACATGCGCAGCGCGATGGCCTGCATCGCGCATGCAAGGTGCTACCCCGCGCATGCGCGGTGCTGCCCCCTGCGCTGGCCGAGGGGAAAAGGGGAAAAAATGGCGGACTGCGTTGTTTGGCGACCCCAGTGAAATGGTCGTTCAACCCCAAATGGGGTCGCGACCCACAAGTTGAGAACCGCTGTTTTATAGCCTCTCCTGTCTCTGTCCCCCTTCTCTTCCTATCTCATGGGGGAGGGTGAGCAAGAAGTGAGCCTGGGGCCTTTGCCTTGCCCCAGCAACTCTGCTGCTGCAGAGGACTCTCTCACAGTAAGTCCTTGCCTGTGCTGGCTCTTTCCCTCCCCCACTACACTTGGCTAGGCAGGGCTGCATACCACCTGCCACTTATTAATGTATCACAAGTGTTACCTGTACCACTGGTTGAAAAGCCCTGCACTAGAACAGTGGTGGCTAACCTTTTAGAGATTGAGTGCCCAAACTGCAACCTGAAACCCACTTATGCATCGCCGGGTGCCGGGGTGTGGCCGAATGGGCATGGCCAAGTGGGTGTGGCCACTGAATGGGTGTGGTGACCGAATGGGCATGGCCAAGTGGGCATGGCTACGGTAGACATGGCAGCGTGGGTGGGTGTGCCCAGGGTGGGCATGGCCACCTCGATGTTGCTCCTGGTGAGAGATGCCTGTGGGGGTTGGGCAGGATTGTGGGCAATCCAGGGGTTCTCTGGCTGGTGAGGCAGTGGGTAGGGGGCTCATCCTGCAGGGTGAAGTGAGGCAAGGGAGGGGGCAGGGCAGGGGTGCCATTGCCTTTGGGGTAAGGCAAGGTGAGGCAGGGGCTAGGGCAGGTTGCAGACAAAGGAGGGCTCCGGTGAGGTGGAAGAGGATTTAAGCAAGCTTAGCAACCAGAGTGGGGATGCCCCCCAAAATAAACATGCTTTGTGGGTAACCTCAAAGCACGACAGAAGAGACCAAAACCTGCTGCAACCACCCAACAGATGGGAGGGGAATTAAAAACCAAATTCCCCCACCAATCCTCAATGAAAGCCTCAGACAGGGGGAAGAGTGTGGACAGGCAGGCGTCTTGCTCAGCTGATGGCTTGGAGAAGGGTAGCTACACCCCCTCCCCAACACTGCCTTCTCACGAAAGCAGGATGAAAACTCCAAAAAGCAACAAGGAAAAAAAGTTAAAACAGAAGAGTGTCTCACGATGGTTTTCTTCCCCACTTCCTTCTAGCTGCAGGCTAAATATGTAAAGACCACAAAAGAAAAAAAACTTAGCTTTCTCTCGTTTTAATTCAGAAGGAAGGAACGGGAGGATTGGGGGGTTTTTTATTTCAAAGGAAGGGAAAGAGGGGCTGGGGGAGTGCAGGAGAATGGGGATGGCACGAGGCTTCTGGCTATGCAGGGGGGCATTGGGGCGCGTTCTTTTTAAAAGAGCAAAATGAGGCAAAAAGTAAAAATCCCCCACTCACTCCACCTCCCAAAAACACAACAACGGAGCTTTCAATGATACAAACAAATTTTTATTGAAAAGGAAAAGTTTGCATTTGAATGAACCTTTATTATCAAAGTATAACATGTATACAGTGAGATTGGCTGAACCTCCTTCCGTGACCCCCACAACTCACAGTGACTACAAACCCCCAACTTATTACACCCTGTGGCATGCTTTTAAAGAATTAATGTGATTTTTGCTGTTGCATGCTTGCTGATAACTTATCTACCCTTGGCTCATAGTCTGTAATTTTGAGAGCAAGACATGCAGCACTCAGCTCATCTGTTAGTCTGCTTCTGGTGTCAGATTTTATATAATTCAAAGCTGAAAACAGCTGCTCACAGACATAAGATGATCCAAACAAAGTAAGGAAAGCAATCCCAAGTGCTTTCATGGATTTAAAATTATCTGGCAGAGAATTACACACTTTGAGGATTTCATTCTCAGCACTAACTACTGCAGAGGACTCTCTCACAGTAAGTCCTTGCCTGTGCTGGCTCTTTCCCTCCCCCACTACACATGGCTAGGCAGGGCTGCGTACCACCTGCCACTTATTAATATACCACAAGTGGTACACGTACCACTGGTTGAAAAGCCCTGTACTAGAATACTGCTATCATGTCCCCCCCCAGTCCCTTCTTTTCTTTAGACTAGCTAAACCCAAATCCTGCAAAAGTCCTTCCTATGTTATAGTCCCCAGGTCTCAACATCTTTTTTGTAACGTGGTGACCAAAACAGGATGCAGGTATTCCAGGTGTGGTGTTACTAAGGTTCTATAAAATGGTACTAATACTTAACATGATTTTGATTCAATGCCTCTGTATACAACCAAGGGTTGTATTTGCTTTTTTGGCTGCTGGTGCAGGCTGTTGGGTGATCACCCACTGGGACTCAAAGGTCCCTCTCACAATGTTTTTGAGTCAGGTTTCACCTAACCTGTACTTGTTTTTCCTGCCTACATGTATTTGTGTCATATGAAGCTGTTCTCTGTGTTCCTTAACTTCTATAATTTGGGAAATACTTAAGTTACAAATATCCATGTCACATCTGATGTTTAGTGGAAGTCGAGAAAGACCAATCTACTGGGCGCCGGCCCGCCCGAGGGCACCAGCTACGGTCTTCTTTCCAGAAGCGTCCCTATTCTTCCGGGGTTCCCTCTCTGCTCCAGCTACTTAGCCGCGCAGATTCTCCGGAGCGCCGCCTTCACTCAATCGACGTTGGGAGCACACTCCCTTCAGGTGCAGTCGAGCCGACGAAAAGAGTCGCAGCCCGGAATCTACGGTGAATGAAACCCGATGCTTTCGGCGGCCCGCCCAATGGCTCTGCGGCGTCTCCACCCCATAAATACTCCGCGGAGACGGTCTTGGGAAAGGGAGCTCTTGAGGATAGCATGCAATAGAGCAGGAAGGCGGCCGCTACGAGGAGGTGTTGCTGCAGACCCGGAATCGAGCGTACCTTCCGTCCGTCAAAGCACCTCGAAGAGGCCCCAAAGAACGGAGAGCGGCTCTCCGCCCGGAGAGTAATTAGAGAAGCTCAGCCCCTGGGGACATCGGCAGGTGCGCGCCTGCTCGCCTCTTCTCCTCTCCACTCCAGAGATGCCTCCGTGCTAAGCTGACGTATACCCGCCGGTCCTCCAACAGTGGGCATCTCCGGGCAAAAGCGTTTCTCGCCCATGGGTTTACATGGAAGTCCCTTCGAGTCCGCCGCGACGGATCCAAAAATCTGTGCCCAGACCAGCCCAACGGCGGATAGCTGGGAACTGGAGAGGGCGGCCGAGGAACCCTGGCGTCCGCCGATCCAGCTGGCCAAAGGGAGCGAGGACCGCCGTTGGCCTCTGCTGGCCAAGGTGGGACGAAGCTGTCCGCAAAAAAGCGCCGAGACGCTGAGCAGCCAGTACGGGCTGCACCTCCTGCTGGCTGGGCTGCTGTTGATGTTCGCCTGGGCTGTCCACGCCGTCGGGGTGGCCAAAAGCGCCGTCCTGGCTTACTTGCTCTCCCTCATGGTACTGCAGCTCCTCTGGATGGCTTGGTACCTGTGCCGCCGCTGCGCGCACAAGAGGCTCATCCAGGAGAAGGACACCCAAGCCGGAGCACGCTGGCTCAAGTGTGAGTGGGGCGGGGCGGGGGCGCGCCGCGGAGAGAGGGCCTCCAGCTGGGAAAAGCGGGCAGCCGCTTGGCAGGCTACCCTGGAAGGGAGGAACATGTCCCGGAGGAAGCAACGGTGGAGCCCTCTCCGCCTTTGTTGCTGCCCAGAAAACCGCACATTTCTCTCAGTGTAGACAATGAAGTGCACCATATAAGGGTGGAGGATCCCCGCCGGAGACCTCCAGGGTAACATTTGGAATGGAGCCTTGGATCCCCATGTGAACACTGCTCTTAATGTCAGGAAGAACATCTTGACTATAAAAACTGGGGCCGGTAGAACGGGATCTCACACAAAATGCTAGCATTCTCCTTGCTAGGGGTCTAGACCGTGGGCATCTGACAGAGGTTGTAGAACAAGATGCTCTTTTGGAGGCCATGTAACAGTTAAAATTCCTTGGATGCCCTATCCAAACAAAACTGTAGTTATTTGGTATAAAACTGGCTGCATTTGAGTTAACTTTTCCCCTTGATTTCTCACACACTCTAATACAGCACTATATGAAAATCCTTCTTGAAAATCCTGCACCAAGTAAAGGATGTACTATGTGACCTCTAAGGTTCATTCTAGAAAAAAAAATTGGGTGTGTCATTAGGACGTTATGCATATTTGTTTTGACTAGATAACTGTAAGAACTATAATAAATATGATACTGCTTTAAACTTGATTTATTTTTTAAGCAAGTTCAATAAAAGCGCCATATAACAAGTCCCGTTAGGGATACTTTATACATAACAAAGAAATGTGAACATTCCCTGCAATGATGGACAAATCCAATATACTTTTGATGAGGCATTTATTTACTTTTCTTAATCCCTATTGACTAACCATCCTCTCTTCCCAGACAGTGTATAAAACTGAGATTTTATTTAATAATTTGTTTAAGAGAATAAGGTAGTTTGTTCATAATAGAGTTGCTGCCCTGGATTCTAATTCAAAACAAAGGCCCTTGGAGCCCGGATTTTAGTGGT
The DNA here is from genome assembly GCA_034064705.1 of Bothrops alternatus. Taxonomy (NCBI): domain Eukaryota; kingdom Metazoa; phylum Chordata; class Lepidosauria; order Squamata; family Viperidae; genus Bothrops; species Bothrops alternatus. The sequence continues at coordinate 12,444,798 of JARGCV010000085.1, forward strand.
GTGCCATCCCAGGTTAAGGGACTACCTTTTTCGGAGGATTTTTGGGAATTACATGTTGTTGATGCTGCAGCATATGCATCCCCATTTCAGCAGTTCAACTGAGATTATGCTTCATGATTCCAAATTTTATAAGAAAATGGTTATAGAAACAAGAATGCAAAATCCATAGATTTTTTTTGTATACTTTAGTAGATGTTTTGAAAGAAGTTAAATGTTTGGTAAGGCTTAAGATAGGGAGTCTCAGAACTGTGATAGCTCTGCACAAATGTAATGTGTAAAAAAGTTTCACTCTCTGTCCAGAGAAAGGGCCATTGAATCCAATGTACACATACTGTACACATTTTTCTGTTTGTTATCTTCCTTCATGAGAACCATCAGAATGATAGTATTTTGGAGCAAGTATTTTAGGGTAGCCTGTAAAGTCACTAATAACATATCTTTGCATTTACTGACTCCAAGCATCCCATTTATTGTGATAATTATCCTCCTAAAGGTAAGTTCGAAAGCCCATTGCAAAATTCAGCAGAAGATGGCATTCCAACTACTTCTGGAGTGGAAATGGGCTGAAGAAACAAACATGTTTTTTTAAAGAAAGAAAGCAAGATTTAAGATCTATTACATCAATGAACACCATGAAAGTGAGGGGGTTAATCATTTCCCTCATGCTCTTGCTCAAAACTGTCCATTATCCCTAAGAATCTGGTAGCTCTTTTGGGGGGTGAGTAGGGATGGAAGATAGGTGTCAGTGCAGGAAGTTGAACAGGATGAACAAGCTTTTTTTTTGCCATTTTTTTAGTACAAGAAAAGTTAGGTTGCTGGAGATATCTGGTATATGAAAATTAGGATGTTTATCTCACTTTTTAAAATGTCCTGTATGATAACAGTTTTGGTGTATCCACAGTGAAGCTAGTAATACTTGTTTTCTTCATATATTTTCTATAGTTGCTAGAAAGATATGCCAATGTATTAATTCAACATTATTTTCTGTCAATTTGCACCAAACAGAAATCCACAAATAGAATTCATGTCTTCTGAGCGTGATCTGTTTCTCCTCAGTAGTTTTTGCATGTGTAGAAGGACTTAATATAACCAGTCATATAGAGTCATAATTGTTTTAACTGAGGGGAATTGATATCTTGGGCATAGAAGAAGAGGACAATTCCAGGCAATCCCATCTCACCACTGTTTAATGGTGGACCATTTTGAGATTCAAAAGCCATTTTTCTTGCATAGTGTGTGGAGAAAGGGGAATTATGCAGCAAAACGTTGTTGAGAATATTTCTTGTTAATTTTAGCCATTCTTTTTTGGAAGGGTGCAAAATGTATAGTACTGCAAATTACTAGCTGTTTCTGTGTATATTTTAGATAGTTATTTTGAGTGCAATATAAATAGAAATGTAGGTTATAAATTGAATCTATACAGAAAAAAATGAAAGAATGACGTGTCCCTATGATTAGTTACAGCTTACCAAATAGCGAGAATATTTCATCTACCTCCCACCTGCCAGATTTGGAATGTTACAACACATCTTGGCAACATTACATGTTTTGAAGGAGTTGAAGTTTCAGAGTAGTAGGGAGAAGTTAAATTGATCTGTACAGCCTGATAACCTGGTGAGCAAATGTTTATGTCAAGTGAATAATAATGGAGGACTTAGAATATTTTTTATTTTTGTGTGTCCAATCACATTTGTCCAATAAAGAATATTCTATTCTGTTTCTATTTCTATTTCTATTCTTCTACATATACAACCCAGTATTTGAAATATTGCTGTTAGCCTGTTAGGTCTGGAATAATTCCTGTGAATGAAGTTGAAAAAAAGCTACCAGCTGAGCTATTTGAAAATTTTTACTTTTAGTATAACTCTTTCATTTAACATTTGTTCCAGGTGGAATTACTTTGTTTGCAATCATTACTTTAATTATGGATTCTTTCAAAATTGGATACTTTGTTGGATTTTCAAGTTGCTTATCAATTACAGAAGGCATTTTTCCAGTTGCACATGCAATTCATACACTTTTGCAGGTAAAGAAAGCCATTTGGTCTCTTATTATTCCAGATGTATATAACTCTTTCAGGATTGTACTGTTCTTGTGTAAGAGCCTTAAACTAAACTAATTTTTGGTTCAAGTTTTTTTTCAGCCCTCTAATTGTATTTCCTCAAAGTCCATTAAAAACAATATAACAATAATAATAATAACTAACAGAGTTGGAAGGGACCTTTGAGGTCTTCTAGTCCAACCCCCTGCTCAGGGAGGAAACCATTTCAGACAAATGGTTGTCCAGTCTCTTCTTAAAAACTTCCAGTGTTGGAGCATTCACAACTTCTGGAGGTAGGTTGTTCCACTGATTAATTGTTCTGTCAGGAAATTTCTCCTTAGTTCTAGATTGCTTATCTCTTTGATTAGTTTCCATCCATTGCTTCTTATCCTGCCTTCAGGTGTTTTGGAGAATAGCTTGACTCATTCTTCTTTGTGACAACCCCTGAGATATTGGAACACTGTTATCATGTCACCTCTAGTCCTTCTCTTCATTAAACTAGACATACCCAATTCCAGCAACTGTTCTTTATATGTTTTAGCCTCCAGTCCCCTAATCATCCTTGTTGCTCTTCTCTGTACTCTTTCTAGAGTCTCAACATCTTTTTTACATCGTGGTGACCAAAACTGGATGCAGTATTCCAAGTGTGGCCTTACCAAGACATTGTAAAGTGGTATTAATACTTCACATGATCTTGATTCTATCCTTCTGTTAATGCAGTCTAGCACTGTGTTGGCTTTTTTGGCAGCTGCAGCACACTGCTGGCTCATAGTGATTGTCCACTAGGACTAATTATCTCAATTATTGGATTGGCAAAGAAATTCCTATATAATGAAAAGTAGCTTCCTTAAAGCATTGGTAATCCTGCATGTTTTTCTGTGCCAATCAATTAAAGTGCTTGAGAGTTACATCAATGCCCAATAGGATGGTAGCTGGATGTTTTGAGAACAAGACACTTTGAGAAGCAATTAACATTTCATTTCCAGGTCCTGGGCACCCAAAAATCCTTGAAGTGGGTTGCATGAAATTGGTTCACACCTTCCTGTCTATGCTGGTATCCCCCCCTTTCTCCCTTTACAACAGGCCCCCTTCCTGATCCCCATCCTTCAGGATTGTGGCAAGCTGCAGATGGGGAGGGCAGCCTGACATACTGCCCCCCTTCACAGGGACAATAGTCCTGGAAAGAGAAAGAGAGAGAAAAATTAGTGCTGTTCCCCTTCAATCAGGGTGGGAATTGGAGGGGTTCCCGGCTCTGGCCATAGGGAAGAGGTTAGTGCTGGCTTCAACAGCCTGCAATGAAATACTAGATGGATTTGTCTGAGGTTTTGGGGAAGTGTTAGTTGTACTGTTACAGGGTTGATGAGTTTACAAATGGGAAAAGGGCCAAAGTATTTGGGCCTCAGTTTTTTTGATATCTCAGATTGGAGATATTTAGTGGAAAGGTAGACTTTGTCTCTCACTTTAAAGTCCTTTGGTTTAGAACATTTTTGTCAGCTTGATTTTTATGTACAGTACATGTGTCATCTAGCGCTTTGTGGACCAAGGGTCAGGTGTGTTATAGATGGGTGATCCAGTCAGTCAGTGAGACAGAATTCTTGCCCTGTAGCCACCTTAAAAGGGGTGAAACCAGTGTTACTATGCACAGAGTTATATGTCACTTCTGCAAATGGGAGGAGATCTGACCAGTTGTCTTGCTGGTTATTAACAAAACATCTTAAATATTGTTCTAGGACCCCATTAGTCTGTGGAGGATGGGAATTACTGAGTCCCTGCTAGGTGACTAATAATTTTAGAAATTCTTGCCAATTCTCCCTGGCCTGAGATTATGCGCTCTGGCACTCCATGTAGCCTGTAGATTTGCTGTGTGAAGAGCTTAGCTAGAGTGCTGGCTGAAGGGATCTTTGGGTAGGGTATGAAGTGCACCTGTTTGGAAAATAGGTCTATCAGGATTCCTGAGCTTTCAGGAAAAGTCCGTAGAGATCTCCATTCAAGGAGCCTGAGATCTTGCCACAGGTTGTAGGAGTCCTGGCACCTTCCCTGGCTGTTGTTTTGCCACTACACATACTGGGCAGCTAGCCACATATGCCTCAGTGTCTTTCTTCAGTAATGGCCACCAGAATTGGCATTTTATCAGGTGCAGGGTTTTCACAAACACTAAATACCCTGCTGTTTTTGAATCATGGTTTTTCTCCAGGACTAAAGTTCATTGGCTCTTAGGATCGTACAGTTTCCCTCGAACCCATGCAAGGCTCTCGTGTAAGGTGAATTCATTTTTATGGTTGTTAAATCAGTCATCTTTTAGGGCTATTTTCAGAGGTTTGATTACTTCTTTAGGTGTAGTTTTTGTCTGCTTTGCTTGAACTCTTGTGACAACTGGAGCTGTTACTTGTTTTGAAGGGATAACTGGCCAGATGAGCTCCAGCTTAGCACTGTTGTGTTGTGGCATTCTAGATAAAGCGTCTGCCAAAAATTATGGCCCTCTGAGAACATAGCACAAGGTGAAGTTGAACCAACTAAAGAACTGTGCCCAGCAGATCTGCTTATGGACAGTTTCCTAGGGGTTTTAAGGGTCTCCAGGTTTTTATGGTCTGTCCAAACCTCAAAGGGGATTTTGCTTTTCTCTAGGAAGTGCCTCCAGTGCCCATCATACTGTGTAAGCTTCTTTTTCCCCATATTGCCCTTCACTGCTCTGTTTCTGTGGGTTTATTGAAGTATAGGCACAGACTTGTAAAGTCCCCAGTTCATTTTTCTGTAGTAATACAGCCCCACTGCTATACTGCTGGCATCTGCTTGCATGACAAAAGGGGCATTTGGGTTGAGGTGCTTCAGCATCGGTTCAGCAGTGAACAGTTGCTTTAGTTTCTCAAAAGCAGCCTGGCACTCCACAGACTATTTTAAAGGTTGGCTAGGTTTAGACTTACTCTCCCCTTTCATTTTTAACAAGTTCATAATGGATAGGGCTATTTGGGCATTTAAGGTATGAACTGATAATAGAAGTTTGCAAAACCCAAGAACCTTTGGAGCTGCTACCGGGTCCAGGATGGGGCCCAATCAAGAACTGCCCACACCTTTTCGAGGTCAATTTCTATTCCTTTATGTAGTAACACAGATAGTCATTTTTTCCCTGTGAAATTCGCATATGAAAAGCTTAGCATACAGTTGGGTAGCCTGGAGTTTCTTTAGTACTGCTCACACTAATTTCATGTGCTCTGCCATGGTTTCAGTGTAAATTGCAATGTTGTCCAAATACACCAGGACCCCGTTGTATAGATTTTCATGCAGGACTTCATTTATGAGTTGACTGAACATGGCAGGGGCATCTTGGAGCCCAACGGGGAGAACCCGGAACTGGAAACATCCCAGGGGACAGTTAAATATATTTTTCCATCATCCCCTTCTTTGATTCTCACTTAGTAATAGGCTTCCCGTAAATTCAATTTAGTGAAAACTTTTCCTTTAGCCAAATGGGCTAACATGTCCTTAAAAGGGGGCAAACATTTTCAATTCAAATGTCATTCATCCCTCTATAGTCAACACATAGATGAAGGAACCTATCTTTTTCCCCCCTAAAAGGTACCAGGGTGGCTACTTGCGGCTTAGCAGGTTGGATGAAACTCCTTTTTAGGTTTTTGTCTATGAAAACCTGGAGTTATGTGAGCTCTTAATGCAAAACTTTATTCACTACACCATACTGGTATATATGAAAGTAAAACTGGCTCTGACTAGACCCCACCCAAATCACTTTGGTAAAAGCATTGATTTCCTCCTCTGGATCAGGTCATGTTGCTCAATCAAGTTGAAATATATTGTTGAGGGAAAGCACTTCTAGACCAGGGCTTTTCAACTGGTGGTACGCATACTACCAGTGGTACACGAGCACCTGGCTGGTGGTATGATAGAATGGGTTGAAAAAAAAATGTAAAAAATATTTTAAAAAGTGTAAAAGTGGATGAGGTGAAGAGGCAGCAGCGCCGCACAGGCTTGTGGCAAAGTCAGCTGGAACTGCACATTGCCTGGGTCCTGCTGAGAGCCCAGGATCAAAGTGCGCAGCTCCAGCTGATTGGCAGCAGCCTTGGGGTAGCAGGCAGCCTCAAGCAGTCTTCAGTGGAGATTCCGCTGGAGCTGCGCGGTGTATTGCCTGGGTCCCCCCGTCCCCACCCTGATGCCCTCACCTCCCCCAAGCATTTTTTACTCACCTGCTTTCAGCAGCATTCCCTTTCTCCTGTCCTTCTCAGCCTTCATGTGTTTGTGAGACAAACAAAAAGTTCCATGAGACTTTCTAACTTCTCGCGAGAAGTTAAAAAGTCTCATGGAACTTTTTTTCTTTTTTACCTACAAACACTTGGCGAAGGCAGAGAAGCAAAAGGAGAAAGGGAGCGCAGCTGAAAGCAGGTGAGTAAAAAAATGCTTGGGGGAGGCGAGGGAATCTGGGTGGGGGTGGGGGTGGGGGCACCAACCTTACCCTGCATGATGACGGGAGGGTTAACGGTGGGTGCAGGGGCCCCAGGAGGAGCTGCGCAAAGCAGGCAGAGGGGAGACCGGGCAGATTGTGGGCACCGGCAAGTGAGCGAGATGGGCAGAGGCACGAATCGGTGCGTGCTCAGAAATGCCGATCTTGTGCTCCTGCTCATCTCACTTGCTTGCAGAAAGCTGTAAAGTTTACAGCACCGCCTTTTGGGAGGGGGGAATAAGAATGGGCAAGCTGAGCAGGGCGGGATTGGCAGCTGCGCGTCATTGCTCCGACCACCATTAGAGGGCATGGGGTGGCCCTCTCCAGCAAGGCCCCGCCCATTCTTCCCGCTGCTCTCATGGCTGCCCTTCAGTCGCTGGGCTCGGCTCTCGTCTGGAGAGCAAGGCCTGTTTTTGCCCGCAGGTCAGTGCAGCGATGGGACTGGAGCCCCAAAAGCACCCCTTTGCACTCGGGGAGGGGCTGGAGCTGCTGCAGTTGCAGCTGCATTTTGGCTCAGCTCTGAGGAGGCTCCTGGGGTCCAGCCTGGTGCTGAGCCTCCACCGTGTCCATAAAAGAAATGCCTGGGACTACGTGTGGCTCCGGGCTGCCACTGCAGCAATGAATGAGCTGCTTCCCCGCTCACTGCTTTTCTCCGGTTGCGGCTGCATGCAATGCACCAGAGGGAGTCCAGCAGCCACGGCTCTTTCCCTGCCCCCATGCACTCCTCCACTGCCTGCGGTCTCTTCCCCCTGCGGAAGAACAGCGGCTGTGCTGGGCTCCCGGCTGCACCATGCGTGACTGCTGCTCCTTTTCAGAGGAAGCAGCCAAGAAGCAGCAGCAGGCAGGAACCACAGCAGCCACCGTCATGCAGCCGTCTGGCTCAGCATCAGCGGCAGTGGCAGCAGCGGTGGCCAAACTCCAATAGCCTCCTCCGGGCTCTTTAATGCCCTCCTCACTCCTGTAGCGCTGGACAATGGGAGGGAGGGAAGGAGGAAGGGAGGGAGGGAGGGAAGAAAGAAAGGAAGGAAAGAAGGAAGGGACAATGGGAGGGAGAGAGGGAGGAAAGGATGTCCCACCCCCCTCCACCAGAGACTCACAGATCCCCCCACATCCCCCCCACACCCCCCACAGGCACCCTGCAACCTGAGTGATGAGCTGGCCATGCCTCCCTGGCCATTGACTTCACTTGTCAAAAAGTTGCAAAAGGTGATCACATGACCCTGGGACACTGTGACCGTCATATAAGTATGAATCAGTTGCCAAGTATCCGAATGTAAATCACATGACCTTGAGGATGCTGCAACAGCATTGTGAAAAATGGTCATAATTTGCTTTTTTCAGTGCCGTTGTAACTTCGAATAGTCACCAAGTGAATTGTTGTAAGTCGAAGACTACCTGTACTTTATCATTTTTTCCTTTTTTGGGGGGGTCAAGTTTTTGACACCTTGCTGGGCGACTGATGGTACTCGGATATTGCCTTATGTTAAAAGTGGTACAATGGGTGAAAAGGTTGAAAAGCCCTGTTCTAGACCTGGCCAGACATTTGGCAATTGTCCTTGGTTCCTACAATCTGCTTCCTTAATCTTTGAAGTCTGCATTCCAAACCTCTTCCCTCCCCTGAGCTTGTTGACAAGTTGAGTAGCAATGTCCATTGCACCAGCAAGACTTGGCTTCAAGACTTGATAGGCAGACCCTCCTAAAAGTTGGGAGTAACCTGGAAAACAATAAACACACATTAGCCATTCTTTCTTGTTCACTTCCTTATTTCAGAAATCTCTGGTTTCTGCAGATACTTCACATGGAATCTAATGATTAGCCACTCTGCTTTGCTATTCTGAAGCTTAACACAGGTTGCTTCTTCTAGTGGAGATACTATAACTTCCCCTTATGTATCCTAGAATCCAGAATTCGTTTGATCTTGTAATACCTCTCTCCCTCTACTATTATTGGACCCTGGTGCTTCTTTTTCCACCGGCCTCAACCTAGATCTCCTGGCTGGCTTCAGCAAACTGCAATGGAAAATTGAGTGCACTTTACCCAATATTCTAGGAAGTTTAGTTCTACTGTAACTGGGTTGATCACTTTTACAGTCGGGAAAGGTCCTATGTATTTGGTACCTAGTTTCTTCCAGGGGATTCTCAATTTTAGGTATTTGGTAAATAGATACATTTTATCTCCCACATGAAATGTCCCTTGGGGAGCCCCTTTCTTGTCTGCCTGTCTCTTCTGACTCTCTGTTGCCTTATCTAGGCCTTTTTTCACATTACTCTAGGTGCTCTTGATGGAATCCACTCACTCAGTCAGTGTTACTGATGAGGGAGATTCTCTCAGGTATTCTGGCATTGGCACAAACTCCAACCATGCAGTTACCTTAAAAGGGGTGAACCCCATATACTATTATGCACTATGTTATTGTATGCCATCTCAGCAAATGGCAGGAGTTCTGTCCAGTTAAACTGCTGATAGTTAACACAGCAATGTAGGTATTGTCCCACCATTGTGTTAGCTCATTATGTGGCCCAATTTGTACTCAGATGAAAAGCTGAGTTGAGACCCTGGGGGGACCCTATCAGTTTTATGAATTCACACTAAAACTTTGCCATGAATTGAACCCCATGGTCTGAGATGATGCGTTTGGGCACTCCATGGAGTTGGTAAATATGTTGCAAGAACATCTCGGCCAGCTTCTGGGCTAATGGGAGGCTGGAGCATGCTGTGAAGTGGGCTTGTTTAGAGAACAGATCCACCACTGTCCATATGACTGTGCTCCCCCCACTTTCTGGGAGTTCGATTATAAAGTCCATGGCTATTACTTCTCAAGGTCGGGTCGGGTTGGCCACTTGCTGCAGCAATCCTGGACTCTTCCTTGGCCTCCATTTCATGGCTGTATGCACAACACAGCTTTTCACAGAACTTTGTATGTCCTTTTCAATCCCCGGCCACCAGAATTCTTGTTTAGTCAAGTGCAAAGTCTTTAAGAATCCAAAATGGCCAGCTTGCTTAGCATTGTGATTCCTCTGTAGAACTTGTAGTCATAGGCTGTCAGGGACATACAGTTTGCTCCCCTTCCAGGTCAACTCTTCCCTCAACATTAGTTCTCCTGGGTGGGCTCCAAACCATACATCGTTTTGCAGCTCCTGTTTCATCTGCTGCATGAATGCATCCCCAGGAAGGGGTGTGTGTGTAAGGATCCACTTCAATCCCATCTGTTTTAACATGGGTAAAAGATTGGATAATGCTGAGAAATAAAAGGTTGTTATATTTAGAGGGGCATGATTTACAATTGGGGTGGCATGCTTTCCTATGGTATGTAAAAAAAACAGAGCTCATAGGTATTTTCAAAATCACTATAAAAGAAATGCCTTGTTAATTGTATGGAAAAAATTAAAGCTAAAATATATTTAAAAATTCCAGGGTGGCTATCAACAATGGAGGCATTTATACATCCGAACTTGGTAGATTTTGAAAAAATATGGGCATATAGAGATATTCTAAATATTGATGGAAATTTAAAATCTAAGCAAGAACTGAAAAATCAGGGGATCAATCTGTCATGGTGGGCACATTTACAGATGCAAAATAGATATGAAAAAGACGTGAAAATGTATGGATTTTATAAAGATCAAACTGTATTTGATAAGATTTTGCTAACCTCAGATGAAAAATTAATTAAGAAAATGTATAATTTTTTGTTAATTTTGGAAATGGAAAGTGAACAAGTTAAAGAAACAATAAGATGGGTGAAAAATTTTGGCTACAGTATAGAACTAGAAAAATGGCAAAAACTATGGGAGAGAAATTATAAATTAACAATGTCAACTTCATATAAAGAAAACTTACATAAAATGTTTTATAGATGGCAGTTGCCACCAGCAAGATTAGCAAAAATGTTTAAAAATATGTCAGATAGATGTTGGAAATGTAAGCGTAATTCAGACACATACGATCACATCTGGTGGAGATGTAGTAAAGCAAAGGCTTATTGGAAAAGGATACATGCATGGTTAGAAAAAATATTAGCTGAACACGTTGATTTTAAACCTGAACTGTTCTTATTAGGTATAATGCCTGAAAAGATTAATAAGCAAAGTCTATATTTGATTTTACATGTCACCACAGCAGTGAGAATAATCTTTGCACAATATTGGAAGAATGAAGGGCTACCATCAGAGAAAGAGAAAAATATTGGAATGTGCAAAGATGGACAGATTAACTATGAGATTGAAAGATAAAAAAGACACAGATTACTACTAAACTTGGGACTTATTTTATTGTTGGTTAGAGGAAAGAACGAAGGATTAGGAATCGAGTATGTATTAGCTAGCTGACACCAGACACCTCATTGGTTGAAAAATTAACATATGTATATAAAAGAAAATCAATAAAATCTTTATAAAAGAAAGAAAGAAAGCAGAACTCTTGGAGACAGTTTCCTCCAACAGGAACTTTTATTAAAAGTAGTTGATAGTAGGCATAATAGACAAGATCTGAGGGATTCCTTTACAGATCAATACTTTAAAGTGTCCCCAAGCAAACCCCACCCCACAGTTCATCTGGACAGTTCAGACCGGCCAATCCCCAGGTGTTAAGTCTATCGTGGGAAAGGGGAGATAACATCAGTCCGGCTCCGGTCATAGCATGATGTTCAAGCAGCTCTTCGCACCTCCTTTTGAGACCAGAGAAATAAGCCAGGCTCCGGAGGTTGTATTTCTTTCTCCCCCCTCCCCTCTTTTCCTAGCTGACAGGTTAGGGGGAAGAAAGTTCAGAGAGAGATACAGTGTAGGAAGCAAATTGTTACATTGTAGAAGGCAGTGGACACAGAGGCAATAAACAAAGCAAAAGGTTACATTGTAGCAAATAGAGGAAGCGAAAGCAATACCCCCACAGGCATATCCCCCCTCCCCCTTGGGAGTATGGCCAGTACCCAGGGAAAAGTGAGATTTGTTTTTAGATCAGAGGAGATAGATAGAAATGAAATAGAAATGGATTCTGACAGGGGGGTCTTCTTCTTTTTTTGTTGTCAGGTGGTCATCTTTGCCACCAACTGCCTCATGGAGATAATAGGATTCATCACTTCCTCTTGGGAATATTTGTATTGAGCCAAATATGACAGTGTGTCAGCCAGAAAGTCCCCCCCAGGATGTACTTCAAAGTGAAATCAAATCAATTGAAGTATTGGACCCACCAAAATTGCTTTGGGGAGAGTTTGTGTGGGGTCCTTAGTGCCTCCAAGTTTTTGTGATCAGTCCAAACTTTGAAGGGGACCTTACTCCCTTCCAAGAGAGCTCACTGCATCAAGAGAGCTCACCGCACAGTGAAGACTTTCTTCTCCCATACTGCCCATCGCCTTTCAGTTTTGTTTAGCTTTTGAGAAGTGTAAGCGCACAGCTGCAGAGGTCCCTCTCTGTTCTTTTGAAGTAGTACTGCCCCACCATGACATCACTGCCATCTGTTTGAATTACAAATGGCTCCTCAGGATTAGGATGCTTTAGGACAGGCTGAGCAGTGAACAGTCTCTTAATCAAATCAAATCAAATCAAATCAACCTTTATTGTCAAAGTACAATATGTATACAATGAGATTGGCTAAGCCTCTCTTTGTGCACCCCCCGACACAATTCACAGTGACAACAACACACAATCTTATTACACCACGTGAACTTATTGCACAACGTGCCAGCCCCGCAACATGGAGTTATTTCCCATTCAGGAGTCTGACAGTCCATGGGTAGAAACTGTTCTTCAGCCTGTTGGTGTGGCTGGCTATACTTCTATATCTCCTGCCCGATAGTAGGAGAGTAAACAAGTGTTGACCAGGGTGTGAACATCCCTGAGGATTTTCCTCACTCTTTTAAGGCAGCGGGCCCTAAGTTTTTCATATGCTGTTTGGCATTCCATTGTCCAATTCAATGGCTGGCTGGATCAGGGTCTCACTCCTTCTGGGCCCATTTTCAAAACTTCATGTTCAGCAAGGCTAGTTTTGTGAAAGATGGGACAAACTGGCAGTAGAAATTTGCAAATCCTAGAAAGCTTTGCAACTGCTTACAGGTTCAGGGAGCTTGCCATTCCAGGATGGACTTCACTTTTCCCAGGTCCATCTCCATTCCCTTGCAAGACACCCTATAGCCTAGATCAGAGGTCCCCAACCTTTTGGGCACCAGGGACTGATTCCATGAAGAGAGGTTTTTCCATGGACCAGAGGGTGCATGTTTTGTGTGCTGCCTGCCTCCTGCAGATGGGGCATTGCTTGTTTGTGCAGACCGGTTGCTAGCATGCCGCGGCCCGGTACTGGTCCACAGACTGGGGGTTGGGGATGCCTGGCCTAGATAGTCCAAACTGGTGTTGTGAAACTTGCATTTTGACAACTTAGCATATAGTTTAGCATCCAAAAGTTTTCTGAACACCTGCCGCACTGACTTCCCATGCTCTTCTATCATCTCGGAATAGATGAGGATTTTTTTTAATTCACATTTTATTGGTTTTTTTAATTTTAACATCAAAGTGCTCAGGAAAATACCGTGGTGAAAGGGTGATCAATCATAGCAAAACAAGTCATATATATATAACTAAAATTAATACCTTAAAAAAAGAAGAAAAAAATTCCCCCCTCTATTTCCTCACATGATATAACAAATTTAGTTTAATCTATTTCTTCTTAAAATTCAATCAATCCATGGAAGCATCCCTACTATTACATCTACATAAATCACTCCTGCTTTTAAGCTCCACTAATTTCAATTAAAATATTCCAATTAATCTTAAACAAACATATTAATAAAATTTTGGGTATCCCTTCTACAACACACATAATATTCCAAGAATAACATTCTAATATTTTCACATATATTCCATCTTTTAATTTAATACATCATTAATTAATACCCTTTCTTCTCTTGTCATAGATATCTCTAATTCTTCTGCTATTATAAAATAGTTTTCTATATAAACAGAGTAGAAAAAACACACATACAAAAAAATCATTTCGGCCTGTTAAGTAAAATTTAACTCTCAACCAAATTAACTATCATATCTAAAACAAACATATTATTACACCAGTTATTATCTTACTGCTTTCATTTACTCAATTAGATTGTCAAATCCAAATTTCTAAAGCCTTTTTCACCCAATAATTAAGATTTTAAATCACATTTTTGAATCTAACTCTGGCTTTTTTTCTATACCAAGCTGGTTTCCATAATGTCATATCAAATCTCAGTATTTCAGTACTAATGTTTATCAACAGATCAATCTGATCAAAATTCTCTTCCCCTTCTTCCAGTATCATATAAACAATATAGTCCATTTTATTCCATATTATAATTTCAGCTTGGTTATCCAGGTTGTCATAACTTTCAATCGATTGCATCTGGCTGTCAATTAATTTTGGCAATGGGAGAACTTCACTTATAGTCATTTTTTGATCTTCAAAGTTCTCCATTTGTACATAGGCTTGTGAAATATCCTCCTCTGTAATAGTCAGTTGATTTATAGAATAATTGTTTAAAGTCTCAGTCTGGGGTTTTGGGTCCAGAATTTTTCTAAAGTTCAATTGGTCAGTAAGTTCTTCCATCTCAAATTGTGTACACTGTTGCATATAAGCTTCTTCTTGGCCTGTAGGTTAGTCTTTTAAAATTTGGGACTCAACTTGTGATTCTAGAAGATGGTCTTTAGTTTTTCTCCATGACTTCATCTCCTCTGTCATTTCCAATATTTTTTCCAGTATCAGCTCATAATCCAGTCCAGAATTCAATTAATCGGTAACTTCTTCTTCCATCTCAGATTGTGTATACTGTTGCATATAGGCTTCTTCTTGGCCTATAGATTGATCTTTTAAAGTTTGAGGCTCAGCTTGTGGTTCTGCAAAATGATCTTTAGTTTTTCTCCATAACTTCATCTCCTCTGTCATTTCCAATATTTTTTCCAATATCAGCTTATAGTCAAGCTGTGGGTAAAAAACTCCTATTTCCATAGTAAAAAAGTCTTTTAATCTTTTTGTGGAAACTATATTTATTAAGAATCCATATACATCCACCTCCACAATTTTTAAATCACAAACACAATCCACAGCTGTTTCCAAGCCTTTATCTTTTCTTCTTGTTAATTCCTGAAGTAATTTTCGCCATAAGATGTCCTCAGTAAGCTATAAAAAGCTTTTCTTTGTACTTTAAAAGCCTTTATCTCATTAAAAATGACAACGAAAGAGACAGAAAAAAAGCAAATATCTTCAGTATAGTAAGTAAATTAATGCTCTAAATTAGAAATCTCTCCAGGGATGCCCAATATCCAAAAGGTTCGAAATATAATGCTATTCAGAAGTATTGTTTAAAGTATTTTTTCCCCAAACAGACAGAAGCTGTCTTAGAACAGGGAAGTCATCTAAAAACCAAGCTCTTTGCAGGAAAAATAGTTCAGAATGAAGAGAGGGAGGAAAGGTCTCACCCGGATTCACCACGGTGGTTCTTTATGCTTAGATAATTTTCTGACTTCAGCTGGCACAGGAAAGTGATCGGCCATTTTACTGACCGATCTTCTTCTCCATCGGCCCTATGGAGTTAGCTTGGACTATAGGGGGAGCTGCCGCTCCACCGCAGCCAAGCAAAAGCCTTCTTGACGGTGGTTGCCCCTCCAAGGCAATTTAAGACCCTCATAAGAATCTACCGGTAGAGAGAAAGGCAGCCATCGAAGAGTGAAGCCCTTCATGTGGCTGAAGCTGCCTGATCTGGAAGCGGAAGTCGAGGATGTGTTCTAAATACACAAGGCCCCCTGTATATAGGTGCTCATGCAGCACCTCGTTAATCAATTGCATAAACACATCAGAGGCTCTCTGTAGTCCAAAAGGCATCACCTTAAACTGTTAGCAACCTAGTGGGCAGTTAAATACTGCCTTCCATTTGTCATCTTCCTTGATCCTCACCTGATAGTATGCTTCGCTCAAATCCAGCTTGGTGAAGATTTTCCCTTTCACCACGTAGCTTAGCATGTCCTTCATAAGGGGGAGAGGTACATATTCTCCACACAGATACCATTTATCTCATGAAAATCCACACACAATCTCAGTGAGCCATCTTCTCCTTGAACAGCACCAGGGCAGCTACTCAGGATTTCGCGGCTTAGATGAACCCTCCAGATAGGTTTTAGTCAATATAGTCTCTCAGTTTTTTCATCTCCTTTGGGGCCATAGAATACATTTTTGGCTTAGGGAGCTTCACATCTGGTAGTCTGTAGGGTGATGGGGTGGGTGGGTAAGGCATCACATTCCTTCTCACCGATACCTCGGCTAGGTTCCAATACTCCCTGGGAATGGCTGGAACCTCTTGATAATTGTTCTGATGCCCCTTTCATGCTCTCAGGGCCTCTCCCCACTTCCCCTGATGATTACTCTTGGGGCGCTCTTCCATGGAAGGGTCTGGATCCCTCTATGCAATCTCTACCTTGCTCCTCTTTCTTCCTCAGTGCATGGTGGGGCGCCACTTGGTAACCAGGCTAACCTCAATGTCATGGCTTCAGGCTTCCTCGGTGCCACCACGAATCAAATGGTTTCTGTGTGGCTCCCTAGTTTCAGGAGGACCAGCTCAATTAGGTAGGAGGCAGGCATCCCTCCTATCATGGAGCCATTGACTTGCTCAAACTTTAGGGGCTGACGAAGCTTTTGCACCTGCAGCCCCAGTTTCTGCACAGTCTGCAGGCTAACCAAGCACCTTGTGACCCAGAGTCTATTAGGGCCTTCACTACCCCTTTCACTCCTGAGCTAGGTACTATGATCTCCACCTGGGCCAATAAGGGGCTGATGGTTTCACTTACTATTGGGTCCTCACTCTCACTCTCATAGAGATTTAACTATAAGTCATCCCCAGGTGGAGTTCTCCCCTTGTTGCAGTTAGAGGGGAAGACCTCAATGACATGACTTGCCACTCAGGACTTCTCCCTTCCCTTCTTGAGTGACTTCTTTGCAGGTTGGGGAAGCGTAACCAGTTTCAAGTCTTGAAGCCCAGTCTTGCTGATGCAACACACATTGCTTCTCAACTTGCCAACAAGCTCAGGGGGAGGGGAGAGGTTTGGAATGCAGACTTCAAAGATTAAGAAATTAGACCGTTGGAACTAAGGACTATTGCCAGGTGTCTGGCCAGGTCTATAAATGCTTTCTCACAACAATATCTTTCAACTTGATTGGGCAAAGTGATCTGACCCAGAGGGAGGAGGAAGAAGTAAATGCTTTTAGTATAGTGATTTGGGTGGGGTCTGGTCAGAGCTGGTTTTACTTTCATATGAGCCAACATGGCATACTCAACAAAGTTTTGCATTAAGAGCCTGAAAAGTCTCAATGGTGTTTTCTAGTCCAGGGCTTTTCAACCTTTTCACCCATTGTACCACTTTTATGATATGGCAATATCCGAGTACCACCAGTCGCCTAGCAAGCTGTCAAAAACTTGATGACCCCCCCAAAAAAGGGAAAAAGTGATAAAGTACAGGTAGTCCTTAACTTACAACGGTTCGCTTAGTGACTGTTCAAAGTTACAATGGCACTGAAAAAAGTGCCCCCCAAGGAAACAGCTGAGCAAGACACCTGCCTGCCTACCCGGCGGCGCTTTTCCTCCTGTCCGAAGTTTTCATTGTTGTGAGCATTTCTGTTGAGGATTGGCAGCAGGGGTGGGATGGGGGTGTTTGGTTTTTATTCCCTGTCTGCTGGGTGGTTGCAGCAGGTTTTGATCACTTCACAAGACTCTGGGACACTGTGACCGTCATAAATATGAATCAGTTGCCAAGCATCTGAATGTAAATCACAAGACCCTAGAGATGCTGCAATATTCCAGCTGATCAGCACTTCTTCTGGGCTCAGCAGAAGCACCAGGATCAGCACCGAGCTCCAGCTGAAGCCTGGCACTGATCCTGGTGCTTCCACTGAGCCCTGATAGCCCTGCAGCTCCAGCCATCTCTCACTTAGGCTTGTGCGGTGCTGCCACTGGTTCAGCTCATTCCCCTCCCCTGCTACCACTTTTCTAGGATGGTCGCGTACCACCTGCCAGGTGCAAATGTACCACAGGTGGTACCTCTACCACTGGTTGAAAAGCCTTGTTCTAGTCAGAACCTTGACACTAAACTGGCTGTCAGGCCCCTCAGATCTTTAACAGGACGCTGCCATTCTGGTGGGAGGGGAAAATCTTTGAGCTCCCTGTGATGTGTTTCTTTTGCTTTGTTCTTCTGCTACTTCTTGGGTGTGAAAGGGGGGGAATAAGACTGGGGCCCTCTACATTATCTCTACTCCAGTGAGAAGTAGAGGGATCCCCCTGGGAGCCAGCACTAGGCAAACTGCCACCTATTGACGTTTTTGACTACACTGGAAACACATTCAAGCTGCGCGTCTTGGCAGGTCTGGAGTCTGGCATGGTGGAGGTTTTCCTCCCTGGCCATTGTCTCCCTTGGCCCCTTTTTGGATGGGGCTCAACTTCTCCATGCTTCTTGTACTCTATCAGGTCTAACTCTACATTCGTGGCCAGTTGGTACCAGTCATGAATCCAATCTGGCATCCTCAAGGTAAGCACGTATGGTACAGTTCTCTATTCAGGCCATCCCTGAAGTAGTGCACCAAAAGTCACTCTGGCCACTGCTGTCAGTCTCCACAATTCATGAATCTACTCTGCTACTGGCTGGCTCCCTTGCTTGATGACCCGGATCTCGAATTCCATTTGCTGGGCTCATGTATTGTCTTTGAAGCAGGCCCTGAATTCCCTCAGGAAGGCATCAGGATCTCCCAGCTCAGGAGCTTCCTTGTTGTAGAGCCAGGTCACCCAATCTGCTGCTTCCCCCTCCAGGTTGGCCACAATGGCATCCATGTAAGTCAGATCATTGGCATACATTGGCCCATAATGATCCAGGTGCGTCCACACTTGGTTCAAGAAAAATGACAATTTGTCTGGGGGCCCCAGATGTCTTGGTGTGACCTAGTACAATGGCAGCCACTCTGCTCCTTAAGGAAAAGGCCAAGGCAGGGCACCCATGGCTGCCAATTAAGAGGCTGGCTGCTCAGCAGTTTCCTGTGACTGAGCTGCTGCTTGCAGAGACCTGGTGGCTCCTTGGGCTAGGATCTGGCCAGCTTGGGGGGTGGCAGCAGTCCTTCGGGGGCTGGCTGCCCCTGAGGCTAGTGTGGCGATCACTCCCTGCTGAGGTTGAGGCAATGTCCCAAAGCAGTCACTGTGGGTTGGCTGGAACCCCTTTCAGGGAGCAGCTCCACTCTCTACGTAGGTTCTCCTCACACTTCTAGGCCGAGGAACCCTTCTCTCAGTTGCTAAATGAAGGGCTGCAACAGGCTGTCAAGTATCTCCACTGCACTGACTCTTTCCATTTCGCGGTTCTTCTTTCCTTCCGCTTAGGAACCTGGACGGACGCTTCTCCAGGGGAGATCAGTGGAAAATCAGTCTCAGTTCCTTTTGGCACCACAATCTGCCATATCACCTCTCCCATTTGGCACTGGCTGCCTGTTGCTCTGGCCTCATCACGAGCTGTCAGTAATACCTTTGGCTGGCCTCCCAACATTTAGGTCCCGGAATCTGTTTGGCACATAGCATAGTCTTCCTTCGTCGGCCTCACTCCAGCCATCTTCCCCCAAGTCTTTGCAGATCATCTAGAGGCTACCGGACAGGCTGCAGGGGCTTGGGACCCCCCAGGTAGATTTTTCAAAAGAGCTGGTGTAAGGTCCTGCCCCAGCTAATTCTCCCAAGAAAACAGAACTCTTAAAACTGGCATTGTTTCAAAAGGAACTTTTATTGGAAGGTAGTGAACACACAGAGAGAAAGCAAGATCTGATTATTCCCATGTGAAAACATTTTCAAAACCCCTCCCAAATGTCCAACTGTCCATTTCCAGCCAATCCAAAGGTGTGAAGTTGTTATGGGAACTGGAGGCTGAGAGAACGATAAAATGCTGTTCCCGGGTGTTGCATCCTCTTCTCACCGGAGTAGAGATAAGGCAGATGGTCCCAGGCTTATTCCCCCCCCTTTCACACCCAAAAAGATACATTAAAGTAGCAGAAGAACAAAGCAAAAGAAACACATCACAGGAAGCTCAAAGATTTTCCCCTCCCACCAGAATGGCAGCGTCCTGTTAAAGATCTGAGGGGCCTGACAGCCAGTTTAGTGTCAAAGTTCTGACTAGAAAACACCTTTGAGACTTTTCAGGCTCTTAATGCAAAACTTTATTGAGTACGCCATGTTGGCTCATATGAAAGTAAAACCAGCTCTGACCACCCAAATCACTATACTAAAAGCATTGATTTCTTCCTCCTCCCTCTGGGTCAGGTCACTCTGCCCAATCAAGTTGAAAGATATTGTTGTGAGAAAGCATTTCTAGACCCGGCCAGATACCTGGCAATAGTCCTTGGTTCCAATGATCTAGTTTCTTAATCTTTGAAGTCTGCATTCCAAATCTCTTCCCTCCCCCTGAGCTTGTTGGCAAGTTGAGAAGCAATGTGTGTTGCATCAGGAAGACTGGGCTTCAAGACTTGACAACTGGTTACGCTGGGCATCTTCAAGGCCACTTACCTTGGGTGTGAAATTCCAGTAGGCTAAACAACCCAGAGCTTCCGACAACATTGTGGCGATCCCAAATATGATGGCAATGGACTGGACATTGGGGGGAGTAATGAGGAATGTTGGGTTAGGCTTTTTGTATCGCTGGATGGGAACTTCAGTTTCTGCCTCGCCTTCCTGCAACCAACAACTTTAGTAAAATTTCTTTTCACTTCAAATCAGTTGGAGTTGAGAGCCTGCTTTCCTAAATGATTGTTTTTGGGAAGGTCTGACATTAGGCGGAAACTGCAATTTTGCTCAACCTGGAGAGAATATTACCTCTACTGTGGGGACCATGCATACAATGGCCACTCAAGGGAGCAACCAAGAAGAAATTGGAACCTGGGGAGAGGTGCCTATGAGACCCCCTCCGGGTGGATTGAATCTGTCCAAGTGACTAGGGGAAGATGATCTGCCAGGATCCCGATTGTCCCTAGGGATTAGAAGAAAAGAGGAGTGGGAAGAAAACCCCCAGGGGTGACATTCACCCGTGGGGCAGGGGCAGCCACCAATACAGAAAGAGAGCCAAGCTGGAAGGGCTGAAGGAAGAAGGCAATGAAGAGTGAGGAAAGAGTGACCAGGCAGACTGGATGATGAAACAGCTCATAAAGTTCATGCGGGAGGGGGCTTAGAGAACCTCAAAGTGCACAAAACCCTGTCTCAAATGGGGCAACCTGATGTGCATCTGCCCACCACTGCAGCTGACGATGGAACATCCATCCCCACTGCAACAGTCGGTACCTCAGCTAATTCAATGGTTGGCTGCCTGGCAGGGAGCACCTGTGGGATCAGCCCCAGAGGGATAAGAGCCTGCAAGAGACCCACCCCCACACACATGTGAAATTTAACAGAGACCCCAGCAACTGGGATTCTTCCTGGCCCAGGTCTGGACATACATTGTGGAATATGGCCCAGAAATACCTACCGAAGAAGCCAAAGTGAGATGTGTTACCATGGCCCTGGAGGCACCAGTTGCCCAGTGGATGGTAACCCTCAAAAATGACAATGCCCTGGAGCTGAGAAATCTCAACTACTTCGTGGCCACCCTCCATAAGACGTTTGGCAATCCCTTGGTCAACTGCAAGGCCAGGGACTGCATCAAAACCATCCTGCAAGGGAGGAGGGGGTTACAATAATTCCATCCATAGCAGCACAGGCTTCAACCCATTCAAAGTAGCCTCAGGCCAAGACTTTGCTTCAATACCTGAATTACCTGTGGTCCCCCCCCTGTCACCTCTCTCAAAGACTGGGTAACCCAATTACAAAACATCTGGTCAGTGGCTAGAAAGCAAGTAGACAAAAAACGCTTGAAGCCTAAGGACTTTAATGTAGGGGATCGGGTGTATTTATCGACCAAGTACTTGCAATCCAGGTAACCCTTGAAAAAACTGGAGCCCAAGTATTTTCAATCTTTTCACATTAAACAACTGATTAACCCAGCCACAGTAGAACTTGAACTCCCCAAATCACTTAGGCACAGCCACCTGATGTTTCACTGCTGTCTTCTGAAACCTCAGCCACTCTCCCCCCTGTGCCCAGTGCCACCACCTCCACCTAAGCCCCTCATGATTGAAGGGAAGCAGCGTTTTGAAGTCAAGGACATTCTAGATTCCTGCAAACACCATGGGAAGATCCAGTACCTAGTGGCATGGAAAGACTTTCCCCCTTCCGAAATGGAGTGGGTGGACCTCAAACATGTTAAAGCCGCCAAACTCCTTAAGTGGTTCCACAATCCTGATAAATCAAAATAATCTAGTTCTATTTTTCCTTTTGCAGGACTAATGCCTTGCTGGCATCCTGCCATCAAAGTGGAAGGGAAGCATTTGGGGCAATCCACATCTGTATATCTAATGGTGGGGAATGGGGAGGAGGAGCTGACATGTGAACAAGACCAGAGCTGTTTGTACCGGTTATGCCAGGCATCTTCAAGGCTGCTTGCTCTGAGTGTGAAATTCCAGCAGCCTAAACAACCCAGACTTTCCCACAACATCACAGCAAATCCAGATTGAATGGCAATGGACCGGATATTGGGGGGGGGGGGAAGGATGGGGAATGTTGGTTTAGTTCTTTGTATCAGTGAGTGAGAACTTCAGTTTCTGCCACACCTTTGTGCAACTAACAACTTTAGTAAAAGTTCTTTTCACTTCAGTCAATTTCCTAAATGATTGTTTTGGCAGGTCTGACACTTGGGGATGGTTTCCCTAGCTTTTTAGCTGGTGCTGGGATGCTCTCTGGGTTGAGTGGGGTGCATGGCAATCTGCAGCCCAATGGCCCTCCTTCCCACACTTCAAAGAGCTGCTGGTGGAGTGTCTTCGCAGGCTTGGTTCTCTCCTCTCCTGTTTTGGGCCATCTCTCCTCTCTGCTGGGAAAGGCTTCTTCCAGCCCTGGTTGTAGCAGTGGGGGGAGCAGGCCAGGTTGATTTCAGCTTCCTCCACCAGGACATACCAGCCATGAAACATACAGGCAGAGATGCAGGCATTGTAGATATCATCATTTAGTCCGTCCTGGAAACACTTGATGAGCAGGTTCTGCTGCCAATCAGTCAATCTGCACATGAGTTCACTGAATTCTTCAATATAAATGGCCATGGATCAGCGCCCCTGGTTGATGGCTTTCATATGGATTCAGGCTTTGTGATTGCTGAATGAAGCCTCAAACATCTGGTGGAGTGCTGTCATAAAGTGGTTAAAGTTGTGCAGCTCTGGGGCATCATTGTGGAGGGCGACCATCCACTTTGCTGCGGCACCTTTGCTGCAGCACTGCTAGCATTAGCACTCTCACCTTGGCCCCTTCAGTTGCTATGTCAGCCCCATATTGCTGCAATTCAATGGTCTCTGTTGAATTTCACCCCAGAGGGTGAAGCCGAGGGGTGGGGGTTGGCAGTCCTGCTATCTCGGATGGTGAGGCCCTGTTAGCAGGGTGGGCTGCAGCTGCTGGAGTGCCCGCCAGTTGGGGTGTAGGGCCCAGGGCCCAAGACTTGGGCTTGGGCTCCTGGCAGGCCTATTGTTGTGGCAGTAGAAGCCACCATCACTCCATCTCTTGCTTGATCTCTCTGTGCTGGAGCAGCCTGTAGGGACATGTGGGCCAGGGCTTCTCACGCTTGCAGGTAGTCAATGACTCCCCTCTGCTTCCATGGCTTACTTGATTAGTGTGCCATCATGGTCTGAGTCGCTGGGGCCTGGTTCTTCTTTGAGCTCCATGCACAATTCTCTTTGATGGATCTGCCTGAAATAGGTCTCCCAAGAAAGCAGAACCCTTGAAATAGGCATTGTTTTATTGAGAGTTAGTGATAGCAGCAGAGCAAAGCAAGGTCTGAGGATTTTGCATGTGAATGATTACATCAAAATGCTCATTCAGGTCTTCACCCCCCCCCCCAGTGTCCAACCGTCCATTTGAAATCCAGCCAATCCATAAGTAATAGGTTGTTTTGAGAACCTAGTGATTTAGCACCCATCTCAAGGTCTCTTGGTTTCCTTTTCCAATGGCCCTGGGCTCCATTGTCTGGAGATAAGGCAGATGTTTTCAGGCCACATTCCTTTCTCACAAAGGGAGGATATTTCAAGGAGCCAGGCAAATACATTCCTTCCCACCAGAATGGCAGACCCAAAAAAGAATACACAGACAAAACAATAATATGAAGGGAAATGCATTGGAGTGTTCCTCTGCCTCCCGGGTAAGGGTCACTCCGAGGAATCCCATTTTTATTTCCAGCCAATGCCCATCAACCACCTGGGTCTTGGTTGCTTCACCTCTCCTGCCTGCTCCAAGGGGTTTACCCGGCCACAGGGTCTAGCAGCTGTCATTCCCCAGACTTCAGCCTCCTCTTGGTCACTCTCATGAGATGACATTGGTTGCGCAGTCCCCATGGTAGCTTGGTGGCTCTATGTTGACTGGATTTGCAGATCTGGCCTAATGTCAGCCCTGCTCCAGCCGGCACTCTAGGACAGGAAAACACTTGATTCCATCAGAAGGTTACAAGGCTCTTTGTAATTTTGAGTTCTGCTTTGTAGCATGATCAGACTGCAGTTCCTTGTTCTCCTAATAACATTGAGGAAATACCAGCATTGACAAACTTTTTCAGCATTGAGACACTTTTCTTTTTATAGACAATGTTTTTCTTCAATATTAACTGCATAGTTCTTTTTACCATTAACATAGCATACTTATACAGACATAATTGCAAAATGAATTCCATACAGATCTGTTTGCATGAGTGTACTTTTTTCCTCTCTCTTTCTCTAATGTATTAAATGCAGATGTTTGCAAGAGTTTTTTTTATTTTTCTCTCTGTATATTTATAATAATTTATAAGGATTCCAGTCTTTACTAACTAAATAATCATGAATGAATTGAACACAATTTTTTAATATATTGAATGATCCTGAGAAAACAGAGTGATCATTTAAAAAAATTATTTACAACTATTGTAAGGTTTTAGTACCGGATTGTACATTTTTATTGCCTAGATGGTAACCTTTTATCATTCTACCTTCTTTTGTGGATTATAAACAGTCAGAGAGAGCAATATATTTTTACAATATTTTTAAATACTTTTAAATATTTTGTGGATTTTTGTGGACTACCTTGTATTATCCATAGTATAACTTTTTATACTAATCTTGTGGAAAACGAAAGAAACTTTTACGAATTCCAAGGGGTGCAGAGAGGTTTATTTGTGCACAGATTCAGAAGCATTAAAATAGGCAATTCTGAACCCCGAGGGGGGGGTTCAAACTACAGTTTTATAGCTTTCCCTTTCTCAGGAACAAAGAAGCACACATGAAAATCTACATTGTATTTCATCTGGTTAGTTCTCATGGACATACAATGAAGGGAGTTATACTTGATACATTGTTTCTGAACGCAATGTGCTTTTGGGTTAGTCATGTACTTGCTAACACAGCTTTATTCCAGTAATTATGCAAACACATCTATTTTGCTTTAGTGATCTTTAATGATTTTTCATTATCATTATTATTATCTTACTTTCTCCTACTTCATTATTTCCCCCCTTTGGAAGTTTTCCAGCTTAAACTTCCATTATTCTACATCGGATTCAGGTTCTTGAGTGGGCACCATCTTATATTCCTATAAGGCTAACATTGTTTCATGTTTTGCTGTTAATTGGGCTGTACTTACTGAGATCCTTCGAATCATTGCTATCAGACAGGGGATTAAACAAGGAATCAAAATACATCCTATAATTAACAAGACTGCTATAACTATGATGGTTTGTAGGCCTGGTAACTTTGGCCACCATCCTGAAAATACATCTTCTAAATTAAATCCTTTCCAGGTTTGCACCGGAACATGTGCTAATTTGATCATTTTGTCAGTTATGCTTTTCAATACTTTCCCACTTTCATCTATTTCAATGCAACAGTTTGTTAGGTTGAACTTTCCACATACCCCTCCTTCTTTGGCCAACAGATAGTCTAAGGCTAACCTATTTTGCATGATATATGTTCTGGATTTCACATTTTCTTTGGCCAATTCATTTAGTCCATTCACAGTCTCATTAGTAATTAACTCTACCACCGCTTGTAACCTAATGAGCCTGTTGAGCATATAAATAGGGGTACGGTAGCCATACATTCCACCCTCAGCCCAAGTAGCCGGGCCATAAACTAGGATGATGCGGCAAGGTGGCCATTCATCTTTTTGCCAAGTGATTCCTGCGCATTGGGTGTATGCACTTGGTTCCCTTTTTTGTCTTATATTGCCAATTTCATCATAGATGGGAACTCCAAGAATTTGCTTAGTTTTTAATGGTAACAGAAAAAATCCTGGTCGAATTATTCCCAATACACAAGATCCACACCAATTCTCAGGTAGTTGTCCGTATGCCATTTTTCCGCAAATCCAGTACATTCCATCTGGTGCTAGCCAATGGAGACTGGTATTTGTGGGGTCTTTTAGATATGACATCCCAGGTATGTTAGTAAGGGCATGATGATCCATAGCAGTGGTCTCATTGGTTCCAGACCACCATTTACCACTTTCCCATGTACCTGTGCATAGGAGGTCACCTACTGCTATGCAAGATTCTGTCTTCTTTCTTGAGTAACAGACATGTCCTACCAAGTTGGAAGTGAGAGTCCAATCACCATCTTTCCCACTTGTATAGGTTAAATTATTGTTATTAGACACCTCTAGTACCTTGGTATAATTTAACTCTTGTGCCTCCTATGGCCATCTTTCTCCCATATTTGTTCCTCCACACACAAAACAATTAGACACGCCTAAAGTATGAGCAATATCTTCAGCCAACTTAACAAAGGTATTGGTTATTTGTCTAGATACTTCAGGAATATTTATGTTTTCCATTTCCTCATAAAATGACCAAAATAATGATTTTTGTTCTGGTCTTTTGGTTGCAGTTATAATTTTGACTTCCACCTCTGACATTGGGTCATAGCCTTTGCCATCTATTCCTATCCCAAACATCCATTTCTTTCTTTCCCATCTCTTTTGTTCCAGGAACCAACTGCCATTCTTGACTGTGAGAGTCACTAAATTACAGTTATCTGTTCCACAGGAATCTGCTTTTGTTTCATTCTTTTCAAACAAGATGTGGTCCATCTCTTTTGGGTCTTGGGTATGCCACTTAATACATGACCACCACTTACATTTGACCGCAGAGACTTCACATCCATCTGGTGGGCACAAGTACTTATGGTTTGGGATATAGCTGTGGATATTACTGATCCCTCCACAACCATATGTTGCAGCCCAATAATTAGCTGCTTTGCAAACATCAAAGGTGACGCTAAAACTGAAGTCTGGGTTGGATTTCCATTGGGAGATCCCTAATAGTGCCTGGTCCTTATAGCTACTTCTTGTTCTATGTGTTTTTATTTGTAAGGCCCAATGATCTGGATCAGACTTGGGATTATAACACTGATCTTGGACCCCTTTTCTACAAACTTTGTATGTGGTTCTGTTGTATGTACAAGAGCTAGGGGAGCTATCTTGGCACCCTTCTGGTTTTATTGTATGATAAATCAAAGTCTTGGTTATCTGGTTTCCTTGTTTGGTAGTCTTAATGCAGTTTTGACAACCTTGGTTTCCCTGTGTATTTGTTATTTCTTTGTGTGTGATACTCAATATTTTATTAGAGGGTTTTTGCATTATGACCTCTCGTGTAGCCTTTGCAATGATTTGTGTAGGAATGTGTGTGTACATTCCCCATATTAAATAACTAACAGGTATTGTGAGCTGTAGAATCCTCATATCTTCCACCGTGCGTAGAGAGACAGCGTCCGGAGTGTCTCAGCAGGGTTTTTCTTCACACCGTGTGTTGAGAACCCGTTGCCGGTAGGGTTCGACAGGGTGTATTTCTTGTAAACTTCAATACCAAAGGTTTGTCAGTCTTATCCACCTTGTAAGTTTCCCATCTGGCCATTGGAACTCCAAGAATGCTATACTACATTCCCTAAGCCAGCTTCTGCACTGTCACTGGGGGCAGATTGATTTACATACTGTGGAGTGGCCCCTGACTGGAAGCGGATATTTCTCTCCTTCAAACAGCCCACCATACCACTGATGCTATTTAAGATGAAGGCTTATTTAGCCTCCTTTCAAATCTCTCCCATCAGAGTTTTCCACGAGGAAAGAGTTAAACCTTTAATTGTTAACAGGCGAGCTCCCAAGGTTGCTGTCTCTTCCACATCCTCAACCCAGAGAAAAGGAGAGGGAGAAAGTGGGAAGAAGTACTTAATAGCACAGAAACTGGGCTCGTTAATGCCTTTGGCGCTCTCCCAAGGAATGAACAAGATAATATATTATGCAAGTTGGAAAATTTAAAGAAATCATTATTGGTCACAAGTGATACAGCTGAACCGCTTATTGATTTGGTTTCCCCTATAATTGAGCTTCTTACTTCCCCCCCACGGGGCATCAGTTTGCAAGAATATGAGTACATCGAAAGCAGAAGCCAAGATACACAGGGGCCAGTAGAGGCCCCAAAAGAGAAGGAGATGCTAGCATCCTTATGGGACTTCTCGATGATACCTTCTGCAACATATCAACTTCTTGAGAGTGGGCCCCTGTCAGTGCCATCATTGCAAAGCCGAATGGAACATGACCTAATAAACCCCTGCTTTACACCTAGTAAAGAAGTTTCAGAATTGCAAACCTTGTTAGCCGGTGCTAAATCTTCATACCCCAAACTCTGACTGGCTCCCTATCAGAGATTAACTCTTCTTGCATTGCGAGATTTCCCCCTCTCGCAATCATGGCCCTCCACTCTATCAAGAGCCTATCTCGAGGATGGACT
Source organism: Bothrops alternatus (assembly GCA_034064705.1). NCBI lineage: Eukaryota > Metazoa > Chordata > Lepidosauria > Squamata > Viperidae > Bothrops > Bothrops alternatus. The sequence goes on from JARGCV010000085.1 coordinate 12,473,128, forward strand.
TTGGAGTCCTGAGAGATGGCATGCGTCAAATAAGGGGCTTTGGGGTTTTTAAAATCGCTTTTTAACTAAAGTTTTAAGGGAGGGTAGAGGTGGGGAAGGGGTGCTTAGGGCGGGGGAAGAAATTGTTGGAGGGGAGCTAGAAGATAGGCCCGACAACGGAAGGGGACGTAATCCTGTGGGTTCGGATGGGGAGCTGATTAAGACTGATTTAGTTCCAATTAGTACCGTAAGCGGGAGGGGCAGATATGGTGGGAGAAGGGGGCCGTATCATAATAGGGGAGCGCGTACCCGCTGTTTACAAGTGGTCATGCGCTCCGACCCCCAAGGCTCTACCTGTTCTCGGGGTTATTCAGAACCACAGGGCCCGGGCTGTAGGCTGATGTTGTGCAATGCCAGGTCTGTGGTAAACAAGGCCCCCCTCACCCAAGATTTAATTTTAGAGGGGGGAGCAGACCTGGCAGGTATTACGGAGACCTGGTTAGGACCGGAGGGCGGTGTCCCTCTGGTGGAAATGTGTCCACCGGGTTTCCTTGCATTCCATCAGCCGAGAGCACAGGGCAGGGGTGGGGGAGTGGCGGTCGTGATTAGGGAAGATTACAGGCTGAGGGAGGTCACTGTTCCTCAGACGGCAGGCTGTGAATCTCTCCTGGTGAAGTGGGACCTTGGGGGTCCGAGGGCGGTGTTGATTACATACCTGGCTCCCTGCCACGTGTCAACTGCCCTGCTCGAGTTCCTGGACGTTGTCGCCGCAGTGGCGGTTGAGGTCCCCAGGCTAATAGTCATGGGTGACTTCAACCTGCCGTCTGTGGGCGGGACGTCCGGGGGAGCTCGAGAGTTCATGGCTTCCATGGCAGCCATGGACCTGACCCAGGTAATTCAAGGCCCCACACATACAGGGGGGAACATGCTTGACCTGGTTTTTGTCTCTGGACAGTGGCTGAGTGGTCAGAATATAGGGGATATAGTTATTGAGCCCCTGCCATGGTCTGACCACTCTCTCCTTCGCTTGGACTTTCTGACCGCTGCACCCCACCGTAGGGAGGCGGAACCAGTGAGATGGTACCACCCCAGGCGGCTAATGGAACCCGAGCGGTTCCAGATGGAGCTTGGGCCAATTCCTGAGGCTCGGATACACGACTCGGTCGAAGAGTTGGCGGCAGCCTGGGATAGGGCTGCGGCCAGTGCTCTAGATCGGGTCGTGCCTTTGCGGCCTCTGATTCGACGTACGTCCCGATCGGCCCCTTGGTTCACTGAGGGGCTGAGAGAGATGAAACGCCGGAAAAGACGCCTAGAGAGCAGTTGGAGATCGAGCCGTGCCGAATCTGACCGAACACTAGTAAGAGACCATATTAGGTCCTACTTAGCGGCGATAAAAGCAGAGAAGCATTCTTACCTCACTACTCTTATCGTGTCATCAAATAACCACCCAGCCTCCTTGTTTAGGGTGACCCGCTCCCTCCTTCAGCAGGAGGTGAGGGGAGACCCCTTAGAGGGTAGAGCTGAGGATTTTGGAAAATATCTGTATGATAAAATCGCTCAGATACGGGAAGGCTTTGATTTCAACTGGGTATGTCCAGTGGGAGAGACGGAGTCTGGTCTTGAGACTGCTATCTGGGCTGAGTTTGACCCCGTGACTCCCGAGGACGTGGACAGGTTGTTTGGGGGACTTAGGGCGACCACTTTTTTATTGGATCCGTGCCCCTCCTGGCTGGTGTTGGCATCCCGGGAGATGGTACGAGGCTGGTTCCAGGCAATTATTAATGCTTCGTTGAGTGAGGGTGTCTTCCCTGCCACCATGAAAGAGGCGGTAGTGAGGCCCCTCCTCAAGAAGCCTACCCTGGATCCAGCCGTTTTATCAAATTATCATCCTGTCTCCAACCTTTGCTTTCTTGCAAAGGTTGTCGAGAGTGTGGTTGCCCGACAGTTCCCGCGACACCTGGAGGAATCGTTATACTTGGATCCATACCAGTCGGGCTTCAGGCCTGGTTACAGCACGGAAACAGCATTGGTCGCGTTGGTGGATGATCTCTGGTGGGCCCGGGACAGAGGTTGTTCCTCTGCTCTGGTGCTATTGGACCTTTCGGCGGCTTTTGATACCATCGATCATGGTATCATGCTGCAACGGTTGGAGGGGTTAGGTATGGGGGGCACTGTTTTGCGGTGGTTCTCCTCCTTCCTCTCCGGCCGGATGCAGTCTGTGTTGACAGGGGGCCAGAGGTCGACCCCGAGACCCCTTGTATGTGGGGTACCTCAGGGGTCGGTCCTCTCGCCCTACTGTTCAACATTTATGTAAAACCACTGGGTGAGATCATCCGTGGTTTTGGTGTGGAGTACCATCTGTACGCTGATGATACTCAGCTGTACATTTCCACGCCGAACCACCCCAACGATGCTCTTGCCGTGCTGACCCGGTGCCTGGATGGGGAAGAACGGACTCAAGCTCAACCCTTCCAAGACCGAGTGGCTGTGGCTACCATCGTCCCGGTTTAGTCAATTGCCTCCTTCGTTGTCCATTGGGGGCGAAACAGTGGCCCCCGTGGAAAGGGTTCGCAATTTGGGAGTCCTCCTGGATTCACGGCTGTCTTTAGAGGACCATTTGACGGCCGTGGCCGGGAGGATGTTCTATCAGGTTCGCCTGGTACGCCAGTTGCGTCCCTTCCTAGACCGGGACTATGCACAGTTACTCATGCCTTCGTCACTTCCAGGCTGGACTACTGTAATGCTCTCTACATGGGGCTCCCCTTGAGGTGCACCCGGAGGCTTCAGCTGGCCCAGAATGCGGCCGCACGGGTAGTGACCGGGGCGCCATGGCGTTCCCATTTAACATCACTCCTGCACTGGTTGCCGGTGGCCTTTCGGGTGCGTTTCAAGGTGTTAGTGACCATTTTTAAAACGCTCCATGGCATCGGACCCGGATATCTACAGGACCGCCTTCTGCCAGCAAATACCTCCCACCATCCGGTACGCTCCCACAAAGAGGGTCTCCTCGGGGTGCCGTCGGCCAAACAATGTCGGCTGGCGACCCCCAGGGGGAGGGCCTTCTCTGTGGGAGCTCCAACGCTTTGGAACGAGCTCCCCCCCGAACTCCATATGATGTCAGAATTGTGTTCCTTCCGTCGGGAATTAAAAACATACTTATTCTGACAAGCCGGCCTGGGATGATAGCTCCAGCTCCAACAATGGCCATAACTGTTTTTAGGGGATTGTGTTTTTAGTTGGGTTTTTAAATATTAGGCCAAATTGTTTAATTTATTTTTAATAATTTTAATTTTTGTGTGTTGTTGTTTTAATTGGGCTGTACACCGCCCCGAGTCCTTCGGGAGGGGGGCGGTATAAAAATTGTAAATAATAATAATAATAATTAATAATAATAATAAGTTACTGGATCTGCAGGTGCAGCTGCTTTCAATCTACTCCAGTGGATCCAGGACTTTCCCTCCAAGGTTTTCACTGCCAAAGGAGAACACATGACAACAGTATACGGTCCTTTCCATCTTGGGCTCAAGGGATCTGATTTCCAGTGCTTCTCCCACACTCTGTCTCCTGGTTTGAACCCATGTGTTGCTGTAACTACTGGAGGGGGTTGTTGTTCCATCATATAATGGCACAAGTTTGAAACAGCCAAATTATGAAGCTGTAACTGATGTAACAATTTCTGTTGGTCTATTCCCCCTTTATGAGCCAAGTCCGGCCAACCCTGACTGTCAGGTTTAAATAGACAAGGGGGACGGCCAAACATGAGCTCATAAGGACTAAGTTGTAATTTAGTGCGGGGGGGCAGTTTGATTGCATATAAAACCATAGGCAAAACATCTGGCCAATGAAGATGAGTTTCCAAACAAAATTTGGTAATAAGTGTTTTAATTGTGCGATTAGCTCGTTCCACTTTTCCAGCCGATTGAGGGTGGAAAGCACAATGAAATCTCCATTTGATTCCTAATGCTTGGGCTAAAGACTTATTGATTTGGTGTACAAATTCAGGGCCATTATCTGATGAAATCCTAGAAGGGCAACCAAACCTAGGAATAATTTCTTTCAAAAATATCCTGGCAACCTGTATAGCTTTCTTATTTACAGTTGGAAAGGCTTCAATCCACCCTGAATAGGTATCAATTATAACTAACAGGGCTATGTATTTCTTACTTCTGGGCATATCAGTAAAATCAACAATGACATAGTCCATTGGAAAATAAGCGATTGGTTGTTGACCAGGTGGTAGTACTGGTCCTTGGCGTGCATTGGTTTGGGCACAAGTGGAACACTGAGAACATACTTGTGCTGTTAGCGAAGAAGCAAAAGGAAGATAGAAAAAACGTTCAAGCTGTTGTAATAATGCAGTTTTTCCTAAATGATGTTGCTTATGGGCTTGGAAAATAAGGGGGTGGGCAAGTGCAAGAGGAACAGCGATGCGTCCATCGGGAAGTGTGTACCAGCCTTTAACTAGTTCAGGTTGTACATCCTGTTTCAATTTTTGGGTTTCCTCCTGTGTATATGTAGGATCAAGTTGTTCTAAGTAAGTGTCTAAATACATGAACCTAGTGACATCTGAGTTGAGAGGGGGGCCTTCCCACGTAGCTCTTTTAGCTTCTTTGTCTGCTTTCCTATTGCCCTGGGTAATAAGGCTGAAGTCTTTTTGATGTCCAGGACAATGGATGATTGCAACTTTAGATGGCAACTGTGCTGCCTTGATAAGTCTTTTAATCAAAGTTGCATATTGGATAACCTTGCCTGTTGAGTCCAAATATCCTCTTTCTTTGTATATTTTCGCGTGAGCGTGTATTGTCAGAAATGCATATTTACTATCTGTATATACATTTAAAGTCATTCCTGCAGCTATTTCTAATGCTCTGGTTAAGGCATATAATTCTGCAAATTGTGCACTTGCTTGGCTAGGTAACTGTGCTGACTCCACAATTGAAGTTTGAGAGACAACTGCATAGCCAGAGTATCTAATTCCTTGATCCATAAAGCTGGATCCATCAGTGAACCACTGAAAGTCTGGATTATGCAAGGGTTGATCTGTAAGGTCAGGCCTGCAAGAATATTGTAGCTCTATTGTTTGTATGCAGTTATGCACAGGCCTAGTTGAATCTGGTATTGGCATTAAAGTGGCTGGATTTAAAGTTGAACTTTGTTGCAATGTGACTTGTGGATTTTCTAATAAAAGGGCCAGTATCTTATGCATCCTTTGATTGCTGATCCATAAATGTCCCTTATTGTCAATAATTGTCTGCAGGGCATGACTAGTATAAACAACTACTGGAGTTGAAAAGGTTAACTTGTTTGCCTGCTGCAGTAACAACATAACTGCTGCTAGAATTTGTAAACATTGTGGCCAACCTTGCGAGGCCATATCTAGCTGTTTTGACAGATAAGCGACTGGTCGGTTCCAATTTCCTTGCTTTTGGGTAAGAACTCCTAAAGCTACATTCTGTCTCACATCGACATAAAGTGAGAATGACCTAGATATATCAGGTAGTCCTAAAGCGGGTGCTGTGGTTAAAGCCTGTTGGAGTTGTTTCATCGCTTGGGTTTGTTCTTGTTGCCACAACAGAGGTTCTTTTTCTGGTCCTTTTAAAACTTGGTACAATGGTTTAGCTGTGAGAGCAAAGTTAGGAATCCAAATTCTACAGAAGCCTGTAATTCCCAAAAAGGCTCTAACTTCCTGTTTTTCTCTCTGTTATTATCATCAAGCGCCATATTTCTTCCACTGGGTGGTGCACTTGCATTAATTGTTTGCCATGGTCAAAGGATATTGTAGCTTTTAACTTTGTAAGCAAATCTCTGCCTAGTAATGAAAGTGGGCATTCTGGAACATATAAAAAATTGTGCTTAATGATTCCTTGTCCCACTTGGCATGTTAGGGGTTCCAGGAGTGGTCGGATTTGAGTTTCTCCAGATACTCCCTGAATTTGAATGGTCTGGTTTGATGGTTTGCCAATAAATTTATTTAGGACAGACCTGGTGGCTCCGGTGTCAACTAACATTGAGACAGTCTGTCCTCCCACCTGTATTTTAACAATGGGCTCTGGAGGTGGGGACCTAGAACCCTGTCCTCTTCAGTCTTCCCATTCCATGTCAGCTAAGCCGATCATGTTTCCTTCTCTTTCTTCTGCCTGACTGGGATAGGCTGGATGCCCTCTTCCTCGGAAGCTTTTTCTGTGGAAGCTTCTCTGGAAAGTCCTTCTAAATTCTCTTCCTCTTCCTCTTCCATACTGGTGGGATTGTCCCCTAGGCTGGCCATTCCTCTGGGGGCACTCCCTTTGCCAGTGTCCTTCCTGTTTACAGATGGCACATTGGTTGGGTCCAATACGCATCCCTCCCAATGCTACTGCTAACATTTCAGCTTTCTTTTTCTCTTTCTGATCTGATTTACGTTCCACCTCCTTGTCATGGTTACGGAACGTTTTAAGTGCAATTTCCATAATCTCTGCTACGTTTTTTTCCTAAGGCCACGCACAGAAGGGGCCTTATGTAATAAATCTTTCAATTAGGAGTGGGTGATTTTGTGTCAACTCCATATCAAGACCTGTGTTTACTTTACAAGCTTCTATCAGTCGGCTGAGGAATGCAGTGGGGGTTTCATCCTTCTCTTGCCAAACATGAGTTACTGCAGCATAATTAACTGGACGAATTGCTGCTTCCCTCAAAGCTTCTAAACACAAAAGTCTGTATCTTTGTAATAAAGTTTGGTGTTGGGGGTCATTGGCGTTCCAGTCTGGTCTTTGTTCGACAGCATCAGAACTTCTGTTCTCCTGACAATTAACCTCTCCGTCTGGGTGTCGACGGGCAAGTACTTTCAATTTTCCTAATCTATATTTTTCTATCCCTTCCATATCCAGTAAAGTAGAAATAAGCTGTTGCATATCATCCCACGTGGGATTGTGTGTCTGTGTGATGTTTTCAAATAAATCGATGATCTCTTGAGGTTTTTCTGAAAATGGGCCAAATTGTTGTTTCCAATTAAGGAGATCAGTGGTTGTAAAGGGAACATACTGGAGCATGGAAATATTGGTGTTGTCTGGTCCAGGGACCAAAACTTCTCTTAAAGGAGCTAAGTTCTCTTTTGTTTTCACCTTAATTCTAGTGCGGCTAGAAACAGGGGTCTCCTCTTCATTCTTTTGAATGGTTTCATCTGTTTTTATTTTGCTTTCCTCTTCTGGTTGAAATTGGACTTCATTTCTTTCAACCGGAGGGGGTGGAATTTGCTGATTTATTCCCCCTTCTTCTGTTCTAGGAACATAGGGAGGGGGTCTGGCTAGTTCCTCCCTTTCTTCCTGTTTGAAAATCTTAGCTTTTGTCTGAGGCTTGGCTTTTTGGCTTGCCAAATATATCTTAGCACATTCTAACTGACACCTTGCTAACCATCGAGGCTTTTCTGCAATATTGATCTGCCATTGGTCTATATAGGGATATTGGTCCCAATGACCATTTCCAGTCACTTTTTGATGAACCCGTGCCACGAGTTCGGGATTCGCCGATCCCTCCTTGGGCCACCCTATGCCAAAGGTGGTCCATTCAGATTCACAGAATCTTTTTAACATGGCTGGATTTGGTTTTGGGTCTCCATAATCCCTAGAAAAACCCTTTTTGAAATTTTCTAACATGCACTGAAGTGGCGTCTGACCAACGCCCTTCTTTATCTGTTTACCTCCCATCTCTCCTAATACACTACCATTGACCTGGAGCGCTGGACGTTCCAACAGTCACTCTGCAGGAAATGCAATGGTTTAACCACCCACACAGTCCTACCTATTGAAGACTTAAGAACGCCGCCTTGTCTTCTAGGGGGTAATTACTCCCCTCTTCCGATCCAAATGGGATCAGGTATCCCCTTTTTACAATACTTGCCTGCAGGCATTCCAGACCCTTTTGTTGATTAACGACCCGTCTGCTACCCCTGCGGATCCTTGACTGGAGTGCTTCGCTGATGGGTTAATTCCCCTCCCTTCCCGTCGAGGTCTCCCCGCAGACAAAGGCCACGGAGCCGGCTTGGAGATGTCGTCGTCAAAAGAGGGCGATTCCACCAGGGCAATCCGTCTTGGAAGGTCAATGGCCTTTTCCTAAAAGTCCCAGTCCCGGCAGAGTCGCCATAAATCTTGTGGAAAACGAAAAAAACTTTTGCGAATTCCAAGGGGTGCAGAGAGGTTTATTTGTGCACAGGTTCAGAAGCATTAAAATAGGCAATTCTGAACCCTGAGGGGGGGTTCAAACTACTGTTTTATAGCTTTCCCTTTCTCAGGAACAAAGAAGCACACATGAAAATCTACATTGTATTTCATCGGTTTAGTTCTCATGGACATACAATGAAGGGAGTTATACTTGATACATTGTTTCTGAATGCAATGTGCTTTTGGGTTAGTCATGTGAGTCATCTACTGCCAGCAAATACCTCCCGCCGTCCGGTACGCTCCCACAGAGAGGGCCTCCTCAGGGAGCCGTCGGCCAGACAGTGCCGGCTGGCGACCCCCAGGGGGAGAGCCTTCTCTGTGGGAGCTCCCACGTTATGGAACAAGCTTCCCCCCGAACTCCGTATAATAACAGATTTACGCACCTTCCGTCGGGAACTAAAAACATTCCTTTTCCGACAGGCCGGCCTGGCATAGAAGCTTCGGTTCCAATAGGGTCAAAATGTTTTAAGGGGACTGAGTATTTTTTAAATTTTGTATGTTTTGGGTTTTAGGATTTTGGCCAAATGATTTAATTTATTTTTAATTATTTTAAATTTTGTATATTTATATGTTTTTTAAATTTTAGGCTGTACACCGCCCCGAGTCCTTCGGGAGAGGGGCGGTATAGAAATTTAATAAAATAAATAAATAAATAAATAAATGTATTTGTTAACACATATTTATTCCAGTAATTATGCAAACACATCTATTTTGCTTTAGTGATCTTTAGTGATTTTTCATTATCATTATTATTATCTTACTTTCTCCTACTTCATTATTAACAAGACCCAACTATGTATGTATCAAATGTAAACTACTTGATTTATTAGAAGAAAAAGTAAAAGTCTAGAGACAACTCCAGCCACACTGAAACACAATGAACAAAGCAAGAAATCCCAAATTTACCAAGACTACACCAAAATAAAACACAATAGGGAGCAAACAACTTATAAAACTACTGACCCCCATATATAACTATAGGGCCACTTTCTGGGCTCCACCCGAAGGCCTTAGGTGGCCAGTCAGGATGCACCAGTAAAAAGGAAAAAGGAAAAAGACCCCTGAAAGGGCTTAGAGGCCTGAAAGGGACAAAGAGGTCCTGACGAGGTGAGATCAGATCAATTGGCGGCTACTCAACTCGTACCTATATTATAATAGCAAGGCACCCCCAGTTGTGACTTGAATCTGCTGTCTTAAGTTGAGTAGGCCCCTTTGGGCCTAAAGGAACTCACACGTGGCATTCAAAATGGCCGCACCTACTACAAGTAGGCCTCGATGGGCCTACAGAGACTCCACATGGGAATTGGTGTAACGTTTGAGAAAGGAGACTCCTTTTCCAGTGAACCCCCAATCCATCTGTGGAGAACAGCAAACTTCTAAATTTGAGCCCCCAATGTGTGGGAACACCTGGGGAAGGCCGTTTGCGGCTCCCTGCTACAGTCGTGCGATTTCAAAATGGCGGCCACGACACATTCTCCCTTGAGAACGGTCTCCTCGGCCTGCAAAACTGGTTCCTGGAGAGTTCTGGTCGCGATGGCAGCGCCAAGCGCTGCGCCGAAATGAGCTCCACGGAACTGCCTCCGAACGGCAGGCAAAGCAGGAATCTCTTTTTGGCTTCGTTGCCTGAAATGGCAACCAAAATGGCGCCCGTGACTGTTCCCGGCTGCCTGGGAGGTTTTGGATGGTCAGAAGTCAAAGGGACTTGCAGACCTGCAGCCTGGGATCACATTCCAGGAATGATATAGAGAAAAGGTGGGGGAGTGAAAAAAGGATCTGGAAAAAGTTCCAAGCAGACCCTGCTTGGAAGCTTTTCCCCAAAGTCCTGGGGAAATAACGCAGGGAATCTGCAAGGGCCTCCCCCCTCCACCCCTTACACCTCAATCACGGTGATTAAACACTGATCCCAGTGTTTGTGGGGAAAATTTAGTTAAGGGGAATGGCAATTGTATTTTAATAAAGGTTTTTGAAAGGAGAATTCACCAATGGAGTTTTTTCTAACCTGCTATCTGCTGACAGCCAAACTTGATACGTCTTCGAGAGCTGAGACCAAGTTAAGACTGGATCTCCTAGCAAGAGGGGGCGTGTCAAGTTTGGCTACTTGGTCTCAAGAGCAGGCAGAGAAAACCCATTGGTGGATTCTCCATCTCCTGTACTGGAGAACTAATGACCCCATATATAAATATAAAAAAGAAAACCGATACACCCAAATTGAACACAATAGGGAACAAATAGCTTCCATAAAAAACAACCCTATATATATACCTAAAGAGCAAGACCAATGGAAACAACAATCAAGAGCAACCTACTACTCACTCCAATGAAGCCTCTCTGGAACTGAACAATCTCTTTCATAGTCTCCCCATGGAAGAAAATATGCAGATGCTCACAAAAGAGCATTCATCAATAGTTTCTTAAAAAGAGGCACAACCCAGCATACCTGTGGCAGGAAGAAAAGTATCCCAGATGTCCCTAGGGAAAGAAAGGGGAATATTGGTGATAGGAGATTCAATTCTTAGGGGAAAGAAACTATAGTCTACCGAACAGTCAATCTAGGGAAGTATATTGTCTCCCTGAGCAAAAAATCAAAGATGTAACTGAGTACCTTACTAAAATAATCAACCCCACAGATTACTACCCCTTTCTTCTCCCACACATGGGGGCCAATGACACAATAATCTGAAAACAATCACAAGAGATTTCAAATAGCTAGGGAAGAAAGTTAAAGAATTAGGAACACAAGTTGTATTTTCATCTATACTTCCAACAAAAGGTCAACAATCAATAAGGGGGTAAAGAATTTTAGAAATGAACCATTGGCTTAAAAACTGATGTCATCAAGAGAACTTTGGCTTCCTAGACCATTATCTTCATTACCTACATGAAGGGCTACTGACAAGGAATGGAGTGATCCTCACAAGAACTGGAACAAATATATTCAAAAAACGATTGGCTCATCTTATCAAAAGGGCTTTAAACTAAAATTGAAGGGGAAGGGGGAGGGTAATCTTCACAACTTTTAGAACCTAATTCCAAGCAAAAACTGTTAAATAACCAATCACATTAGGAGGAAGGGAGTAAAGAGAAAGAAGAAATTAAAAAGTAGAGAGTGATGGAAAGGATGGAAATACTAGTTACAAAGTGGGAGATATAAGAAACATACCCAAGACCCATAAAGGAGTCAAATCCCTATACACTAATTCTCAAAGTTTAGGGAACAAACAGAGTGAACTTGAAGTATTAGTACATGAAGGCAGATATGATAGAGTTTCCATTACTAAAACTTGGTGGGATGAAACTTGTAACTGGAATGTACTGATGGAAGGATACAAACTATTCAAAAGAAACAGACCTAACAAAAGAGAAGATGCAGTTGCATTATATATAGAAGATCACTACATCTATTCCGAAATACACGAAATTCTAGGATGAAAACCACCTAGAATTCATATGTGTTAATATAAAAAGGGGAAAAAAGTGGCATTGCTATAGGTGTATACTACAGGCCACCCAGCCAAGCAGAAGAAGTAGATAAACTCTTTGCTAATCAATTAACAAATGAATGTAGTAAATGTAACACAGTAGTAATGGGAGACTTTTACTACCCTGATATCAACTGGGAGACAACTTTGCAGCAAGTGGGAGATTAAGCAGATTCCTAACTAACTTAGCTGACAACTTTGTCATCCAAAAGATAGAGGGAACTAGAGGAAAAGCTATACTGGACCTAATTCTTTTTTTAAAACAAGTTTTATTAATTTTCCATTTTTACAAATCTTCGGGTATTAAGGAAGCAACAAGGTGGTTGGGTAATACATAGTCCAATAACAAGCTTATTCATACATATGTCAGTTTTCATCATCAAAAAATTCCTCTCTGTTTCCCTTAGTTATTATACCAAATTCAAATTAATACATTGCTAGTTATAATTCAATCATTTAAAACATTTATCAACAACTTTTGACTTATATGTCTCCAGATCCTGTTTTTAACTTTTATCTGATTTGAATTACAGTATTCCAGTTGGTTTAATGTCCATAGTATTTAGGTTTCGGATAACCCACAGTTCCCTTAGTTCATTACAGAATAGTTATCATGTCTAAAATACACTTATTATTTATTCAAATAAATTCTTAGTTTATTTCACAATCATATTCTACTTCTCATTCTAATATCATCGCGTACTCATAAAATAACCTTTATCCTCTGAATCCATCGTCTATATTATAATTCAAAACTATTATTTTAGTAACTAATTTATTTCCCTTATAGATATAAATCCTGAATATTAAATCAATTAATGTCTTTTAAAATCTCCTTATCCCATTAAGTGAGATGTAAGGCTCTTCCATTAAATGTCACATAAAGAAAACCATTTTTTAAGCCTAACTCTGGCCTTCCTTTTGTGCCAAACCGGCTTTGATTACAGAGCTTTTAAATCCTCGGGTGGATCTCCCTTCATTCCTGCATATGTCATTTGAATCAAGGGAGACCATCCAGTCATCAGCCTATCAAGGAAGCTAGTCCCTTCATAGTCATTAGATTGTTGGCCTAATAGTTTGAATCTCCATATTTGGCTTAATATATTAGTCATGAGTTCAGGTTGGTCTTCTTCTTCTGATTTCAACTGGTTTAGATGAAAAATCACATTCAATGTTGTAGTTGTTTTTTGGTCATCTGGGTTATCTGAATTCTCAGTGTATTGTGTATGTAAGTCTTCAGCACCTTCCATCTTAAAGTTGCTTTCTTCAGTTTCTGTTGATGTTGAAATTGCAGATTCTTTAGATGAAACCAAAGTTTGGGTGTCGGAGTTCTGACTAGATTGTAGCTGGCATTCTTTCAAATCCACTTTAGTGTTAGTTCCTTCTTCTTCTGTTGCTTTTTGGGTTGTAAGTTCATCTATTGAAGTCAGGGCTGCATTTTGTAGCTTTAAGGTGGCTTCCGGTTTGCGATTGCGGCGCCGGTGGGCAGGGAGGCTGCTCTCTCCGTCGTCTGGTTTTTCTCTGTCGGAAGACCCTGCAAAGGGTTGAAAGCACAACGAAAGCAACCTGGGGGAGTTGGGTGAGACCTTACCTTACCTTTCCTGCTTCCCAACTATTTTCCTGTAAAAGCCTTTGGAAATACCCTTTCCCCCCTGCTCAATTCTGTGGCTCCTGCCTACTTTGGGAATATAAACCTTTAAAAAAAAAAGAGAGAAGAACTAGACTAAATGACCAAATATTTGGACTTGTAATTTCTGGATATCTGGGCTCCCAAAAAGTTCTTTATTCTTACAGAAATTTATTGTTTTATTTGTTTGCTAAGCTGAAAAAAAAAGAATATTTCTCTCTTCCTTCTTTGAACCAGATAAAAGCTTAACTTTGTATGTTACTGGGGACATCTTGTGGCGAAATTTGGTACTGCAAGTGAAAAATTTTTTTGACTGGGAGACTTCTGAGACTAAAATTTGTCCTTGACATTTTCAAAAAAGATAAGAACTTGAAACAGCTGGGTGGTGAAAATAATTCTCTCTAGTGGAGGTGGATAGTTATTGACTTTTATTAAAAATAGCCTCCACTAAAGGACTGTTCGTAAATACCACAGAAGTGGAGGAACACCCACAGCTTAACTTCAAATTTATACTTGAAAAAATCTTGGAGGCTGCTGAGCTAATGAACTGGACCTAATTCTTACTAATAGAGAAGTGATAGAGGGATTTGAAGTTGCCAGAACCTTGGGTGAGAGTGACCATGTCATATTGGAATTCAATGTAATACAAACACAAGCAATAGAATATTATTCAACCAGTGTCTTGAACTTTTTTTAAAAGAAATTTTATTGGTTTTTTAATTTTTACATCAAAGTGCTTAAGAAACAATGTGGTGATGGGTGTATCAATTATCCAAAAGCAAAATCATATGTTTATAACTCAGGATAGTTCATTAAGAGTTCCCTCTCTAATTCCTTCATATAATATTACATATTCAAATTAATACATTTCTAGATAGAGTTCAATCAATCAAATCAGTCATCAATCACATTTCAATTATAAAAATCCAAGTCCTGTTTTTAAGCTTTACTAATTTACAGTTACCATATTCCAATTAGCCTTGAATAAACATAGTATTAAAACTTAGGGTATCCCTCATTTCCTTTCCCCTTAAAAATAATTCTATTTAAAATAAATATATTGTTCCAACAATAACATTCTTATATTTTCCACATATAATCTATTTCTTAATCTAATAAACCATTTATTAAAATCATTTCTTCTCTTATCACAGATCCCTCTTTTTCTCCTTCTATTACAAAATAATTGTCTTACTTCAAATAAAAATTCAGTCCAAAGGATACATTTCTATCTATTTTAATTGTATATTCTATCAATCAATCTATATCTATAGAAAGGCTTTTTAACCCATTAGATAAAGTTTACCTCTCCAAATAATTATCATATCTAATACAAAATATTATTACAAAAATATCCTTTTACAGAATTCACGTACTCCGTTAGTTATTAAATCAGTCAAAATCTCTAAAGCCTTTTTCACCCATTAGATGAAGTTTTGAAACACATTTTTAAATCTAACTCTAGCTTTCTTTCTGTGCCAAACCAGTTTCCATAATAAAGCTTTTGCGTCATCAAACCTCAATATTTGAATAGAAGTTTTTCTTGACACTTCAGACTGGTCAAAGTTCTCTTCCCTTTCTTCCAGTGTCATCTGAATGATGTAATCAGTTTTATTCCATGTTATAATTACTAGTTGATTGTCCACATTATCACAATTTTCAGTGACTTGTGTCTGGATGTCAGTCTCTGTTTTTAATAATTCAGGTAACTCAGTTAAAGTTATTCTTTGATCATCAAAATTCTCCATGGATTGTATATGGGGTTGTGTAAAGTTGATTTGCTCAATAGTTTCCATGATTTCTCCCAGTGTAAGTTCATAGTTGTGTTGTAGGTGTAATTCCTCCATCTCTTTCAGTTGTATATGTTGCTGAGTGGAGGCCACTTTGGGGTTACTCTGTTCCTCCTCTATTGTTCTTTGGCCTATAGTTTGATCCATTAAAATTTGAGAATCAGTTTGTGGTTCTGAGATATCATCTTTAACTTTTCTCCAAGATTTCATATACGCCATAGCTTCCAAGATTTTTTCCAGTATAAGTTCATAATCGAGCTGTGGGTAAGATTCCTCCATTTCAGTAGTGAAATAGTCTTTTAATCTTTTAGTAGAGGCTGTATTTAGTAAGAGTCAACAAATATCCACCTCCAAAATTTCTAGTAGGCAAATTCACCACCCAGCTGTTCCAAGTTCTTTATCTTTTGCCTTTTATTATCATTTGAAGGTCAAATCTATTTTCAAATAGCAAAAGGAAATACAATTGCAATGACAATTTTCACCACAAGATGTCCTCAGTGGACTGTAAAAAATCTTTTTTCCAAGTTAATAAAATTTTGTCTCATTAGAAAAATAGAAAAAGAAGAACAGATATCTCCAACATAATAAATAGAGTAATAATAATATTCTATGATAGACATTTTTTTTCAGGACCCCTAGGTATCAAAAAAATTAAATAGTAAAAAATTAACTATTTTATTTCTTTTGTCAAAGCTCTTTTTCCCAAGTACACAAAGGCCGCTCTCTTAAGATAGGGAAGTAGTTCAAAGGCTTTTTACAGGAAAGTAATTAGGGCAAAGAGAGGGAAGGAAGAGTCTCACCTGGATTCACCACGGTGGTTCTTTATGCTTATCTGTTCTTCTGACTTTCAGCTGGTGCGGCTGGGTGATTGGCCATTTTACTGGCCGATCTTCTTCTCCATCAGCCCTATGGAGCTAGCTCGGACTGCGGAAGGAGCTACCACCCTTTTGCAGTCCGACAAGAGCCTCCTCGATGGTGGTTGCCCCTCCAGGGTGACCTTTCGACCCGATAGGTGTCTACCGGCAGAGGGAAAGCAGCTGGTGAAGAGGCGAGTCTTTCCATATGACTGGGTGTGCCGTGATCCGGAACCAGAAGTCCAGTGTCTTAAACTTTAAAAGAACTGATTTTAACAAACTCAGAGAGAGCCTAAGAAAAATTCCATGGATAAAAATCCTAAAGGGGAAAACAACTCAAGAAGCCTCAATACCTGGGAAGATTCTGGAAAAGATAATCAAGCAATGAATCAGTGAACACCTACAGGCAAACAAAGTCATTAACAAAAAGCCAACATGGGTCTGTCAAAAACAGTTCATGTCAGACAAATCTTATTGCATTCTTTGACGAGGTGACAAAATTAGTGGACCAGAGGAATGTTGTGGATATAATTTACTTGGACTTCAGTAAGGCATTTGATAAAGTAGACCATAACCTACTACTTGATAAGATAGAAAAATGTGGATTAGACAGCATCATCACCAGATGGATTTGTAGCTGGCTGACCAGGCATACTCAGCATGTGATACCCAACAGAATTGCATCTACATGGAGGGAAGAGTGTAGTGGGTGCCACAGGGCTCTGTTCTGGGCCCAGTGCTATTCAACGTCTTCATTAACAATTTGGATGAGGGGATAAATGGGGAACTCATCAAATTTGCAGACGACGCCAAGCTGGCAGAATAGCCAACTCTCCAAAAGATAGGCTTAAGATACAGAAGGATCTTGACAGACTTGAACATTGCGCGCTATCTAACAAAATTAAATTCAATGGTGAAAAAAGTAAGGTTCTACATTTAGGCAAGAAAAACCAAATGCACAGGTATAGTATAGGTGGTACCTTGGTCAATAGTAATAACTGTGAGAGGGATCTCGGAGTCCTAGTGGACAATCATTTAAATATGAGCCAGCAGTGTGCTGCAGCTGCCAAAAAGCAACACAGTGCTAGGCTGCATTAGCAGAGGGATAGAATCAAGATCATGTGAAGTGTTAATACTACTTTACAATGCCTTGGTAAGGCCATACTTGGAATACTGCATCCAGTTTTGGTCACCACGATGTAAAAAAGATGTTGAGACTCTAGAAAGAGTACAGAGAAAAGCAACAAAGATGATTAGGGGACTGGAGGCTAAAACATATAAGGAAAGTTGCTGGAATTGGGTATGTCTAGTTTAATGAAGAGAAGGACTAGGGGTGACATGATAACAGTGTTCCAATATTTCAGAGGTTGCCACAAAGAAGAGGGAGTCAAGCTATTCTCCAAAGCAGCTGAAGGCAGGACAGGAAGCTATGGATGGAAACTAATGAAAGAGAGAAGCAATCTAGAGTTAAGGAGAAATTAATCAGTGGAACAACCTGCTTCCAGAAGTTGTGAATGCTCCAACACTGGAAGTTTTTAAGAAGAGACTGGACAACCATTTGTCTGAAATGGTATAAGGTTTCCCACCTGAGCAGGAGGTTGGATTAGAAGACCTCCATTATGATGATGATGATGCGTGGAAAACACTGCAAAATATCATCATAAAAGCCCAGTCCAACACAATAGCACTGAAAAAGAAAAACAAGAAATCCACAAAGAAACCAGCATGGCTGCACAAAGATCCCTCTGATAAACTGAAGACAAAACGGGTAAGTATAAAAAATGGAAAGTGGTACACATAACTAAGGCAGAATATCAGCAGATAGCCCAAATTTGTAAAGATGAAGTCAGGAAAGCAAAGGCTCAGAATGAATAACAAGAAAAAGTTGAGGAAACAGTCGGTTCACTAAAGGGAGAAGATGGCAAGGAAGTAACAGGTAATAGAGAGAAAGCAGAGCTGTTTAATTCATTCTTTGCATCAGTCTTCATGCAAAAAGAAACTACAGCCCAACCTACCAAAAACATAACTGTAAAAGAAAAACTAGAAATAAAAATTAAAATAAGCAAGAAAATGGTAAGAGAACACATGTCTGACCTTGATGAATAAAAATAACTGGGACCTGATGGATTACATCCCACAGATCTGAAGAAGCTGGCAGATGTTATCTCAGAATCATTGTAGCATATCTTTCAAAAATCCTGGAGCACCTGGGAACTACCAGAGGATTGGAAAAGAGTTGATGTGATTCCCATCTTCAAAAAAGAAAAAAAAAATAGACCCAGGAAACTATAGACCAATCAGCCTAATATCAATTCCTGGAAAGATACTGGAAAAAATAATTAAAAAACAGATCTGTGAACATCTAGAAACAATAAAGTTATAACTAGCAGTAAGCATGGGTTTGTTAAAAACAGATCATGGCACACCAATCTCATTCCATTCTTTGACAAAGTGACTAAATTAGTAGACCAGCAAAATGCTGTGGACATAGTATACTTAGACTTCAGCAAGGCATTGGACAAAGTAGACCACAATCTACTTCTTAGTAAACTAGAATAATGTGGTATAGACAGCATCACTACCAGAAGGATTTGTAACTGGCTGACAAAGCATACTCAATGAGTCATCCTTAATGGTACTAATCTACATGAGGGGAAGTAAGTATTTGGGTACCACAAGGTTCCATCTTAGGCCCAGTACTCTTCAATATCCTTAAAAATGACTTAGATGAGGGAATAGAAGGGGAACTCATCAGATTTGCAGATGACACTAAGCTGGCAGGAATAGCCAACATTCCAGAAGACAGGCTCAGAATCCAAAAAGATCTTGACAGACTTGAACAATGGGCCCTATCCAACAGCATGAAATTTAATGTGGAGAAAAGTAAGGTTTTACATCTAGGTACAAGTACAGATTACGCAAAACTTAGCTCAAAAATAGTAACTGTGAGAGGGATCTTGAAGTCCTAGTGAACGATTACTTAAACATGAGCCAGCAGTATATGGCAGCAGCCAAAAAAGCTAGTACAATTCTTGGTTGTATAAACAGAAGCATAGAATCAAAATCATGTGAAGTATCCGGAATAGGGCGGCATAGAAATCGAATAAATAATAATAATAATAATAATAATAATTAGTATCACTTTATAAATCTTTAGTAAGGCCAAACCTACAGTACTGTATCCAGTTTTGGTCACCACATTACAGAAAAGATGTTGAGACTTTGGAAAAAGTATTCCAGTATTTGAGGGGCTGCCACAAAGAACAGGGGGTCGACTTATTTTCTAAAGCATCAAAAGGCAAGACTAGAAACGATGGAAACAAATCAGTGAGAGAAACAACGTGGAATTAAGGAGAAACTTCCTAACAGTGGGGACAATTAACCAGTGGAACAGCTTGCCTCAGTGGTGGGATTCAGTCAGTTCGCACCAGTTCAGTAGAACTGGTAGCTAATTTTTTGTTGCCCAGGCCCAGAACGGACATCCGGAAGCGACATCTACACAGAGAACTGATTGTTCACATATTTGAATCCCATCACTGGTTGCCTTCAGAAGTTATAGGTGCTTCATCACTAGAGGTTTTAAAGAAAAGACTGGACAACTACCTGTCTGAAATGGTATAAGGTCTCCTGGTTGAACAGGGGGTTGGACAAGAAGATCTCCAAGGTCCCTTCCAGCTCTGTTCTGATTGATATCTTACTAGAGACAACTGGATGCAGCTAAACAAGGCCAGATCTGAAGAAAACCCATGCAAATTGCTACATTGTTCCAAACCCTTAGCCCACACCCCTTTGACCCATTTGTTAATGCCCAGTATGATGGTACTTGGATGTTTTGACAGTAGGACACATTGAGAAGCAGTTAACATTCCATTCCCAGGTCCTGGGTGCCCAAAAGTCTTTGAAGTGGGCCTGATGTGACTGGTTCACACCTCTGCTTCATGTCTGCACTGGTCTCCCCCCTTTCCCCCCTTTACAACAGTGCCCCTTTCCCTCCCATCCCCCTCCCACTCAGGATTGTGTAGGCTGCAGCCCAAGTGATGGGGAGGGCAGTCTGACAGGGACTTTGATTGGCTTGTTTTTCTTGCAATCTATGATATTCTTACTAACTTTAAAGCATCTATTTTATTTCTCTCTTTCTCTGCTCCAGCCTTTACTTCTGGAAAGACATCTGCTTTAGCTAATCTGGTTTTTTATTATCACAGAAATAGCCTTGTCCTTCATGATCTTGTCTGGATTTACCATTAGCTTCCTCTTTTCAATTTTTATCTATAACTTTTTTGTATTGTTGGAAGTAAAGTCTTCATCCTGGTTCATCCAAACCAGGGATAAATAAACAACATGGCGACTGCTTTGGGAAGAAGGTTACAGTTTATTGAAGAGCCAGACTGAAAGATGGTTCTGGCAGGAAGGAGGAGAGAAATCAAGGAATGAGCACATGTGGAGTAGGTTTTTATACCCTCTGAAAGCCTTTTGTTTGGAATAGTTTCCTGTTGCATGAACTCTGAACTGAGTCTGAGTGTGCTTTTCTAGGCCTTGGTATCTGTGGTTTAATCCTATTATGTCCCAAAAGTCATATCTTGCTTCCCTGGGGCTGGGCTAATGACTCTTAGAGTTTGGGTGGGGTATGCAGATTTTAGGTCTCTTTGTCTTCTTGAGTTTCTGGCTCCAACTTTCTGATGGTTACATCTGCATTTCTATAGGGCTGGTTCCTGCTTGGGACAGAGAGATTTGGGGCTATCAAGGAAAACTGGGCATGCTTTTCTGTCTCTTTAAGATCCTTGAAGGAAATATATTTTTCTGCCTTTTTAATATTTCCTTCTCTGGGGAGCTGACTTCCCTCAATCCCCGCTTTGTGCCTTAAGTGTCAGAATGACACACTTACTGGCACAAGATTAAAATTGATTTGGTCAGGGTGACTTGGTAGACAAGCTTTAAACTGTTAAAGCAAAAAAAGAAAAGAAAAAGACAATAATGGAGGCAGCAGAAAAAGATCCCTTCAGTGGCTCCCAAAAGGGGAGCTTGCAACCCATAAAGTTCTAAAAGTCAGGGCAAAAATGTTGTTAGGTGGAGAAGAAATTTATAGTGTCCAATATACTGTGCCAATCATTTTCAAATGTTGGATGTCACTTTTAGCTTCCAGTCAGGTTTGCACATTCATCCCAAAATTCTTCATAACCATGATTTTCCTCTGTACATAACCATTGGCTGCCCATTTTCAAGAGTTGTTTCCTGCCTTAGCTCTTAGTTCAGTGCATCCAGGTTTGTAATGTCCAGTTAAGGTTAGCCAGTATGCCAGGCTATTAAATTTTTCTTAAATTGCACATAGTGAGCTCTAGGACTCCCAATCTGAGTCCACCAGTGCAAGATATTCAGGGCTGAGCTTTGGGGATCTCTTTCCTGCTACTTCCTCAGTCAGGTCATAAGAATTGAAAAATTTCCTGAGGGGCCCTGGTTCCCTCCCCCTTGGAATTTGCTGGCAGTTGTGCCTACAAAGCTTTGGTGCAATAGAGCAAAATTCAGCCTGGGGAACTTTATTGAAGGTAGATGAAAGAGACTCAAGTGTGATTATGAATGGTGTGTGTGTGTGTGTGTGTGTGTGTGTGTATGTACAGTTACTAATACAAAACAGGCAATACAAACATTCTGGATAAATTTTCCCTCCCACCAGATAGAAGTCCAATGTGTTCAGTATTTGCTGTGTCAACTATTCCCAAATGCCATCTCTCCATGAATACATTCAACTGGCTGTTACAATACAAATGGGGCAAGAAAGAAAAACTTTACGGTGACTTTCCACCCTCCTCCAGTCTTTCTAATTTTTTTCTGAAGCTTCACATGGCACCAGTGGCTCCAGGATTTTTTCCTTCTGCTTTGTAGTTTTTCACAGGCATCTGGGGAAACGGTAGGATTTGGGACGATTCTCCACTCAGGTTGCATGGTGGCTTTTTAGTGGATGGCTGGATTCAAAACTCAATTCCATGGCTCAAATGGATGGAGGCAGCATCTGGGTCAGTGTGCTCTCTTCCAAAAGTTGGGGGGTCATCTGTGCAGGGCTGAAAGACATGAGAATAAGATTCTACCCACCCCTTTCTGGGTGGATTCTCCCAGGAGAGGCAGACAAAAGGTAGGGAGAACAAAGGACAAGAAAAGAAGATGTACATGAGAGTGAGTAGCTTGCAGGCAGTTTGAAAAGGAATTAATACTGCAGTTGTTAAAGAAACAGATGAGGACAATCACAGATGAGGACAAGAAAAACCTGTATTCTGGTAAGAGAACAACAAAATGAAATGTTTCACTTTTGAACTTGAACATTTGCAACATGTTAAAGACAAGGACTTGCAACTAAAAAAAATGCTAGGCAGCTTGAGAATGCTGAAAGCTCCAAATAATTTTAAAAGCCTAGTATTTTAAGGTATGCAATTTTCCAAGGGCAGGAGATTTGCCTTTAACATTTATTCTAAAATAGACCACATTGTTTTAGAGATTGAGAAATGCTTATATCTTTCAGAAAAGCTTCATAGTAGTTTCACCAATTAGTGATAGGATAAGAAAAGTAACTTAAGAAGATTATTTCCCTACACAAGCAAACTTGAGCTACAGGAGGCTCTTGTAGCTAGACACACATTTTTCAGGAAAAGGATAGATAGATAAAACCCATTTATAACACATTGCAGAATGATTTTCAGAGCTTGGGGCAGGAACCCAGCAGGCAGGACACCCCCTCCTCACCCCAAAGAGAAAATACCTTGGGACATACAGGAAGAACCCAATACAAACTAGTCTGACTCAGCGGCAGCCTGAGGTAAATAAACAAACACTTAACACACACTGGCTATAAGGAATGCTGAACTGGCTAACAGCAATTAGAATTGACAGAATTAGAATAGAAGCACCAAAAAGTACACAACAATAAAATAATTAACACTAGATTCCCCTGGAACAAAATTAATACCTTTTAGACAGAATTGAGAAGGAAATTAACCCAACAACAGACACTGACCAAAAAATCAGAAATGACAATTTTGGAAACCATGAAAGGCATGTTTGAGGACCATTCTGTCTAGCTAACCAGGGATTCATGCTGAATGGTCATAATGTCTGTAGCTGGACCAATGAAACAATGTACAAAAGAAACGGTTTGCATCCATCAAAGAAAGGGACTGAGTTACTTGGCAATAAACTCACAGATTTTCTGGAGGAATATTTAAACTAGGGACAGTGCATTAATTGATACAGAACATCCCTGTCCCTGGCAATCAAAAAATTACAGGGTTAGCAGTGCAAGTAACATGATGTGTGTGTGGACAAGAATATCAACCTTGCTATCAAGCAAAATCAAGCTTTTAATAGCGACTGTCACACAAAGTGCACTAACAAAACAGGTGGTAAGAAAATAGAGGAACTCAGGCACTACATAGGTGTCAGTCATAAGGACTCAAAAGTCTATACACCAATGCACAGAGTATGAACAGTAAACAAGGTGAACTAGAAATTCAGGTAAATGAGGGCAGATATGATATAGTTGTCATTATGGAAACATGGTGGGATAAAACCCACAAATGGAACACTCAGCTAGAGGGATTTCAATTGTTTAAAAAAAAACAGACCAAATAAAAGAGGAGGCGGAGTTTCTCTCTCTATATGAAATAAGTACATATCTACAGAAATAGGGTACAACAATGATGAAAACTGTCTTGAATGCATTTGGGTCAATATAAAAGGGGAAATAGATGAACTTTTTGCTAGTCAGCTAACTAAAGTATGTAGGAAGATTATGACAATAGAACACAGTCAAACTAGAGTCTTGGACTTTAAGAGAGCTAATTTCAATAAACTTAGAGAGGGCTTGGGAAGGATTCCATGGATGAGAATCCTCAAGGGGAAAACAAGAAGCTTGGGAATTTTTTTTTAAAAAAATAACCCAGTCTAGCACAATACCAACAAAGAAGAAAAATAATAGCTCTCAAAAGAAACCAGCATGGCTGCATAAAGAACTCTGATAAATTGAAAGACAAGAGGGACAAGTATAAAAAGTGGAAAGAGGGGCACATAACTAAAGCAGAATATTAGCAAATAGTCCGAGCCTGCAAAGATGAGGAAAGCTAAGGCTCAAAATGAACTAAGGCTTGTGACCAAAGTAAAAAATAATAAAAAAGCTTCTTTCAACATGTAAAAAAAAAACAAGGAAAAAAGTTAAGGAAATGATTGGTCCATTAGTGGGGGGAAATGGCAAGAAGGTGACAAGCAACAGGGAGAAAGCAGAACTATTTAATTCATCTTTTTTGCATCTGTCTTTACACAAAGGGAAAAACCAGACCAACTTATCAAAAACAGTACCATAAAAAATAGATTAGAAACACAAGTTAAGATAGGCAAGAAAATGGTAAGTGAGCACCTATCCAGCCTAGAGGAGTTCAAATCACCAGGACCAGATGGATTATACCCCAAGGTATAAGAAACTGGCAGATGTGATCTCAGAACCACTGAACTATATTTTTCAAAGATCCTGGAGCACTGGGGAACTACCAGAGGACTGGAAAAGAGCTGATGTAGTTTCCCTCTTCAAAAAAAGAATAGATCCAGAAAACTACTGACCCATCATCCTGACCTCAATACATGAGAAGATTCTGGAAAAGATAATCAAACAAGAATCAGCGAACACCTAGAGGCAAACAAAGTCATTACTAAAAGCCAACATGGGTTTGTCAAAAACAGATCATGCTAGACACATCTTACTGCATTCTTTGACCCAGTTACAAAATTAGTGTATCAGATGAATGCTGTGGATATAATTTTCTTGGACTTCAGTAAGGCATTTGATAAAGTTCGTATAGGGTTTTCTGCCTGAGCAGGGGGTTGGACTAGATGACCTCCAAGGTCCCTTCCAACTTTATTATATATTATTAAATGCAAGAGTGAAACCTTTCTAGCAGATGAACTTAAAACATTCACTCCTGCTAACTTTGGGCTGTTCTTAAGAGTACACAGAGAGAAAGAGGAAAAGAAAAAACAAACAAACAAACACATTTTTCTTCACTCTGTTTGTTGGCCAGACAAACAGTGAGGTATTTCCTTTTTGTGGCTTATTTTAAGCAGAATTTCTAAAAGAATTTAAAATTCTTTTCTCTTTGGATTTGAAACAGTTAATAGTCACATTTACCTCACACACAAAGACTTTGACACATATATATACACAAAGACAAGAGAACAGAAAAGGAAACAGAAGTCTTAGTTTTACACATCCTAGTTATTCCCACCATAAATTTCAGATAACTCAAGTTAGTGAAGGCACACATTTTAAACACACCACGTGGTTGCATAGAGAGAGAGAGAGAGAGAGAGAGAGAGAAAAGAAAGAAAGAAAGATAATACTATTTCTTATTTTCCCTTTAAGTACCTTTATTTAGCCAAATTGGTTTCCCAGCAAAGCCCATTCTTCACAAATTTGTCTTGCTCACTTTTTTTTCCCATACCATCCAGGACAGCCACTTGCTTCTCGTCCCACACCTCAAGCAAATCTCCAATAAGTGTCCTAATTCCAACCCTCAAACTGCAGCTACCCATTCCCCTTCCGATGTGGGGTCCAATCTGGCTCAGTTGGGTTTCTTCCTAGCAGCACTTCCCAGCCACTCTTACCGACAACAACCCTGCCATCCCGTCTACAGTTTTTGGACACTAAAAATTGCTCAGGAAGATTCTGCTTCCCTACACGGAGTAAGGGCCTTCCAGTTTAGGGAACTCTCTGCCATCGCAGACCTCAAAAATAAATTGTCCGAGGAGGATCTGCCGCACAGGTACCCGGCCTCCATTTACACCCTGCCTGCAGTTTTCAGACTTAGGAGAAGTCTGGGAGGACCTATGCTTTGTGCACTTTAGTACCGGCCCCTCCTACAGATGGGCTTTGCTTACAGGGCCTTACCAGCTAGTTGCCCAAATCCAATTCTCTCATTCATTCATTCCATTCCATTTTCACACAGCCTCTCCCTTTTCCCTAACAAAAGGTCCTACACTCTGGCCAAACCCCCATGCTTTCCAGGTTCTGCCAATTAAACAGAACCTTTCTGTGGCTAGGAAAGACTAGAAGGAGCAAAATCCAACTATGATTGGGAAAAAAAGGTCTTCTCACTCACTCTCACACACAGACATACACACATTTCCTTTGTTCCTCTGGGCTTTAAACTTAAAATTTAGAGATACTCACCTTCACCTTCTTTCCAAAGCAGCCTTAAGCTCAAACCCCAAACTCCCTTTACTACCCTGGCTCCACATGGGCAAGGCCTGGGAAACCCATCTATAGACACAAGGGGTCTGCTGCCGGCAAGATGGGGTTTACCAGTCTCAGTCCATTGGAGAGGTTAGCTTGGAGTCCCATCTGGGGTGCCAAATTGTTGGAAGTAAAGTCTTTGTCCTGGTTCATCCAAGCCGGGGATAAATAAACAACATGGCGACTGCTTTGGGAAGAAGGTTACAGTTTATTGAAGAGCCAGACTGAAAGATGGTTCTGGCAGGAAGGAGAGAAATCAAGGAATGAGCACATGTGGGGTAGGTTTTTATACCCTCTGAAAGCCTTTTGTTTGGAATAGTTTCCTGTTCCTGTGGCATGAACTTTGAACTGAGTCTGAGTGTGCTTTTCTAGGCCTTGGTATCTGTGGTTTAATCCTATTATGTCCCAAAAGTCATATCCTGCTTCCCTGGGGCTGGGCTAATGACTCTTAGAGTTTGGGTGGGGTATGCAGATTTTAGGTCTCTTTGTCTTCTTGAGTTTCTGGCTCCAACTTTCTGATGGTTACATCTGCATTTGTATAGGGCTGGCTCCTGCTTGGAACAGAGAGATTTGGGGCTATCAAGGAAAACTGGGCATGATTTTCTGTCTCTTTAAGATCCTTGAAGGAAATATATTTTCCTGCCTTTTTAATATTTCCTTCTCTGGGGAGCTGACTTCCCTCAGTATTATATGGAAAGGTAGTCTATTAAAAGAGACAATTAGATATTCATTTAGAATATTTATATACAGTAGTGGTCAAAATTGTGGAAACCTTTTGGGAAAAGTGTACAGTAGAGATGCCACCTTTGGTTAAGTTTCCACCAAATTTTCTTCTAATTTCTTCATAACTGTAGCCTTTTTCACTTAATAATACTATTTTACATTGCTTTCTGGGCAACCAGTAAACTCTTTGCACCATTACTTTAATTTTATTATGTTTTACAAGCTCACTAAATGAAAGAACACAAAAAACCCAACCAAGTTGATAGCGATCACATAACACACTGACAAATGTTCTCCTCTCAGCTTCAATACATGACATCAATAACTGAATCCTAGTGTGATCTGATTGGCTCATTGCCGAAACAAGATGACACCTGGTTGGCTCTCTAAACACTCATGCTCATCGGCTACAATCAGATGAAGGAAAGCTACCTGATATCAACCTAAGCAAGTTGCGCTTCCTTTTTCTGGTTATTTGGCTATAACTTTTCATAGAATACAGTACAGATAATTGAACAAACTTTGTTGCATTACATTCCTGATTAAATTATCTTTCCATTGATATATAATTTTATGGTACTATTCCAAAAAAAGTGATGTTATTGGCCATCAAACCTCAAAAATACACTTTTCCCAAAAGGTTTCCACAATTTTGGCCACTACTATAGCTGCCATCTACCATTGGAATTCTGAGTGACAAACAATAAAAATATATTACAGGGCTCATTTAAGAAAAACAAATTGAAGTTAGTGTAAAAAAAAGTACTTTATCAAAATATCTCATGTCCAGTTAAAGACTATCTTCACATTCCCATACCTGAGAAAGGCCCAATTCTGCTGGCCATCCAGAGAGTCATGCCATGCAAATCTTGGAGGAATATGGGTGTGGAGGTTGTTCATAAGGCAGGAGTCTCCTTCTCAAAACTCAGTGTTCAAACAAAGCAGTTTTTCAACACACTTAACTATTATTGATCCAATTAAAGCCTACTTTATCTTTCCAATGTTTTGAAATAACAAACCTCATAACTAAAAACTGAATTGATTTCTTACACTGCATTAGAAGATAGGGGCACAATCAAATTTGGCATACATTTAAAAAGGTTGTTGCATGATTTTTCCAATTATTTTTATTAAAACCACGACTAATTAAACATCTATTTCCCTATGCCTGGTAGTGAAAAAAATTACCCTCATGCTTAAAATATGAATGATTAACTAATGGAAACATGGGAAATGAGTCAGGAGTAGAAAGGACACTGGAGCACCATTGCAGGAAGACTCAAAGTGAGTCTGATCAGATATTAGATGGTAAGGATTGTGAAACATCAACATACGTCCACTATTATTGTATCTGCTGATAACTATCCAACAGCCCTTTTCAGGGAAACTTGGTTCCTGTTGGATAGGGAGGGCCCCTCAGAATATCTGTCTCTGAATTGAAAAAGTAAAGAAAATGACTTGCATATTTTTCTAGATACTTTTGTTTTTATACATGATTAATTGAGTGCTACTTTTTCTATGGGACCCATTATAATTTATTCACATTTGTTTTCAGGTATATTTTTTATGGTGCCACGCAAAGGATGTTATCCAGTCCTTCAAAACACTGGAGAGGTAAAATGAATACTGTGCAGGGAATGGGGTAATACAATGTTTTTAATGTTTAATTAGAATATATCAATAAACCTAAGAAATTATGAGTATAACCATTTATTGCTATCAAACAATAGAAATAATGGTTTGATGTCAATATTAATTTTAATCATTTTTCATGTATGGTTGTAAAAAGTTTCATGTCTTCTAGTTTACTGCTAGCCCTAAGGTATTTTTCCCCACCCATAAGCCCTAATGACCACAATGAGCTCCCCTTTCAGTCAGGATTCAGGCTGGGTTACAGTATGAGACAGCAGTGATCTCACTTGGGGATGATCTTTGAAGAGCTGGAGATGTGGGTGGTGTGTTCATCCTTGCTTTTCTGGATCTCTCAGCTGCTTTTGCTATCATCAGCTATTTTGCTGGACCAGCCTTGGGGATTAGGCATGTGAGGACACTGTTCTGCCATGGTTCTTCTTTCTCCATGAATGTTAGGGCCCACTTCAAAACCTCATCCCAAGAAAGCAGAACTCGTGGAAGCAGTTTCTTTCAAACGGAACTGATAAAAGGCATAATAGGCAGGTTCTGAGGGTTTCCCACTCAGATCAATAGGTTAAAAGAGTCCCAAGCAAACTCCACCCCAATAGTTCATCCAGTCAGTTTGAACGGGCCAATCCTCAGAAGTTAAGTCTGTTGTGGGAAAGAGCTGATAACACCGGTGTTGTTGGGTCTTCATACCTTCCCTTCTGAAATGGGAGATAAGCCAGATGGCCGGAGGCACATTCCTTTCTCACCCCAAGGAAACATCAAGGGAAAGACAGTTCAAAGAGTAAAATGCAGAACAGTGAAAGGGATACATTGTAGCAATAGCAAGAAACAAAGAGACAGCCCGCAATGTCTTCCCCCCTCCCCTTCAGGAGTATGACAGAACCCAGAGTACTGAAGTAAGAGAAATAGAAAAGAGTTCCCCTTAATAATATATGGGTTCTGGCAATGGTAGTCAGTGTTGGTGGGGGAGGAGAGGACCAGCCCTAGGCCCCTGTTATCTGGGGTGCCTCAGAGCTGAGGCCCCTGTTATCTGGGGTGCCTCAGAGCTTAAGTTTGCCTCTCCTCTTATTTAATATCTATATGATGGGAGAGATTATTTGCTGGCATGTGGTTCGTTATCATCAATATGCTAATGATAGCTAATTATACATTAGTACCCGGTATGGGCAGATACTGCTGTTCAGATCCTGGCTCGGTGTCTGGAGGTTGTGAGAGCCTGGATGGGGAGAAATCAACTGCAACTTAGTCTCCCCTGTCCCCATCTCCAGTATCAGGAGAATTGATATCTCTAACACTGGACAGGGTAACTGTCAGGCATGCCCGAACTACTGTAGGTCCCTAGGAAAGAAAGACCCTTGACTCCATTTGATAGAGGTTATAGATTCTTTTACTAAAGATTAGTAGTTGAAGTGAAAGCAGGCTAGTTCCCACGCAAACAGTTACAGATTTTCCCCTTCTCCCTGACTCTCTCCCCTTTGGCTGGTTTGTCTTCATCCAATGGTGTGCTGCATAGGTGTTTTGGGAACTGCTCAGATGTTTGATGGCACTTGGTGCAGTTCGTATTCCTTTCCCAGGCTCCACGGTCTTTAAGAATGGAACGAGCTGGTTCTCACACCCCTGGCTTCTGTCAAATGTGCCACCCCTTCCCTCTTGGCTCATTTCTACTCTCTACATGCTGATTGCCTATTTCCTGTTCCCTCCAGCCCCCTAACAATTTATGGCAGATGCCAGTAAAGCGTTAAGCTGAATATGGCAGATCTGACAATAACACTCCCCCTTAAAGATCTGGTGCACAATTTGGACATCCTCTTAGATTCCTGGATCCTGCTAGAAGAGCAGGTGGCATCTGTGGACAAGAAGGTCTTTGCACAAATGTATGCCAACTGCACATTCCTGGACCACAAGGCCTTGTACACAGTGACCTGTTACCTCCTGTTTGGATTACTGCAATGCTGTAAATGAGGCTTCCCTTGAAGACATCCAGGAGCTGCAACTGTTTTCAGTTTTGGGTGCCCTGAGTAACACTACTGCTATGTGAACTGCACTGGCTTCCTTTTGCTTCCCAGGTTCATTTCAAGACTCTACATATCACCTACATATCACTGGAATCCTTGTGGGTTCACTGCTCCCTGAGGATACCTGCCCATTTTACTAGGTTAGACAGGGTGAGTGTACTTTAGGTCCCCTTCCTTAATTGTTGACATCTGGTAGGACCTTGGTGAAGCACCTTTCTAGTGATTGCCCCAGCCCTTTGGAACAGCCCACTTCACTTGAAGTCAGGGGGGATCCTGCCCCTTTTAGCCTTAAGGAGGGCTGTGAAGAAAGGGCTCTTCCCCCAAACATAGGGCTAGAGTGGGAGTTGAGCTGTGGGGATGTCTGGTCTGCTGCCATATTGGGGAGGTACCTTTGTTTTTAACTATGATTTATGGACAGTTGTCAGCCACTTAGAGTTATTGTAGGGATAGGTAGCCATATAATCATGAAAATAAGTAAAATAAAACAAATAAACTAATAAAATAAAATATAAATGGTTTTTTTTTAAAAAAAAAAAGATTATTGGTTGCATTTGAGGATGAATACAGACCTGGTCTATATAGTATTAAATTGTGTTCAATACTTGCCAGGGTAAGGTGATGTCAGCCCTTCAAGGTAGACCAAAGATGAACACCAAAGTCATGAATACTGAAACTACTTTTATTATAGGGTTACTGTATCTGAATCATGCAACTCTGAATAACCTCCTCTTTATCCTAAAGGGAACTAGGGAGGGTCAAACCTGAGATGTTTTCTCAACTTACTTTCTTGGTGCGGACTAAGACATGTGTTTTCTGAGTGTTGCCTTGGTTGTGGCTCTTCCTCCTCTACCTTTTTCTCACCAGTAACCATCCTTTTCTCATGAAAATTTAACTTTGACATACTGAGGATCATTGCACTCTGCTGTTAATTTAATGATATAGGACAAAGGTAGACTGAAAAATAGTATTGGTATAAGGTCTTGCCTCAGCTAGTCCTCCCAAGAAAGCAGAATTTTTTTTTATAATATTTTATTAGTTTTATAGTTATAATAGAACAAAAATAGTTACTACAATATAACTGTGTATAGTATACATATATCATAAGGCACCTCACCAACCACATCCCCCCTCTACCTCCTCCCTTTCAACTTCTATCCCCCCACTTTCTCTACCTCCCTCACTCTCCTCATTCCTCCTACAACTCCCTACTTCCCTTCTCCTTCACTCCTCAAACTCCTCCTCCTCCTCCTCAAATGTGGTTCTGAGGTGCCGCTAAAACGATCCATATCTAAACTTATATAACACAATTAAATATTAGATATTACAAATAATAAAATTATGAATCCCCCCAACCACCACCCCTGACTTCCCAGAGTGAATACAGGGTAAGAACACAAGAAAACCCACTAAATTACCCCAAAATATTATTTAAAACCTATTGAAAATACTATATTTTACAACCTAACAAATAAATATTTAATTATATGCTAAGTACAATTTCTTAAAATGATATCTCCCTTGTATATAGTCTATCCATCTTTTCCAATCCATCATATATTTCTCATTTGAATGGTCCTTCAAATATGCAGAGATTTTGGCCATTTCTGCCATATTTGTTACTTTCAAAATCCATTCTTCAATAGATGGTAGTTCTGGCTTCTTCCAATATTGTCCCACCAACAATCTTGCTGCTGTAATCAAATTCAAGATTAAGTTTGTCTCTCTGGTGGTACAGTCTTTTATAATACCAAGCAAAAACATCTGTGGTAAAAATTCAATACGTTTTTTCAAGATATTTTGAAGAATCCACCATATTTTTATCCAAAAAGCCTTAATTTTTTTACAAGTCCACCATACATGAAAATAAGTAGTGTCCGTACTATCACACCTCCAACACTTAGCTTGTAAATTAGGAGACATACATGATAATTTTTTTGGATCCAGATGCCACCTGTAGAACATTTTATAAAAAATTTCTCTTAAATGAGTCGCTCGTGTAAATTTTACATTTTTCACCCAGATCCTTTCCCAAGTATCCATCATGATTGGTTGTCCAAAATTTTGTCCCCATTTTATCATACAATCCTTAACCAACTCAGTTTCAGAATCAATTTCTATCTATACATTATACAATATTTTAATATGCATGGGCCTTTGATCTATAACTTGTTTAATTAAATTTTCATCTGTAGAAGATAGGCCCATCTTAAAGTCTTTTTTCCATCCATTCCAAAGAGGCTATAGCGACGCCAGCGGAGCCACCCGGAAGTCCAAGAAAGCAGAATTCTTGAGACAGGCATTATCTCAAAAGGAACTTTTATTGAGAGGTAGTGACAACAAGAAAGCAAAGCAAGATCTAGTATTTTCCTATGCAAAATGTTACATTAAAGCATCCCTTACAGATCCCACCCCAACAGCCAAATGTCTGGTTTGATTTCATCCAATCCTCAGGTGTGAAGGTGTTATGGGAACCAAATTGATAAGTGCAGTTCCCAGGCACCATTCTCAGGGTTTCGGTTTCCTCTCGGCTTCTCGCTCTGCTCTCCTCAGCATGGAGACAAGACAGATGGCCCAGGGCACATTCCTTCTTCCGTTTATACCCTGATGCATCAAAGCGTATAGCAACCTCCCCCCTCCCAGCAGAATAGCACAGCCTCCTTCTCCCTCCTCCCAACAGAATGGCAGACCCAAACATAGAAAGAAAAAGCATATAATAAATGAGGGTCTGACAATTGGAGTATAGATTGTCTGGTGAATTAGTTTGGAAAGCTTTGCTATATTTCATGTTCCATTTTCATTTATGAACCTGAAAGGGTCTGACTTACGGGGAAACAAGTTCTGCAAGAAATATGGGTTTGCAGGACTGAGAAAAAGCCTTTGTTGCTCATCAGTGCTGGTTCTTCTCTCTCTGTTGGAAGAGAGGGTGATCTAAGACTTCTCCTATTCTAGAAGCACAAAGAGTGGCTGCTGCCTCAGAGTGACAGAAGATGTCCCCCCCCCATTACTGATGAAGGTGTTGGACTCTAGACACCAGCTCAGCATAGTTTCCCCAGCCTGTTCTTTCAGTGGAATGCATTTGTGGGGTAGAGCAATGTTAATATAGTGTGTTTATTTAGGTACATAAAACATGTAGTGTTGTTGTATCATCAAGATTTCATACTGGAAAATTATGTCTATAATATAATGTGTTTGCATTATTTATTTTTTAGGTTTGGAGTAATTCACTCAGTGTTCACAAATTTGCTTTTGTGGACAAATGGCATATTAGCTGAATCAAAGCATCAACTTAATGAACACAAGGAAAGGTTAATTACTCTTGGATTTGGAAACATATCAATAGGTGAGAAATGATCTTAGTACATTTGGGAAAGTATTTCTATTCAGTATCTTAACTGTCCTATAACTAGGAATTTTAGAAAGTTGAAGCATTGCACTCGATACCTTAATTGTGTCCTTTCTTTCTTACTTGTTTCCTAGAATTATAGAACAGCCAACTCTGCAGAAGATGAAGAAACAGGGTTGAATAATTTGGGGGTCATATTTTGCATGGTGTTAAAAAGTATAAATGGGAGCAGGAGAAGAACCATTTCTACTCCATTCTTAAACCGTTGGGGGGAAAAAATCCTAAACGCCTATTGCTAATTTTTGATGCCAAGGTTACTTACACTTGACTCTGAACAAATTCCCAGACACTTGCTTACCCTTAATTTTTTTGATAGTAAGGAGGAAAAATTTGTATCAAACATTTTGCAGCTACGTTTTAGCAGCCTGACCCAGATGTGCTGGGCAGATACAATCTGGGAGCTGGAGATTTGTTTGCAGGTTCACAATGCTGTTGGATTCATAGTTTTAGATATCCAGATCCTTGCTTCTAGTATAGGTTCCTGGTATTTGCTCTTTATATTGTCCAGTGGGAATCCATTGTATGTGTACAATAAAAAGAAACTCACTGAATAGAGTGGGACTTATTCCTAGAAAATGGTGGGGAAAAATGTAGCCATCATCTTTGACACATAGGTTCTACACTAAATTTATTTTATTAAGCATGTCAAGTATGTACTTCTGTATTTTCTACTTAAACTATTAGGATATAACAGAATAACAGAGTTGGAAGGGACCTTGGAGGTCTTCTAGTCCAACCCCCTGCTCAAGCATGTCAGACAAGTGGTTGTCCAATTTTTTCTTAAAAACCTCCACTGGAGGCAAATAGTTCTAATGGTTGATTGTTCTAAGTGTCAGGAAATTTCTCCTTTATTCTAGGTTGGTTCTCTCCTTGATTAGTTTCCATCCACTGCTTTTTGTCTTGCCTTCAGGAGCTTTGGAGAATAGATTGACCTCCTCTTCTTTGTGGCAGCCCCTTAGATATTGAAACTCTGCTATCATGCCCCCCCTTTTTTCATTATGTTAGACATACCAAATCCCTGCAACCATTCTTCATGTTTTAGCCTCCAGTTCCCTAATCATCTTTGTTGCTGTTCTCTGCACTCTTTCCAGAGTCTCAACAATTTTTTTATAACATGGCAAACAAAACTGGATGTAATATTCCAAGTGTAGTCTTACCAATGCATTACAAAATGGTACTAATACTTCATGTGATCTTGATTCTATCCATCTGTTAATGCAGCCTAGAACTAGGTTGCTTTTTTGGCAGCTTAAAGAACACTGTTGGCTTATACTGAAGTGATTGTCCACTAGGACTTGAAGATCCCTCTTGCAGTTACTATTATTTAGCCAAGCACCACCTATTCTATACCTTTGCATTTGGCTTTTCTTGCCTAAGTGTAAAACCTTACTTTTCTCACTATTGAATTTCATTCTGTTAGATAGGCCTAATGTTCAAGTCGGTCAAGTTCCTTCTGTATTTTGAGCCTACCTTCTGGAATGTTGGCTACCAGCTTGGTGTCTGCAAATTGGGTGAATTCACATTGATGAAGATATTGAAGAGTACTGAGCCTAAGACAGAGCCTTAGGGCACCCCACTGCATACTCCCCTCTGTGTAGATGCAGTTCCATTAAGGACTACATGTTTAGTGCAGTTTGTCAGCCAGTTACAAATCCATCTGATGGTGATGCTGTCTAGCCCATATTTTATCAAGGAGTAGGTTGTGATCTATTTTATCAAATGCCTTACTGAAATGCAAGTAAATTATATCCATAGAATATTGCTAGTCACGACCGGTCAGAGAGCACAGAGTTGGTCTTCTCCGGGTCCCGTCGACCAGTCAATGTAGGCTGGCGGGCCCCAGGAGAAGGGCCTTCTCTGTTGCGGCCCCTACCCTCTGGAATCAGCTCCCTCCGGGGATTCGGACCGCTCCCACTCTTCTGGCCTTCCGAAAAGAATTAAAAACTTATTTGTGTCGGCAGATCTGGGAATGATTGGTGCTGAATGTTGGATGAATGTTTTTTTTTTATTATTAAAAATTTGGGGTATTGTTTTATTTTATGATCATTTTAATTTAATTTATATTAGACTTTAATGCGATTGTTATTATCTATGTTGTAAGCCGCTCTGGGTCCCCTGGAGAAGAGCGGCTTATAAGTCTAATAAATAAATAAATAAATAAATAAATAAATAAATAAAATTTTGTCACTTTGTCAAAGAATGCAATAAGATTTGGGATAATCTGTTTTTAAAAATCTATGGTTATAACTTTGTTTGCCTCTAGGTGTTCACAGATTCATAGTTTGATTATCTTTTCCAGAATCTCCCCAAGTATTGACATCAGGCTGATAGGTCTGTAGTTTCCTGGATCATTTTTTCCCCTTTTTGAAGATGGGAATTACATTAGCCCTTTTCCAGTCATTTGGTAGTTCCCCGGTGCTCCAGCATTTTTGAAAGATATGATCCAGTGGTTCTGAAATCATGTCTGTCAATTCCTTCAGAACCCTGGGATATAATCCATCTGCTTCTGGTGATTTGAACTCATCTAGGTGTTCTGTTACCATTTTCTTGCTTATTTTGACTTGCATTCCCAATCTGCATTTTACAGGGGTTTTTTTGATAGGTTGGACTGTTTTTTTCCTTTTGTATAAAGACAGATGCCCAAAATGAGTTAAGCAGTTCTGCTTTCTCCCTGCTCCTTGTCATCTTCTTGTTATGTTCTTTCATTAATAAACCAATCATTTCCTTTTCTTGTTTTTTACATGTTAGTAGAAGTAGTGTATATTTTTTAAAATGAA
The DNA here is from genome assembly GCA_034064705.1 of Bothrops alternatus. NCBI lineage: Eukaryota > Metazoa > Chordata > Lepidosauria > Squamata > Viperidae > Bothrops > Bothrops alternatus. The sequence continues at coordinate 12,509,872 of JARGCV010000085.1, forward strand.
AATTATCAGCACTTTTGATCAGTGATGTCTTCAAAGTAAATAAACCCACGTGTTGATTATGTCACCAGGTCATGGCCCTAAGCGGGAAAGTGACTGTTGGCCTAAGCCCATCAAGATAAGCATGAGTAGCCATAGCAGCCCTATTTTCAGATAAGGCATGTTGAACCTAACCCCATCAAGAAAGATGTGACAGTCAATCCTCTGGGTACATGATTAGCTTAACCCTAGACTAATTCTATGGACATTCAAAACAAAAAAAAAGCTAAGTAAAGCGAATAATTAACAGAGGCCTGTGTTTTTGGGAAACAAGCCCTACTTTGGGGAGCTGTGAAATAAAAAAATAAAAAATCCTTTTTATTTCTAATCATTCTAGCCTAATGATACTTTTAATTTTTGTGGAGTTTTAAAAATCAGTGCCTCAAAAGCTGGGGAAAAAAGGAGCCCCTAAAAGGCAGCCAGGGCCTGCATTTAAACCCCTTTTTTCTAAAAGGTATTTATTTCTAGGCAGTTTTAAAATAATTTCCTCGAATGCGGGGGGGGGGGGGAACAAACCACAGCTCTTTTAAAACCCTGCAGCTGGTTTTTACCTTTGTAAAAATCTAAAGGTACATATTTTGCCAATTGCACCCTGAAATCCTCATGTACATGTAACTTTTTATTCTCCTCCCCCCCCCCCCCCGCAGCAAAAGACAAGGAATATTAACAGGAATTAAAATGCTCACAAGAGGCAAGCAGCCAGGCGGCAAGTAGGGGTTAAGCCTTGTTCAGGCATGTCAGGACCGCGATTCTGGGCATGCATGTTTGTATCTACTAGTTACAAAGGGGGTTAGGCCTTGTTTGGGACATGCCCGGGCATGTCATACCCCCCATGATTCTGGGCATGCACAAGGCTCGAGGACATGTCATTGCAAGGGCAAGGGAGTTTGTGGGGAAGGCCTGAACAGCTAGCTATTTAATTCCAGCAGTCTTTTGAAGATGGCAAATACTGATGGAGATTTGTTTGATGTAAATTTGACCCCCAAACCTCCCAAGCATGGGCGTAGAATAAGAAAAGGACCTGAGCTATATGGCTTCATTGAAGAGAACGAACAGGTTCTGCAAAACATCAAATGGTAAGTAAATATTAAAAAAATTAAGAAAACAGTATTTTGATTAGTTGAAACAGGTAGCCTAAATCTACCTTATTTCCTGCTTTAGAAACAGTGGAGTCTCAAAATGTCAGCATGCCTCAAGATTCTGAAAGCGTGTTTCATTAAAATATTACACCATTGTTTAATGAGATGTCTACAATCAAATGAAGATCATGTGTATACTACCAGTGAAACAGAGCTTATTAATAGCTTATGCTTTAGACTTTCTATGCCACATGTTCTCTGGATCATCATCATCAGTATTTCTGACAAAATGAATAACTTATATTTCACCTGGGATTCCCTTGGTGAGCTCAAGACATTCATACAGCGTATCGAGAAGAACAGTAAACCACTGTCATTAATGTCAAAGATTGAAGCTGAATTGCCATTGTCTTTGAAGAGGTTCATATGCCAGAATGTAACAGAAATTAATTACAAGAAACTGTTAATGCTATGAAATTTATAATAAAATGTGCTTTACAAATCACATGAAAGATGTGTTATGTTTTTTTCTTTTGCTGACCCCTGTTTAACCTTGGCAGATGTTAAACACAATTTAATCAAAGCTCATGTGATATTATTCAATCGGGTTTTCTTGATGAGGCAGGGCTGGCCAGTTTTGCAAAAGGTGTGAAGGACTCACCAATTCTGATGTGATTAATGTGTAACATCACCTACTATTCAAATGCAGCTTCCTGGGTAGTTAAGGGTGGCCAGTTTTGCAAAAGGTGTGAAGAACACACCTCCTCTGATGTGATTAATTTGTGACATCACCAGCATGTATAAAAGCAGGGTCCATACTGGTCCAGTCATGTTTGCTGGTTTCTGGCATATCCATACCTCCGGAGCCATTTGATCTGCTAAGAAGACCTTTTCAGAATGGAAGCTACTATTGTAAGTAGTTTTATGCCTAATTTTTGAAACACTTAGATGCAAAATGGAGTTTTATAACATTCTTGTCTGCTTGCTTGTTTGTTTGATTGATTGTTTTCTTTTACTAGAATGAATTGACAGACTCAGAATGTTTGAGGGTATATGAAGGTATTTGTCTTTCATAGTTTCATACATTTAGATTCTTATAAACATTTCTGCAACAATTCTGACCATTGGGATTTTTCTTTTCCTTCAGAATGGGAGGACGATCAGCCATTCACGGATCTCACAATTCCCACAGAGCACCAATTGACAGACTTAGATGTTTGAGGGTATATGAAGGTATTTGCCTTTCATACTTTCATACATTTAGATTCTTATAAACATTTCTGCAACAATTCTGACCATTGGGATTTTTCTTTTCCTTCAGAATGGGAAGACGATCAGCCATTCATGGATCTCACAATCCCCACAGAGCACCAAGGGGTCCAGCATGACACGAGACCTCAGCCTTCCACAAGCCACACAACATGAATGCTGTTAGGAGGTATAATATCTAGCATTTTATCCAACTACAAAACCATTAGTATTATTTTTTAGAAACTAAAAGGGGGGGTTGGTGTTACATTATTAGAAATGTTGGTGATAACCTTTTGTTTGTTTGTTTAACCAGAGCCAGCCTGCAAAAAAGCAAAAATGCATGGAGGTGGACTTCCCGCATCCCCAGCAGACTATGATAATTGTGATCCTATTTCTGTATCTCACCCAGAAGGGGAGATACGTCATTCTATGCCACAGCTACAAGCCCCTAACTCCGCAAACTCTCAGAATATGAACGATGTTTATCTGGATATGGTGCAGGCATGGGAGAAGCCTATCTGAAATTTCAGGGCTGTGGAATACCATCATCGATATAGATTTGTTAATCTTGACAGAATCCAGTCTTTTGTAGATGCTATAGAGGCTATTCATAATGCGATACAGACTCTTTTGGATACTGTTCATAGGTTCAAATGATTTTGTTCAACTCCGGTTGGATGCAGAGGGGTTAAATCATCCTCTCTTTTCTCTTAGGAGGCATGTGAATGATTTAAATGCTGATGATTTTCTGACCAGTGTTGAAAATCTGCTTCAAAGTAAGGCAGAGATATTGTGTATGTGTGTGTGTGTGTGTGTGGGGAGGGTAATTTACAATTAGTGGTTGCTGTCATGAAGAACAAAGAGGGGGAGGGCTTAGGAAGTTAAACACTGTGCTGCTCAACAGTGCTGGAGAAAAAAAGACAACACCTAGTAGATTTCAATGTGGAAGGTGAATTTCTGTGTTTTGCTATCTGTTTGTTCTGCCTGATTGGTGTGGATGTTAGAAATCAAGAAATTATTACCAGGGCCAGGGAACTTCACAGCAGATTGGGTGTTTCCATAGAAAACAGGATTGACTTTTCTCAGATACATCTCTTTGAAGATTTAAGGGTCACTATAAAGATCTTGTTTTATATGCAGGACGGGTGGAGATTTTTTTGTCACAGTAAGAAAAAATAGTGTTTATATTGTTACACAACAAGCATTACTATGGCATCAAAAATATCCGGCTTCCTGGGTGAACGCTATTTCTGTAAATTCTGTCACACACCCTACCACCACAAATTTAGTCATGGCTGCCAATATATCTGCAGAGCATGCCTCAAGCAAGAATGTCAGCAGGTGGAGGAGGAGAAGACGCGAAGAGCTTTGCCAGTCTAAGGTGTATCTTAAAAGACACACACAATTCGCTATGGAGGGAAAAGTTGACTGTAAGAGTAAAGAATATTGTGAAACGTGTGGGGTTTACGTCTTTAACCCCCACAAAAAGTGCAAGGAAACCAAGTGTGGACAGTGCTCTGAGAAGGTTGAAAGCTTGGAAGGGCATTTATGCTTTCTAAAATCGTTGGGCCAACCGCGAATTGGTGAAAGATACATCATTTATGATTTTGAATGCTGTCAAGAGACAGGCACCCATATACCTAATTATGCCTGCGCCAGGGATATGTTGAAGGATGGGTATGATAAAGATGTTGTGAGGTGGGATTGTTATGGTGTTAGGTGCCTGGAGTAGTTTGTAAAGAAATTTACAAATCATAAGTTTAAAGGATGTACTTTTATTGCTCACAACTCCAAAGGTTATGACGGGTACCTAGTACTGAGGCAGCTGATCCATGAAAAGGTTAGGGTTCAATTTATACGTCAGGGGGGGGAACTACCGGATTATAAGATTCGATTTATTGATAGCCTCTCATTTTTTGTCCCTTAAATTAAGCAAATTACCCAAAGCTATGGGGTTTCAAGGCAGCAAAGGATATTTCCCCCACTTGTTCAATACAATGGCCAATCAAGACTACGTGGGACCACTCCCTGAAACCAAGTATTACAGCCCTGAAACCATGATGCCTGGGGAGAGAGAAGAATTCATGAAATGGCATGCTGCTAATACAGGTACTGTGTTTAAACTAAAGAAGGCTCTGGCTTACTATTGCAGACAAGATGTAGATATATTAAGAGAGGTCTATATTCGATTTAGGGAACAGGTGATGAAAATGACTGAGCGTGAGTGTCTCAGGGGGGTCGGGGGGATATTGTTGAGGAGATAGTGATTCGATGCATTGACCCCTTCCAATATATCACATTGGCATCTGTATGGCACAGTACCTGTTCATGTATTTGAAGAGCAATACACAGTACGTCCATCACAGAAACCTGAGCATTATTCTCATAAAATAAAACAAACCTGTTTTTTCAAGGTAAGAAAATGAGAATAATAGCTCTGAATTCCAAATATTTGGTTTTATTCAGCAGCCCCCGTGATCAGATGCAAATTGTCACACTGGCCAGGCAGATGTACCCCACTAACACAAAGTATTTTTTAGAAGTATTCCAAGATGCCACTCACAAACCACACAGGTACCTTTTGGTAGATTTGGCAGCCACCACTCCAGAATCCTACAAGTTGAGAACAGGCCTCTTTCCACCTGATTGGCCTACTGTTTACACAATGAAAAAGAAGTGTAAAAAGCAGTAGCCCAGTTACCTTAGCACTAGTTCATTTAAGATGTCAGAGAGGGTACGTAGAAATTGGGGGCTTTTAAAAATCTTAGTAAAGGCTGGACCAAGACAGAGAAAAGCCATCTTATGCAATGCTAATAATGACCTGGTGGGGGCAATAGCAGAAATAGCTCTGAATACCCTAAAACAGTGGTTCTCAACCTTTTCTCGACCCCGGCCCGCGCCGCGCTTGTGTGGCCCGACAGGGCGCATCGCATATGCGCGGCGTGATGGGGCGCATTGCGCATGCGCGGCGCGATGGCCCGCATTGGAATAGGGAAAAAAATGGCCGACCAAAAAAAATGGCCAACCAAAAAAAAAAATGGTGGGCCCGCACTGTGCATGCGCGGCGCGACAGGGCGCATTGTGCATGCACGGCGCGACGGCCCACATCGCGATAGGGAAAAAAATGGCCGACCCCAAAAAAAATGGCCGACCAAAAAAAAATGGCAGACTGCGGTGCTTGGCGACCACCGTGAAATGGTCGTTCGACCCCAAATGGGGTCGCGACCCACAGGTTGAGAACTGCTGCCCTAAAAGGAAACCTTCCTCTGAAACCTTCACAATTCCTGTCTCTAAAGAGAAAGAAAGGTGTCATTAAAAAGTTGAGTGATAGAAAGGTCTCACTCAAAAAGAAGAAGCAGATCATACTTCAGTCGGGTGGTTTTATCGGTCCCTTACTAGTAACAGCTATTCTGCTGTTGACTAGCCTGTTAGCTGGATAAACCATGGACCATTCCGTGAAAATGTATCTGGTGTCGCGTCATCAGATGGAGCAACTACAGGACAGGCTGCCTACTATGGGGGCTATAGCCACTAACCAGTTGGAATCATAATGTAGAGTTGTCTTAGGTCCATCCTTGGCATTTGATATAAGCTTGTTCATATTTTCTAACAGTTGTCGGATGCTGCTATAGTACCCGCTTCTCAGAGAAAAATTCCATCTCTTTCTCTCGTTAGCAATTTCAAAATATCCAGGAGAAGTTAATGTGTGCCAACTATGCGGATACTGTATATCTGCTAGCCCTACTTCTCATGACCTTGGAAGATCCAACGATCTCGCTAATTGAATAGTAAAATTAGAATTTCTGTTTTGGGGGGAAATTGCTGCTGATGCATTGCTGGGAAGGGTGATGTAAAACTCCGCCATATCAAAGATGTTGTACTTCAGTCTCCTTAACCCAACTGTGGCCATCCAGTCCATTTGACTAGAAACTCTGTGTCTCCCCCGCCCTCTTTCTTGGATAATTTTCTCTACTCTGTATATGCGCTGTTGGTCAGCAGGAACACTCAAAGTAAAAAGCCCCTTTTACAGGGTCGTCTGTGTAATCATTTAATCTATAAACCACTCTTTCCCCCTTGTCTCCAGTTCTTTGACAATGAATATCTCATCCATATAGGTTTGCTGATAGCCGTTTTCAAACTTACCCTTCAGTCTGGATACCCTGACATGACCTCCCATCTTAAGACATTTTTCCTTTCTTTTACTTTTTAAAGCTACCCCATAAAGCCTCATCTACACATCCCTTTCGTTAGACAAATTTACGGTGTTAGGAGCAGTCTCGATGCTACAATGGTAAGTGTTATTGTACCCCTGGATAGTATCTGCCAAAATGTCCACATACCAATGGGTATTTCTAGCTGTGAAATATCTCCAGAGTTTGTTTTTTAGGGTTCTATTAAACCTCTCTATAACGGCTGCTTTACTTTCACTATGAGTGACAAAATGATGAATGCCATAACATGCTAAAAGTTTCTTCAGCGGAATATTCAAGAACTCCTTACCTGCATCTGTCTGTATTTTTTGGGGTGCGCGTCCTGTTTCAACGATATTCTGAAAGGCAGATGTAACTTCCCTCTCTGATTTATCAGATAAAGGGGAGGCCCAGGCATATTTAGATAACACATCAATAACTGCTAAGATGTACTTTTTTCCATGACTCTCCTTAGAAAATTTGGAGACATCTATGAAGTCAGCCTGCCATTGATGATCTAAGCCAGACACTACTGTTTTATTTCTAGGAAAATTAATTCTTGCAGGCTTATGAAGCATATAAGCATCTTGCCCTGACGGCCATGTCTTTGACTTGCTTCATGGTCAGGTTTTTATCATGTTTTCTAGCTTCCTGAAAAAGGGTATTCACACCTCCATAACTCCCTACACATCCTGGTGTATAATAAATATGGCTTAGAAGCTTTTCATGCATCATTATAATGAAAGACCACTGACAAATGGTCAAGCGTTGATGTTAACACAGTCTTTTATTGGTTATACAGAATTCTGAGGGGGGCATGGCTCCACCATCAGAAAAATATCCCTCATCACCACTATCAGAATCAGAAGATAAAGGACCATAACACGCTATTTTACAATATGTTGACCCACCTGTGCCCCACAAATCATGTCCGCAGTCACAAGGAAACCAGTCTTTACACAAATTGCAGCTCTTTAACTCCCAGGGTAGATAGCATGGTCTCTGGGATAGCTCAGAATCCCTGTTATACTCTAGATCAAAAAAATCTGCAGAAGCTTTGTGACCACGGTGATTACCATAGGAATATAAAATCGGGGTGTGTTGAAGTGTTTGCTGTCTAGGTGTTATTAATTCGGAGTCTGCAAAATATAAAGCACATCCTGTTAGTGTGGTATCCACTCCAACAGCATTTACATTATCATAAATAAAAACATATTTACTTACCATTGCTGGGAGATAATGTAGCATCATTCGCCATTTCACAAGCTGTCTGGTAAGTACTCTGCACCTCGTTGTTAAAGTTACAACACACCATGCTACAGCCGTGCAAAACAGGTCTGAATAAAAATTTTTCTTTATCATAACCCCTGCAACAGATTTTGTTGCATTCTGCCGGCTGGGGTCTTGTGTCAGAGCGTGCAATGCTAGCTTTTGTTGTTGTTTTAAAAACAGCTTTGGAATCAGAGGTTGCCATCTTCAAAAGACTGCTGGAATTAAATCGCTAGCTGTTCAGGCCTGCCTGCACAAACTCCCCTGCCCCTTGCAATGACACTCCCTTGAGCATTGCGCATGCCCAGAATCACGGGGGGGGGGGGTATGACATGCCCGGGCATGTCCCAAAGAAGGCCTAACCCCCTTTTTTTTACTAGCAGACACAAACACGCATGCCCGGAATCGCGGTCCTGACATGCCTGAACAACGCTTGCTGCCTGGCTGCTTGCCTCTTGTGAGCATTTTAATTCCTGTTAATATTCCTTGTCTTTTGCTGCAGGGGGGGGCAGAATAAATTTTATTAAGGCTGTGCTTCGAACGGTTACGTGTACATAACGATTTCAGGGTGCAATTGGCAAAATATGTGGCTTTAGATTTTTACAAAGGTAAAAACCAGCTGCAGGGTTTTAAAAGTGCTGTGGTTTGTTCCCCCCCCCTGCATTCGAGGAAATTATTTTAAAACTGTCTAGAAATAAATAACTTTTAGATAAAAGGGGAGTTAAATGCAGGCCCTGGCTGCCTTTCAGGGGCTCCTTTTTCCCCAGCTTTTGAGGCACTAATTTTTAAAACTTCACAAAAATTAAAAGCATCATTAGGCTAGAATGATTAGAAATAAAAAGCATTTTTTATTTTTTTATTTCACAGCTCCCCAAAGTAGGGCTTGTTTCCCAAAAACACAGGCCTCTGTTAATTATTCACTTTACTTAGTTTTTTTTGGTTTTGAATGTCCATAGAATTAGTCTAGGGTTAAGCTAATCATGTACCCAGAGGATTGACTGCCACATCTTTCTTGATGGGGTTAGGTTCAACATGCCTTATCTGAAAATAGGGTGCTATGGCTACTCATGCTTATCTTGATGGGCTTAGGCCAACACGTCACTTTCCGCTTAGGGCCATGACCTGGTGACATAATCAAAACGTGGGTTTGTTTACTTTGATGACGTCACTGATCAAAAGTGCTGATAATTTTCATTAAAAAAGGTATACACTACTTCTACTCATACTGAAAGAAACCTTTTTGTTGTTATTTTTTTACACAAGCCTTAGTTCATTTTGAGCCTTTCCTGACTACATTTCTGCAGATTCAGACTGTTTGATGTTTGCTGATGTTCTGCTTTAGTTATGTATCCCTCTTTCCCATTTTTATACTTTTTGTCTTTCAGTTTTAGAGTTATTTATGCAGCCATGCTAGTTTCTTTTGAGATCTCTTATTTTTCCTTTTCATTGGAATTGTGGTAGACTGGGCTTTTATAATCTCACTTTTCAAAGTTTCCCAAGCTCATCTTGGGTTGTTTTCCCTTGAGGATTCTCATCCATGGAATCCTTCTCAAGCTCTTTCAAAGATTATTGAAATCAGCTCTTAAAAACCTTTAATCTTGCCTTGATTTTTTGTTGTCATTATGAGCTTTATATATATTATATATTTCCTCATTTTGCTGTGTGAAGGATTTTCCAGGTCTATGATGATCTTGTTAACCAGCTACCGTGCTAGGGCAGTGATCCGTAATTGAGCCAGCTTCATTGCCCTGTGTAAAGCTGATGGAGGAGTGCTTTGACAGCCATGGATTCTGTTATGTTCTGGGCCTGCTGAGTGACTCAGCAGGTGCAGGAAGCTACAGAGAGCCCCGGTCAGTTGCCCGGGACCAAACAGACTGTCTCCAGCCTATTGCACATGCATAAGGCGGGAGAATCCATTGCATTGATTGGCTGACACTGTCCCTGCAAAGGGGCATATAAAGGAATCTGCACCATTTTGTTTTGCTTCTGTTGGAGATTCAATAAAGAAGCATCTGTTGTTTGTCTGCCTCGTCTCAATGCCTTACCAATGCACAGAACAACATTGGCAATGAGGATAGGATCGTGCTGAATGAAAACAATGGAAGAATATAGGCTGACTCACCACAGAAGGCCTGAAGCGCTGGGAAGTTCCGAAGAGCACGACTCTGCCTGCCAGTACAAAAACGCTGGAGGAGAGCTCGGCAAGATTTGTCCAGGAACCCCTTCTCAAGCGAAGCAGCACGAGGCGTTGATGAGGCTGTTGAGGAGCAATGATGTCCAAGCTAGGCCATCTGTCAGAATTCGACACAGCACATCCTGAGCGTTGGAGTTCGTATGTGGCCCGGGTAGAGAACTATTTTGGTGTAAACCAAGTTCGGGAGGATGGTCTCAAGGCTGCAACGTCACTGTGTGTCTGTGGGCAAGAGACATTTGATGTTGCCGAAAATCTGGTCATCCCAGCACCACTTGAATCCATCGCTTATTCTGAGTTGAAGAAAATGGTACGTGAACATTTCAAACCAAAGCTTTCGATGATTGCATGGCATCACACATTCGAGCAGAGGGACCAGCATCCTGGAGAGTCTGCTGCGGACTTTATTGCTGCATTGCGACAAGCAGCGAGGCTATGCAAATTTAAGAACCTGGAAGACTTCGGATTGTCTAGTTTGTGGGCTGAGAAGTCGTGAGCTACAGCAAAAGATATTTGCGAGAGAAGACATTTTTTTCCAGGATGCCCTCAGGGAGATTTTGGCTGACGAAGCAGGTATCCGAACAGGATTCAGAGACAGAGGTTGACCGATTGCAGCAGCCAGCAGAGAAAAGGCCTCAAAAAAGGACAAGGCAACTCTATTCCCTCGGTGTTTCGGATGTGGAGGACACCCCAAGCTCTCCGATTGCAGTTTCTGCTCCGCCATTTCCCAGGCATGTGGCAGGCAAGGCCACATAGCCGCCATCTGTTTGGGTCGCCAGAAAGACTGGTCTTCGGAAGAATTGCCTCGGAAAGGTATCAGGGTCCCCAGCCAGAACAGGGTGGGTTACTGCGTGTCCCGTAGGAGCATCTTGAAAACAGGGGCCACAAGCCACTTAAGAAGAAGCTACGAATTGATGCCAAATTGCAGGGGGTCCCCTTAACGATGGAGCTGGACACGGGTTCCACCCTATCAATCATATCCCAGAATACCTTGAAACAAATTTGCTATACAAGCAGCCAGCGAGTTAAACTCAGGCCGTCTAATCTAATTCTTACCGATTTTCAGAATTCCTGAGTCAGCATGAAGGGGGAGGCCACACTCAGAGTGCAGCATAGGAACTTTGAAGGGTTTTGGGATGTTGTTGTGGTTGAGAGTGACCACTCGAGCCTAATCGGACTCAATTGGTTCGAGGCACTTGGGATTCAAGTGACTGGGCTGCACAGCTTGCAAATGGCCAGCCTTGCAGAAGTTTGCAAGGAGTTTGCTGATGTGTTTAGCCCAGAACTAGGGTCATACAAGGGGCCTCCAATTTCCTTGTGGTTAGACCCATCCATCGCACCGATTAGGATTAAGCCTCATCGGGTGCCCTTTGTGCTCAAGCAAAGAATTAATGCAGAGCTGGACAAGTTGCTCCAGCAAGGTATCTTGGAACCTGTGGATAGTAGTCCATGGGAAACACCCATAGTTACTCCACTGGAAGCCGATGGTGAAGTCCGCATTTGTGCTGACTACAAATGCACGTTAAATAAAGCTTTACAGCAGCACTCTTATTCGCTGCCTGTGGTGAGCCACATTTTGGGCTCATTCAAGGGAGGCCGAGTTTTCGCCAAACTTGATTTGGCTCAGACCTATCAACAGCTATCAGTGGATGAAGCAATGGCTGAGGCCCAGACAATCATAATGCACCAGGGAGCTTTCAAAGTAAGAAGACTGCAGTTTGAGGTTAACATAGCCCCTGGCATTTTCCAAAGTGTGATGGAGCGAATGCTCCACAATATTCTGGGGGTTTGCCCTTACTTCGACGATGTCCTCATCACAGGGGAATCACCTGAAAACTTGGCTGAGAGGCTTCGGTCCGTTTTGCTGCATTTCTGTGAAGCGGGGATGAAGCTGAAGAAAGATAAATGCAAAATTGGAGTAACTTCCACTGAATTTCTGGGGTTTCACATAGATGCAGAAGGCATCCATCCTGCTGAATCTAAGCTCAAAGTGATTCAGCAGGCCCCAAGCCCCAAGTCGAAGAGTGAGCTTCAAGCCTTCCTTGGGCTTCTAAATTTCTATCATTCCTTTTTTCCTAACAAGGCTGCAGTGGCAGAGCCATTACACCAGCTTTTGGACAAACAGGCTCCATGAAAGTGGACACAAGTCCACGAAAGGAGTTTTGCTGAGGTTAAGGCATTGTTGTCTTCAAATGCCGTTCTTGCGCATTTCAATGAGCAGCTGCCAGTGTGTATAGTCTGTGATGCATCCCCTTATGGGATTGGGGCTGTCTTAAGTCACCTCAAGGCTGATGGGACACAAGTCCCTGTAGCCTACTATTCTAGGACCTTATCATCTGCTGAGCATAATTATGCACAGATAGAGAAGCCTTGGCCATAGTGGCTGGCATAAAAAAGTTCCATGACTTTTTATATGGTCGCCATTTCACGCCATTTTTTTACAGACCATAAGCCACTGCTGGAGTTGTTTACAACCAACAAGCAAACCCCACACATAATTTCTCCTAGAATGTTGAGATGGTCAATTTTTCTTTCTGCATATGACTACTCACTGGTTCACAAACCAGGCAAAGAAATGGGCCATGCAGATGGCCTTAGTAGGTTACCTTTAAAGCTTATTGAACCAGATCCTGCTCCAGCTACCAATATACTATCTATTCAGAATTTGCCTGAGTCCCCCCTCAATGCAAGGGATGTGGCTGCAGAAACAGCCAATGATCACACGTTAACACGCATGTTGACATGGGTACTGTCAGGATGGCCTGACACATGTCCTGGCACAGAGTTCCAGAGTTTCTGGAAGAGGAAGCATGAGCTATCCACCTTTAAGGGTTGTGTCCTATGGGGAAGCAGGATAGTGATCCCAACCTCATTGAGGACTAGAGTCTTGCAGTCTCTGCATGAGGGACATCCTTTAAGGGTTGTGTCTGGATGAAGGCGCTTGCGCATAGCCATCTTTGGTGGCCTGGGCTCGATAAGGAGATTGAGACCCAGGTCCATGGGTGCCATGTTTGCCAACAGTCTAGGCCTGAAATGCCTCAGGCTCCTGTACATAGGTGGGAGGAGACACATGCCCCTTGGTTGAGGGTTCATATCGACTACGCTGGCCCCTTTCAGGGGCAATTCTTCCTGATCATTGTGGACAGCCATTCCAAGTGGCTGGAGGTCTCTCCAGTCTCCACCAAAACTGCTACCAGGACCATCCAGGTGTTGAGAGAGATCTTCACCTCCCATGGGCTTCCAGATGTCCTTGTCTCCAACAACAGACCTCAATTCACTTCTTCTGAGTTTCAGGCTTTTCTACAGGCCAACATGATCTGCCATGCTACTTCGGCACCCTTTCATCCAGCTGCCAACGGCCAAGCTGAGCACATGGTGCGCACAACCAAGGACGCCTTGAAGAGGCTCACACACGGGAGCTGGCATCACAGGTTAGCTGACTTTCTTCTTTGCCACAGCACCACACCTTGTACTGGAAAGAGCCCAGCCAAACTCTGCTGGGGTCGCAGTCTCTTTACTAAACTGGACAGGTTGCACCCAGACTGGGGGGCTTCACAGGTGTCACAGCCATGGGCACCTAGGAGACTACAGGTGGGCGATCTGGTTTGGACAAGTAACTATGGACCTGGACATCTCTGGGTGACAGCAGTGGTCTGCAAAGTCACTGGGCCGCTGTCTTACGAAGTGGCCTTGGAAAATGGTTGTGTGTATGTCGGCACATTGACCAACTGCGCTGGAGGCTTCCCAGTCACCCTTCCGCTCCTGACTCTGCTCTCAGGGGGGAGGAGGACCATGATCATGATTGTGGATCTCAGTCTCTCTGCGAAAGCAGAATTGCACATGCACCAGAAGGGGGTTTTGCCAACGAGGCAGCTCCTGACTCTGGCACTGGGTCCATGCAATACTATACACAACTGGCTGTTCAGGCCACTCTGTCTGCTGGTCTTGGGCTCACAGGGTGCAGTGTTCCCAAGAGGGGTCCATTGTGGACTTGGGGAATTCCACCCCACCAAGGAACTCTGGTCTGGGTTTATAGGATCTGGCCAGTCAGCATGATGGAGGGTAGCCTGAATCTAGGAGGCATCAAAGTCCTGGTCTCCGGAGCCTGGCAGGCGAGCTTGCAGGCCAGGCAATCACAACCGCTCCAAGAAGATCAGAGCGGGCCAGAGGTCCACCCAAGCATTTATAGGACTATGTAAGATTCCTGTCAGTAGGTGGGCAGGGTTAAGGGTACTTAGAAATCAGAACATGCTCAAAAGAACAAGTGTTAGATTTATAGTAGTGCAAAATAGTAAGTGTTCACTTGTTTTGAACTAAGAGGGGAGGGATGTTATGTCCTGGGCCTGCTGAGTGACTCAGCAGGTGCAGGAAGCTGCAGAGAGCCCTGGGTAGACTACATGTTTGCCCGGGACCAGACAGGCCGTCTCCAGCCTATTGCGCACGTGCAAGGCAGGAGAATCCATTGCATTGATTGGCTGACACTGTCCCTGCAAAGGGGTATATAAAGGAATCCACACCATTTTGTTTTGGTTCTGTTGGAGATTCAAATAAAGAAGCATCTGTTGTTTGTCTGCCTCGTCTCAATGCCTTACCAATGCACAGAACAGAACAGATTCCATTATATACTTCTTTCATTTTGGTTCCACATTTGTAGGGGATGCAAACTTTTTCAATTATTGTACCCTATGTTTCATCTTTTTTTAGCACATAGCCAGTTGGAATATTTGTTGTATTAAGAACTGTACAATACAATATTATAATGGTTGGTTGGTTTCTTTAGTTTAGTTTCTTTAGTTTCTTCATTTTCTATGACTTTCTCTATTTTATGGTCCCACCAGTTCTTGCTTTCAGGCAAATGATATCTCTTGTAGATCTTCCAATTAGCCATTATTGCTACTTTGTCATGCTGCTGCTTGTAGTCAGTCTGTGCAAACTTTTTGCAGCAGCTTACCAGCTGGTCCACTGTTTCTTCAGTTTCTTTACGGGTGGCATTTACTGTCTGTTGCTGTCTTCTCAATTGTCTTTGTATGCATTTGTCCTTAAGGTTTGGTCTTGTGCAGCCAGAATTACTCCCTCGGTCCCTTTCTTCAACTTTCCTGCTCTTAGCCATTGCCAGGTCTTGTTGTTATCTGCTTTCCGTGCTATTTTTTTTAAATGTACTGGCTATGTAGTGCTTTGTCTTCCTATGCCTCCATTCTGTTTTTCATTTGGTCGTTCTTGTAGGCCAGTTTGGTCTCTCCAGTAGTCAGTAAGCCTTCCTGGTGTACTAACTCCAGTGCATCTTCTTCATTGTCTTTCAGATATTCTTCCAAAACCATTTTTTCTTCTTCACCCATCTGATGTATTTACAACATTCCACACCCACCGTTTTGCCTTGGTAGATAGAGTCTGTCAATGTCACTACGAGGATGAAGGGCATGATTCATTGTCATTATTTTTCTGATCTTCTTATCCATTGCTTTTAGTTCTGCTTGAGTCCAGTCCAGTACTCCAGCTGTGTATCTAATGACTGGAATTACCCAATATTGATTACCTTGCTGTATTTCCTCCATTGATTTTGGACTTTAAGATCTTCTTCACTCTTTTGATGTATTCACCTCTAATCTTTTTCATGACTTCAGTATGCTTGATGTTATCAGCTTGAAGGGTACCCAGGTATTTGTAGTAATCATCTGCATCCAGACTCTTAATGTTATTTTCATGGGGCATCTTGATTCCTTCAGTTTTCACTATTTTTCCTTGTTTGATAGTGAGTGTAGCACATTTGTCCAATCCAAACTCCATAGCAATATCTTGGCTATATATATGGGCAATGTTGAGCAGCAATTCTACTTCAGATAGTGTTTATCCATACAGCTTCAGATCATCCATGTAAAGGAGGTGGGATAGTCTGACAAATGTTTTTGTTGTTTGTTAGCCATGGCCTTGGTTATTCAGTATTGTTCACAGAAGAATCAATGTAATGATAAACAGTAGTAGTGAAAGTGAATCTTCTTGAAAGATTCCTTTCTTGATATTAGTCTCTCCCAATCTATCACCATTGATTAGCAGCCATGTCTTTCCATATCGCCTCTGATGTTTCTACTGACTCCTGTTATTTCTTTGCAATTTCACCTCCTTGCAATATGTTCTTAAACTGCTTGGCAACAAGTGGGTGTCAGATGTTTCAACCAAAATGCATAGAATTTATCTTCATCTGGGGCTGACCAATTCTTGATCTTCTTTATCCTTTTCTTCACTATTTCTCCTGTTATTGGAAATTCTTTCATTTCATCTTTTTTATTCATATCTACCTTCTTCAACCAAGCTCCGTTCTTCTTATATTTCTCTGGATTATCCCATATCTTCACTCCAAATCACACTTTTTTTTCTTTGTCATGTGCTCACAGATTCATTCCAGTCCCTCCATGCATGGATTCAGTGGTGGGATTCAAATATGTGAACAACCAGTTATCTGTGTGGATGCTACTTCTGGAAGTCCATTCTGGACCTGGGCAACAAAAAATTAGCTACTGGTTCTGCCGAACTGGTGCAAACTGACTGAATTCCACCACTGGATGGATTGATAGAAATAGTTTCTGATTGGATTGAAATTGGAGATTCTGCCTATAATTTGCAATTCAAGCTTTGTATATGCTGATCTTTTTGGCTGTAGCTACTGTTTGCTGCTTTATCATTTCCAGTGCTTTCTTGATCTTCCTTGTTTCTAAGTGGTATTACTTGATGGTCTTGTTCTTCAGCTTATTTTGCTTCATCTGCTCAAGCTTACTGGTATTTGATCTCATCTTGCTAATCTTATTTTCCAGCCTGTTCTTCCATTTTGGTGGTGCACTGTTTGGCTTTTTTTCTTATTTTTGGATTTACATCCCAGGTATTCAGTTATTACTGCAGCTGTTCTGTACATTGGTTGGTTTCTTGCAGTGAGCTGGTGCTTATATTTATTTGATATTTCATTATTGGCATCTTTTAATGCTTTTGCTAGACTTCAAAGAAAGGCAACCTTCAATGCAGATAACCTTATTCTGTTGTTTTTGTGCTGTTCTAGATGCTTAATCATTTTTTCACCAGTTTTTCTAGTTCTTTAGTTTGAGGGCTTTGTTCTTTCTGAGGCAGATGAGAGAGTGCCTGGTTCTGTAGTTGTTCTGGCTTCCCCTACTGCCAACTCCCCCTGGTTTGCCTCTATAGTCTGACTTACTTCTGGCAAGGCCTTGGCTTCTTTGCCCTGGGCAGACCTTTGCAATTCTTCCAATTTTGCTTCTGTGAATACTTTATTTCATATTATAAATTGACATTGATCTATTAGCATCTGTTATTTCTGATTCTAGATGTTGTTTTTGCCAGAAAGATGCATTCATTTCAAATATCCTCTTCTTGTTCGACTTGATCTGTAAAGCAGATCATTATTTCTTTGTTTTCAATCTCTGTATATTTGTGATGGGTAAATGCCTTTCCTTCCTGTAGTTCTGCAGCTGTTGGCCTTGGAACAGTCTTGAGTCCTATAGCCCATTTTTCACTAGGTGTCCAGAAACTCCAATATCTAGTATGGTCCTTGTTGACCTAGGCAACAATGGAACTGGTATGGGTTTCTATAATTTGTCTCACCATATTTTTTTTTTATGGAAGAGACACTCTTTGTTTGACTCCTCTGATGAGACCTCTCCAGTACTGTTGAATCTCTGGCATAACTCTCATCTTCCTCAGAGCACTCAAGCCCCACAACCATGTCAAAGTAGTTGAGGGATTATTCACTACCTTGAGGAATAATTGTTATTGCTTACAAATATTTGTTATAAATATCTTTTCTTATTCTATTAAATTCTTTTTTAAAAAATATGTACATAGAGTCTGCTAACTAAAGGAAAATATGAAAATAAAAATAGTTTTAAAAAAATAATACCATTGCCATAGATGTATACTATAGGCCACCCAACCAAGCAGAAAAAAATAAAGGAACTTTTTACTAACCAGTTAACAAATGTCTGTAGGAAACACACTACATCAGTAATGGGGGACTTTAACTACTCTGACATCAACTAGGAGACAAACTCTGCATCAGGTGGGAGATCAAATAGGCTCCTGACAAACTTAGCTGACAACTTTCTCATCCAAAAGGTAGAGGAGGGAACTAGAGGGTCAGCTATACTGGACTTAATTCTTACTAACAGAGAAGAAATGATAGACAGGGTTGAAGTTGCAGGAACTTTGGGGGAGAGTGGCTGTGTCATATTAGTATTCAATATAATGCAGGGACAAACAATAGAATAAAATCAAACCAGGTTTTAGACCAGTAGTCCCCAACCTTTTTTGCAAACCAGGGACTGGTTTTGTGGAAGACAATTTTTCCGTGGATGTGGTGGTGGTGGTGGTGGGGAGATTTCATGCACTACCTAGATCCCACACATGTGCAGATGAAGCTTCACTTGCTTGTAAGGCTTGGTTCTTAACTGATGATTTCAGCAAATGTAGAGAGAGCTTGGGGATGATCCTTGGGGAGGATTCCATGGATGAAAATCTTAAAGGGGAAAACAACTCAAGAAGCTTGGGAAATTCTGAGAAATGTGATTATAAAAGCATAGTCCAGCAAAACACCACTGAAAAAGAAAAATAAATCCAAGAAGAAACCAGCATGATTGCATAAAGAACTCTCAGATATACTGAAAGAAAAAAGGATAAGTATAAAAAATGGAAAGAGGAACACATAACTAATGCAGAATATCAGCATATATCCCAAATGTGCAAAGATGAAATCAGGAAACCTAAGGCTCAGAATGAACTAAGACTTGCAACAAATGTCAAAAACAATAAAAAAAGTTTCTTGCAATATGTAAAAACAAAAAAGTCAAGGAAAAAATTGGTTATCACTAATGGAGGAAGATGGCAAGGAAGTAATAGGCAGCAGGGAGAAAGCAGAGCTGCTTAATTCATTCTTTGCATCTGTCTCCATGCAAAAGGAAAAAATAGCCCAACCTACCAAAACATAACAGTAAAAGACAGAATAAGAATATAAATTAAAATAGTAAAAGATGGTAAGAGAACACTTGTCCACTCTATATGAGTTCAAACCACCAGGACCAGATGGATTACATCACAGAGAACTGAAGGAGCTGGCAGACATGATCTTGGAACCATTGAACTATATCTTTCAAAGATCCTGGGACACCAGGGAACTATCAAGAGGACTGGAAAAGAGCTGATGTGATTCCCATGTACAAAAACGGAAAAAAATGGATCCAGGAAACTACAGACCAATCAATACCTGAGAAGATCCTGGAAAAGATAATCAAGCAATAGTTCTGAGAAGTTATAAGTTATAAGCAGAAGCCACCATGGCTTTGTCAAAATCAGATAATGCCAAACAAATCTTATTTCATTCTTTGACAAAGTGACAAAACTAGTGACCAGCAAAATTCTGTGAATTTAATTTATTTGGACTTCATAAGGTCTTTGACAAAATAGACCACAACCTACCACATGATAAGATAGAAAAATGTGGGTTAGACAGCATCACCACCAGATGGATTTGTAACTGGCTGACAAACTGCACTCAATATGTAGTCCTTAATGGAACTACATTTACATGGAGGGAAGTAAGTAATTCCATTTTAAGCCCAATATTCTTAAACATTTTCATAAATTATTTAGATGAGAAATACAAAGGGAACTCATCAAATCTGCAGATGATGCTAAACTGACAGGAATAGTTAACAACCCAAAAGAGAGGTCAAGACTGAGATGGATCTCAACAGACTTGTGCATTGGGCCCTATGTAATAAAATGAAATTCAATATAGAGAAAAGTAAGGTTTTACACTTAGGCAAGAAAAAACAAATGTACAGGTATAGAATATGTGGAACCTGGCTCGAGCAGTGACTGTGAGCAGGGATCTTGAAGTTCTAATGGACAATCACTTAAATATGAGCCAGCAGTGTGCAGCGGCAGCCAAAGAAGCAAATGCAATCCTTGGCAGCATTAACTGAGGGATAGAATCAAGATTACATGAAGTGTTAGTACCACTTTATAATGTCTTGGTAAGACCACACTAAGAATACTGCATCCAGTTTGGGTCACCACACTATTAAAAAAGAGACTCTGGAAAAGTGCAGACAAAATTGCATCTCAAATGAAGATGATTTAAAGGGCTAGAGGCTAAAATACATGAAAAACGGTTGCAGGAATTTGGTATGTCTAGTAGTCTAGTGAATAGAAGGACTAGGGGTAACATAGCAGTGTTCCAATATTTGAGAGGCTGCCAGAAAGAAGAGGGGATCAACCTATTTTTCAAAGCACTAAAAGGCAACACAAGAAGCAATGGATGGAAATTAATCAAAGAGAAAAAACTAGAACTAAGGAGAAATTTCCTGACACTGAGAACAATTAATCAGTGGAACAGGATCCCATCAAAGGTTGTGGGTGCTCCATCATTGGGGTTTTAAAAGAAGAGACTGTACAACCATTTGTCTAAAATAGTATAGAATCTCCTGCTTGAGCGGGGGACTAGAAAAGGGCTTTTCAACCATGGTACGTGTTATGTTTTGGGATCGGTGAGGCATTGACGAGGCAAATGGCGCAAACAACAACTCGTTTATTAAGTTAACACAGAAGCAGCACTAACTGTCACTTAACCTCTATTTATACAGATCACCGCTAGGTGGCAGCCAATAGAATTAAAGCAATCTTTCCTGCTTAAACACAAGCTGACAAGTATGTAGACAGTGTGGAGTTTAAACAGATGCAGCCATTTGGCCATTTCCAACAGTTTCCAAGTAATTCACTGCAATACATAACACCCCTTCCCCCTAGATCAGTGGTTCTCAACCTTTTTAATGCCGCGACCCCCAACCGGTCGTAAGTCGAGGACTTCCCAACCGGTCGTAAGTTGAGGACTTCCCAACCGGTCTGCCTGGGAGTGCCACACATGCGTGGTGCTGCCTTCTGTGCCGGCCGAGGCGTAGCTGGCAAGGGGCAGCGACGGCACAGGGCAACCACCGGCTGGGCCACCAGCTGGCCCAGCCCAAGGGAGGTAAGGCACCCGCTGGGCCCCACACGCACCAGCAACCCTCCCTGCGCCCGCTGGCCTCCCATCTCCCACCCCTGGCCCTCTTTTACTTACATTTTTAGTAGTTGCTCAGCAGGGAGGGGTGGAAACTTCCAGACAGCTTGCCTTTGCTGCAGACAACTTGCAGCACCATTTGCAGACTGGGACTTTTGGTGGGCTCAGCAGGGCAGAGACAGCCTGGACAATTCCTATTGGCTTTTGAAAGCCAATAGAATTAGACTCTATTCAAGAGAGTCTATTCTATTGGCTTTCAAAAGCCAATAGAATAAGAGGGAGTAGCACAGTAAGGAAAAGGGAAAAAATGGCGGACTGCATTGTTTGGCAACCCCCGTGAAATGGTCGTTTGACCCCAAATGGGGTCGCGACCCACAGGTTGAGAACCGCTGCCCTAGATAGTTCACAATGACAAGTATTGAACATAGTCCTGTAAATACTTCAGTGGTCTTCTTGACCATTCTGAACGTCTCGGCACCACTGAAGGCCTCTGGTCTACCAGCTCACCTGCCAGGCTGGGTAGACCAGGACTTTGGGACCCGTTTGCAATGGGTAGACTGGAGTCTCTGTGGCTGGTATGTCTGGGTAGGCCCAAGCCAGTGTCCATTGGTGGAACAGTTTCCACTGGGCTGGAAATTGGAGCCATCTGCCGGATTTGCTCAGTGGGTGCAGTCTCTGCATTTGGGGCCAATTCGCCTTCCGCTAATGCCCCATCCCCTCATCTGGGGTTCTCACCCGCACTCGCAGACTCCGATGCACAGCTGCTGTCATGCTCCCCCTGGATTTGACTTTCAC
Organism: Bothrops alternatus; assembly: GCA_034064705.1. NCBI lineage: Eukaryota > Metazoa > Chordata > Lepidosauria > Squamata > Viperidae > Bothrops > Bothrops alternatus. The sequence continues at coordinate 12,531,733 of JARGCV010000085.1, forward strand.
AAGAGTCATGAGCCAGCAGCTGGTTCGCTAGCCTCCTGCACAGTTGGCCGATGTGCCGACGTAGCACGCAACCGTGTTCCAGGACCACTTCGTAAGAAAGTGGCCCTGACACCTTACCAACTACAGTTACCACCCACAGTGCCCCTTGACCATAGTTTTGTGCCCAAACCGAGTCACCCACATGCAATCTCCGCATGGTGTTGGCTGTGCTGATTCCGAGGCAACTCGGTCTGGATGCAGATGATCCAGCTTAGTGATTAAACGACAGCCCCATCTTAGTTCTGCAAGGCTTCTGCCTGTGGAAGTGCAGGGAGTCATACGTTGGCAGAGTAAAAAGTCTGCCAGCCTATGCTGCCAGTTGCCAGTTACGATCCTTTTTAAGGATTCTTTGGTCATCCGGATCATGCGTTCCGCTTGGCTGTTTGAGGCCGGGTGAAAGGGGGGCGAAGTGGCCGGGTGAAGGACTGGAATTTTGCAGTGGTAAATTGAGCCCCATTGTCTGAGACTAGCACGTTGGGTAACCTGTGGGTGGCAAAGATCCTGCACAGTTCCTGGATGGTCCTGGCAGTAGTCATAGTTGGGACAGGTGCAATCTCTAACCACTTAGAGTGACTGTCCACCACAATGAGGAATAGCAGTCCCTGAAAGGGTCCCACAAAATCGATGTGGATTCTTGACCAGGGGGGTTATGTGGTTTCCCATTGGTGGACTGGGGCTTGAGGCATTTCTGGCCTGGATTGCTGGCAAATGTAGCAACTGTGTACTGGGGCTTCAATATCTTTATCTAACCCTGGCCACCACAGGTAGCTTCTTGTGAGTGCCTTCATCCGGACTATTTCTGGATGTCCCTCATGCAGAGACTCTAACACTCTGGGCCTCAAGGAGTTCGGGACGATAACCCGACTCTTCCACAAAATGCAGCCTTTATGAGCTGATAGCTCGTCCTTCCTCCTATTGAAGCTCTGAAAGTTAGGCCCCGTACTAATGTCTGGCCATCCTGTGATCACCCAGTTCAACACACGACTCAGCGTCTTTCCGAAGCTGTCTCGGCAACCACGTCCCCCATGTGAAGGGGAGACTCCAGCAAATCCTGGATAGCCAGGATGCGAGTAGCTGGAGCGGCGTCTGGATCTAATTGTGGCAGGGGCAGCCTGCTAAGGCTGTCTATGTGGCCCATTTCCTGCCCAGTTTGTGAATTAGCCTGTAACTATAGGCTAAAAGAAAAATGGACCACCTCGGCATCTGTGGAGAGGATCTGAGGTGTTTGTTTGTCTGTCATGAACAGGCCCAGAAGTTGCTTGTGGTTCATAAAGACTGTGAATGGCCGACCATACAAATAGTCATGAAATTTCTTGATACCAGTCACAATGGCCAATGCCTCTTTATCTATTTGGGCATAGTTGCGTTCTGCCAAGGACAGAGTCCTTGAATAATAAGCTATGGGGACTTGTCTCCCGTCAGCCATTGAATGACTCAACACAGCCCCTACCCCATACGGGGATGCATCACAAGCAATGCTGATCAGCAGCTGTTTGTTAAAGTGTGTCAGTATCGAGTTTGAAGACAGCAGTGATTTGACTGCCGAGAAACTTTTCTTGTGGACGCTCGTCCACTGCCACTGTGCCTTTTTGTCCAAGAGCCTGTGTAACGGCTCTGCCATTGCGGCCTTGTGTGCAAGAAAGGCATGATAAAAATTGAGCAGCCCCAGGAATGCCTGAAGCTCCTCCCATGACTTAAGACTGGGAGCCTGCTGAATTGCTTTGAGCTTGGATTCAGCAGGGTGGATGTGAAGCTTTGCCCTCCGTAGGCAAGCTTCAATTTTGATCTGGGGCACCTTATTGCGCCCCAATCAATGGTGGGTCCTTCATGATAGCCGAATTAAGAGACACATGCTGATCACATTTCTCTGGGTGAAGCAACTAGTGACAAAAGGCTGCCTCCCCTTTTTATTAACTGTTACAGTGGGCGGTTACACAATGCATCACATGGTTACAAACAGCCAATGACAATGTTATTTCTTCAGCCAATGACAAGGCTACACTGCAGGGCCACCCTGTGGCCAATGGATTCAAATCTTGGTACAACGTCCATCCACCTCTTAGCCCCCCTTATTTCCTGTTCCTAGGCCATATGGTCAGCCACATGGTCTTCTTTGTTCCAGGCCTATGGCATTACAACATAACATGGCCATCTTGCTTCCTTTGTTCCAGGCCACCTCTTGGCTCCGCCTCCATTTCCTGTTGCTCCAAAACAGCATAGTAAAGTCACATGGTACAGTCTCTTTGTCCCAAGCCTCTCCAAGCCTCATGCATTACAACATATCAACTTTTTTTATTTTATTTTTTAGCAGCTGTGGGTTGTTCCAACTATGCGCCGTCCAGTTCTGTACACATCCTAGGGCATAGGCCATCATCTCTTCAGTCCTCAGAGGCTGCCATCATAGAAACATCTTTGTCCAGTCATCAGAGGCAGGAGTTGGTTCTTTTCCAGGATATGGTTAGAAAAGGGAGGCTTACACAGGTTTTACACAGGTTCAACAGGGCAGGGATACATTTGTACACAGCAACAGAGTGTTACACAGAATACTGGAAACATTATAATACTAAAAACCCAACTCCTTGAGCCACCCAGCATTAGGTAGTCAGGAAAATAAACTGTCAATCAAACAAGGCATACAGTTTCTTGTGATAAGGGATTGCTTTGTACCATATTTTCCATGTGAGCAATTGTGGCAGAAATGTGTGTTGTAGAAATGTAAATGTGCCAGACCAATTCTGGGGTGTTGACCAATGTGCATTTTTCCATATAAGATCTAATCTTTATCAGATGTGAGTGCATTGTCTTTAGAGAAGTTGTACAAAGTTTCAAAGTTTTCACCAAAATCAAACAAGGGAACAGAATCAGCACATGCTTTCTTGTTGTCAGATTTGTCTCATTATAATATTTAGCTTTATAATCTAGCTGCAAGGGATAGTTGTTACTAACTGATGAAGCTGTGTGATTAAATGCCTAACACAAAGTAAGGAAGGATTCAAAGTTAAAGAGAGAGATTGATTTCATTCATCCCTGTGAACATATTAAGGAAAAGGTTGTGAGGCAAGGCAGACCATGAAAGGGAGAAAACATGTTTGTTCTGTGCTGGAATGTATGTCAGATCCAACAATTGAATGCATTCAGCAACTTATGGTGAGAGACAAAAAATGCGATTTGTCACAAAAATTAAATCATTAAAGAGAAATAAGAAAGAAATAAAGGGACAGAAATAAAAATCATTAACAAACTAGAAACATAAATTCAAAATAGGCAAAGACAAGTAAGAAAAAGCAAAATTGGCAGAGAAATCAGAGAGGGGGGGTGAGAGAGAGATTCAAATGCAGATTGGAGATGGCCAGCAATAAAGCGCAGTCATATGTAAATTGAGTCTCCGTTTACAGCCATCCGTTTCCTTGGAAACCAGGAGAGACTAGCTCATGTCATTCACAGCCATCCTTTTGTTCCTTGGAAACCAGGGAAGACTGGTTTTTCCAGGTTTTTTAAAGTGTTGGTGACAAACAAAGTCTTCAAAGTCTGCAGATCTGGGGCTCTGCTGCAAAAGAAAAAAGGAAAAGGGGGGAGAGAAAAAGGAGGCCATGCGGCTGCAGGCTCTCAGGTCAAGAAAAGTTAACAAGCGAACAAGGCATTTTTACCAGGAAATTTTTTCCATTTTTTCAACTATAAGAATTAGAAACACAGACTTCAGATTTTTTTAACAAGTTGAAAGGTAAGACAGTAAAGACTGGATTAGCATCACAATAGATCAAACCGGACAACTCAGCATGCTCTGAGTCAGAAGGAGAAATATAGGGGGGGAGAGAGGGTAAATCTTGAAAGAAACAAAAGACTTAAGATTTTTTAGGAGACAGGGCAGGAGAAACAGAAAGAATCCTGCAAGCCAATAGCTACAGGAGAAGAAAAGGAAGGCAAATCTTTTAAACGCCATGCAAAACAATTCTTTCACATAAAGAGAATTTTTGGAAGAAGCAGAAGCTCCCCACACAAGCCAATTTTAATCCAATTAGCAATTTTTTGTGGTCCCTTTAAGATGTAAGAGAGACAATGCCAAACAAACATTAATAATACTTTTTAAACTCCTTACGTGAAGGCACATTTGTGAATCTTTGTTAGTTGCATAATTAAGGTCCTGACAATTACACCAAGCCCTCCCCTTTGATCCTTGGAGAATTCCACCCACATACTCACGGGGGGGGGTGTTTCTTGCTGAAGAAACTCCACGAGGTTTGTTCCTCCAGTTGGCCAAATTGTAAGATTTTTTGTCTCAGGGCTTGCTTTTTTAAGCCTGAGAATTAGCCAATTTAGCTTGCTCTGTTTTTGCATAGTGTAATGTCAGCATGTGACAGTACAGCCTCTCATGGGCTAAGAAATCTGGCGAGGCTCTCAGCAATGGAGCCAGATACCTATTGACATGTGGCGAGGTCTAATTGCTAAGATTTTTTCAAAAAAGCCAATAAAAGACACAGATCTTTTTGAGTGACAGGGAAAACAGTCTAATTAAGTTTCTGAATATAATTTGCTCTCCTGACTAAGCTAAGCAATTCTTTCAGGTACACAGCCCAATTTTTGCATAGCTTCTGTCCCCCACTTACCAATAGCGTGCACATGGGTCTATTCCAGACGTAGTAAATGGTGGGCTGCCAGAAGGACGTGACTTTTGCATCAAATCACGTCAGGGTCACCACTTGAAGCTTTGCCCTCCATAGGCAAGCTTCAATTTTGATCTGGGGCACCTTATTGCGCCCCAATCAATGGCGGGTCCTTCACGATAGCCGAATTAAGAGACACATGCTGATCACATTTCTCTGGGTGAAGCAACTAGTGACAAAAGGCTGCCTCCCCTTTTTATTAACTGTTACAGTGGGCGGTTACACAATGCATCACATGGTTACAAACAGCCAATGACAATGTTATTTCTTCAGCGAATGACAAGGCTACACTGCAGGGCCACCCTGTGGCCAATGGATTCAAATCTTGGTACAACGTCCATCCACCTCTTAGCCCCCCTTATTTCCTGTTCCTAGGCCATATGGTCAGCCACATGGTCTTCTTTGTTCCAGGCCTATGGCATTACAACATAACATGGCCATCTTGCTTCCTTTGTTCCAGGCCACCTCTTGGCTCCGCCTCCATTTCCTGTTGCTCCAAAACAGCATGGTAAAGTCACATGGTACAGTCTCTTTGTCCCAAGCCTCTCCAAGCCTCATGCATTACAACATGGATGCCTGTGGCATCTATGCAGAAACTGAGGAATTCGGCCAAAGCTACCCGTATTTTGCATTTTTCCTCTTCAGTTTCAGCCCTGCTTCACAGAAATGCTGAAGGATGGCTTTGAGACATTCTGCCAATATTTTTACTGATTCCCCAGCTATGAGGACGTCATCGAAATAAGGACACACTCCTGGAATATTTTTGAGCGTGCGCTCCATCACGCTCTAGAAAAGCCCTGGGGCTACACTGACCCCGAATTGTAGGCATCTTACACTGAAAGCTCCCCTGTGGGTAACTATAGTTTGAGCTTCTGCTGTGGCATCATCCATGGGCAGTTGCTGGTAGGCTTGAGCCAAATCCAATTTGGCGAATATGTGACCTCCCTGTAGTGACGCCAAAATGTGGCTGACTACAGGCACCAGATATGAATGTTGTTGCAGTGCTCTATTAATAGTGCACTTATAATCCGTGCAAATGCGCACCTTATCGTTGGCCTTAAGTGGCATAACTATGGGGGTTTCCCACCGACTGCTATCTACAGGTTGAAACATGCCTTGTTGCACCAGCTTGTCCAGCTCTGCATCGATTTTTGGTTTGAGGGCAAAAGGCACTCTCCGAGGCTTGATCCGTACTGGGGTTAAGGTAGGATCAAGGTGGAGGGCAATTGAAGGTCCCTTGTACTTCCCAAAGTTAGAGCTGAAAACATCAGCAAATTCTTTGCAATCTGCCGATAGGTCCGCTGCTTGCTTTCTGTTTATGCCAGCCACATGGATGCCCAAGGCAGCAAACCAGTCTAGCTTGATGAGGCTTGTGTGGTGACCCTCAACTACCATGATGTCCAGGGGACCCTCAAACTCTTTGAACTGTACTTTGAGAGTAGCTTCTCCTTTAACCGCTATGTGGGAGTTTTGGAAATCTGTTAGCAGGAGATTCGACGGCTTGAGTTTAACTCTTTTGCCACTGTGACTGCAAATTTGGTTAAACGTTCCTTGGGAAATTATAGATAGGGCTGATCCAGTGTCCAGTTCCATGTGGCATGGAACCCCTTGAAGCTTGACTTTGAGTCACAGCTTTTCCTTAAGGGGGCGATGGGCGATCTGTCCTAAACACGCTCCATCTGCTCGAGCAATAGCCAACTCTATGTTGCCCCAGGGCACCGGTAACTTTCCTGGGGAACTCTTCTTGTGGAATTTCCCTCTGCCGACCTTTACAGATGGCGGTGATGTGGCCTTGTTTACCAGACACCCGTCACGTTGCTGTGCAGAACCTGCACTCTGAGTGTCTATGTCGGCCTCTACAGCCCGCACATTGAATGAAGGGAACTGCCTTGTCAAATGGCTGCTGGGCTCTTTCTGGTGGCTTCTGCAGCCGATCAATCTCATGATCCGTGTCTGAATCCTCGACTCTTTCAGCATCCTCCTGGTGGACGGTTTCTGGGCTGGGAGTGTTCTTGGAGGGCTGTAAGGCTTTGATGGCTCCCCCAGTGGCTTCTTCAGCCATAATTTCCTTCAAGACATCTTGGAACATCAAGGTCTGCTTCGCAAACAACTTCTGCTGAAGGTCCCTGTTTCTTAACCTGCATACCAAACGGTCTCTCAGTCTCTCTTCGAAGTCTGTGAAATTGCAGAACTGGGATGCTTGTCGTAGGGTGGCTATGAACTCAGCAGCAGACTCGCCTGGTTGCTGCTCCCTTTGTTCGAAGACGTGTCTCCAGGCAATAATAGAGAGGTTTGGCTCAAAATGTTCCTTGAGCATTTTCTTGAGCTCGGAGTAGGTGACCAACTCAAGCGTAGCTGGAGCAACTAGGTTTTTGGCTATATCGAACGTCACCTGGCCACACATGCACAGCAGTGTTGCAGCCTTTAAGTCATCTTTGCTAATTTGGTTAGCTCTCAGATAGTTCTCGACTCGAGAAATGTATGAACTCCACCTCTTGGGATGTGACATGTCGAACTCCCAACAGTTTTCCAAGCTTGGACACGGTGAGTTGTCTCTGATCTCTCAATGCCTTGTGCTGCTAAGGCTTCTGTGTTGGTCCTAGGGATGGGTCTCTCGGGACATGGACCTCCAGTGTTGCTTGCTGGCAGGCAGAGTGGGGGGAGGAACATGGTTCCTTCCAGGGCGCTGAGGCCTGGTCTCACCCCTAGTGACTTCTGGCTCTTCTCCCTTAGCAACCCATCCCTTCCTCGTTGCCACTGTTATGTTTCGGGATCGGTGAGGCATTGACGAGGCAAATGGTTCAAACAACAACTCATTTATTAAGTTAACACAGAAGCAGCACTAACTGCTGCTTAACCTCTATTTATACAGATCACTGCTAGGCAGCAGCCAATAGAATTAAAGCAGTCTTTCCTGCTTAAACACAAGCTAACAAGTATGTAGACAGACAGTCTTGACTTTAAACAGATGCAGCCATTTGACCATTTCCAACAGTTTTCAAGTAATTCACCTCAATACATAACAGTACGCGTACCACCAATGGTAGTTTAGCACCTGGCAAGTGGTATGCGACCCCTAGCCAAGTGTAACGGGGGAGGGAACCAGCTAAAGTGACTCTGCACAGACCTGGAGGAGATCAGCTGGAATTGCAGAGCTTGGCAGAAGCCCCAGGATTGACACATGTGGCAACATGGTAATTGGAGCTTCTGTGCACCCAGAAGAGAAGAGGAGGGTGGAGAGAAGAGAAGTATAAAAGGAACAGGTTTTGGTGGGAGAGGAAGAGAAAGAGCAAGAAGAGACTTTTCTTACCAAAACAGTGAGGAGAGACAGAGCAAGCGGCCTGTTTTCGGAGGAAAGGTGAGTGAGCAAGTGGCCTGTTTAGTGAGCGGTGTGTTTTTGGGGGAAGGGCACATGAGCAAGTGGTCTGTTTAGCAAGTGGTGTGTTTTGGGGGGAAGGGTGCATGAGCGAGCAGCCTCTTTAGCGAGTGGCATGTTTTCAGGAGAAGAGTGCATGAGTGAGTGGCCTCTTTAGCAAGCGGCATGTTTTTGGGAGAAGGGCAAGCGAGCGAGCTGGGCAGGAGCTCCAGGATCGGCATGCGCTTCTGCAGGGCTATGGGGGCTAAGTAGAAGCCCCAGGATCAGCATGTGCAGCTACAGCTGATCGGTGTTTCTGCTGTGCCCAGCACTGATCCTGGCATTTCTGCTGAGCCCCAAAGAAGCGCCGATCAGCTGGAGCCCCACACTGATTGTGGCATTTCCGCTGAGCCCCAAAGAAATGCTGATCAGCCTGGAGCCTACCACTGATCCTGGCGCTTCCTCTGAGCCCCAAAGAAGCGCCAATCAGCTGGAGCCTCACACTGATCCTGGCACTTCCACTGAGCCCCAAAGAAGTGCCGATTAGCTGGAGCCCAGCACTGATCCTGGCGCTTCCGCTGAGCCCCAAGGAAGTGCTGATCAGCTGGAGCCCAGCACTGATCCTGGCACATCTGCTGAGCCCTGACAACCCTGCAGAAGTGTGGATCAGCTGTCAGGGCTCAGCAGAAGCATCAAGATCAATGAAGGAAGGAAGGAGATGGGAATGAGGAGGGAAAGGAGGGGAGGAAAGAAGGAAAACAAGAAAAGAGGGAGGGAGGGAGGAAAGGAAGGATGGAGATGGGAATGAGGAGGGAGGCAGGGTGGAAGGAAGGAAGGAAACCCCCTCCCATGGTAATCCCAATGCTAATGCGGCCCTCAATGAAATTGAGTTTGACACCCCTGATATAAAAGGTTGTTAAGTGAATCTGGTTTCCCCATTGACTTTGCTTGTCAAAAGGTTGCAAAAGTCCGGTCACGAGGACTGGAGCCATCTACAGAGGGCTCCGAGACAGGGCTCGATTAAATTCCAAAAAAAAACAGACCGCCGAGTGAAGAAGCGGGACGAGGGAAGAAGAGCCCCGGACCTACCCAGGCAAGCAGAAATCGCTGCCGGAGGATCCGAGGGGGCGGCAGACGGGGCGGAGGAAGCCGGCAGTGGCCGGCCGGCCGGCAGGCCCCAAGAGGCCGCAAGATGCAGGACGCTGCCAGAGGCCGCGAGACGCAGCGCAACGCCACAGGGGAGGGCAGGCACCGGAGGAGCACCCGGAAGGAGAGGTGGACACTGGCAGGAGTAGAGAAGGCCGCCGGGAAGTCTACAGGTTGGAAGAGGACCCCCGGACGAGAAGACGGAGAGGAGACGCGCCGCGAGGACAGCGGAGGGGGCCTGACAAGGAGGAAGAAGGCAGAGGCAACAGGTCTCCTTTAAAAAGTTTTTCGGGCGGCAAGGAGGAGCCGGGCGGGCGGAGGAGGAGAAGACCGAGAGGGCGAGCGGAGGCGAAGCAGCGAGGGGAAAAAAGAGGGGGGGAAAACCCTGTGGAAACGCTGTCCCTTCCCCCCCCCCACAGCGGGCGGCAGGCTTGGGGAGTCCAGATCCAGAGGCTTTGGATGAGGACTAATCTTCTCTGGCTGAGATGAGGCTTCAGAGGAAGTGAGTCGGGTTTGGAGCTTGATTCCTGAAAGACTAATCAGAAGCCTGACTGTTTGGGTGCCTGAGGACTGGTGGTGCTGCTCCTTGAGAGGAGGGGCCATCTGCACGGGCCCCAAGCCATAGATCCTCTAGTCTTTGTGTCACCCCGGCCAGTACTGCAGAGCTTACCTGAAGGCAGATTGCACCCCCTAGTGGACTATTGTTTTGCTGTTGGAATGTGAACTGTGAGACATGAACACTTGCTGACTTTGGGCAGAGGAATTTGGTCCAATCTATCCAATCAGCTTGATAATCTTGCACAGGAACAATTCTCACACAACTCTTTGCATTAAGGGGTGGCTTTAAGGGTGGACAGGCCAACTGGAGGAGAAGCTCAAAATGGCCACCAAACAGACGAAACAGACCAAACTGCCACACACAAAGGGAGCTACATCCTCCTTGGCCCAGCCCTCCAATCTGCCAGGCAACACCCCACCCACCCCCACCCACCCCCATCCAACTGCAGGCTCTCAGACCCATACGCCAACCCATGCCTTCCCAACGGCACACATGATCCAAGAACTAAAAGAGACGATAGATACGCTGATAAAAAGGATGGATGGCATGGATAGAAAATTGGACGCAATAGACACAAGGATGGAGAAAAGATGCATAGAAGCAGAACAGAAGACGGAGGAAAGATGCAAAGACATAAAATGGATGCTGGCGGACCAAGGTAGAGACCTAGAGAGAAAGTGGGAAGAACAACGCAGAGCAATGACCACAAACCTGGACCAAATGAAGAAAGCAATGCAAGCGCACTACAAGAGAATAGAGGAGGAAATGGAGAAGAACCTTCAGGAAATCAGGGAGAATACAGAAAAGAGGATGGAAGAAGTGGAGAACCGCCTAGAGGGACAGATAGCAGAGATGAAAGGGGTGGCCCAAGACCAGTCTACCATGATGCAATACTGGCAAATGGCGTCTGCAATCAGGTTTAGAGGGTGGAATGAGACCACAAACGAAACCCAAGGAGACCTGCTCAGGACCTTTGTAGGGGCCCTGGCAACATTTCTGGGTAAGAAAACCGAAGAGATTGCGTGGCAATTCGATAGAATCTACAGAGTTGGCTCATGGAGGTCAGCAAACAGGCATCAACCAAGAGACGTGGTCATCCATTTCGCGACTCAGGGGCTCTGGAACCTCATCTCCATCACTTCCTATAAAAAGAAATTTTACATAGAGGAGCGGGAGGTGAAGGTACTGAAAGAGATCCCCCCGGCGATGCTGAGAGACAGAAAGGACTACAAATTCCTGATCAACGAACTGAGACCACGCGCTCTGCACTATCGATGGGAAACCCCAACAGGGATGTCACTTCTCTATAGAAACAAAAGATACTACTTGAACTCGGTCCAGAAAGCCAAAGACTTCCTTGAAAAGGAACTGAAGTCGGACGGCCCTCAATACACTACGAGGGAAGACACAGATGGACCACTGGAAAGCGGGAGGGATCAAGATCAACGAGCAAACCACACAGAAGCATGGACCAGCACAGTAGCAGAGGACAGGAATGGACTACCTCGAGATACGATGGCACGGAGAACAGAGGGTAACAAAACCAAGGAAGCAGAGCAGCCTATGGAGGGCAGGCTACTTGGACCCGCTACCAAACGCACACACCAGCAAGACAAGACCCCACAACTCAATATGAGCACCAATCCAGATATCATGGGAACGAGACCAAAGAAGAAAGCAGAAGAAAGAACAGAAGTGGTCTCGCAAGAGTATCCTGAAACAGATAATGACAACTAAATATCTGACTTGGAATGTTAACGGACTAAACTCCCCCCAGAAAAGGAGAAAAATACACCACTACCTGAACCAAGGTAAAAGCGATATAATCTGCCTACAGGAAACACACGTCAGAGCGGCAGACCAGAAATACCTGATCAATTACAAACTAGGCACACAGTTTGTGGCAGCGGCGCCGAGAAAAAAGAATGGGATTGTTATATATGTAAAGAAACATGTAATAGCTAAGCTAATAGAGTCTGACCCCCAGGGTAGATACCTGGCAATCGAAATAACACAAGAAGACAAGAAGATTCTAGTAATGGGCATATATGCACCAAATCAACAACAAGGCAAATTCTACAAACGGATACACAAGAAATTAATACAACTTAACTACAGATCCTACATTATACTGGGCGACTGGAACGGGGTCATAGAGACCGCCCTAGACAAAAAAAGAACTGCACCTAACCCGCAAAAGCACTCCAAGTTGCCTAAATCCTTCTTTGACATGAAGGAAGACCTCGAACTGACAGACGTATGGAGGGAAAGGCACGGCAAAGAACAAGAATTCACTTTTTTCTCCGACAGACATCAATCATTCTCCAGAATTGACTTTATATTAACATCTAGCGACTTGCTAGTTTGTCTAAACGTGGTGAAAATCCTACCCAAAGTGCTAACAGATCATAACCCTGTGAGGATGGAACTAAGACATGGCTTGAAACAGAGGAGATCCTGGAGAATTAATGAAAACCTGTTTAGACACGAAGAAAAGGTGGCTGAATGCAAAAATGCTATGAAGGAATTCTTCAACATAAATATGAACAACGAAACACCGATAGAAATTATTTGGGACGCCAGCAAAGCATACATGCGCGGGATTCTTATGGACATGAATAACAGGCACCGTCGCAAACAAGAACAAAAAAGAAAAGAGTTAGAGGATGAGATAAGTAAGAGGGAGCGGCTATTAATAAAAAGACCAGAAGACAAAGTCACCGAAGAAGGAATCAAGATCTTAAGAAAGCAATTTGACATGTTGATGGCAGACCAAGTTGCAAGGAACATACAATATGCAAAACATAAGACATTCTGCAAGGCCAACAAACCGGGTCGATGGCTGGCCTACATCATAAGAAAGAAACAGAAATCCCGCATAATTGAAAAGATAGAATACAAAGGCAAGGAGGAATTTCGACAAGAAACCATTAAGAAAGCCTTCACAGAGTTCTACTCAAAGCTATATGCCGAGGAGAAGACACAGGACAAAGAGATAGATAAGTTTCTAAAAACGAAAAGATACAGGCAATCACCGACACACAAAGAGAGGCCCTGAATGCCTTAATCACAAAGGAGGAAATACACTCAGCGATCAAACAACTGAAAACAGGAAAATCGCCAGGGACGGATGGGATAACAGCGACTTACTACAAACATCTCCAAGAGGAGATGTTAGAACCCCTCAGAAAGCTATTTGTCAACATACAAGAAGGAGGCCAAGTCCCACCATCCTGGAAAACAGCCTACATTTCGTTAATCCCCAAGGAGGGGAAAGATAACACACAACCCGCAAACTACAGACCCATCTCACTACTAAACACGGACTACAAAATCTTCACAAAAATTTTGGCCAATAGATTAATGCCTGTACTACAAAAAACAATACACCCGGACCAAAGGGGATTTATACAAGGACGCCAGATGAAAACCAACGTGAGACAGCTGTTGAACATAATAGAGTACTTGGACAGGCACAACCAGTTACCTGCCACCCTTATGTTTGTGGATGCAGAAAAAGCCTTCGACAGACTGAATTGGCCGTTTCTGACGAACCTGGTCCGGAAGATGAAAATGGGAGCACAGTTTCTCAACTCCATACTGGCAATTTACCAGAAACAAACAGGCCAGATCATTGTTAATGGAGAACTAACAGACTCATTCAACATAGAGAGAGGCACGAGACAGGGCTGCCCGCTGTCACCCCTGCTATTTGTCCTAACACTGGAGATTCTACTGAACAGGATAAGAGCGGCAGAGGACATAAAGGGCATACAGATTAAACAACAAGATTACAGACTATGTGCCTTTGCAGACGACTTGCTGGTGACAATGTCGCAACCAGCACAGTCAGCAAGGAGATTGATGGAGATAATGGAAGACTATGGTAGGGTGTCAGGCTTCAAAGTAAATATATCAAAAACGAAGATGCTAGTCAAAAATCTAGACAACAAAGCAAAACAGGACTTGGAAAGAATAACGGGTTGTGAAATAGTCAAGAAAGTTAAATACTTAGGAGTGGAGATAGAATCAACGAATGCGAAATTATACAAGAATAACTACGAGGTGCTGTGGAACAAGATACAAGCAGATCTGGAAAGGTGGAAAACACTACGACTGTCCCTGTTGGGCAGGATAGCAGCAGTAAAGATGAACGTATTGCCAAGATTTCTATTTCTCTTTCAAATGCTGCCCATACTCAAAAAGGATATGGACTTGGACAACTGGCAGAAGGGCATCAACAGATATATTTGGGATGGCAAGAGACCGAGGGTAAAACTAAAAATCATCCAGGATACAAGGGAGAGAGGGGGACTCAAAATGCCTAATCTAAAGCTATACTACTACGCAGCAACACTGGTGGCGTTGAGCGACTGGATCAACATGACGAATGATACAATATTGAATGTTGAAGGGCATGGTCTCCTATTCGGCTGGCACGCATACTTGGTGTATGACAAAAAAGCAGACAAGAACTTCAAGGAGAACCCACTACGAATCCCATTGTTATGGGTCTGGAAGAAATATAAACACCTTCTACACGACAAGATCCCCATCTGGACGATCCCCGGACACACAATAGGGGATGTAAACATATCCCAAGGGCAAGAAGTGGTGCCCTACAGTAAACTTGTACTGGAAGAAGGAAATGGGTTCTCCTTGAAACCCCAAACAACGCTAGCAGATGAAGGAATAGGAGGTACCTGGCTATCATATCTACAACTGCAATCACGGTGGCACAAGGACAAGAAGAAGGGTTTATCCCAGACTGACGAGAATCTAATTAAACAGATTAGAGAGCAGGGGATCATGCACATCAAACGAGTGTACAGCATTCTGATAGAAATGGACTCTGAAACCGTGCTAGTCAAGAACTGTATGGTGAAGTGGGAACAAGACTTTGGACATCCGATCGCAATGGACACGTGGGAGAAAATCTGGGTGAGAAATGTAGAATTTACGAAATCGCAACACTTAAGGGAAAACTTCTACAAGATGTTCTATAGATGGCATCTAGACCCGAAAAAAATATCACTCATCTATCCAGACTCCCAGCCCAAATGCTGGAGGTGTGGTGACGGGGAGGCTACCTACTTTCATGTATGGTAGACATGCAGAAAAATCAAAGCCTTCTGGAGGAAGATATGGTGGACACTCCAAACCATTTTCAAAAAGCGTATTGAATTTCTACCTCAGGTTTTTTTTGTTAGGGATCACGAAGGATTGCACTACCTCAGAGACGAACTTATTTCTGAACTTGATCACAGCGGCAAGATTGTTGGTGGGACAATACTGGAAGAATCCAGAAATACCACCTATGGAAGAATGGACTTTGAAAGTAACAAATTTGGCGGAAATGGCGAAAATATCAGCATACTTGAAGGATCGCTCCAATGAACAATATTTGACAGACTGGAAACAGTGGATAGACTATATACAAGAGAAACACCAATCAAACAAAATGTATCTGGCGTTTAGTTGAGGCTCGACGTGAGGAGGGAAGAATGTTTACCAAATCAAACGTTTACAAAAACTAACACCTAATGTTGTATGTTTATGTTCTATGACGAATGCCTCTTAATATGATCTTATGCTTAATGTTGTTTGCTTTAATATTGATAAAGCGGATTGAATTTCTACCTCAGGTTATGAAACTTCTACCTCAGGATCTTTGGTTAGGGACTATAAAAGATTGCACTATTACTGAGACGAAGTTAACTCAGAAGCGCGAATGAACAATATGTGATAGACTAGATATAGTAGATAGACCATATATAAGATTTACCTCAGGTTATTAAACTTCTACCTCAGGAGTTTTGGTTAGGGATCATAAAAGATTGTACTAATACTGAGATGAATAATATGTGATAGACTAGAAACAGTGGATAGACTATAGAAAAGAGAAACACCAAATAAAGTGTAACAGGCGTATAGTTGAGGCTTGATGTGAGGAGTGAAAAATGTTTACCAAACCAGACGTTTACAAAGATTAATACTTAGTGTTGTATATCAGGTGCTATGATGATTGATGCATACTATGATTTTATGTTCAATGTTGATTGTTTTAATAAAAGAATTTTTATATATATAAAAAAAGGTTGCAAAAGGGGATCACATGACCTTGAGACACTGCAGCCATCATAAATATGAATCAGTTGCCAAGCATCCGAATGTAAATCACATGATTTACATGTGTCATAAGTGTGAAAAATGGTCATAAGTCACTTTTTTCACTGCTGTGTAACTTCAAACTAAGTCACTAAGCGAACTGTTGTAAGTCGAAGACTACCTGTACTTTATCACTTCTTTTTTCGGGGGGGGGGGCATCAAGTTTTTGACATCTTGCTAGGCGACTGGTGGTACTCGGATATTGCCATATCCTAAAAGTGGTACAATGGGTGAAAAAGTTGAAAAGCCCTGGACTAGAACTGGGCCTTTCAACCGGTGGTACTCGTACCACTTGTGGTACATTAACAAGTGACAGGTGGTACGCAGCCCTGCCTAGCCAAGTGTAGTGAGGGAGGGAAAGAGCCAGCGCAGGCAAGGACTTACTGTGTGAGAGAGTTCTTTGCAGCAGTAGAGTTGCTGGGGCAAGGCAAAGGCCCCAGACTCACTTCTTGCTCATCCTCCTCCATGAGAGAGGAGGAGAAGGGGGACGGAGACAGGAGAGGCTATAAAGGAGGCAGTTTGGGTGGGAGAGGGAGAGAAAAAAAATAGCAGCCTTGGGAGGAGGCAGAGTCAGCTCTAGCTGCACTGAAGGGAAAGAAGAAGGAGGAGGAGGGTGGGAGGAGAGGAGAGGAGATCAAGCAGGCTGGCCATGAGCTGATCTACAACTGCTGTGGCAGCCACCTGTGCTGGCAGCAGCAAACAGGCAAGAAATGCAGTGGGGGAGGGGTCACCCTCCAAGAGGAGTGAAAAAAGGCAGCAATGGGTGGAGGTGAAGCAGGGAGATGGAGAGTGGAAGGATTCTTATGTGCTTTTGTGACTTTGAGGTCCTGGGATTTGTGCAATGTGGGCTTTCTGTTCTTAAGGAATGTTTGGAAATTTCTATTTGGCTGATGGTTCCTGTTAGTTTCTATTGTTCTGCTATTGTTAGCTGTAATTTTTGCTGCAAGGGTTAAGTTAGCTGAAATATTTTGCTCCTGAATGGATTTTGCCTGTAGCATTCCTTTACGTGAATGGAGCCAGTTGGCAAGGCTGCCTTAGCCGGCAGCCAGTACTTACTACATTTTTTTTCTTCCTTAAGTGCCAACTGATTAACTTTCTTTTCTAGCCAGTAGCTAATTATTAAAGGGGAATGTGACTTTTTAAGTTAGTTCACTCAGCAGCTTGTCTTTTCTGTCTCTGGAGGCTTTTCCTTGTTTGATGAATATATGGAACAGAGAAAATATGGGGGGTGGGTTCAAATTCTTTGTTCAGAAGGAAATGGGAATGATAAAGAGGGAGGGAACATAAGAACATAAGAACATAAGAAGAGCCATGCTGAATCAGGCCAAAGCCCATCAAGTCCAGCATTCTGTGTCACACAGTGGCCCACCAATTGTACATGGGGATCTTGAGCAGAAAGAGAAGGCAAAACCCTCCCTTTCCCTTGACCCCCAACAAATGTTGCAAAAGGGGATCACATGACCCTCGAACACTGTGACCATCATAAATATGAATCAGTTGCCAAGCATCCAAATATAAATCACATGACCTGGGCATGCTGCAATGGTCATAAGTGTGAAAAATGGTCGTAAGTCATTTCAGTGCAATTGCAACTTTCAACAGGTTTTTTGTTTTTTTTGGTCATCAAGTTTTTGACCTTGCTAGGTGGTACTCGAATATTGCCATATCCTAAAAGTGGTACAACTGGAGAAAAGGTTGAAAAGCTCTGGACTAGAAGACCTCCAAGGTCCTTCCAACTCTGTTATTCTGTTAACTTTTTGTCACAGCTGAGCATATAAAATTGGGAAAAATATCATATTAAGAGTTGTGATTTCTTATTTAAGATATGAATATTATTTGTCCCTGACTATGTAATATTTATTATTACAGGTGGTTCTTGACTTATGACCACAGTTTTGCATAAAATTTCTGTTGCTAAATTGGTTGTTAAGTTAAGTGAGTTGTACTCTATTTTACAACCTTTCTTGCCAGAGTTGTTATGTGAATCACTGCAGTTGTTAAGTTAGTAACATGGTTGTTAAGTGAATCTGACTTTCTCTTTGACTTTGATTGTCAGAAGGTCACAAAAGGTGATCACGTGACACTGCAACCATTATAACTATGAGTCAGTTATCATGCATCTGAATTTTGATCATGTGATCATGGGGATGCTGCAATGGTCATAAGTGTGAAAAATGATCAAAAGTCACTTTTTTCCATGTGGTTGTAACTTCAAATACTCACTAAATGAACTGTTGTAATTCAAGGACTGCCTGTATAAGTTCCTAGTATATTATACTAAAATATAATAGTATTTGTATCCTGCATTTCCTTAGTAACTAGGGATTTTAGGCATTTTAGGAATAAGAAATGATTTCATTCTTTTTTTCTTTTCTTTCTGCATAGAACTGGATGATCATACACCACTTTGCAACTGTACCTCTACTACCCTCTGTTCCATATTTTCCCAAGGAATATATTATTTATACCCCTTCAATATTGAGTACCACATTTTAGCATCCACAATGCTGTACGTGGTCTGGAAAAACATTGGGCGTAAAGTTGAATATCTACAGCCACACAAGATGCCATTCAAGTTTCAGGGCAAAGCAATAGGCAACATCTTAGGTCTAGTAGTATTTATTACAACAATAGCAGTTGTAGTTGTTTATCTTATTCAGATTGGGCGTTCAAAATTAAAGAGTGAACTAGCACTTACTATGTTTTACTTGTATGCCATCACAGTACTGGCACTCATGTGTGCAGCTGGTATTGTGGCGATTTTAATTTATAGACTTGAAGACAAATCACTGGATGTTTCTAAAAATCCAGCTAGAAAACTTGATGCAGACCTCTTGGTGGGGACCGCCTCAGGCTCCTGGCTTCTTTCTTGGGGTTCTATTCTTGCAATTATCTCTGCTCAGTCCCATCCTGCATATACATGGTTCAATTTGCCCTACTCTGTGCTTGTTATCATTGAGAAATACATTCAGAACCTCTTCATAATTGAATCTATACATCGTGAGCATGACAAGAGTAATGATGACATTAAAACTCTGCGAATATTAACAGTGTCCAGTGGAAGCAATCTTTCCCCTACAGCTTCCTACAAAGAAATCTATAATGGAACAAATGGAGAGTTGTCATCCATATATTATGGAAATAGTTATCCATCTGAACACAGTTCCAGTTGTGCTTTCCATGAAAACATCGATCAGAGCAAGATTCCGGTCCCTCCATCCTCTCCAGATTTCTCATTCACTCTGAGAAACTTCTCTGTCAACAGCAAAAGAAGTATCTTGAAGAATATTGCTGTATTTTTGTTCTTGTGTAATCTCTCAGTAAGTATTTAAAATAATGCAATTTATTCTATAGTGGGACAATTTCCCTCAGCGTGTTTTGTCTTTAACATTAACTTGGTCTGCAGAAATCAGAAGATGAAATTCTTCCTACTCATGTAATTTGTCAAGTAGCTGAATGAATAAGAACATAAAAACATAAGAAGAGCCATGCTGAATCAGGCCAAAGCCCATCGAGTTCAGCATTCTGTGTCACACAGTGGCCCACCAATTGTACATGGGGATCTTGAGCAGAAAGAGAAGGCAAAACCCTCCCTTTCCCTTGACCCCCAACAAATGGTACCCAAGGGAATCCTGCCTGCCTCAACCAACATAGAGGCGGCACATGGACATCCATTTTAATAACCACTGATACACTTTGCATCCATGAATCTATCTAGCCCTGCCTTGAAGCTGTCAAGGCTGACAGCTGTCACGACCCCTTCAGGAAGTGAATTCCATAAATCAACGACCCTCTGGGTGAAGAAATATTTCCCTTTGTTTGTCCTCACTTTCTTAGCTATGGGCTTTAGGGAGTGCCCCCTTGTCCTGGTATTGTGTGATAGAGAAAAGAATTTTTCTCTATCCACCTTTTCTATCCCATGCATGATTTTATACACTTCGATCAAGTCACCCCTTAAATGCCGTCTTTCAAGGCTGAAGAGACCAAGGCGTTGCAATCTGGTTTCATAAGGGAGGCACTCCATTTCCTTGATCATTCTTGTTGCCCTTTTTTGCACCTTTTCCAGTTCCATTATATCCTTCTTGAGGTGCGGTGACCAGAACTGTACACAGTACTCCAAGTGTGGTCTCACCATCGATTTGTACAGAGGCAATACAACACTTGCTGACTTATTTTCGATTCCCTTCCTAATCATGCCAAGCATGGAATTTGCTTTTTTTACTGCTGCTGCGCATTGGGTTGACATCTTCATCGAGCTGTCCACCAAAACCCCAAGATCCCTTTCTTGGGTTGTCTCAGAAAGTTTGGTCCCCATCAGTTGGTAAGTATAATTGGGGTTCTTTGCCCCGATGTGCATAACTTTGCACTTGTTTAGGTTAAAATGCATTTGCCACTTTGTTGCCCACTCACACAATTTCGAGAGATCCTTCTGGAGCTCCCGACAATCAGTTTCACTTTTCACAACCCGGAACAATTTAGTGTCATCAGCAAACTTGGCTACCTCACTATTAACTTCTACATCCAGATCATTGATGAATAAATTAAAAAGTAAAGGTCCCAAAACTGAACCTTGGGGTACACCACTTCTCACTTCTTTCCATCCGGAGAATTGTCCATTTATAGCCACCCTTTGCTTCCTACAATTTAGCCAGTTACCAATCCAGGACAAGACCTGTCCTCTAATTCTGTGGCTGGAGAGCTTTTTTAGGAGCCTTTGGTGAGGAACTTTGTCAAAAGCCTTTTGAAAGTCAAGATATACAATATCAACTGGGGCCCCTTTATCTATGTATCTATTTACACCTTCAAAGAATTCTAACAAGTTAGTAAGACATGATTTGCCTTTGCAGAAACCATGTTGATTTTCTTTCAGCAATGCCTGTTTTTCTATGTGCCCTGTAATTTTATCTTTAATAATGGTTTCCATCAGTTTGCCTCGAACTGAGGTTAGACTGACTGGTCTATAGTTTCCTGGATCATCTCTGGATCCTTTCTTGAAGATCGGGGTTATATTTGCTTCCCTCCAATCCTCCGGTACAGTGCCTGATCTTAGAGAAAGATTGTATATTTTAGCTAGAAGTTCAGCAATTTCACACTTGAGTTCCTTGAGTATTCTAGGGTGGATGCCATCTGGACCCGGCGATTTGTTGACGTTTAGTTTAGAAAGGCATGCAAGAACATCTTCCTTGTTTATCTCTATCAGGTTTAATTCTTCTATTTCCCTCCCTGGGAAAACTAATTCAGTGGCAGGCAGATGTTCTCTATCCTCCTCGGTGAAAACGGAGGCAAAGAAGTCATTTAGCCTCTCAGCAATCTCCTTGTCTTCTCTGATTATCCCCTTCTGACCATTGTTATCAAGTGGCCCAACTGATTTTCTGGTTGGGTTCCTGCTTCTGATGTACTTAAAAAAGGTTTTGTTATTATTTTTAATATTCTTGGCTATATGCTCCTCAAAGTCTCTCTTGGCTTTCATGACTATCGCCTTGCATTTGGTCTGCCAGAGTTTGTGATCCCTCCTGTTCTCCTCGGTAGGAAGAGCCTTCCATTTCTTAAATGAGTTTTTCTTCTTTCCAATAACCTCCTTTACCTCATTCGTAAGCCATACTGGTATCCTCTTGGACTTTCCAATCCTCTTTCTTCTTTTAGGAATGCATTTTATTTGAGCCTGCTGTAACGTATTTTTAAACAGTTTCCAAGCATTTTGGAGGGATTTGACTTTTTTTTACTGTTCCTTTTAGTTTCTTCTTTACTATTTTCCTCATTTTGTCAAAATTCCCTCTGTGAAAGTTTAAGGTCTCTGTGTTAGTTTTCACTGACAATTTGCTATCCATGGTTAAGTTGAAGGTTATTGTGTTGTGATCGCTGGTTCCTATGGGCTCGTTTACAAGGACATCATGAACCAAATCCTGTGCATTAGTTAGAACCAAGTCCAGGATCCCCTTTCCCCTGGTAGGTTCCATGACCATCTGCTCAAGGGAATAATCGGCTAACATGTCGAGGAACCTTGTCTCTCTTTCATGTGTAGAACAAGAATTTACCCAATCTATTTGGGGATAGTTGAAGTCCCCCATTATGACTACCCTATTTCTTTTTGAGGCCTCCTTAAATTCTTTTTCCAAATAGCAATCTGCCTCTGGAGTTTGGTTGGGAGGGCGATAGCAGATCCCTAACGTCAGATTAGTTTCCTGTCCTGGGATTTTTATCCACAATGTTTCTGTGGGTGAGTTTGAATTTTCTTGAATTTCGAGTTCATGAGATTCTAACTCCTCATTTATGTACAAGGCCACGCCACCACCATTTCTCCCTCTCCTGTCCATCCTATAAAATTTGTAACCTGGAATCCTTGTGTCCCATTGGTTTTCATCCGTCCACCAGGTTTCTGTTATGCCGATAATATCAATATTATTTTCCTTCACCAAGCATTCCAATTCCCCTATTTTTGCTCGAATGCTTCTAGCATTTGTGTACAGACCTTTATATGTAATTTTCTGGTGCACTTTCAACTTTGACTGTGGATTTGGACTGTAGAATTTGGTTGTAGAATTTGTAGATGGTCTACCATGTCCTTCTGCGTGACTATTACAATTTAGTTTTCCTGTTGACTCACCAATGTGTGCATAACTTCCTCCCTCCATATTAGGCAGTGCGCCTTCTCGAACCAGAAGCTGCCCAGCTCCTGTCGACTTGCCCCTATGAATCAGTTTAAAAGCTGCTCTGAAACCTTTTTAATATTAATCGCCAACAGTCTGGTTCCATTATGGTTCAAATGTAACCCGTCCCTTCTGTACAGGTGTGGCTTGTCCCAAAATGTTTCCCAGTTCCTAATGAATCTAAACCCTTCCTCCCGGCACCACTGCCTCATCCACGCATACAACCACCGGAGGTCAGATGAACTGTTGGACATCTTGCCTTGGGTCCTTTTCTCTTCCAAAGAGTAAGCAAAGATTGAACTTGCTTGCTCTTCAACCAACAAAGATAGCCAAATTAGCGTAATAAAAAAAAACCTCAATTTCTGCTCACAAACTAGCAACCAAGCATCATTCTCAAAAGGGAGAGGAATTGAGAAGGAACAGGGTGGTCTGTTCTAGAAATTACAAAATGAACACAGATCTGCTGGGCAAAACATATTATTACATGCTTCTCCCCTCCCCAAAGGAAGATTTTATCTCCTTTATTATTATCTATAGCAGGGGTTTCAAACTCGCAGTGTCACATGATGTGTCATGATGTATTGCGACTTTTTCTCCATTGCTGGCAACGGGGTGGGCGTGGTTTTGGCATAATGCATCTGGCCCATGGGCGGGCAGTTTGACACCCCTGATCTATAGGCACTAGGGGCTACTCAACCATATTAGCCAGCTGGCAGATATGTTTTAAACTAGTCCCCTTACTTTTCATAGCTTTTTTAAAAATTATTTATTTTATCCAATTAATATTAAGTTCTATTATTTTTTTCAATCTATAATTTTAAACCTAAGAAAGGGGTTTTGAAACCAGGACAAAGATTACATGATAATGTGAACAAATAATACGAAATAAAATTTAAAATTCTGCAACTGAATTTTTAGTTAAATTATATGAATCAAGCTGAAAAATATTGTTCCCACCATAATCTCACAGAAACAGTGTCTAGATTTTTTTTAAAAAAAATGTTCTTTTTTTTTTATAGCTTTGGATTCCACAAGCTTTTGGTTGCCGCCCTGAATATGACAATGGCCTGGAAGAAATGGTTTTTGGATTTGAACCTTGGATCATTATGGTGAATCTTGCAATGCCCTTTTCCATTTTCTACCGGATGCATTCAGCTGCCTCCCTCTTTGAGGTTAGCTGCAAAATGTAAATTGTATAATTTCATCAAGAAGGAAGTATGAAAGGCTGGGAAGATAAATATACTTGATAGATCTTGAAGATCCAAGATCATTTAAATGAATCCATCTGACATCTCTTCACTCCTTTGTGGGGAAATTTAAGCAAACAATACATCTGTAAAAGCATTGAGCTAATACACAGCTGCAGGGTTGCAGATTTTAAGAAAAAGCTGATTTGGCAATTAAATGGACATGGATGTTTTACCCCCCACCCCCACTCCATACTTCCAATATGTGGTGCAGAAATCAAGGAAAAGAGCAGGATCTTGTAAGCTGCTGCTGCCAGGTGCCAGGTGAGCATCTCTGCTTTCTTTAATTATCTGTTCCCTTCTGATCAAGAGCAGAACGTAAGAACATAAGAAGAGCCATGCTGAATCAGGCCAAAGCCCATCAAAGAGGATGTTTGAGACTGCAGACTATGTCAATGACAACATTACAGAATCAAATGAAATGAAAAAGCAGTATCCCCACCAAAGTACTGTACACCTATGTTAATACTACTACTACTAATAATTACAATAAATATTCAATAGTGTCATTGATTTTTCATCTGTAAAGGTGAGGGAGGTCAGAATTATAAAATTTAAGCCTCTGCTTGTAAAAGGAGAGAAATAACCAAATACAGGTAGTTGTAATTGTGGGAAATGGTCATAAGTCACTTTTTTCAGTGCTGTTGTAACTTTGAATGGTTACTAAATGAATATAGGTTGAGGACTATTTGTATAGTAGTGAAACCTTTTGAACATATTGATAATCAGGATGTACTGAGTAGATGTAATTTTTTTTCAAAAGAAAAAATAGTATGAAACAGTAAACTATTTCATTAGACAGGTAACTAGACATAATAATTACATAATTTTGAAAGTCATACGTTTATTTATATTTGTTTATGACATTCCTAATAGAGTGGCAATTTGAGTTTTAACTTTCATTAGCTGCATACTTCCATTATTATTATTATTATTATTATTATTATTAATAATAATAATAATATTCATCAAAGTTAGACAGATGTTCAGACTGGGTTTACCATTTTTGTCTACCTATTGAGTTCTTACCAAGGTGTTGGGATAGACAGAGCTGGATGTTCGATGGTATTATAGATATTGTCACAGGATGGAAGCTGTTCCCAGTAGAGCCGCCTTTTGCAATTGACTGATGGCAAATTTGTCAATGCCAATGGTGTTCAAGTGGTGCTCCGGTTGTTTTGGTAGTTGAGGGCAACCGAACTAGCCTCATCGGACTCGATTGGTTTGATGCCTTGGGAATTCAAGTGACTGGGTTAAATAGCTTGCAGATGTCGAGCCTCTTGGCAGTTTGTAAAGAGTTTGCTGATGTTTTCAGCTCAGAGTTAGGGGAATACAAAGGCCCCCCAATCGCTCTATGGCTTGATCCTACAATAGCCCCAATAAGGATAAAGCTTCATCGGGTGCCTTTTGCCCTGAAGCAGAGAATTAATGCAGAGCTAGACAAACTATTGCAACAAGGCATTTTAGAGCCGGTGGATAGCAGTTCATGGGAAACTCTCATAATCACACCACTTAAGGGCAATGGAGAAGTCCGCATTTGTGCCGACTATAAATGCACGCTAAACAAAGCCCTCCAGCAGCACTCCTATCTGGTGTCTGTAGTCAGCCACATTTTGGCATCTCTAAGGGAGGTCACATTTTCGCCAAATTAGATTTGGCTCAGGCCTATCAGCAGCTGCCGGTGGACAACGCCACGGCTGAGGCCCAGACTATAGTAATCCACAGGGGAGCTTTCAAGGTGCGGTGGTTACAGTTCGGGGTTAGTGTAGCCCCAGGCATCTTTCAGAGCGTAATGGAGTGCACGCTCTGCAACATTCCAGGTGTGTGCCCTTATTTCGATGATGATCTCATAGCCGGGGAATCAGTTGAAAGCCTCACTGACCGGCTTAGGGCAGTCTTGCAGTGTTTCTGCGAAGTGGATCTGAAGCTCAAGCAGGAAAAATGTAAGATTGGGGTTACTTCTACAGAGTTCCTGGGGTTTTGCATAGATGCTGAAGGCATTCATCCTGTTGAATCCAAGCTCAAAGCAATTCAGCAGACACCTAGTCCCAAGACAAAAGGAGAACTTCAGGCCTTTCTGGGATTCCTTAATTTCTATCACACATTCCTCCCCCACAAGGCTGCAGTGGCAGAGCTGTTACACCGGCTCTTGGACAAGAAGGCTCCATGGAAGTGGACGAGTGTCTACGAGAGAAGTTTTGCAGCAGTTAAAGCATTGTTATCATCAAATGCAGTGTTGGCCCATTTCAATGAGCAGTTGCCAATCAGCATTGTGTGTGATGCATCCCCATATAGGATCAGAGCTGTGTTAAGCCATCTTAGTGCAGATGGGACACAAGTTCCTATAACCTATTATTCTAGGACTCTCTCTTCAGCAAAACGCAATTATGCACAAATCGATAGGGAGGCATTGGCCATTGTGGCAGGCATAAAAAAGTTTCACGACTTTTTGTATGGCCCCCATTTCACGGTCTTCACTGACCATAAGCCACTTCACTATAAACAAGCAGACACCCCAGATTAACTCTCCTAGGATGTTGAGGTGGTCAATATTCCTGTCCGCTTACAATTATTGTCTGGTTCACAAACCAGGTAAAGAAATGGGCCATGCAGATGGCCTTAGTAGGTTGCCTCTACAGCTATTAGAGCCAGATCCTGCTCCAGCATCATGGCTATCCAGGCTTTGCTGGAGTCTCCCCTTAATGCAGGGGATGTAGCTGCCGAAACAGCTTCAGATAACACACTGAGCCACGTGTTGAACTGTGTGTTCAAAGGATGGCCGGAAACGTGTCCCGGCCCTAACTTTCAGAGTTTTTGGAGAAGGAAGAACGAGTTATCTGCTTATAAGGGTTGTATTTTGTGGGGAAGTAGTGTTGTAATCCCGACCTCACTGAGGGCTAAAATCCTTAATTCTCTGCATGAGGGACATCCAGGAATAGTCAGGATGAAGGCACTCACGCGAAGCTACCTTTGGTGACCTGGGCTCGATAAAGATATCGAGGCCCAGGTCCACAGATGCCTCATTTGTCAGCAGTCACAGCCAGAAATGCCACATGCCCCAGTGCAGATGGGAGACCACACAAGCCCCGTGGTCGAGGATTCATATTGATTTTGCAGGCCCCTTTCAGGGGCAACCCTCATAGTCGTGGACAGCTACTCCAAGTGGTTAGAGGTTGCTCCAGTTTCCACTATGACTACTGCTAGGACCATCCAGGTTCTGTGCAGCATCTTTGCAACACATGGGTTTCCTGATGTCATAGTCTCAGACAACAGGGCTCAATTTACGTCCTCAGAGTTTCAGTCCTTTTTGAGGGCAAATATGATTAGGCATGCCACTTCGGCTCCTTTTCGCCTGGCCTCTAACGGCCAAGCGGAACGCATGGTCAGAACGACCAAGGAATCCTTGAAGAGGATTGCAACTGGCAATTGGCACCATAGGTTGGCAGATTTCCTACTCTGCCAACGAACACTTCTATGGGCAAAAGCCCAGCTGAATTAAGATGGGGGCGCCGTTTGATCACAAAGCTGGATCGCTTACATCCAGACAGGATTGCTTCACAGGCACAGCAGCCTAAGGCTCTGAGGCACTTGCAAGTGGGTGACCCAGTGTGGGCGTGCAACTATGGGCAAGGGGCACTGTGGGTGGTAGCTGTGGTTTGCAAGGTGTCAGGGCCGCTCTCATATGAAGTGGCCCTGGAAGACGGTCGAGTGCTTCGCAGGCACATTGACCAGCTGCGAATGGAGGCTAACAAACCACCCTTCCGTTCATGACTCTGCTCAGGGGGAGGAGGAGGAACATGATTGTGATCGTGCATCTGAGTTTCCCAGCAAAAGCGGGACCTTGCGATTGCCGAACGGGGTTTTTGCAAACGAGGCTGCTCCTAACTCAGGCACTGCGTCTACGGGACAATGTCCACATGTCTTCATGCCGATCTGGTGGGTTATACCCCACCACGGAACACTGGCTCAGGCCTACTGGAACAGGCCAGCCATAGAGAAATGGACACAGGCTCAGGTCTACTGGAACAGACCAGCCTCCAAGAATCAGCTCTACCCGTGTCGGGTGGATTACAAAGCCCCGGTCTGTTGAGCCTGGCAGGCGAGCTTGAAGATCAGGAGCTAGCAGCAGCTCTGAGACATTTGGAGCAGGCAAAAGGGCCACTGAAATACTTAAAAGACTACATAAGATTTTTGTTGTTACAAACTTAAATGCTTATGTGTTTTCATGCAAACAGGAATGCTTAGGTATTCTTGCTATTGGAACAGTGTAATGTCATGCATATATGTGTGTGTATGCTGAATGATTGGGGTTTTTTTAAAAAAATTAAGAGGTTTTATATTTATATGTATTTTTATGTTGATTTCTACTGTGTTGTGAGCCGCCCTGAGTTCTCCGGAATAGGGCGGCATAGAAATCGAATAAATAATAATAATAATAATAATAATAATAATAATAATAATAATAATAATAATAATAATATACCATTGTATGTCATTATGCCTTTTGAATATCTGTAATGTTGTACAAACAAGAAGTTTGTATGTGTCAAAAGTCTAGGGGCAAGGGGTGTAATGTATTGAGTTAAATTTGAAAAATTGATTGCTGAATTCTGTGTAAGAACAGTTAGCAGGCCACGTGGTCTACAAGCCAGACTTTCTGTCTACAGACTACTTAGTATGCATTTAAGTGGGAGAATGCTGTGTTTCTATTGGCTGTCGCCTCCTAGGCTGAATGTATAAATAGAGGTGGAGCAAATGGTTGTTAGTTTCTGTTTTGAGCTTCAATAAAGAAAGTAGTTTTTCACCTCCTGCCTCTTCAATGCTGCATCGAACAGAAAACATAACAGGGTCTGTCAATGTCACTATTTTTCTGATCTTCCTATCCATTGCTTTTAGTTTTGCTTAGTCCAATCCACTATTCCAGCTGTGTATCTAATGACTGGAATTACCCAATATTGATTGCCTTGATGGAATTTCTTCCATTGATTTTGGGTTATTTTCATAGGGCGTCTTGATTCCTTCAGTTTTCACTATTTTTCCTTGTTTGATAGTGAGTGTGGCACATTTGTCTAATCCAAACTCTACTGCAATTTCTTGGCTATATATATGGACAGTGTTGAGCAGCAATTCTATTTCCGATGGTGTTTTTCCATACAGCTTCAGATCATCCATGTAAAGGAAGTGGGATAGTCTGGCAGATATTTTTGATGTTTGATAGCCACAGCCTGAGATATTCAGTATTATTGACAGAGGAAACAGTGCAATGACAAATAATAGTGGTGATAGTGAATCTCCTTGAAATTTTCCTCTCTTGATATTAACCTCTCCCAGTCTCTCACCATTGACCTGCAATAGCGTCTTCCATTGTGCCATCAATTTTTGCACAAAGTTTCTAATGTTTCTACTGACAACTGTTATTTCTAGTACCGGTAACTTCGTTATCCAGTCATTTGGCAGAGAGTAAATGCCTTTTTGTAATAAATACAAGCCACATTCAGGTTGGTCTTCCTTCTCTTGCAGTTTTCTAAAATCATTTTGTTAATCTTTTTGTAATGTATTGGTCACAACTGTTTTGAATCACTTGCTTAATGTCTAATTACTTGCTTGAATACCTGACCTAGATTCTGTTGTTATGTAACAGCTGCTGTTACTTAAGCCAGACTTGCTGTCTCCAGGCTGGTAATTAGGTTTTGGGTGGGAAACTGTTATGTTAAACCTATTGGCTGCCGCCTGGAGGCTAACCATATATTTGAGTTGCTTCTGTTCAGAGTTAAATAAACTTGTTGCTGTTTCAACACTCATCTCGCTTAATGCCTTTAAGAACCGAATACTTAACAGTGGCGACGAATGTAGGATGTGCTGCTTCATCATAAGAGTCTGAAGTCACTAGGGGGTGAGGCCAGCACGGAGCCTGGCAGGAAATACGTTCCCTCCCTTGGTCTGCCAAGCAAGCCACCCTGGAGACCACCACGCCCTAAGGATCCATCCTAGGGCCTATGCAAAAGCCAGAAGCACAAGGCAACACGAGCAACAAGAAATGCAAGCAACTTCACCATGGCAAAAGTGGGGAAACTCGAAGAGTTTGACATCAACCACCCGGAGCGATGGGCGTCCTACATTTCCTGGGTAGAAAACTACCTCTGCGCCAAGCAAGTCGCTGAGGATGGACTG
This sequence comes from Bothrops alternatus, assembly GCA_034064705.1. NCBI lineage: Eukaryota > Metazoa > Chordata > Lepidosauria > Squamata > Viperidae > Bothrops > Bothrops alternatus. The sequence continues at coordinate 12,561,726 of JARGCV010000085.1, forward strand.
AAGGCCGCGACTCTCCTCTGCGTGTGTGGCCCCACCACATTCAACATAGCAAAAAACCTGGTCGCCCTGACGCCGCTCAAGTCCATCACCTACGTGGACTTGAAGAAAGGGCTCCAAGACCATTTTGACCCAAAATTATCTGTGCTAGCATGGAGGCACGCTTTTGAGCAGCTGGAGCAACAACTCGGTGAATCAGTCACAGAATTCATTGCCGCTCTTCATCAAGCATCCTGACTTTGCAATTTCACAGATTTGGAGGAGAGACTAAGGGACCGTCTATTCTGTGGCCTCTGGAATTGAGAGCTCCAACAAAAACTTTTCGCAAAGGGGACTCTCTCACTACAGGAGGCCTTGAAGGAGGTCATGACAGACGAAGCCACTGGAGGGGCCATTAAAGCGCTGTGGCCCTCCAAAAGTGCATCAAGCACTGAAGCAGTCCACCACAAGGACGCCGAGCGAATGGAAGACACCGACTCAGACTACGAAGTCAACAAGCTACAGAGGCACCAAGAGAAGGGACCGAGGCCAGCTGACAAGGCAGTTCCATTCCTTAGGTGCATGGGTTGCAGAGGCCGCCATCAATGCGCAGAATGTCATTTCCGTATAGCAACATGCCAGATGTGTGGCAAGTCAGGTCATATTGCTGCCGTCTGTCAAGGTCACCAGAGGGACCGTCCACAAGAAGACTCAATCAGGAGAGGTACTGAGGCCCTGGGGCAACACCGAGTAGGGTTCTGCACCAGCTGAAGGAGCGTTCTCTGCACTGGTGCCCATTGCCCCCTTAAGCCGAAGTTTTGACTCCAAGTCAAGCTTCAGGGAGTTCCAAGTAAGATGGAACTAGACACAGGCTCAACCATGTCCATCATTTCTATAGGAACATTTAGGCACATATGCAGCCACATCAATAGATGGGCCAAACTTCAGCCATCTAATTTAATGCTCACTGTCTTCCAAAACTCCCGAGTGGCGGTCAAGGGTCAAGCCACACTTCTAGTGAATTTCAAGGGGTTTGCAGGCCCACTTGATGTTGTTGTGGTAGAAGGCCAATGCACGAGCCTCATAGGGCTTGATTGGTTCGACGCATTGGGCATTCAAGTAACCGGCATTCACCGGACACAAGTGGCGGATTTGTCTTCAGTCTGCGAAGAATTCTCAGATGTTTTCAGTTCATGATTTCAACTGGGTGTGTCCGGTGGGAGAGACGGAGTCCGGTCTTGAGACTGTTATCTGGGCTGAGTTTGACCCCGTGACTTCCGAGGACGTGGACAGGTTGTTTGGGGGACTTAGGGCGACCACTTGTTCATTGGACCCGTGCCCCTCCTGGCTGGTGCTGGCATCCCGGGAGGTGGTACGAGGCTGGTTCCAGGTAATTATTAATGCTTCTTTAAGTGAGGGTGTCTTCCCTGCCGCCTTGAAAGAGGCGGTAGTGAGGCCCCTCCTTAAGAAGCCTACCCTGTATCCAGCTGTTTTATCAAATTATCGTCCTGTCTCCAACCTTCGCTTTCTTGCGAAGGTTGTCGAGAGCGTGGTTGCCAGACAGTTCCCACGACACCTGGAGGAATCGCTATACTTGGATCCATACCAGTCGGGCTTCAGGCCTGGCTACAGCACGGAAACAGCATTGGTCGCGTTGGTGGATGACCTCTGGCGGGCCCGGGACAGAGGTTGTTCCTCTGCTCTGGTGCTATTGGACCTCTCGGCGGCTTTTGATACCATCGATCATGGTATCATGCTGCAACGGTTGGAGGGGTTAGGTATAGGGGGCACTGTTTTGCGGTGGTTCGCCTCCTTCCTCTCCGGCCGGATGCAGTCTGTGTTGACAGGGGGTCAGAGGTCGACCCCGAGACCCCTTGTATGTGGGGTACCTCAGGGGTCGGTCCTCTCGCCCCTACTGTTCAACATTTATGTAAAACCGCTGGGTGAGATCATCCGTGGTTTTGGTGTGGAGTACCATCTGTACGCTGATGATACTCAGCTGTACATTTCCACGCCGAACCACCCCAACGATGCTCTTGCCGTGCTGACCCAATGCCTGGAGGCCGTGCGGGTCTGGATGGGGAAGAACGGGCTCAAGCTCAACCCTTCCAAGACCGAGTGGCTGTGGCTACCGTCGTCCCGGTTTAGTCAATTGACTCCTTTGTTGTCTGTTGGGGGCGAAACAGTGGCCCCCCGCGGAAAGGGTTCGCAATTTGGGAGTCCTCCTGGATTCACGGCTATCTTTAGAGGACCATCTGGCGGCCGTGGCCGGGAGGATGTTCTATCAGGTTCGCCTGGTACGCCAGTTGCGTCCCTTCCTAGACCGGGACTCGCTATGCACAGTTACTCATGCCTTCGTCACTTCCAGGCTGGACTATTGTAATGCTCTCTACATGGGGCTCCCCTTGAGGTGCACCCGGAGGCTTCAGCTGGCCCAGAATGCGGCCGCGCGGGTAGTGACAGGAGCGTCGTGGCGCTCCCATGTAACACCGCTCCTGCGCGAGCTGCACTGGTTGCCGGTGGTCTTCCGGGTGCGGTTCAAGGTGTTAGTGACCACCTTTAAAGCGCTCCATGGCATCGGACCCGGATACTTACAGGACCGCTTACTGCTAGCAAATACCTCCCGCCGTCCGGTACGCTCCCACAGAGAGGGCCTCCTCAGGGTGCCGTCGGCCAGACAATGTCGACTGGCGACCCCCAGGGGGAGAGCCTTCTCTGTGGGAGCTCCAACGTTTTGGAACGAGCTCCCCCCCGAACTCCGTACGATGACGGACTTACGCACCTTCCGTCGGGAACTGAAAACTTTCCTTTTTCAACAGGCCGGCCTGGCATAGAAGCTCCGGCTCCAACTGGGTGAAAATGTTTTAGGGGGATTGTGCAATTTTTAGGATTTTTGTAATTTTTATGATTTTAGGATTTGTATATATTGGGTTTTATAGATTTTATGGCCTAATTTGTTTAATTTATTTTTAAATATTTTAATTTTGTACATTTATATGTTTTTTAAATTTTAAGGCTGTAAACCGCCCCGAGTCCTTCGGGAGAGGGGCGGTATAGAAATTTAATAAATAATAATAATAATAATAATAATAATAATAATAATAATAATAATAATAATAATAATGCCTAGGAGAATATAAGGGTCCTCCGATAGCCTTCAAGCTTGATCCTATGGTAATGCCAATACGGATCAAGCCTTGTTGAATGACTTTTGCTTTAAAACAAAAAATCAACACAGAGCTGGACAAGCTGGTCAGTCAGGGGGTATTGCAGCCCATAGACAGTGGGGAGTGGGAGACCCCCATAGTAATGCAACTAAAGGCCAACGGGGAAGTGCGAATATGCGCTGACTACAAGTCTACCATTAACCGGGCACTTCAGCAGCACATGTACCCAGTGCCAGTTGTCAGCCATATTTTGGCGTCATTGCAATGTGGCCATATGTTCACCAAATTAGATTTGGCACAGGCCTACCAACCGTTGCTGGTGGATGAGGCCATGGCAGCCGCCCAAACCATCGTCATCCATCGGGGGGCCTTCAAGGTCAAGCACCTACAGTTTGGGGTGAGTGTAGCCCCAGGGATTTTCCAGGGAGTAATAGAGCGAACGCTCAAGGGCATTCGAGGGGTCTGCCCATACTTTGATGAAGTTCTTATCTCTGGAAAAACTACAGAGGTCCTGGCTGAATGGCTTAGAGCCGTCCAGCGGTTCCGCACAGTGGGACTCAGATTAAAGAAAGAAAAATGCAAGATTGGGATTGAGTCAATGGAGTTCTTGGGGCTCACATTGATGCTGATGGCATCCATCCAGCAGACTCAAAGCTGAAAGCAATTCAGCAGGTCCCAAGCCCGAAGTCCAAGGGAGAGCTTCAGGCCTTTTTGGGCCTTCTTAATTTTTACCATGCCTTCCTTCCAAACAAGGCCGCTGTGGCAGAGCCGTTACACTGGCTCTTGGACAGACAAGCCCAGTGGAAGTGGACCAGCATCCACGAAAGGAGTTTCCAAGCAGTCAAATCACTGCTGTCCTCGAACTCTGTACTCACACATTTTAACGAAAGGCTGCCAGTCAGCATCACATGTGATGTATCTCCATATGGGGTTGGGGCTGTGTTGAGCCATTTGTTGGCTGATGGGAAACAGTCTCCCATCACCTACTATTCTAAGACCCTGTTGTCTGCAGAGCGCAACTATGCGCAAATTTATAAGGAGGCTTTGGCAATCGTGGCTGGAGTTAAAAAATTCCATGACTACTTGTACAGTCACCAGTTCATGATCTTTACAGACCACAAGCCACTCCTAGGGTTGTTCACTACGAACAAACAGACACCCCAGGTTCTGTCGCCTCGAATGTTGAGGTGTATTTTTCTGTCAGCCTACAACTACAGGCTGGTTCACAAACCGGGCAAAGAAATGGGCCATGCAGACAGCCTTAGCAGGTTGCCCCTACCACATGTAGATCCAGATCCAGTTGCAGGCATCCTGGCTATCCAGGATCTGCTGGAGTCTTCCCTTCATGGTGGGGATGTAGCTGCTGAGACAGCAGCTGACAAAATACTGAGTCATGTATTGAATTGGGTGCACACAGGATGGCTAGACAAATGTCCAGGCCCAGAATTTCAGAGCTTTTCCATGTGAAAAGATAAGCTTTCAGCTCATAAAGGGTGCATCCTTTGGGGAAGTAGGGTCATAGTTCCCAGCTCATTAAGACCCAGCGTGCTTGAGTCTCTGCACGAGGGCCATCCGGGAATAGTCCAGATGAAGGCACTCGCAAGGAGCTACCTTTGGTGGCCTGGGCTAGATAAGTCTATCAAAGCCCAGGTACGTGGTTGCATCACATGTCAACAGTCCATACTGGAGATGCCACAAGCCCCTATCCACCGATGGGAGGATACTCACATACCATGGTGAAGAATCCACATTGACTTTGCCAGGCCATTTCAGGGGCAGCTGTTTTTAATAGTGGTTGATAGCCATTCAAAATGGTTAGAGGTTGCACCAGTTCCCACTATGATTACTGCCAGGACCATCCAGGAACTGTGCAGAATCTTTGCAACACACAGGCTTCCAGATGTCTTAGTATCAGACAATGGGGCTCAGTTTATTGCTTCAGAATTCCAGTCCTTCCTCAGGACAAACCTCATAATGCACGCCACGTCGGCTCCCTTTCACCCAGCCTTGAACGGCCAAGCGGAACGCACAACCAAGGAGTCCCTAAAATGGATTGTCACAGGAAACTGGCACCACAGATTGGCAGACTTTCTACTGTGCCAGCGTACAACTCCCTGCACAGCCATGGGCAGAAGCCTAGCTGAGCTACGTTGGGGCCATTTGATCACTAAGCTGGACAGGCTCTACCTTGACCAAGTTGCATCGGATTCTGCACAGCCAAAGGTGCCCAGAAGTCTGCAAGTGGGTGACTGTGTTTGGACCTGGAATTACGGGCAAGGGGCTTTGTGGGTGGCAACAGTGGTTGTAAAGGTGTCAGGGCCACTTTCCTACGAGGTGGTCCTCAAGGATGGGCGAGTCATTTGCCGGCACATTGATCAGCTGCATTGGTGGCTGGCGGATCAGTCACCGGCTCAGGACTCCCAAGAGGGCCACACACAAGGCTCGCACGACAGCGGTCCAACAGAAGGGTTTGCACGCTATGACAGGACCCTCCCTCAAGGAGACAGGGGAATGGCCATAGTAGAGCCTCCTCCGGACGCACAGACTGCATCCGCTGAACAGGACAGGCAAACGGTGCTGAGAGACAGCCCTGCAGACTTTGCTGCACAATTGGACTTTGGGTTGGGCCAACCGGGATTGGCCAGCCAAAGGGATTCAAGTCAAACTGACTCAACTGAACCTCTGAGTCCTGGTCTACCCAGCCTGGCAGGCAAACAGGTAGACCAGGGGACCCCAGCAACCCTTAGGCGTTCTGAATGGTCAAGAAGGCCACCTAAGTATCTACAAGTTTATGTCAAACAATTAAGGGTTTGAACTATCTAGGGGGAAGAGGTGTAATGTATTGGTCACAACTGTTTTGAATCACTTGCTTAATGTCTAATCAGTTGTTTGAATGTCTGACCTAGATTCTGTTGTTATGTAACGGCTGTTGTTACTTAAGCCAGACTTGCTGTCTCCAGGCTGGTAATTAGGTTTTGGGTGGGAAACTGTTACATTAAACCTATTGGCTGCCACCTGGAGGCTAACCATATAAATAGCTGCACAGCAGCTATTTGAGTTGCTTTTGTTCAGAGTTAAATAAACTTATTGCTGTTTCAACACTCGTCTCGCTTAATGCCTTCAAGAAGCGAATACTGAACATTTTTGTTGATCTTTTGTTCCTCTGCTATTGGGGCAGTTTTCTTTCTACTCAGGTGGAAAGAGATTGTTTTCAATTAGATGCTGTTGGATTGCTTCAGCTACCACACCAGTTAGCAATTTGAAAGTTGTTGGTAAGTAAGTAATTGTTTTGTAGTTGCCTGGTACTGCCCCTTTTGCTGGATCTTTCATTATCAGGTATGTTTTCCCAGATGTTAGCCACTCTTCAATTTCACCTCCTTGTAGTAAGTTGTTAAACTGCTTGGCAACGAGTGGCTATAGACCAATTAGATCAAGGATCTTCAAATGTGGCCCTTTTATGACTTGTGGACTCCATTTGGCTAAGGAATTCTGGAAGTTGAAGTCCACAAGTCATAAAAGGGCCAAGTTTGAAGACCCCTGAGTTAGATGTTTCAGCCAAAACCCTGCAATTCATCTTCATCTGGTGCTGATCAATTCTTGATCTTTCTTGCTCTTTTCTCTACCATTTCTGCTGTTATTATTAATTCTTTCATCTCAACTTCTCTTTTATTCTTATCCACCTCTTTTAACCTAGCTGTGTCCGTGTTGTATTTATTTGGGTTATCCCATATTTGCACCCAGAACTGCACTGTTTCTTCCTTGTCAGATACTGACTAATTCACTGCAGTTTCTCCATTGATAGATTGGTGGAAACATTTCTGATTGGATTGAAATTTGAGGTTCTATCTATAATTTGCAATTCGAGCTTCATATCTGGTGATCTTCTTGGCTATAGCTGTTATTTGCTGCTTTATTATTTCCAGTGCTTCTGTGATCTTCCTTGTTTCTAAGTGGTATTTCTTGATTAGGCATTCTTTGGTCTTCTTATTCTTCATCTTCTTTTCTTTCATCTGTTCTAGCTTGCATGCATCTGATTTCAAGTTGCTGATCTTATTTTCCAATCTAATCTTCCATTTTTGTAGTACACTGTTTCATTTCTTTCCTTCTTTGTTGATTTTGCATCCCAGGTATTCAATTATAACTGCAACGGTGCTGTACATTAGTGCTGTTCTAGATGCTCAGTTATTCTTTGTTTCAATTCTTTTATTTCTTTAGTTAGAGGGCTTTGTTGTTCCTGAGGCAGGGGAATGGGTGCATGGTTTCCAAATGAAAACAGTTGTATATCTCTGCTGGATTTCTCTACAGCCTATTCCCCCTGGTTTGCCTCTATATTCTGAGTTACTTCTGGCAAGTAACTCAGTTCTTTGTAGTTCTTCCAATTTTGCTTCTGTGGATAGTTTATTTCATATTTTAAATCAACATTGATCTGCTTAGCCTCTGTTCTGTTATTTCTGATTCTGGAAGGTGTTCTTTCCAGAACTGGTGCATTTGCTTCAAATATCCTCTTCTTGTTGGACTTGATCTATAATAACAGATCATTATTTCTTTGTTTTCAATCACTATGTATTTGCAATGGGTAAAAACCTTTTCTACCAGTAGTTCTGCAGCTGCTGGTTCTGGTTACTCAGCCAACAGTCCTGAGTCCCGTAGCCCATTTTTTGACCTATTTGTTTTCAGGAACCTTGTCAATTTGGTGTTCCCACTAATTTTCGCTGCATTCAAACCCAAACTTCTGACAAAGCTTCCAATGTATGACTTTGGCAATTCGATTATGACATTGTAGATAATTAGTTTGTGACATTTTAGAATAGAATAGAATAGAATAGAAGCTAGAAGGGACCTTTGAGGTCTTCTAGTCCAGCCCCCTGCTCGAGTAGGAGAACCAGTACCATTTCAGACAAGTAGATGTCCAGTCTCTTCTTAAAAACCTCCAGTGATGGAGCCCCCATGATTTCTGAAGGCAAGCTGTTCCACTGGTACTTGTCCTCACTGTTAGGAAGTTTCTCCTTAATTCCAGGTTGCTTCTCTCTTTGGTCAGTTTCCAACTATTGATGTTAGACTGATTGGTCTGTAGTTTCCTGGGTCTGTTTTTTTTGTTTCTTTTTTTTATAATATTTTATTAGTTTACTAATTTTACTTTATTTAAAAAGCAACATGGTGACTGGGTTAATCAATAGTTCAATAACATACATAAATCTTTAGTGTAAATCTCAGGTTACAACATCAAATATTTTCTCTCTTTTTCCCTTAATATCTACTATCTCATATTAGGCTAATATAGTTCTTATTATTAACTAAACCATACTCAGAGAGTAGTCCTCAATGGTACTACATCCGTATGGGGAGAAGTAAGCAGTGGGGGTACCACAAGTCTCCGTCTTAGGCCCAGAATCCAGAAAATGGAAAATAAATCAGAAGATATTGATAAAAAATGGAAATGCTACTGCAAGTAAATGAGAAACTAGAATAAGCAAATCAAAACATTGAGGGAGCGGTCACGATCCTAGAAATGGAAAAAGCAGAACATTACTTAAGATTTCAAAATATCCCTAAAGATAGAGATGAAAATACAGCAGTTGTGGTCATTGAGCTCCTGGCAGAGGCTTTGAAAGCTGATAGAGCAGAGATGCAAATGGAGATAGATGAAGTATTTTGAATGAATTCAAGCTATGCAAGGAGATTTAAATTACGTAGAGAAGTGCACATGAGATTCATAAAGAAAACAAATCAGATGAAATATTGAGGAAAGTTCGAGAGGAACCATTACAATATAAGAATAAAGAAATTGTGGTTTTAAAGCAGATACCTAAGAGAGTAAGAGATACTCGAAGACAGTGCCACTTTTTAACAACAAAGCTGATTGCAAAGGGCATAAACTTTAGATGGTTAATGCCAGAAGGGATTTTAATAAACTGGAATAACACAAGATACCAACTGGATTCAATCTGGAAAGCAGAGGACTTTGAGGAAAAAAACCAGAGCATTCCTAGATGGAGGAATACAACATCGACTGCTGACAAAATACTGAGTCATGTATTGAATTGGGTGCACACAGGATGGCTAGACAAATGTCCAGGCCCAGAATTTCAGAGCTTTTCCATGTGAAAAGATAAGCTTTCAGCTCATAAAGGGTGCATCCTTTGGGGAAGTAGGGTCATAGTTCCCAGCGTGCTTGAGTCTCTGCACGAGGGCCATCCGGGAATAGTCCAGATGAAGGCACTCGCAAGGAGCTACCTTTGGTGGCCTGGGCTAGATAAGTCTATCAAAGCCCAGGTACGTGGTTGCATCACATGTCAACAGTCCATACTGGAGATGTTAGAGGAAAAAATAACAATGATGGAAATAACAGAGGCCATAAGGAGACAAAAAAATGAAAAAACATTGGGTCCAGATGGATTACCCGTGAAGTTGTATAAAACCTTACAAGATATATTAAGTAAACCGTTGAAAGACGTTTGTAATAAACTTCCAAAGACATGGATAGAAGCAAATATTACTTTAATACCAAAAGAAGACTCAGATTGACTCAGATAAAAAAACTACAGACCGATATGGTTATTGAATGTGGACTATAAAATTTTCACCTCAATAATGGCTGAGAGACTGAAAAGATAGTTAACTGAATTTATACATTCAGACCAGAATGGTTTCTTACCAAAGAGACAAATTAAAAATAATCTAAGAGTGATAATGGATGTACTAGAATATTATGAATTACATCCAGGGAAACAAATGGCACTAATATTTTTAGATGCTCAAAAGGCATTTGATAAATGTTTCCTGGCAATTTATGATTCAGCAATTACAAATAATGGACTTTGGACAGAATTTTATAAATATGATAAAAATGATATACAATAAATAAACAGTGAAAGTGATTGTGAATGGAGATTATACTGAGAGCTTTGAGATAAGGAAAGGAACAAGGCAAGGATGTCCATTATCTCCATTGCTATTTATTTTTACTTTGGAAGTCTTAAATAGAAATATTAGACAAGATATAGAAATCAAAGGATTAGAAATAAAAAGTGAAACATATAAACTGCAAGCATTTGCTGATGACTTGGTGTTCATCTTAGAAGAATCTTTGGAGATGATTTCTAAACTACTGGGAAAGAGAGAACAGTATGGAGAAATGGAAGGACTGAAAATAAACAAAGAAAACTAAAGTAATAGTAAAAATCTTACAGATAAACAAAAAAAAACAAATATTGGAAAAAGAATTACAGATAGTTAAAAAGGTTAAATATTTGGAAATACAATTGCCAACAAGATGTTCAATGATAAAAGAAGATAACTATATGAAATTATTAAATTAAATGAAACGGGACTTGGAAAAATGGGGAAAAATGCAATTATCAATATTAGGAAGAATTGCTACAGTGAAAATGAATTTATTACTGAAAATTTTATTTTTATTCCAAACAATACCTATAAAATTGGAGAAAAAATTCTTTGAAGATTTGAATTCACTATTTTTGAAATTTATTTGGCAAGGAAAGAAAGCTAGAATCAAGATGAAAATGTTACAAGATGCTAAAGGAAATGGGGGATTTGGCCTACCAGAGTCGGTTCTATATTATCAAGCATCCGTATTAACATAGGTAAAAGAATGGATAATTCTTAAAAATAAAAGGTTGTTATATCTGGAGGGACATGATTGGGGTGGCACGCTTTTTTAAGGTATGGGAAAAATAAAGATCATAAATATTTCCAAAATCACTATATAAGAAATGCATTGTTAATAACATGGGAAAAAATAAAAAGTAAAATATATTTGAAAATTCCTGGGTGGTTGTCAACAATGGAAGCATTTGTACACTCAAACCTAGTGGACTTTGAAAAAATCTGGACATATAGGGATATTCTAAACCCTGAAGGACATTTAAAATCTAAACAAATGGAAAATCAGAGCATTAACTTATCATGGTGGATGCATTTACAAATACAAACTAGATATGATAAAGATGTTAAAATATATGGGTTTTATAAAGAACAAACTGTATTTGATAAGGCTTTGTTAACTTCAGATGAAAAATTAATTAAGAAAATGTATAATTTTTTTATTAACTTTGAAAATGGAAGATGAACAAGTTAAAGAAACAATGATAAGATGGGCGAAAAATTTTGGATATTGTTAAGTCCTCCCAAAATGGCGAATGATGAAGATGCATGTTTCACACAGTAACAGTCTTTATTTGTTCTCAGCCAAAACACCAACAACAAGCAGAGGCATGCAAGGCTCCTTTTATATGTCCAGATCCCCAGACCAATGGCGAAAGACAGGTGCTCTTTTCCCTCCTTGCGCATGCGCACAAGGCCGGCACCACTCAGTCTGGTCCCGGGCAGCTTTTGCAATTGCCCGGGACTAATGCAACGTCCTGAGCCTGCATTTGTAGGCTCAGGACACAACACCCCTCCCCCCTAGATGGAACACCCATACTGGCTCACAATTCCTTGGAAGGACTGTACTACGTCCCTGCACTCAGCATGGACTGAATACCTGTCTGCCTTTACTCAGACTATAATACCCTGCCCTGGTGTGGAAACATTATCACAAATCATAATATAACAAAATTAAGTTGTTAGCTACTTGACTGTAGGGTAACTCCCCTTAGTACTTGACAGCAACTTCACAAAATCTGAAAGATATTTGGGCGGGTATTTAACCCTTTTCGACCTCCTCGGACTGGGAGAGTTCCCTTGGTCCCCTTGCTCGCTCACCAAGTTGGGTGAGCTAAAATGGGGCTGCCCTATTGCTCCAGGTGACCCAGGCACTACAGCTGGCCCCCCTGTTCACCTGCCAGGCTCGGGTAGCCTGGACTCTGTTGCCCCTCGTACCTGGTTGACCAGCCCCTTTCCTGGCTGGCTGGACACTCTGAGCCCAAACCAGCATTCTTTGGAGTGGTAGGAATCACCGGCTCCACAATGGACCTGTTTTGGGAATACCGTTCTTCACTTCCAATGCCATCACACGGGGATTCTGAGGTAGCTTCTGGATCCCAGTATCCCAGGGACCCCCACCCATATCAGAGGTTTCCCTCTCAGGAGTTACCCCTTTGTTAGCCCTTGAGATTAATGACTTCCTTCTGGGAGCAATTGCAGAATGAGGCAAGTTACCCTGCTGGGTTGCCAGTTCTCTGGTGAGAGATGAGTTATGTGGATGTCCCCGGTCAGTCTCCCTGTTTGGAGTACTGTCTGTAGTATGTGAATAGTTTGGATACCCCTGGAGTGATTCCCTGGCAGGAGTAAATGGAGGTGTTTGGGATAACTCCCTGCCCCCTGAATTCCTGTTCCGAGCACTTGCGGAATCTGGGAATATGGAACTTCTGGCCTCCTCAGCAGCCAGTAATGACTGACGAAATTGATCCTCAGAATGCATGTTATAAGCATCCTCCCCCTTCGGAACAAAACCAGGAGCGGACAGGCAGAAGTCCCTCCTTGTGCGCAGCTGATCTATGTGTCGCTGAAGAATGCGGCCGTCCTCCAGGGTCACTTCATAGGACAAAGGTCCCGAGACCTTGCAGACCGCAGCTGGCACCCAGAGATGACCAGGCCCATAGTTTTGAGTCCAAACTGGATCACCCACTTGAAGTCTTCTTGGTGCTCTGGGTTGTGGAACCTGAGACACCACCCTGTCCGGGCACAGTCTATCTAACTTAGTTATAAGCCTGCGGCCCCAGCATAATTCAGCTGGGCTCTTCCCTGTAGCAGTGCAAGGTGTAGTATGATGTGCAAGAAAAAAGTCTGCTAACCTGTGATGCCAGTTACCGTAAGTCAGTCTTTTGAGGGCCTCCTTGTTTGTGCGCACCATTCGTTCTGCCATTCTGTTGGTGGAAGGGTGGAAGGGAGCTGAAGTCGCGTGACGGATCAGATTTGTCTGGAGAAAAACCTGGAATTCAGAAGAGGACCGTTGTCTGAAACCAGAACATCTGGAAGGCCATGAGTTGCAAAAATTCCTCTCAACACCTGGATAGTCTTGGAGGTAGTAGTGGAGGAAACAGGAACAACCTCTAGCTACTTGGAGTGGCTATCAACAACAACCAGGAAGAATTGCTCCTGAAAGGGCCCAGCGTAATCTATATGTACCCTAGACCACGGGGTTTGAGTTTCCTCCCACCTATGAACAGGTGCCTGAGGCATCTCGGGCCTGGACTGTTGGCACACATGGCACCCATGAACCTGGGCCTTGATGGCTTTGTCGAGGCCAGGCCACCACAAATGGCTGCGTGCAAGCGCTTTCATCCTGACTATGCCTGTGTGTCCCTCATGCAGAGAGGTTAAGGTCCTAGACCTCAATGATTCAGGGATTACTACCCTACTGCCCCACAACAGGCATCCCTTGAACGTGGACAACTCATGTCTCTTGTGCCAGAAACTTTGGAACTCAGTATCTAGGCATCTATCCGGCCACCCAGACAATACCCATGACAACACTCGTGGAAGTGTGTGATCTGTGGCAGTTTCAGCAGCCACATCCCTAGCATCAAGAGGAGACTCAGGCAGCTCTTGAATGGACAGAATGTTTACAGCAGGGGCTGAATCAGGCTCCAAGTTGGGCAGGGGTAATCTACTCAGGCCATCAGCATGACCCATTTCCTTTCCAGGCTTATGGATTAGCGTATAGTCATATGCTGACAAGAAAATGGACCATCTCAGCATACGAGGAGACACGATATGTGGAGTTTGTTTGATTGTTGTGAACAACCCTAACAAGGGCTTATGGTCAGTGTAGACCATGATGTGGCGGCCATAAATGAAATCATGAAATTTCTTAATGCCTGCTACAACAGCTAATGCTTCCCTGTCAATTTGAGCATAGTTGCGCTCAGCAGAAGACAGTGTCCTGGAATAATAAGCCACAGGAACCTGTGTTCCATCAGCTTTCAGGTGGCTAAGTACTGCTCCCACTCCATATGGAGATGCATCACAGGCAATGCAAACAGGTAGCTGCTCATTGAAGTGAGCTAACACTGCATTTGAAGTAAGTAAGGCTTTGACCTCATTGAAACTTTTCTCATGGGCTTTAGCCCACTGCCAACAGGCCTGTTTGTCTAAAAGTCTGTGCAAAGGTTCAGCTATTGCAGTTTGTGAGGTAGAAATGAATGGTAAAAATTCAATAGCGCCAAAGAGGCTTGCAGCTTGGTCTTAGACTTAGGTCTAGGGGCCTGCTGAATAGCTTTAAGCTTAGCATCAGAAGGGTGAATGCCTTGAGCATCTATCCTGAATCCCAAAAAATCAGTAGAATTGACTCCAATCTTACACTTGTCTTTTTTTAATTTAAGGCCTGCTTTTCTAAAACGAAGCAAGACAGCCCTCAATCTCTCAGCCAGATTTTGACTTGATTCTCCGGCAATGAGAACATCATCAGAATAAGGACAAACCCCAGGACTACCCCAAAGTGTATTCTCCATGACACTCTGAAATATGCCAGGGGCTACGTTCACCCCAAATTGCAATCTCTTTACCTTGAAAGCTCCTCTATGAGTTACAATGGTTTGAGCTTCAGCAGCTGCCTCATCCACAGGCAACTGTTGATATGCTTGTGCCAGGTCAAGCTTTGCAAAAACTCGGCCCCCCTTGAGGGAAGCCAGAATGTGGCTCACTACAGGTACTGGATAAGCATGCTGCTGTAAAGCCTTGTTTAGTGTGCATTTGTAATCTGCACATATACGTATGTCCCCATTAGCCTTAAGAGGCGCTACTATGGGGGTTTCCCAAGGGCTAGAGTCAACAGGCTCTAAAACGCCTTGTTGGAGCAGTTTGTCCAGTTCAGCATCAATCTTACTCTTGAGGGCAAATGGAACCCTCCTAGCCTTAACCCTGATGGGTGTTATGTTTGGATCTAGCCGTAGAGAAACTGGAGGCCCCTTGTAAGACCCAAGCTCAGGACTAAACACATCTGCAAACTCCTTGCAGACCTCTGCCAGGCTATACGTTTGCAAATGTTGCAGGCCAGTAACTTGGATTCCCAGGGCTTTGAACCAATCAAGTCCAATAAAACTCGCACGTTCACCTCCAACAACCAACACATCTAAAGGACCTTCAAAATTCTTGTACTGTACCCTAAGGGTGGCCTACCCCTTAACACACACCTTAGAATTCTGAAAGTCTATAAGAATAACATTTGATGGCCTGAGCTTAACTCGGAGGCCACTGCTACTGCAAATTTTCCTGAATGTGTTGAGGGAAATTATGGATAGAGCGGACCCAGTGTCCAATTCCATAGATAAAGAAACTCCTTGTAACCTTACATTAAGGGACAGTTTCTTCTTTAGGGGCTTATGTGTGCCTGTCCTCAAAATACTTCTGCGCGATGCGCAGAAGCCCATCCTATTTTGCCTGGGGACCTTGGTACCTTTCAGGCGCAATTCTTCATGGGGTTGTACTTTCTGATGACCCAAACAGATGGACACAATGTGGCCTTGCCTGCGCATGCTCTGCAGATGGCGGAACGAAACCTGCAGTCAGCTCGTTTGTGGCATCCTCCGCACCCGAAGCATTGAAGGGCTGTTGGAGCCTTCTCTAGACATCCCTTCTTCCTTCTTCCATCTGCCTGGTAAAGCTTTTTCACCTCATCTTCAGGATCTGTCTCCGTCTCTTCTTGCACATCTTCCTGGTGGACTGTGGCTGTTTCGGGGAGCTTCTGGGGGCCTCATATTCTTAACCGCCCCCCCATTGCTTCCTCTGCTGTAACCTCTCGCAGAGCATCTTGGAATGAAATATCTTCTTTAGCGAAGATCTTCTGTTGTAAGTCTCTATTTCTTAGTCCACACACAAAATGGTCACGCAGCCTTTCTTCCAAGATTTTAAACTCACACGGTCTGGCTGCCCACCTCAAAGCTGCAATAAAGTCCTTGGCTGATTCACCGGCCTTCTGGTCCCTTTGATCAAACGCATGCCTTCAAGCAATGACGGATAGCTTAGGTTGAAAATGTTCTTTCAGAAACTTCTTTAAATCAGCATATGTGATGGATTGCAAAGCAGCGGGGGCCACCAGATTTTCAGCAATCTCAAAGGCTTCCTGCCCACAGACACACAACAGGATTGCAGCCTTCAGACCATCCTCTCTGAGCTGATTCACCCTAAAATAAGTCTCCACCCTAGCAATGTATGATTCCCATTTCTCAGGGTGGGAGACGTCGAATTCTGATAAGCGGCCGATCTTCGCCATCTTCAAGCACACTTCACCACTCACTCTCTTTGGGAAGGGGTCTTTCAGCTGAACTCACCCTCCAGCGACGCTGTACTGGCAGGCTGGATGCTGATTTTAATGCCATCTTCCCTCGTCGAGGACTTCTTGGTGAGTCTTACAGCTTCTTCTTAAAGCTTGTAAGAGATCCCACCCTCATCGCCAATGTTAAGTCCTCCCAAAATGGCGAATGATGAAGACACATGTTTCACACAGTAACAGTCTTTATTTGTTCTCAGCCAAAACACCAACAACGAGCAGAGGCATGCAAGCCTCCTTTTATATGTCTGGATCCCCGGACCAATGGCGGCAGACAGGTGCTCTTTTTCCTACTTGCGCATGCGCACAAGGCCGGTGCCACTCAGTCTGGTCCCGGGCAGCTTTTGCAATTGCCTGGGACTAATGCAACATCCCGAGCCTGTATTTGCAGGCTCAGGACACAACAGATATAATATAGAATTAGAAAGATGGCAAAACATATGGGAAAGAAACTATAAATTGACAATGTCAACTTCCTATAAAGAAAACTTATATGTTTTATAGATAGAACTTGCCACCAGCAAGATTAGTGAAAATGTTTAAATATATGTCAGATAGATGTTGGAAATGTAAACATAAGCCAGGCACATATTTTCATGTTTGATGGACATGTGATAAAGCAAGGAATTATTGGAGAAAGATACACACTTGGTTAGAAAAGATGTTAGGAGAACATGTTGACTTTAAACCTGAACTTTTTTTATTAGGTATAATGTAGAAAAGTTTAATAAACAAAGCTTATATTTGACTTTGCACATTATAACAGTGGCAAGAATCATATTTGCGCAATACTGGAAGAATGAAGGAGTACCATCAGATGAAGAAATAATTAAAAAAATACTAGAATGTGCAGAGATGGACAGATTGACTATGGGACTGAAAGAAAAGGAAGAAACGGACTATTATAAAACCTGGAATTTATTCTACCATTGGCTAGAGGAAAGAAAAAAGGATTAGGAACTAAACATGTATTAGCATATGTAAACTCAGAAAGCATGTTGGTTGAAAAATTATTATTGTTTGTATGGGAAAAATGAATAAAAAATTTTTTAAAAACCAATATGGTTTTTTTTGTACATATAAGGCTCGCTTAAGTGGCATCTGGTTTTTTACTGTTTCTATTTAGCTTTTGGGCTGCCCATGTCCCATCACTATGTGGTAGTACTGATCTTCCAGCAGAAAAGATTAATATATTTCTAAGGATACAGCCAAAAACTGAGCTCAGGAAGTGCTACTCTTGATTTTGTATGAACAGGTTGGATCTACTTGAATAGAACAGAATTAGTTCCTGCTCCTTTATCACGTCTTGAAAATAGAAGGCAATAAGAAATTGCACAAGCAACAGTCCATGGGCCAACAAACAGATTCTTTTTGTAGACCACTGGTACTAAAACAAGTCATGTCTTTAGTTAATTATAGACTCTGGATTTAAATAGTCTTCCAAAGAGGTTAGCCATCTTAGACATCTTGAAGGAACCACTGCATAATGCCAAACTATTGTACAATTTATTGCACACTTGCTTTTGGTGACTTATATCCCACCACTTCTCCATAGCAGCCATAGATCTGTCCTCCTCTTGAGGGTTATTCTGTGGGAATAGTGATTATATTCCCAAAAGGCAAAAAACAATTGTGGAAACCTTTCTGGTTTGTCTTAGATTATAGCTCCCACAACTCCCAGACCAGGTTGGGAATTGCAGGCCATGATTAAAGAGCTACCTTTAAACACGGCCTTGCCAGTTCGTGGATTGTGGGAACCAGTGGGAAGAAGGTCGGTCTAGGATTGCCAAAGCAAGTGCTTAGCCCAGACTCCAGGACAAGATACACCAGGTACCCAGACAATCTTCCCTCTCAGCGGGGCCTACCAACTCTGGTTTGCGCTGGGTTCACAGCTGAGAGTTGAAGTCCGCTCAGCACGGGGCCCCTGAGCTGCTTGGCTCCTGCCACGAGCGGGGAAGTCAAAGATGCCAGCCATAATGGCGACAGCGACTGCCACTTCGGCAGCGTCAGCGGAAGAGTTTGCATGGGAGCGGGCCAGCGAGGAGCACATGACAAGGCTACCACTCCCTCTGCCATTGGCCAGCCCTTAAGTGGCACCAAGCAGAGAGCAGGTTTGCAGCATGACAAACCCCTGTGGCCTTGACAAGGTGCTGAAGATGTCTCTGCAGAGGAAGACCAAGATTAATTCGTCAGCTGGAGGGTGTGTGCAGTTATTGCAAATGAGTCTGGGAGGAGGAAGAGGGAGGCTGGATCCCTCCCTCTCTAATCCTACTCTGCGCAGCAGCAGACCCCTGCCACCCCCCTCCATTGTGTATCTTCCATGGGAGTCATGTTGGGATTTAATAGCAACATTACATTTTCCCCGCTTCGCTCATTCAGTGAATTCATGTCAGTGTGTGTGTGTGTGTGTGTGTGTGTGTGTAAAACTGTGCACACCTGTGTCTTGCCTCCCATTTCCTGCGGTCTGCGGAAAGGAGTGGGAACGAATAAGTAAGGGCTGTCTTGCACCAGCCTCCCTGAGTTTGGTTGGTTTCCAGTTTCTTCTTTTAATGCTCTCGAGGGAGCAAGAGAAGATTTGGAATTTCTCTCAGGCTAGTTTAGCTGTTGGAATTGCTCAGAAGATTAGAAGCTCTGTGTTTTGTGTGTGTGTATGTGTGTTTGCATTCTGTGTTTCACAGCCTCATGAGTTTAATCCTAGATATAGATGTGCAGGATTGGTGTCTTAAAAATAGCTGTCCTCTCAGTGCACACAGATTTGAAATGTTGGTAGCACTGGATAGACTGGATTTTTCCTTGTTGCAAGGGATGACTTCAAGCGGGAATGATGCAAGGAGCCCAATAATCTTCCCTCCTTTCTCTTTTTTTGAAAGCAGAACCAGCCTTTTATGTTAAGGCCCTGCTCACCTTTCCAAACTCCAAACTCGCGTGTCCTACTTCCCTCACTTACATTCTCAAACTCCAAACTCGCGCATCCTACTTCCCTCGCTCACCTTCCCAAACTCCAAACTCGTGCGTCCTACTTCCCTCACTCACCTTCCCAAACTCCAAACTCGCGCGTCCTACTTCCCTCGCTCACCTTCCCAAACTCCAAACTCGCGGATCCTACTTCCCTCGCTCACCTTCCCAAACTCCAAACTCACGCGTCCTACTTCCCTCGCTCACCTTCCCAACTCCAAACTTGCATGTCCTACTTCCCTCGCTCACCTTCCCAAACTCCAAACTCACGCGTCCTACCTCCCTCCCTCGCCTTCTCAAACTCCAAACTCGCACGTCCTACTTTCCTCGCTTGCCCGTCTGCACTGTTGCTTCTAAAGGCCATGCTCTCTCTTGCTTGCTCGCTTGCTCACTACATTTCTCCTGCCAAAACCTGCTTTTTTAGGTTTCCATCTCCCCGCCAACTCTCGCAGCTGTTCCCAGACTCCCAGTGCAGAGAGAGAAAGAGAGTGAGAGCGCTGGTGGATTTAGTTTCCCTGTCTTCTCCAGCTCCCATTAGTCAGGCACGTGTGAAGAGCGGGAGGGGAGAGTCCTTCTGGGGCAATGGTGCATGTGCCCATAGAAAAAGCTCTGCATGCCGCCTCTGGCATGTGTGCCATAGGTTCGCCACCACGGAAGTAGACCATAACCTATTACTTGATAAAGTAGAAAAATGTGGATTAGACAGCATCACTGCCAAATGGTGATGGTTGACCAACTGCACTCTGTGTAGCCCTTGATATCATTGCTTCTACATGGAAGAAAGTAAGTAGTGGGATACCTCAAAGTTCTGTCTTATGCCCAGTACTCTTCAATATCTTCATAAATATTTTGGATGAGGAGACAGAAGGGGAACTCATCAAATTTGCATACAATGCCAAGCCAGTGCAAATAGCCACACTTCAGAAGATAGGCTCAAGATCCAGAAGGATTGCAATAGACTTGAACAATGGGCTGTATCTAAGTAGATGAAATTCAGTTGAGAGAAAGGTAAGTTTTTACACTTAAATAAGAAAAAAACACTGTTTTTGAGCTGTGGATGGTATCTGGTTCAATAACAATAACTGTGAGAGGACATAGGAGTCCTAGTGGACAACCATTTAAATATGAGCCAGCAATGTGCTGCAGCCACCAAAAAAGCCAACACAGTTCTAGGCTATAGAAATTAAGATATCCTAGATAATGAAGTTCACATGGAATGTTAGTACCACTTTATAATGCCTTATTAAGACCACACATGGAATATTGCATTCAGTTTTAATCGCCATGATATAAAAAAGATGTTGAGATTGTAGAAAGAGTACAGAGAAGAGCAACAAAGATGATTAGTGGAGTGGAGGCTAAAACATGAAGAATGGTTGCAGGAAATAGGTATGTCTAGTCTAATGAAAAGGTGTAGGGGTGTCATCATAGCAGTGCTCCAATATTTGTGGGGCTACCACAAAGAAGAGGGGGACAACCTATTTTTCAAAACACCTGAGAGCAGGATAAGAAGCAATAGGAGACAATCTAAAACAGTGGTTCTCAACCTTTTTCAGGTTGAGACCCCACTTGCGCCACCCATGTGTGTCGCGACCCCGACCCGGGCGCGCATGCCCGCGCGACGGGCCGATCCACGCATGCATGGCGTGCGCGCAACGAAATAATAATAATAATAATAAAAAACAAAATGGCGGACCGTGACAAGCTGATCCGCGCATGCGTGGCGTACGCGCGACGAAAAAAAAAACAAAAAAACAAAAAAAAATAAAAAAATGGCGGACCGCGACGGGCCGATCTGTGCATGCGTGGCACGCGCTCGACGAAAAAAAAAACAAAAAAAATGGCAGACCGCTACGGGCCGATCCGCGCATGCACGGCGCGCGCGCAACAAAAAAAAAAACCAAAAAACCCCCCCCAAAATAAAAAAAAATGGCGGACCGCGACTAAAGACAACATCTTTAGTACATATCTCAGCTTACATCATCTAAAATTCCTTCTCTATTTCCCTTAACATTTGCCATATCATATTTAAGCTAGTAAATTTCAAATTATATAAAACTCAGTTAAAACACTTATCAATGTGTTTTTGCTTATACATATCCATATCCTGTTTTTAAGTTTTACCTAATTTTAATATTTAATTGCAATATTCCAATTTAACCTTTAATATCCATAATATTTAATTTTCGGGTAGTCCAAATTTCCTTTATTTCACTACATAAAAGTTATACTATCTAAAATACACATATTACTTACATAAATATATTCTTATTTTATTTCATAAACATTTTCTATTTCTCATCTTAGTACATCACCACAATAATGTACTATCCTTTATTATCTCAAATCCATAATTGGTATTATCTGGGCTAAACAATAATTCAAAGCTATTTCCTAATAATTAATTTTCATTTCCCTTATAAATCTAAATCCTCAATAGTAAGCCAATTAATCCCTTGTTTTTTATTATTTTCCAACAATATTTAAATCTAATAATCAAAATTGCCTTCATCTCAAAGTCTTCCTTAAGCCCATTAGTTGAAATTTAGGATCCTCTCTAATAAATCAAAAGACCCCATTTTTAAAATCTAACTCTAGGTTTCTTTTTATGCCAACCAGGCTTCCACACCACGAGTCCTCGGAGAGGAGCGGCATACAAATCCGAATAAAATAAAAATAAAAATAAATGATTTTAGATCATCAGATAGATCTCCCTTCATTCTTGTACATGTTACTTGAAGTAAAGGAGACCATCTAATTGTCAATTTTCTAGAGAAACTAGCCCATTTATAATCATTAAGTTGTCACCCTGGTGGCACAGATCCTCGTATATTTGTCTTCCATTCGATCTGGTCTTCTTCTTCCTCAGGTTTCATCTGATTTAAGTAAAAAGTCATGTCCAATTTTGTAGTTGTTGTTTGATTGTCTACTCTAAGTTATCAATAGGCGGTACTTGTTGATCTTTAATGCCCTCCGTCTTGGTATTATTTCCTTCCTCTTCTGATGTTTTTTGAATTGTAGGTTCTTTAGTTGCAATCAGGGTTTGATTGTCCAAAATTTCAATACATTGTACTTGTTGATCTTTAAAGTCCTTTGTCTTGGTGTTAATTTCTTCCGCTTCTGTTGTTTTTAGTTGTAATCAGGGTTTCACTTTGTAGATTTAAGCTGGCACCTTTGTCTTTCAGTCTAGGTTTAATTATCTCAGTAGCTTCAAGAATTTTTTCAAGTATAAGTTTATAGTTAGCTGAAGTTTGTTGATGGTCCTCCTCCATTCCTGGCATGGTTATAGATGGTCCTTTGGTGACTATTTATTAAGCAAAGATCAGTAAATATTCACTTCCACAGTTCTTAAAAAGCAATTTCACTGCCCAGCAGTTCTCTCAGCTTTTAATCTCTTTTAAATAATATCAAGGACAGATCTGGGCTATGAGCAGGTCTCTTTGTCAAGAATATTCACTTGCTGTACCAAATTTTGCCACAGGATGTCCTCAGTAGCATTTAAAATCTTTTTCAAATCCCAGGCTAGGTTTTTATCCAATTTAAGTTCTTTTTCATCTTTTTTATGAGTAAATAGAGTAGCAAGTCCCTGTGAGAGTAGGAACTTTTTGGGTCCCTGAATATCAAATAGATGCAAATCCAATTATTTAGCTGTTCTTTTCAAGGCTTTATTTCCCCTAGATTGTCAGATGCCGCTATTTTAGAGGATGGGAGGAAAACGTTCCCTTCCCTCTCGCCTCACAGGGGGAAGAAATTTCAAGAAGCTTTTAACAGGAAAATACTTGGGGTACTAAGAGGGTAAGATCTCACCCAATTCCTCCGCAGTGCTTTCGAAGTGCTTGTTAGTAATTTTGGCCTCGGCTGGTAGCAGCATTAATGATGGGCCATGTTAATGGCCGATCCTTTCCCCATCAGTTCTAAGAGCTGCCTGGGATCAAACAGTTGCCGCCCTTCCACGATCACTCTTCATGCTTGTTGCCCCTTCAGGGTGACTTCCGACCCTTTTCAGAGTCCCCCAGCAGGAGAAAACCAGACGGCGGAGAAAGCGATCACTACAAACGTCCGCCAGTGCAGTGATCGCAAACCGGAAGCCAATTACTGGACATTTTAAAGAAGAGATTAGACTGCCATTTGTCTGAAATGGTGTAGGGTTTCCTGCTTAAGCTGGGGGGGGGGTTTGGACAAGGTCCCTTCCAACTCTGTTATTCTGTTAAATATCTATGTAGCTAAAATTCCCATCACAACTATTTCATGACTTCAGTGGTTTTTTTTAAAGAAATCTTTATCTCATCTTATTTTTTAGAAGCTAATCCCTCTCTTAACTCACCCTTTATCCTAATTCAGGTGGTTTTGGCATTCTCTATCATCACTCAGTGGACCTCCATACAAATAAATCCCTTCTTGTTGTATGTCACACTACCTCTCATCTGCCTGTTTTGAAACTAGCTGCCCCTATCAAGTCCCAAATATTGATTGGTATTACTTGCAGTACAAATGAGAGATGGATGTAAGTCCTTTCAGAATCTTATGATAAGTCAAATTTATATTTTTAGCTTAAATTCTGAAGTTTGATATTTTCAGGCATGCCTGTGACCCATGAATGAAAGAAAAAGAAAATACTGTAAGCAAAGGAGTTATACTTTATTTAGTTCTGGATTACAATCATATAACAAGTTTTTATTGGTTTTCCAGTTTTACATTTAAGTATTTAGAAAGCAGCGTGCTGATTGGGTAGTCAATAATACAATACAAACTCTTTAGTACATATCTCAGGTTACATGATCAAAAAATTCCTTCTCTATTTCCCTTAACATTTGCTATATCATATTTAAGCTAGTAAATTTATAATTATAACAAGCTCAGTTAAAACATTTATCAATATATTTATACTTATACATATACATGTCCTGCATTTAAATTTTACCTAATTTTTAATTACAGTATTCCAATTTAACCTTTAATATCATAGTATTTAAATTTCGGGTAACCCAAATTTCCTTTATTTCACTACATAAAAATTATAATATCTAAAATACACCTATTACCGGTACTTACTTAAATATATTCTTATTTTATTTCATAGACATTTTCTATTTCTCCTCCTATACATCATCACTTACTAACGGGGTATCCTTTATTATCTCAAATCCATTGTCTATGTTATCTGGGCTAAACAATAATTCAAAGCTATTTCCTAATAGTTAATTTTCATTTCCCTTATAAATCTAAATCCTCAATATTAGGCCAATTAATCCCTTATTTTTTATCATTTTCCAACAATAGTTAAATCTAATAAACATCTCAAAATCTCCCTTTAGCCCATTAGTTGAGACTTTAGGATCCTCTCTAATAAATCAAAAGACTCCATTTTTTAAATCTAACTCTACCTTTCTTTTTATGCCAACCAGGCTTCCATACCAATGCCTTTAGATCATCAGATAGAGCTCCCTTCATTCTTGTACATGTTAGTTGAATCAAAGGAGACCATTTAGTTATCAATTTTCCAGAGGAATTGGCCCATTTATGGTCGTTAAGTTGTCACCCTGGTGGCCCAGATCCCCATATTTGCTCTAGTATATTTGTCTTCAATTCAATCTGGTCTTCTTCCTCAGGTTTCTTCTGGTGTAAGTAGAAAGTCATATCCAATTTTATGGTTGTTGTTTGGTTATCTAAGTTTTCAGTAGGCTGTACTTGTTGATCTTTAGCACCCTCCATCTTGGTATTACTTTCTTCCACTTCTGTTGTTTTTTGGATTGTAGATTCTTTATTTGCAATCAGGGTTTGGTTGTCTAGATTTTCAGTTCATTTTACTTGCTGTTCTTTAAAGTCCTCTGTCTTGGTATTAATTCCTTCTGCTTCTATTGTTTTTTGAATTGTAAGTTCTTTGGTTGCAATCAGGGTTTCGCTCTGTAGGTTTAAGCTGGCACCCTTGTCTTTCAGTCTAGGTTTAATTATCTCAGTAGCTTCAAGAATTTTTTCAAGTATAAGTTTGTAATTAGCTGGAATTTGTTGCTGGTCCTCCTCCATTTCTGATATGGTTATAAATGGTCTTTTAGTGAAGGCTATTTATTAAGCGAGAGTCAGTGAGTATTCACCTCCACAGTCCTAAAAAGCAATTTCACCGGCCAGCTGTTCTCTCAGCTTTTAATCTCTTTTAGATAATACCAAGGACAGATCTGGGCTATGAGCAGGTCTTTTTATCAAGAATATTCACTTGCTGTACCAGGTTTTGCCACAAGATGTCCTACCAAGCTTTAAATTATCCAATTTAAATTCTTTTTCATCTTTTTTATGAGTAGATGTAGCAAATCCCTGTGAAAGTAGGAACTTTTGGGTCCCTGAATATCAAATAGATGCAAATCCAATTATTTAGCTGTTCTTTTCAAGGCTTTATGTCCTGGAGGTAAACAAACACTGCCATTTTAGAGGGTGGAAGGAAAACGTTCCCTTCCCTCTCTCCTCACAGGGGGGAGCAATTAAGAAGCTTTTTACAGGAAGATACATGGGGTACAAAGAAGGTAGGATCTCACCCAATTCCTCTGCGGTGCTTTCGAAGTGCTTGTTACCCGTGTTTCCCCTAAAGCAAGACAGGGTCACACTTTCTTTTTATCCCCAAAAGCCCCACTATGTCTTACTTTCGGGGTACGGCTTATATTGATTGGAAAACAATTGTCAGTTTTATTTTAAGTATTTTAAGTATATTAAGTATTTTAAGTATTTTAAGTATTTAAGTATTTTAAGCAGGAGGCGGAAGTGGGCAGGAGTAATATGTCTTACTTTCGTGGTACGGCTTATATTAGCCGACCCCCTGAAAACCCCGATACGTCTTACAATCGGGGGTGTCTTACTATCGGGGAAACACGGTAGTAATTTTTGCCTTGGCTGGTAACGGCTTAATGATGGGCCATGTTAATCTCTGATCTTTTCCCTGTCAGTTCAAAGAGTTGCCCGGGATCAAACGGGAGGGCTGCCACCCTTCTGCAATCACGCGGAGGTCCTCTTCACACTCGTTGCCCCTCCAAGGTGACTTTCGACTCTTTTCAGGGTCCCCTGGCAGGAGAAAACTGGACGGTGGAGGGAGCGATCGCCCTGCATGTCCGCCAGTGCTGAAATCACAAACCGGAAGCCCCTGGATTACAATCATATTGACACACACAACAATTGATCCCATCATACAGTAATTATACTGTTTTAGCTGGCTTATAAGGACAGAATTAATTGAACAAATAGAAGAAAAAATAGATTAAGGTTATTCTAGAGTCCCTTCAGTCACACATTCTGTTTAAAAATCCCTTTACATCAAAACTTTTAAAATAATATTTTTATTTACAGAATACCTTGCCTTATTAATGCTACCATCAGTTTACAAAAAATGAAAGAGGGTTGCAACCCAGTGGTTGCATCCAGGAATCAAGAACAAATAAAGACAAAGTGGTAGAGGAAGAAAGGAGAACAACCTCATGAATTTCCTTCCAAATGACCATGTTGTGATTCTCCTGCCAGATTTAGCAAGCTGACCTATTTCTGACTGTTATATTGTTAAAGCCTATCATTCATTGACAAAATTCCAAATATCCATAAATACAAATGTTTGATAATCCCTAGTATAAATTTTAGCATAACATTAAAATTTGCTAAAACATAACTTAACAAAAAAACATTCACTGGTCCTTTAATCAGAGTTAAGAATATTTCCTTTAGAAAATATATCAACAAGAAAATGGCAATAATAAAATTACAGGTTATGAGTTTCATAGGAATACCACATAATCACATTTACGCAAATGCTTTAACTATGATTTCTTGAAAAACAAGAGTGACCTAGTAAATTCCATTCAGAAGTGGGATTTATAATAAATTGTTCAATTCCCATTTTCTCAATTTTTCCCCACAATCTTTTGTAGGATTTTAAAAAATCCAGGAATAAATTAGGATTCTGAATTTGACATAAATCACGGCTAAAACAAAGCAGCAATCATAAGCCACCAACTATAGTTTCAAATTCTTTCCTTTTACAAAAATAAACTCAGATTTTCTTGAAGCAGATTTACATAACCATATTATAGCTTGTAGTTGCATGTAAACTAGGATATTGTGAAATCCATAAATGGATATAATGGATATAAAAAGTCTGCACACACCTGTTGAAATATTAAAAAAAAATCAGATCAAGGTAAATCACTTCAGAATTCTTTCCACTTTTAATGTAACATAAGCTGTAGAATTCAATTGAAAAACAATTGAAATCTTTTAGGGGGAAAATAATTAACATACAATAACGTGGTTGCATAAGTATGCACACCTGTAAACTGATATTTTGTTGAAGCACCTTTTGATAGCATTTAGTTAGTCTTTTGGGGCAGGAGCTTATCAGCATGGCACATCTTGCCTTGGGAATCTGCCCACTCTTCCTTGCAAAAACATTCCAAATCTGGCAGATTGGGAGGGCATTTCCGTACACAACCTGTTCAGGTCATCCTATAGATTTTCAGTTGGATTCAGATCCAGGTTCTGGCAGGGCCAGAGCATCGGGGAACTCTACCTGGCTATTGGAAAAGAGCTGATGTGTTTCCCATCTTCAAAAAAGGAGAAAAAAAACAGACCCAGGAAACTACAGACCATCAGCCTAACATCAATAACTGGGAAGATATTGGAAAAAATAATAAAAAACAGATCTGTGAATATCTAGAAACAAAGTTATAACTAGAAGCCAGCATGGGTTTGTTAAAAACAGATCATGCCAAACTAATCTTATTTCATCCTTTGACAAAGTGACTAAATTAGTAGACCAGTGAAATGCTGTGGACATATTATATTTAGATTTCAGTAAGGCATTCGACAAAGTAGATCACAACCTACTTCTTGGTAAGCTAGAAAAATGTGTGATAGAGAGCACCACCACCAGATGGATTTGTAACTGGCTGACAAACTGTATTCAACAAATAGTCCTTAATGATACTACATCTACATGGAGGGAAGTAAGTAGTTGGGTACCACAAGGTTCTATCTTAAGCCCAGTACTCTTCAATATCTTCATAAATGACTTAGATGAGGTAATAGAAGGAGGACTCAACAAATTTGCAGATGACACTAAGCTGGTAGGAATAGCCAACACCCTAGAAGACAAGCTCAGGATCCAAATGGATCTTGACAGACTTGAACAATGGGCCCTATCCAATAAAATGAATTTTAATGTGGAGAAAAGCAGTTTTAGACTTAAGCAAGAAAAACCAAAGGTACAAATATCAATCAGATGAAACCTGGATCAAAAACAGTAACTGAGAGGGACCTTGGAGTCCTACTGGACAATTACTTAAATATGAGCCAGCAGCAGCGGAAAAACAAGCTATAACAATCTTTGTTGTATAAACAGAGGTATAGAATCAAAATCACATGAAGTATTAGTACCACTTTATAAAACCTCAGTTAAGACCACACCTGGAATACTGCATCCAGTTTTGGTCATCACATTAGAAAAAAAAATAAGACTTTGGAAAAAGTGCAGATAAGAGCAACTAAGATGATTAAAGGCTGGAGACTAAAACATATGAATAATGGATATGGCTAGTCTAGAGAAAAGAAGGACTAGGGGTGACATGATAGCAATAATTCCAATATTTGAGGGATTGCCACAAAGAAGAGAGGGTCAACTTATTTTCTACAGCATCAGAAGGCAAGACAAAAACAATGGATAGAAACTAATCAAGGAGAGAAACAACCTGGAATTAAGGAGAAACTTCCTAACAGTGAGAACAATTAACCAGTGGAACAACTTGGCTTCAGAAGTTGTGGGTGCGTTATCACTGGAGGTTTTTAAGAAGAGACTGGACAATCACTTACTTGAAATTGTAGTGTCTCCTGCTTGAGTAGGGGTTTGGACTAGAAGACTTCCAAGGTCCCTTCCAGATCTATTCTGCTTTGTAAGCTCTTTGCAGACCATGGCTTTTGCCATGGGTAATGTCAGACAAATTCTACTATCACGACTGAACTTTATATAGGTTGATCAGAGTCACTTTAATTGATGGCAAGTGTGCACTAATTACTATTTAACATCAGTTTGAGTATGATTGGTTAATTCTGCACAGAGCCACCTCACTACTTTTAAGAGGGTGTGCGTTTTTTGTTATCTTTCCAGTTTGTTTTTCAGTTGAATTGTATAGCTTATATATTATATTAAAGGTAGAGAAAAAACTGAAGTTATTTAATCTGTCTTAATTTTTATATACATTTCATAAACCTGGCATTTTAATAGGGGTGTGAAGATGTTTTATATCCACTGTATCTCTTATATCCTCAAATTTGAAGATGGTATATATCCTCTAAGATGACTTGAGAATTGAGTACTGAGTTGTAGCATATTCTAAAGTCAATCTACATAACACCATCACTACTTCTATAATGAAGTAAATGGTGGAGGAGAAGCAACAGCAGTGGGCATAATACCGGTAGTAGTTCCCAAATGCATGTCTGGATTAAAATGTTTTAAAGACCTGAAAAGGCTGAAGACTATGGCTCTAACATTGATGATCATGAAACCCTTTTCCCTTTATGAAAAAAAAGATGTTCAGAAACAAGTCAAAGATGGCTCATTCATCTCTTCTAAGTACAACCACTTCTGCTGACTAAAGAACAAGCATTAAGTGATATCTTGCACCAAAAATACTATCTCGTGGATTCTACAAAATGTCTATCAATTTGTAGGGGGAGTAGAAGGAAAAAAGGAGACATTTTTACACTATTTTAACTATACTTTCTTTTATTATGCTCTTGGGTTAACACTGGGATGATTGCCAGTCTCTCAGTTTATTGTTGTTAACAACAGGTCCATAAGGAGGATGTTCTGGGAGCCAAAGTCTTTCCCACACTTCCTTGCTGTTTGTGTGTGTATATGTGTCAATGTGAGGGTGAAACTTCAAAGTAACTCCCTTTCCCTCAATGCATTTGTGAAGGTAAAACATGTTTTAATCGAGCTTCATTAAATCCCAGTATTTCCATTGCATTTGCCAGTCTGCAACTTCTATAATAATGCAATTACAATGGCTTTTAATTAAGTAGATTTTAATGATTCCCATTCCTATTCAAGATAAAAACCTAGGAACACACTATCCCCTATTCCTAAATAAATGTCCCATTATTTACATGTTGACAAACAGCAATGAAACATTTTGAAGAAATGGAAAATAGAAAAGGTATGCAATTGCAACTCTAATCATTAGTTTCCAAAACAATTTTTCTATATTTTTTATTCTCTGTGAAAAGGTTATAAAAAATGTGATGCAAAATTGATGTAAAAGAACCATTACTCTCTCTTGCTGTATGTTAAGTTTCTTTTTTTTTCAGTCATTGCTTTTCTCTTCATTTTACTGTTTCTCACTATTAAAATGTGAGCTGCCCAGAATTGTCTTGAGAGTTACATGGCCTCTAAAACTAATAAAATAAAATAGATATGCGCAAGTTTAAAAAAACAATATTTGGGAGATAGTGGTATTTAAGGCAGGGAGCACAATTTGCATTCAAAATAGCAATGAGCAAAGTACTTAAATACTTTACCAATATTCTTGAGCATCAACTTTGTTACATTTTAATTTTAACAATGTATTCAACTAAAACTATATTTACAACCTGATAAAGATGAACCACAAAGCAAGGTATGTTTTTATCATTGGGCTGACTTGGGGTAAAGATACTGTAAGCACTAGATAATATTGCTTCAGCTATTATGTTCAAATACACATTCACTAAATTTTATTTACAAAGTAACTGCCACTCAGAGATGTAAAATAAAAATGGACCACAAAAACCTAAAGCCCTGATTTTATTTAAAAAGCAAAAGATACTTAAGATCTGAGATTTAAATATGTCCTCATAGATAGAATTGCCATGAGTCTAAGAAGCTATCTGCAAAACTCCATAAATCTAATCTTCATTATAAAAAAATCTGAATTTTAATTAAAAGTTTAAATAAAAAATAGGTTTTAAAATTTGCAAACCATATGCTTGAGGAAGCGAATCATGCATTAAGAGAGATAGCTGCCATGAACCCAATCTAGCAGTAAAAGTCACTGCACTCCCACAATTAATCAAGGAAGTTTCATTGGAAATGCTGGGTGCTTAACATGACACTACATGCCTCAATCAATGCTCAGATGTGAATTTGCATAGTTAAATGAATCAATGATCTTGCTCAAATAATCCAGTTCCTCATTTTTTTGACTCTTTATCAACTCTAGTTACAATTTCTCTCCAAACACAAGGAAATCAATAAATAGCTTTGTTAAAATGCAAAAACAAAAAAAAATGTAAAAATAGAATTTAGGCCATTTCATTTTTGTTTTTTTCATTTTCCAGTGAATGACAAAAATTGGATTCTTCTACTTCACTTGATTTTCCCTTAGGGTCAAAATAACCCATTTCCTGGATTTCCAGAGGCATTTTCTTCTTTGCAAATGCCTGGTTAATTTCAGCAAGTGTTTTCGTTTTTGTTTCGGGTAAAACACAAAAAAGGAAAGTGGCTCCAGCAAGACAGATGGCAGCAAAAACCAGGAAACAGTATGTTTGTAATCTTTCCTGAAAACACAAAGCAAAATGAAACCAGGATTATCAGGATCCCTATCACAGATATCAAGCCAGTCTCAATCTACAAATGTAAGAGAAAGAACATCTTTCTTTGACTAATATGTGCTTTCTATTAACAGCATTTCATAATATGCTTTGAAGCCTAACACCATATTTTGATCTCTCTGGTTTACAAACAACAAAAACATGTAAAAAACCATCCAGCTATTTTGGACTATCCCCACATATTCTTAACCATTACCTCTCATGATATTCTGTTAAAACTGTGCTATTTAATTACATAGAAAATTATGTAGGATCAGAACTATTTTTCATGGTAATAAAAATTAGGGTGAAAAATAAAGGGGTACAAGTTCTAGTTACCTAAGCTTTATTTAAATATAAGGGAAAATTTCCTAAAGGTAAGAGCTGTATAAGTTACCAAGGGAGTTTGTGATTTCTCATTTTTGGATGTTTTTAAAAGGCAGTTCAGCCCTTGTGTGTTTTTTGTTTTGCAAATTAGTACTGCTTTATTAAGTTGCCTCAAAAATAGGAACAAATCAACATGCTCTATCTCTGTTCAGAGCCTTGTCTTTTCCTGTGTATTTTTTAATTTTCTATTATTTTTTTATTTAAATTGCCCTATGTTTTTATTTTTATATCCCTGGTCCATGATAGTTTGCATGCAATAACTTAAAGCTATTCTTTTTTATATAAAATAAATAAATAAATAAATTCTTTTTAAAATAAAAATATTTAAATATTTTAAAATTATATTTTATCCTATTTATCTCTTATGAGATTGGTCTATCTTGAGGGGAGATCAATTTCTCTAGCCACATATTTCAATACTATAAGGCCAAAAGGTGGTACTATGAAATTTATTTATTTTTATCATTTTTTCTTTTATTTGGCAGTAAGACACACAGGATAGAGCAGAGGTCCCCAACCTTTTGGGCACCAGGGACCGATTCCATGGATAGAGGTTTTTCCATGAACCGGAGGGTGCATGGTTTCGTGTGCTGCCTACATCTCATGGGTGGGGCTTTGCTTGTTTGTGCGGGCCAGTTGCTGGCATGCTGCAGCCCGGTACTGGTCCACGGACCAGGGATTGGGACCCCTGGGATAGACCTCATAAGCCAGGTTTAAGCAGGAAAAATGTCAGATAAAGGCAACGCCCCCCCCTCGACTGGAAATAGAGAAGTTTACAGTTTCCAATCTTTCATCCCAAAGGCTCAGCTCGGCTACTATAATTCTATATACATATTATGATAAAAACCAGAAAGTCAAGTAACCCCAAAATAGGGTATTTGTCCAGAACTAGCAATAATAATTAAATAACAATGGAAAGGATAATATAGATTAAACATTTTTTAAGATTACATTTTAGAAAAATAGGTTTGGAAGGCATGCTGAGAAAGAACAAGGGGCAAGCAATAATGGTCAGATTTGAGGGCAGGCCTGTCAGTTGCCCCTTCCCTTTCCCAAGAGTGAGATTTTTACAGGCTAGTCCTTTCAGCAGTTCCAAGAAGGCTCCACACTCATTTGCACCAGTAAGCAGTGGGGTACCACAAGGTTCCGTCTTAGACCCAGTACTCTACAATATCTTCATTAATGACTTAGTTGAAGGAATTGAATGACAGATGAGGGAATTGAAGGGGAACTCATCAAATTTGCAGACGACACCAAACTGACAGGAGTAGCCAACACCCCAGAAGACAAACTCAGGATCCAAAAAGATCTTGACAAACTTGAACAAAATGAGTTTCAATGTAGAGAAAAGCAAAGTCTTACACTTAGGCAGAAAAAATCAAAGGCATGAATACAGATTGGGTGAGACCTGGCTTAAAAAGAGTAACTGTGAGAGGGACCTTGTAGTCCTAGTGGACGATCACTTGACTATGAGCCAGCAGTGTGCAGCAGCAACCAAAAAAACTAATACAATCCTGGGTTGTATAAACAGAGGCATAGAATCAAGATCACGTAAAGTACTAGCCCCGCTTTACAAAGCCCTAGTAAGACCACACCTGGAATACTGCAGCCAATTTTGGTCACCATATCACAAAATAGATGTTGAGAGTTTGGAAAAAAATCAGAGAAAAGCAACTAAGATGATCAAAGGTCTAGAGGCTAAAACATACAAAGAATGGCTGTAGGACTTGGGTTTGGCTAGTCCAGGGGTAGGCAACCCAAAACACTCAAAGAGCCATTTGGACCCGTTTCCCAACGAAAACAAAACGTGGGGAGCCGCAAAATCCTTTTGATATCTAAAATGAAGGTAACACTGCATATATCCTTTTTTTTACCTTTAATGTGTGTGTGTGTGTGTGTGTGTGTGTGTGTGTGTGTGTGTGTGTGTGTGTGTGTGTACAGGGCTTTTTTTGTCATAAAACGCCCAGAACAGAGTTCTGGCACCTTTTTTGAATGGAACCTTGTAGGGTAGGCAAAGTGGGTTGTATGACATGTGTGAGTACTGGCACATTTTTTTTTACAAAAAAAGCACTGTATATATAAAAAGGATATGTGCAGCGTTATCTTCATTTTAGATGTCAAAAGGGTTTCTTTCTGTCTGTCTGTCTCTCTCTCTCTTTCCTCTTTTTTTTCCTCTTCCTCTCCCTCTTTCTCTTTCCTCTCTCCCTCTTTCTCTTTCTCTCTTTCCTCTCCCTCTTTCTCTTTCTTCTTTCCTCTTTCCTCTTTCTCCCTCTTTCCTCTCACTCTCTCTCTCTTTCCTCTCTCTCTCACTCTTTCTCTCTCTTTCTTTCTCTTTCCTCTCTTTTTCTCTTTCCTCTTCCCCCTCTCTTTCCTCTTTCTCTCTTTCCTCTCTCTATTTCCCCCCTCTCTCTTTCTCTTTCCTATCTCTTTCCTCTCTCTTTCCCCCCATCTCTCTTTCTCTTTCACCTCTCTCTTTCCTCTCTCTCGCTCCCTCTCTAGGTGAGGATAGAGGGAGAAAGAACAAAAGGCAAACAGTGCCGAAGGGGCAGGGAGGGGGAGCAGGATGGGAGGCAGCGGCTCCGGTGGTGGCACAGTGGCGGCTACTGCAGCATCGTTGGGGGTCCCCACCACCGCCGGCCTGGCTGCTGACCCCGCCACATCCTCGGCCATTTCACCATCACAAGAGGAGGGCAGTGCGGGTGCACCATGGGTGGCTGCGCTGGCAAAGAGGAGTGCCACTGTGGGGATGAGGGGGGTCCCGACCTGCTGCCGGTCTCGTAGCCCAAGGTCTCCTTCTCCTGCAGCACCGAGGGTGGTGGCTCCCCGAAAGCAACCGAGGAAGGTGCTACCGATGGGGCCGAGGTGGGGCTGGGTGGTGGAGAGGCAGCGGTGGTAGTGGGAGGAGGGTGAAGGGGCACAGCTGCCTGGTTGTCACTGCCTCTCTGGCCTTGCTCAGTGTGACCGGCAGCATTGGCGAGAGGACGGTGAAGGGCGGTGGCGGCTTCCTGAAAGCAGCCGAGGAAGACGCCACCGATGGGGCCAAGGTGGGGCTGGGTGGTGGAGAACCCTGCGGCAGCGGGAGGATGGCGAAGGGGTGCAGCTGCCCAGTTGCCACTGCCTCTCCGGACTTGCTCAGCATGACTGGCAGCGGCAGCGGTGGGAGGATAGCGAAGGGCGGTAGCAGCTCCCCGAAAGCAGCCGAGGAAGGTGCCACCAATGGGGCTGAGGTGGGGCTGGGCGGGGGAGAGCCCTGTGGCAGCAGCAGCAGCAGCAACAGGAGGATGGCAATGGGGCACGGCTGCCCAGTTGCCGCCACCTCTCCGGCTTCACTCAGCGCGACTGGCAGTGGCGGCGGTGGTGGGAGAACGGTGAAGGGCGGCGGCGACTCCCCAAAAGTGGCTGAGGAAGGCACCACCGATGGGGACAAGGTGGGGCCAGTTGGTGGAGAGCCCCATGGCAGCAGTGGCAGTGGGAGGATGGCAAAGGGGCGCGGCTGCCTGGTTGCCGCCGCCTCTCCGGCCTCACTCAGCATGACCGGCAGTGGCGGCAGTGGGAGGATGGCAAAGGGCAGTTGCAGCTCCCCAAAAGAGGCCAAGGAAGGCACCACTGATGGGACCAAGGTGGGGCCGGGCAGTGGAGAGCCCTGCGGCAGCAGTGACAGTGGGAGGATGGCGAAGGGGCGTGGCTGCCCAGTTGCCGCCACCTCTCCGACTTCGCTCAGCGTGACTGGCAGTGGCGGTGGCGGTGGTGGGAGGATGGCGAAAGGCGGCAGCTCCACAAAAGTGGCTGAAGAAGGTGCCACCGATGGGGCTGAAGTGGGGCTGGGTGGTGGAGAGCCCTGTGGCAGCAGCAGCAGCAGGAGGAGGAGGATGGCAATTGGGTGCGGCTGCCCAGTTGCCGCCACCTCTCCGGCTTCACTCAGTGCGACCGGCAGTGGCGGCGGCAATGGTGGGAGAACGGCGAAGGGCAGCGGCGGCTCTCCGAAAGCGGCTGAGGAAGGCACCACCGATGGGGCCAAGGTGGGGCTGGGTGGTGGAGAGCCCCGTGGCAGCGGTGGCAGTGGGAGGATGGTGAAGGGGCACAGCTGCCTGGTTGCTGCCACCTCTCTGGCCTTGCTCAGAGCAACCGGCAGTGGCCGCAGTGGGAGGATGGTGAAGGGCAGTGCCAGCTCCCTGAAAGAGGCCAAGGAAGGCACCACCGATGGGGCTGAAGTGGGGCCGGGCGGCGGAGAGCCCTGTGGCAGCGGCAGCAGCGTGAGGAGGGTGAAGGGGCACAGCTGCCTGGTTGCCGCTGCCTCTCTGGCCTCTGTCAGTGCAATCGGCAGCGGCAGCGGTGGCGATGGGAGGATGGTGAAGGGCGGCGGCGGCTCCCTGAAAGTGGTCAAGGAACGCACCACCAATGGGGCTGAACTGGGGCCGGGCGGCAGAGAGCTCTGTGGCAGCGGCAGCAGCATGAGGAGGGTGAAGGGTCACAGCTGCCTGGTCACTGCCACCTCTCCAGCCTCGCCCAGCGTGACGGGCAGAGGCGGTGGTGGCGACAGTGGGAGGATGGCCAAGAGGTGCCACGCAGCAGGTGGGGAAAGGGCCAGGCAGGTGCTGTCGGGGAATCTATCGAAAGAGGCCACGGAGATCCGCTGCCCGTGAGATGTCAGAAAGGCGCGGGTGAAGAGGGGAAGCTACCGAGACCCCCGGTGACCCTTCCGACTAACAGAGGCGGCAGCAGAGCAAGGTGAAGAGAGGCCTGACAGGCAGGGAAGAGGCATCCCGAGACTGGCTACCTGCGGCTCCTTACCCAGGTTCTGCCACCTTTCCAGCAATCCTCCCGGGTCTTCCTCCGCTGCCACCACGTGCAGTCTGAAGAAGGAAAAAGGTTTGTGGGCAGTCTCACAAACCAAAGTTCAACCAATCAATTCAAACTACGTGAGAAGTTTGAATTGATTGGTTGAACTTTTTTAGTCCCACTTTTTTTTCAGACTGCACATGGTGGCTGAGGACAGGGAGCCGCAGGAGACAGCTGAAAGAGCCACATGCGGCTCCGGAGCCGCGGGTTGCCGACCCGTGGGCTAGTCTAAAGAAAAGAAGAAATAGGGGGGACATGATAGCAGTATTCTAGTATCTGAGGGGCTGCCACAGAAGGGGTCAGGTTATTCACCAGAGCACCAGAGGAAAGGACGAGAAACAATGGTTGGAAACTGATCAAGGAGAGAAGCAACCTGGAATTAAGGAGAAACTTCCTGACAGTGAGGAGAATCAACCAGTGGGACAGCTTACCCCCAGAAATTGTGGGTGCCCCATCACTGGAGATTTTAAAGAAAAGACTAGACAATCATCTGTCCGAGATGGTGTAGGTTCTCCTGCTTGAGCAGGGGGCTGGACTAGAAGACCTCCAGAGTCTCTTCTAGCTCTATTTTATTCTAAGCACCACTCAGGTGCAAATGACTGCTGAAAGGACTCTAAGCTTGTCCACCCCAAGGAAAAAACACCTAGACACAAACTTAGCAATGTGATATATGCAGTACAATGCAGTGAGACATGTACAGATTTGTACATTGGGGAAGCAAAACAACCACTTCATAAACACATGGCACAATATAAAACAAACCCATCAGGACAAGATTCAGCAGTCCATCTGCATTTAAAAGACAAAGTCCACATTTTGGACAGAGACGACTGCTGGTTTGAAAGAAGGGTCAAAGAGGCCATCTATGTCAAAACTGAACAGTAGAGGGGGAGAGATATGATATCCACTATCTCCAGTCTACAACACAGTCCTTTCAGCAGTTCCAAGAAGGCTCCACACCCATTTGCACCATTCAGGTGACCTTGAGGACAGAGATAAACCTCCAAGTAGCCTCAATGACTCTCTAAAAGAATGCAAATAACAGCTGTCTGCAAGGAATATAAATCCTTCCATTCCCCACCATCCAGTCAGAACTGAAGAAGCTTCTTCAATGAGAAGTGACACATCTTCAAAGAACATCAAGAAAGTCCAGTTGCCTCTTGAAAAAGCACCTTTGGGTTAAATCAGATGTTTTAAAATGAACTGAAAAAAGCCACTATAACTAGATCAAGACAGTTGAGTATAGATTTCACTTCAAATCATATTTTGCCCTTTTTAAAATGTTCTAGTGCCTTCTGCAATTTGGAGACCATACCTGAATGAAAGGGAAAAGGAGTCCAACTATGAAATTGCAGAGCCAGTTGGTTATTCCAGCAATCATATATGCTGCTGGTCTTTGAGACTGTGGAAAGAACTCTGCGGTGAGGATAAATGGAATTCCACCTGCATGGAAGAGATAAAAATTAGGTATTTCATAAACCTATTCCTAATAAGAAAAACAGGCCTGAGGAACTTATTCAGGCCAGGAACCTATTGCAAAGTTTACTCAGCAATGGGTTGCCATGAGGCCTTTCATCCTCTTGTAAATAAGATCAAATCTGATTAGACATATTTGATATTTGGTTAGAAACAGATGAGAATGTTATAAAATATATAATTTGCAGACATAGTACTCATTATTGTTGATCATTATATACTGAAATTAATTTTATTTTACCATATTCCATTAAAAAAGAATGATAAATGCAAACAAGAGCTAATAGGTTTGATTCCTTGTAAATGGCATGTCCTGCTATGACAACGAATACTTGGCATCCTGACTTGATTTTAATAATCCCAATTGTTCTTCCAATGATATCATACTAGTCTTATCCATTGTCTTCTCTTTTTACTTCCCTCAATTTGACAAATTTAATGATTTTTTTTTTTAGTCCATCTTCTGTTCATATGCTCCAAATACACAACTTTTTGCCTGAAGGAAGGAGTCAATTTTAATTTGATACAGGACAAACTGACCAATTCTCTTAAAATCCCTAATTTGAAAGTATTTTATCTTCCTGGTCTTTTGACTATGTACTTGTCTACAAATTATTAGTATAAGCATCACTGTTTTAATTCTGGTCTATTATTGGGTGGAGGGAATCTTTGGGCACACCACAAAATGTGCCTGCTTGGAGAATATGTCTGTGCTCTCTGGCAAATCCACAATAAAGTCCACCCAGGGGTTCATTGGGTTGGCTACCAGCTACAGTAACCTGGGGGGGGGCTTCCCAGGCATTAATTTCATTGAAGCGCACACAGGGCAGCTGGCCACATAAACTTCTATGTCCTTTTTCACCTTTGGCCAGCAGAATTATCTCTTCACTAGCAGATAGGATCCAATGGTCCTACTGCCTGGGTACATTGTGGTCAGAGTTGAGTGACCATCGCCCATGGTGTGGTTTGATGGGGTCTCGAGCAAGCTGGCTCACCTCTTAGCCCAGATGGAGCGCTATGGAGGAATGTACCCAGACGATGCAGCCCAGGTTCATGCAGTGGCGCTCAACCTGGAGGCTGGCACTGCTGGATGGCTGGTGTCCCTGTACAATGCTGGAGTGTGGGAGCTGGGCAATCTAGGTTGTTCATGCAGATCCGGGGGGGGGGGGCAGTTCGAGGATTCCATGGTAGCCTGAGGTGCTGAATCCCACATCCGCAGCTTTAAGTGGGGAAAGCAGCTGGTGGCAGAGTACATCCAGGACTTCTGCAACCTAGCCAGCCACCTTCCTGACTGCATGCTGGTCTCCTACTTCCAAGGGAGACTAGATTGAGAGCTATATCAGAACTGGTATAGCTGAGGAGTGCTGAGGAACTTGCAAGTGTGGTTCCAGTGAAGTGGAGATCAACCTGATGGAGTTCCAAGAGCACACCATGCAGGAAAGCCTGAGAGATGCCTGAGAGATGCCCAGGCCCTGGGGTGGGAAGGGGGGCACACCCTTGGCCAGTGGAGGCAACCCTTGCCAAGCCCCAGAAGCCTGCCATTGAGCAGCCAAGTTCCTCACACCACGACCAACAACCATTCCTATGCCCACTAGCCAACCCAAGAAAAAGAGACCCCCAGCAAAGCCGAAGGAGAAGACATGCATGTGGCAGCAAGTGGTTGAGTTCTCTCCTCAAGGAGGAGGGAACTCCAATCAACTACTGAAAGGGTTTAGTCTTCTATGAGAATGACAGTGAGGGGGAAGACGATCCAATTGGTAAGTGGCATCATCATCCCCATGACAGCTCAAGTGGAGATTGTGGTGCTCTCCTCGGGGGCAAGGGTGTTTCTTGACTCAGTTGCACCCAGTGCATGGTCAGCATCCAGGTGATGGAAAGGCTAGGACTGAGGCTAAGGAAACTGAGGCGATCCATGGCATTTCCCAACTAGACAGGTCAATAAAAGGAGGCAAGCCAGCCACCTGCCTAACCGAGCTGGTTCGCTCAAAGTGGGGATTCAAGTAGAGACAGTTACGTTTACTGTAGTCCCCAGGGTGACTGAGCCCATGCTAGGACTAGCATGGTGGAAAAAATGGAACCACCCTGTGAGCTGGGATAGAGAAAGGTGCTGGATGCAAAGAAGAGCCATTAATCAGCAAGAGCCAGGGAAAATGCAAGGAGCCACTCATGTGCCTGCAGCTAGAAAAGTAGAAGTGGAAGCCACAAATACATTAAGAAGAGATGGTGGGTTAGAGCCTCTAATTCCAGCAGAATATTGTGACCTAGCTGAGAGTTTTTAACAAAAAGGAATCAGATGTGCTCCCACCTCACCGACCCATTGATTAGGGAGGAGCCAAACTGCCTAAGCCGAAAATGTATTCAATGACCCCTAGAGAGATGGATGAGCTCCAGGGGTTCATAGACAAAAACCCAGCCAGTGAAATTGAGAATGGCAGTCCCGATGATTTTCAAAGAAAAGGACGGGTCCCTTAGACTGTGCATCGACTATAGGGGGCTGAATTGCATATGTGTGGAAAACATGTACTGTACCCTCTCCCCCTTATGAGGAACATGTTAAGCTATTTGGAAAATGGGAAAATCTTCACAAAGCTGGACTTGAAGGTGTATTACCAAGTAAGGATTAAGGAAGGGGATGAGTGGAAAACAGTGTTTAATTGTTAAGCTTCTATCAGTTCCAAGTGATGTCATTCGGGCAGCAAGGGGCTCCTGCCGTATTCATTCAATTGATAAATGAGGTCCTGCATGAGCACCTGTACAAGGAGTCTTGGTGTACTTGAATGATATATTGATATACACTGAGATCCTTGAAGAACACGTGAAGCTAGTCAGAGTTGTACTGAGGAAACTGCAGGAAGCCCAACTCTACATGAAGCTAACTATGAGTTTCACAAGACCTGCTTAGACTACCTGGGATATTAGATCTTCAGTGAGGGAGTGGAGATGGATCCTAGTAAGGTGAAGGCAATACTGGAATGGGAGTTCCCTCAGACCAGGAGGCAACTATAGAGTTTCCTGGGCTTCACAAACTTTTACCACCAATTAATCTCCACTTTTGCCCAGATAGCCCTACCAATAACCAATTTGCCAAAGACATAGGGAGGGGCAAAACCAAAGCCTAGGCAGCCCCTGGATTGGTCCCTTGATTGCCAGGCAGCTTTTAAAAAGTTGAAGTGCCTGTTCACTGCAGAGCCAGTCCTGAAACACCCTGACCCAAAGGACAACACCTGTCCACCTTAGAAGAATTCAAATCACCAGTACTAAATGGATTACATCCCTCATTTCTGAAGTTGCTGGCAGTTGTGATTTCAGAACCACTAAACCACTAAATCTTTCAAAGAACCTGGAGTCCCAGGAACTACCAGGGGACTAGGAAAGAGTTGATGTGGTTCCCATTTCAAAAAAGGGAAAAAACGGATCCAGGAAACTAGAGTCCAATCAGCCTGACACACTTGGAATATAGTGTCCAGTTCTGGTCACCATGATAAAAATAATGCATTGTAACTCTAGAAAGAATACGGAAAACAGCAAAAATGATCACGGCACTTGCAGGAACTGGGT
Source organism: Bothrops alternatus (assembly GCA_034064705.1). NCBI lineage: Eukaryota > Metazoa > Chordata > Lepidosauria > Squamata > Viperidae > Bothrops > Bothrops alternatus. The sequence goes on from JARGCV010000085.1 coordinate 12,603,912, forward strand.
ATGTCTAGTCTAACAAAAAAATGACTAGAGGTGCCATGACAGCAATCTTCCAATATTTGAGAACTTGTCACAAAGAAGAGAAGGATGATTTATTCTCCAAAGCACCTGAGAGCAAGACAAGAACTAATGGATGGAAACTTCGCGAAGAGAGATCCAACCTAGAGTTAAGGAGAAATTTCTTGACAGTGAGAACAATCGATCAGTAAAACCGATTGCCTTCAGAAGTTGTGGGTCCTTCAACACTAGAGGTTTTTAAGAGACTGGACAGCATTTGTCTGGAATGGTACTATATGATCTCCTGCATGGGCAGAGGGTTGGACTCCAAGGTCCCTTCCAACTTTGTTATTCTGTATTCTGTAAATAATGTAATAGATTTTAATTTATATATTTAGATTTATAATCATATAATATGTGATTACAAGGGCAATGGGTACACCATTGCAAGATTTGAAGGGCCAAGTGGGTGACCAATCATCCTAGAGAAGATCTATGTGATCACTACAAGCTGACATTTTCAAAAGCATATAACAGTGAAATTCTTAGAAGGACATACTACTTTATACCAGTGGTTCTCTTTCTGAGGTTGAGACCCCACTTGCCCCGCCCATGCGCGCCGCGACCCCGACCCGGGGGTGTGCGCGCGCGCGCAAAAAAAATGTTTTTTAATTTTTTTTAAAAAAATCAAAAAACAAAAAACAAAAACAAAATGGTGGCCGGGACGGGCGGATCTGTGCATGCGCAGATCGGCCCGTCGCACGCGCCATGCATGCACGCATCCGCCCATCGCGGGCCGCCATTTTGTTTTTTTTAATTTTTTTTTAAAAAATTAAAAAAAACAAAAACAAAAAACAAAATGGCAGCTGCAATGGGCGGATCTGCGCATGCGTGGATTGGCCCGTTGCACGCGCCACGCATGCGCACATCCGCCTGTTGCGGGCCGCCATTTTGTTTTTTTGTATTTTTTATTTAAAAAAATTTAAAAAAAATAATAATTAAAAAAACAAAATGGCGGCCGCGACGGGCGGATCTGCGCCTGCGTGGATCGGCCCGTCGCACACACCGCGCATGCACGGATCCACCCGTTGCGGTCCGCCATTTTGTTTTTATTTTATTTTATTTTATTTTATTTTTTTTAAATTTCTTTTTCCGGCGTGACGGGTGGATCTGAGCATGCGCGGCACGCTTGCGCCCAAAAAAATAAAAAAAAATAAAAAAAATTAAAAAAAATTAAAAAAAAATTTAAAAAAATAAAAATTAAAAAAAGAAAATGGCGGCCGGCGGTGCCCGGCGACCCCCGCGAAATGGTCTCGCGACCCAAATGGGGTCGCGACCCCAAGGTTGAGAACCACTGCTTTATACTATTACAGATATTTTGTTTTTCCTCTTTTACCCCTTATCCCACACTAATCCAACTCTACAAGCCATAGTATGAGCCATTTAATTATATTAGAAAAACCAACACAACTCTTTCTGTCAGAGCATGTTTGAAAAGAGGGTCATTACCTGGTCCGATGCAAAATGAGGCAATGATTGTAAGAATGCAGATTATACTGAGATATCGAAGCCAGACTGCTTGATCCTGAAAAATATATGGTAACATTAAAAATGAATTATTTTTATATAAACTTACAGTAATTTATATAGTGTCTTTATTTTGTGTTTTATTGTATGTGTTTTATTCAAATTGTATCTTTTTATTATGTTTTATTTTAAACCATCCAGAATAGCTATTGGGCAATTTTAAAAAATCACAAATCAAATATGAAGAAATCCCCAGACTTCTTGTAGAGAACAACAACAATATTTGCAGAGTGATACAAAGTCCACTTTGCTGATACCCTATCTTTGGAAGTCTGTATGCCATCTAATACTTGCTTAGAATAATAAACTCTAGTCATTAATATATCATGGGTAGCAAATAAATCCCAGCTTTATTATTCAGATTAAGGGAACAATAACAGAAACACTTTCTACAAGCTGAGACATCTCAGACATCTACAGTGGAAGACATCCGAAAAGAGAGAGGGCAGATCCTTGCTCTGGTGGGACAGTTCAGTGCCAGCCAAGCTCTGTCACCTCCTGCCAGGCTGTCAAAACCAGCCTAGGCCGTACCTAATCATAGTCTCTGATTACCGAGAACTAAGACTGTTGGGTTGCTTGGCGTTTCCATCAGAAATGGATTTGGCTGAACCCAAAGTTTTAATTCTACATTTCCCCTTGTTATTCAAGATTTAATAAGAATATAAAAAAAATCAATATTCACAAGCGAGAAGGCAACTCACTAACACAGCACCTCACATGTTCATCAAGAGCTATACGACCAGACCAAAGAGCTCTTGGGCAGACAGCTATGCAGAGCAGTCCCAGATCTTTAGAAAAGTAGAGCAAACTTTTGTACCTCAAAGCAATTTTCACTACCTCCATTGCTGCAATCCTGAAAAGTATACTTTAATCTTTGTAAAAGGAGATTTTATTTAAAACTGAAAATTAGGATTGGTAAAGACATAGTTTAAAACCATGGTTTGTCACACTGTTTCTGAAATATTTCCATGTTTTTCAGTTTGCTATAAATAAAACTGGGAAGGAATTATTGAAAAAATATAATGCAGATAGATATCAGGGGGAGCACTTCATTATTAAGCTCAGTTTGTTACAAATCCTGTAAACTACAGTAACATTTTCAGTGTAAAGTTTGAACTTGCTTCTTAAATACAGTTGAAAAAAGGAAATTAGTATTTGTTCATTATTCTAATTCAAAGTTGCACAGAAAAGATCTAATATTTTTTGCATATAAGAATGATTAAAAAGAACGTTTAAATTTGATGGTTTAACATATTTAAAAGAAAATAGATCAATTAACATTTACGTACCTGTAGACTCATACACACAGTAAGTATGACGAAGAAGAAAAACATCAAACCAAATCCCCCAATCAAAAGAGGTCTGCGTCCAACTCTTTCAATCACTAAACCCTGAAAAAAAATAGATGGTTAATTATCTTACAGAACTGGTGGATGGATTCACCCTAAGACTCTAGTAGAACAGAATCATCCTTAGGCAACTCATTCAAATCACAGTGCTAAGCTTTTTGCAAGGCAAATCCAGATTAATTTCCATACATAAATTGAAAATTTAACTGCTCTTAATTCAATGCATAAACAGACTGTTTAGAAACTTGGTCTTCTAATTTTATAGGATACTTTATGTTCTTACTTCAATGTCCTTTTCTGTACTTTTAAATCTCCTTTAGCAAAATTTGACTCTAAAGCAAGTACGTTCATTATGCACTTGGTTCAAAATTAGAATTTCCTTTGAGCTTCTAATAATTTCCAATTCAATGTATAAGAGTTCAAAAGGCTTTGTATAACTTTCATATTCCAACCTCTATTGTTAATCACTAACTGCCTACTGCAGAGTGGGTGGGACACCAAAGAGATTAATGGCTAGTAAGATTGTGGAAAGCTTTGATTTAGAATTAATTTGATCACATTTCTTTGAATTAAGTCTGAACAACTTAATCAATGTGATGCATCAAATCTATGGATACATTATTCAGTAAATTAATGGGCTTTTACACTTTCATGCTTCATCATAATGAATCAAATTTGTGAATAAAACTGATCTAATTATTTGAATTCAACCCAGCAAAGCTCAGATTCAAATGTATTAAATCATACCAAAATTCTAATTAAATCTTGGCTACTTTTGCATGCTTGCAGTGGTTAAAATCAGCAAGTTTGCAACCAACAGCAGACCTGAACCAATATCAACAACTGTATTTCTACACCCTAAAAATAGCTGACCTTTTAAAATTTCTTTTTGCTCCTATACTCAAGACCTCACATTTCATCTTCAATTACATTATAACAACACACACACACACACACTATATATATATATATATATATATATATATATATATATATATATATATATATATATATATATATATACATACACACACACACAGTGTATACACACACAGTGTGTGTGTGTGTGTGTGTATATATATTAATACTCTCTGTGTGTATATTCTCCCACGTAAAATTGGGGCTGATTGGATGGGAGAGTGTTCTGTTTGGGTGGGGGCTTTGTTGTGCTCAGGTTAGTCTGAGTTGCACTGTTTGGCTTCGTGTTCGTGATCGTGCCTCATCTTCATGATGGGTGTCAGTTTGCTTCATGTATGGATTGGAGGGGTTTAAATTGGCTAATGATGCAGCTGTGGTCCGACTTCTGGTTTGTGGTCATGCCTCCTCATCGGTGTGGGTTTGGGTTTGCTTTTTGCATGGATGTCTGGTGTCATTCTTTGTGTTAGGGACTTGTTTGTCAATAAGGGCAGGTTTCCAAATGGCTGGTAGGCAGGAGGTATCATCTCGTTTATTTATGCTGTGTGGGTGTTTTTCTATCTCGATGGCTTCTCTGATTATTCTGTTATTAAAGTGTTTCGTTTTGGTGATAGTTCTGGTCTTTTTAAAGTCAATTTCATGTCCTGTGGCTTTAAGGTGTTGGACCAGGGAAGAAGTTGGTTCTTCTTTTTTGACTGAGTTCTTGTGTTCTTCAATGCGTGCTCTTATTCTTCTGTTGGTTTGTCCGATGTATGTGGTGGGGCAAGCGGTGCATGGGATTTCATATACTCCTTGATTTTCTAACTCGATTTTGTCTTTGGGGTTTCTTAGGATGGTGGATATTTTTCTGTTTATGCAAAATGCTGTCTTGATGTTGTGTTTGTGGAGGATCTTGCTGATTCTGTCTGTGGTGCCTTTTATGTATGGGAGGAGGGCTTTGCCGTTTTCTTTTTCTCTCTCTTGGATTTTAGTGGGGGTTTCTTTTTGGTTTAGGTTTGTAATCTTATTTCTTTGGAATCCATTGGATGTTAGTACATTAGTGAGAGTTTTTAGGTTTTTAGGTGTTGTTCGTCAGCTAAGCGTTTTGTTCTGGAGATGAGTGTCTTGGCTACGGAGTTGATCTGTGCTGGGTGGTGGTGTGAGAGTGCGTGCAGATAGCAGTTTGTGTGTGTTTTCTTCTGGTAGATGGTGTGTCCTAGGGAGCCATTGGATTTCTTGTAAACTAAGACATCCAGGAAGGGAAGCTAGTTATTAGCTTCTGTTTCCATGGTGAACTGTATTTTGGGGTGTAGGCTGTTGAGGTGTGTGAGGAAGTTGTCCAGTTTTTCTTTCCCATGTGGTGTCGTCTACGTATCTGAGCCAGAGTTTGGGTTTGTGATCAGATTTTTCTAGAGCTTGGGTTTCAAAGTGTTCCATGTAGAGGTTTGCAATGAAGGTGAGAGGGGTGAACCCATGGGTGCTCCTTCTATTTGTTTGTATTTTTGTCTGTTATAAATGAAGTATGTGTTGGATAGGTAGTGGTTGGTCTAGGATGTGTTTGGGGGGGGTTATATTTGTTTTGGATAGCTGTCAAGGCTTCTTTGATTGGCACTTGGGTGAATAGGGATATGACATCGAAGCTCACGAGTAGGTCGCTGGGCTGTAAGTTTTGTTTCTTTATGATCTCTATGAACTGGAATGAGTTTTTTACATGTGAGGTAATGGATTCTGCATAGGGCTGTAGTTGTTTGGCAAGAAATTTGGCTAGGTTTTGTAGAGGTGAGCCTATGGAGCTGACTATGGGTCTAAGTGGGGTTCCTTCTTTGTGTATCTTGGGGAGGCGATAGAGCTTAGGTCATCTGGATGATTTCTCTCTGGGAATGATTCTTTGCTGGATCTCTTTGCTAATGGGGGAGGCTTTTATTTTGGATCTAGTGGTTTTTTCCAGGTAGATGGTGGGATCTGTGTTTAGGAGTTTGTATGTGGAGTCTTGGAGTAGGTTGGTTAATTTGGTTTGGTAGTCAGATGTGTTCATAACCACCGTGGTGTTGCCCTTGTCTGCTGGTAGGATTATTATGCTGGTGTCTTCTTTCAGATTAAGTAGTGCTGTCTGCTCCTCTTTGGGTAAGTTGCTTTTGGTTGGCTTGCTGGTTAAGAGGATGTTGGTGATTTTGAGTCTGATTCTGTTAGTGTCGTCGGGTTTGATTTTGGTCAGGGTGGTTTCAACTCCACATATAATGGTTTCAGTGGGGATGTGTTTGGGAGCGACTGCAAAGTTGAATCCTTTGGAAAGGACATTGGTTTCGGCTTTGGTGAGGATCCTATCTGAGATGTTATGCACTGTTTGTTTCATGTGTGGCTGTGAGGGAGGAGGGGTTTGTTTCTGGCATTCTTGTAGTCTTCAGAGTTTGTTGGTGTGTGTGTCTGTCTTGAGGGTGGTCTGTGTTTCGGCTCTCCAGACGGCAAGTTGTTTGGATTTGTCCCAAAGTACGGGGTGGATCTTGTTGCTGAGTTTGAGGTGAAGTGTAAGGAGATCTTTGTTGATTCAGTCTAGGAGGAATCTTTTTGTGTGAAGTTCATTTCTGATTAGGGCCAATTCTGTTCTTTTCAGGATGCGTTTGGTGGCTGCAGAGTTGGAGTGGAATTTCAATTGGAAGCATGTGGGGATTAAATTTTGATCTTGGCAGTTGCGTAGGAATGTGAGGTCACATAAAATGGAAGCTCTTTGGACTTCCTCCCCGTAGAGGTACGATATTTGTTTTCTGAGGTTTTCGCGGGTGTTTGTATGTAGGTCTTTGGTTATTCAGGTTTTCTCCTGCGTAAAATTGAAAGTGTCTTGGCGATGTTTTGACAAAGTCCCATTCGTCATCTTCAGGCTGGTGTTTTCGGCTTCGTGCTTCTAGGAGCAATGTGTGATCGTAGCTGTTTCTTCCTTTTAACTGCCAGTGGGGGTATGAACTGATTGTGTGGGAGCTTGGCTGTGTTCTGATTGGGTGGAGGTGTGTTCTGATTGGTTAGGGGCTTGGCTGTGCTCTGATTGGATGGGGGGGTTGGCTGTGCTCTGATTGGATGGGGGAGTGTTCTGTTTGGGTGGGGGCTTTGTTGTGCTCAGGTTAGTCTGAGTTGCAGGGGGATTTGAGAAGACACCTCCACCCAATCAGAACACAGCCAAGCTCCCACCCAATCAGTTCATACCCCCACTGGCAGTTAAAAGGAAGAAACAGCTACGATCACACATTGCTCCTAGAAGCACGAAGCCGAAAACGTCGCCAAGACACTTCTAATTTTATGCGGGAGAAAACCCGAATAACCAAAGACCTATACATATACATATACATATACACACACACATATACACACACACACACACACATTAATAACAATGTATTAGTAGCAACACATAAATATATTTTGTAAGGTAGGCACTTAAGTAGATTTCAATGATATGGTGTTCACCCATCAGAATGCTAAGGGCTTGAGTTGTCACTGGCAACCTCTCTACATACAAAGAAGTAAATGTCATTCTCGACATTCTACAAATGGCAGTTTCATGCATATTTCTTTCTCCTAATAGCTTTAAAACAAAGAGTTCAGCCAGTTGTTTGCAAAACGTGGCTTTTTCAGTTTTTCCTCAGAAACAAAAAAGTTTGTCTTTAAGGAAAATATCCTTGAATGGTAGATGTGAATAAGAAACCTTTAAATGGTATAGGTCAACGTTCCCCAACCTTTCTGGCTCTGGGGGAGGGGATTGTTTTGTATGCGTGCCCGCCACTTGTGCAAATGGAGCTTCACCTCCTCACCTGCTGCTGGCACGGCCCAGTTCCCAATGGGCCACCAGTCTGTAAACCAGGGGTTGGGGCCCCTTGCGATAGGTAACAGTTTTATTTAACCCAAAGTTAAAGTGTAATCCCAAGCATGTTTTCTTGGAAGCCCCAATATTCTTAGAAGAGTCATTCCAATTATTTCAACAAGAGACGAGATTAAATGGAGTTCATTTCAATTAAAGCCAGGAGTTCTTACACACTTAACATTAGCTCTCTATATTTTAAACATAAATTAGTTGTCATTAGTAACTTCCATCTATTTTATTTTTTTCATTACTGTTTTATGGAGTATATTTCTTCATGCCACTCACAATTCCATAAAATTAAATAAATATTGATCTATTCAAAAGAAAGATCACCTATGTTTGTAAGAAAACATTAGCCACAATCTCAGTTGCTTACCTGATTAACTGTTTTCCCCTCAGATTTTCAAAAAAGTAAAATCTTTTGAGATGGTGAACTATCGTGTTTCCCCAAAAATAAGCCCTAGCTTGATTTTTGGGGGTAGGCCTAATATAAGCCCTACCCCAAAAATAAACCCTAGTTTGGGGTTGAGGCACACACCTAAAAATCAAGCTAGGGTGGGGGTGGGGGTGTGGAACTGCCCATGCACCCTGCACTCACTTACCTTGCAGCCAGGCCTCTCCTTGCCAGCCACTTCTTCTGCAGCATCCCCAGGCCTACATTTCACAGTCAGAGGCCTTTTCAGAAGGCCACTGCAGCTGAGAACTGAGCTATGGATTCAATACATAGCTCAGTTCTCTGCTGCAGTGGCCTTCTGGAAAGGCATTTGACTGCAAAATGCAAGCCAGAGCTCCATTCTCAGCTGCAGAATGAAGCTGCTCCTTCAGGTGCAGAAGATGTGGGCCGGCTAGGCAGGGCTGTTGGTGCCAGAGGTGAGTGGAAAAGATTCCCCCCCCCCAAAATAAGATCTGGTGCCTCTTTTGGAGGCAAAAAACCAAAAGACCAGGTCTTATTTTCAGGGAAACCTGGTATGTCTGTTATTCACTCTAATGTGTTTAATTCTATTTTTTATTAGATTTTTATCCTGCCTTTATTACTTTACAAATAACTCTAGGCAGTGAACATACATAATACTCTTTCTTCCTCCTATTTTTCCCCACAGTGACAATCCTGTGTGGTGAGTTGCGGTGAGAGAGAGTAACTGGTACAAAGTCACCTAAGTGGCTTTCATGCCTAAGACAGGATCAGAACTCAGAGGCTCTTGGTTTCTAGTAAAGATTTGTATAAGATTCAGTCCTTTTATTTCCTTATTGTCAGTTTAAAACTAAGATGGAAACTGAAAGATTTCATTCTAAATTATATATTCTTTATACAGTTCTATACGTTATTCAACCCACCACACACTTACAGAGAAAAGAGCAGCCAAGATCTCCACAGCTCCTGTGCTTAAGGTAACATATGGAATCATTTCAGGACTTAGGCCAGCTCCCCTGAAAATGTCATTTGTGTAGAACCAAATCTGGAATAGAAGCCACCTTCCAGTTATTGGGTTTCAAAAAAAGTCATTTGGCTCTAATCAGATTCTAAATTCATATATACATACATTTAATGATGGTCTGGAATTTGTCAAAACAGTTCTCCATAACCTTCAGATGCCCAGCCTATGGACATCACAATGTTGAAAACATTTGTATCTGGGTATATTGAAGACAATGTGAAATATTTACAGTAAGGGAAAAGTTATTTGATCCCCTGTTAATTTTGTATGTTTGCCCACTGACAAAGAAATGATAAGTCTATAATTTTAATGGTAGGTTTATTTTAACAGTGAGAGACAGAATAATAACCAAAAAATCCAGAAAAATGCATTTCAAAAAAGTTATAAATTGATTTGCATTTTAATGAGCGAAATAAGTATTTGATCCCCTATCAATCAGCAAGATTTCTGGCTCCCAGGTGTCTTTTATACAGGTAATGAGTTGAGATTAGCTTTAAGAGATGGTTGCACTACTTCTATCCTGTTCTCGCTGGAGGACATCAACAAATGAGATAAATGCTGTTTCTATCCTATAACTGGGCCTGAATCCTAACAGAAGGGGGTACAGATAATCCAGTTCATCCAGGACCATGTGAAGCTGTCAGACCACTATCTTTTCCACAATCGTCTCTAAAAAGGGAAGACTGGAAACTGAACAGAAGTTGTCCAGCAGGTGGGATCAAGCAATGCTTTTTTAGGAGGGGGCAAACCAGGGCCTCCTTAAAAGATCCTGGAAATATCCCCTCCTGAAGTGATATATTAATCACTGTTTGAACCCACCTGGTAGTCAGAGTAATGGAGGCTTTCACGATCCAGAGGGATAAGGATCTAACAGTCAGCATCGAGGGTCCTGGCCACTTCATGATCAACAGGATAAAACTGTTCCCAGATCATTGGGCAAGATCCCTCCCCAAGCATCTCATAAGGACCTGCCTCACACATGGGTCTCAAACTGAGAATGAATCCAAACAACTTTGTCCATCAAATATTGAACAAATTTCTCCACATGGCCGTGAAGAAGATTGCATAGTCCCCCCATCCCAGGAGGGATTGTGTGACCTGGAATAGGGCCACTGAGTGACACTATGTGGACACAATAAGAATGGAGAAATAATGCTGTTTTGTCACTCTTACTGCCACAAGATAGGCCTTGATAGCGACTCTAAGTTCTGTCAGTCGGCATCAACCTTCATTATCCTCCAGCAATGTTCTAGGCATCTCTTAACCCTTTTCAAAACTCACAACTCCTCTGTCAGATGTCCAGCTAGTGAATCCAAGAAAGGAACTCCTGGGACATTGTTCTTCCCACTAGTAATACTTTTATTGAATACACTACATTAGCACAAAGGAAGCAAAACCATCTCTGAATTTCCTGCTCAAAGGTCCATATAATTAAACATGAATTCCCCCTTTGGCCATTTCCCTTAATCCATTGCATTGTCCAATCACCTACACTTCATTTGTTATGGTAACTGTCTAGATCGTTCAAACACCTGTGCAGCATGTCCTTGAAGGGGGAAGCAGGGCCTCATGATCTGCAGATGGATTCTTGGCATTCCATTCCCACCCCAGATGATTCAACTACCCCCCTCCCTATTGTTGTCAACTTGAGAGAAGAGAAGAAACTAGGTGAAAAGTGAATGGCTCTTGATATCCTCCATGAACCACAGGAATGATGAGTGAAAAGAGGTCGCATAGAAGAAATCCTGTCCAGAGCCCTGGCAGCCAGTTGGTTTCTGGATTCAACAGGCCCTGCAGCGGAGCCCCTGGAATATCTCTCAGTTCCTCTGAAACCCAATTGGGTCCATCAGTCATTAAGGATGGACCATACAAATAGGTGTAGCCTCCCTGCAGAGGGGGGCAGCAACAGAAATCTCAGGGACATCAGGACATCTGACCATGACAAGTGGGATAATTTTAAATTCATCCTAGATCATGTTGTCATTGCCCCATATCTGGCATGTGACCACTGTCCTGAGTCAGGCCTGAGATGATCTGGGATAGGCCTATGATTGCCATGAACTCCTGGGCCACTTCCGAGGACATAAGCAGGGATAGCAGATTGAAGACACCCAGAACTATAAGTCTGGGAAACTCAATAGCTAGATTGCCTCTAGCATCTCAGGAAAGGGAACCCCACTTCCAGAATTACCCAAGTCTTGGTAATACATGCCTAATACATGCCAAGTCAGCTCATTCCTCCTCAATAAGATCTTAGATAAGGGGATTATTGACCAATCTGGCATTCACCACAGCAGCCAAATCTCAGGACCTATGAGGGTAGGCTTTCAATACTATACATCAGAGGACTGGACTGCCCCCAGACTCCTATAGCACCCCTACTCTGATGCATTGTCCTGCCCAACACTCCCCAAGAATATCATCCCTCTCCCTCCCCAGCTTCCCTCTTCTCAGAGTCAGGGCTCTGCCATCCCCCTCCACCCATTCCCATTCTCCCTCACAAGCAATTGAAGGGGTAAAATCAGCAATGCAAGCCAAAATACATAAATAAGAAAATGGTATCCACTCTAGACAAGTTCAAATCACCAAGACCAGATGGATTACACCCTAATATTCTGAAGAAATTGGCAGAAGGGATCTCAGAACTACTGAAGCATATCTTTCAAAGATCCTGGAGTATCAGGGAACTACCCAGATGATTGGAAAAGGGTAGTTCCAATCTTCAAAAAAGGAAAACAAATAGAGCCAAGAAAAAACAGATCTATCAGCCCTGGCATCAATACCTGGAAAGATTTTGGAAAAGATAATCAAGCAATGAATCTGCAAATACCTAGAGGCAAAAAAAATCATAACCAGAAACCAACATGGGTTTGTGAAAACTCATTATGCCAGACAACTCTTATTGCATTCTTTGACAAAGTGAAAAAAATAGCGGACTAGCAAAATGCTGTGGGTATAATTTTGTTGGACTCCAGTAAGGCATTTGATAAAGTAGAGCACAAACTATTATTTGATAAGATAGAAAAATGTGGTTTAGACAGTATCACTACCAGATAGATTTGTAACTAGCTGATCAACCACACTCAACATGTAGTCCTTAATGGAACTGCACCTACATGGGGGGGAAGTATGCAGTGGGATACTCCAAGGCTCTGTCTTATGCCTAGTACTCTTCAATATCTTCATCAATGATTTAGATGAGGGGATAGAAGAAGAACACATCAAATTTGCAGATGACTAGCCAATATTACCGAAGATAGCTTCAAGATACAGAAAGATCTTGATTGACATGAGCATTAGACCCTAACAAAATGAAATTCACTGTAGAGAAAAGGAAGATTTTACAAGTGAAGAAGTATAGAACAGGTGGTAGGTACATGGCTCAATAACTGTGAGAAGGATTTTGGGAATCCTAGTGGACAATCACTTAAATATCAGCCAGCAGTGTGCTTCAGCTACCAAAAAAGCCAACACAATCCTAGGCTCCCTTAAGAGGGAAAGAATCAAGATCACATGAAATGTTAATATCACTTTATAATGCCTTGGTAAGATCACACTTAGTATATTGCATCCAGTTTTGATTGCCACAATATAAAAAAAGAAGTTGAGAGTCTAGAAAAAGTGCACAGAAGAGCAACAAAGATGATTAGGGGATTGGAGGATAAAACATATAATGAACAGTTGAAGGAATTTGATAGGTCTAGTTTAATGAAAAGGACTAGGGGGGTGATATGATAGCAGTATTCCAATATCCAAGGGCCTCCCACAAAGAAGAGAGAGTCAACTTATCTTCCAAAGCACCTGATAGCAAGACAAGAAGCAAGGAGATTAATGGAGATAATGGAAGACTATAGTAGGGTGTCAGGCTTCAAAGTAAATATATCAAAAACGAAGATGCTAGTTAAAAATCTAGACAACAAAGCAAAACAGGACTTGGAAAGAATAACGGGTTGTGAAATAGTCAAGAAAGTTAAATACTTAGGAGTGGAGATAGAAACAACGAACGCTAAATTATACAAGAATAACTACGAGGCGCTGTGGAACAAGATACAAGCAGATCTGGAAAGGTGGAAAACACTACGACTGTCCCTGCTGGGCAGGATAGCAGCAGTAAAAATGAATGTCTTGCCAAAATTTCTATTTCTCTTTCAAATGCTACCCATAATCAAAAAGGATGTGGACTTGGACAACTGGCAGAAGGGCATCAACAGATTTATTTGGGATGGCAAAAAACCGAGGGTAAAACTAAAAATCATCCAGGACACGAGGAAGAGAGGGGGACTAAAAATGCCCAATCTAAAGCTATACTACTACGCAGCGACATTGGTGGCGTTGAGTGACTGGATCAATATGACGAATGAAAGAATACTGAATATGGAAGGGCACGGTCTACTATTCGGCTGGCACGCATACTTGGTGTACGACAAAAAGGCGGACAAGAACTTCAAGGAGAACCCACTACGAACCCCGTTATTGTGGGTTTGGAGGAAATATAAGTACCTTCTACATGACAAGATCCCCATCTGGACGATCCCCGGACACGCAATAGGGGACGTAAACATATCCCAAGAGCAGGGAATGGTGCCAGGGAATAGTGCCCTACAGTAAACTGGTACTGGAAGAAGAAAATGGGTTCTCCTTAAAGCCTCAAACAACGCTAGCAGATGAAGGAATAGGAGGTACCTGGCTATCATACCTACAACTGCAGTCAAGGTGGCATAAAGACAAGAAGAAGGGCTTATCCCGGACTGATGAGACTTTAATTGAACAGATTAGAGAGCAGGGGATCATGCATATCAAACGAGTGTACAGTGTACTAATAGAAATTGACTCTGAAACGGTGCTAGTCAAGAACTGTATGGTAAAGTGGGAACAAGACTTTGGACATCCGATCGCAATGGAAATGTGGGAGGAAATCTGGGTGAGAAATGTAGTATTTACGAAAGCACAACAGCTAAGGGAAAACTTCTACAAGATGTTCTATAGGTGGCATCTAGACCCGAAAAAACTATCATACATCTATCCAGACACCCAGCCCAAGTGCTGGAGGTGTGGCGATGGGGAGGCTACATATTTCCATGTATAGTGGACATGCAGAAAAATCAAAGCCTTCTGGAGGAAGATATGGTGGACACTCCAAACTATTTTCAAAAAGCGTATTGAATTTCTACCTCAGGTTTTTTTGTTAGGGATCATAAAAGATTGCAGTACCTCAGAGACGAACTTATTTCTGAACTTGATCACAGCAGCCAGATTGTTGGTGGGACAATACTGGAAGAATCCAGAAATACCACCTATGGAAGAATGGACTTTGAAAGTAATAAATTTGGCGGAAATGGCGAAAATATCGGCATATTTGAAAGATCGCTCAAATGAACAATATTTGACAGACTGGAAACAGTGGATAGACTATATACAAGAGAAACACCAATCAAATAAAATGTATCTGGCGTATAGTTGAGGCTCGACGTGAAGAGTGAAGAATGTTTACCAAATCAGACATTTACAAAGACCAATACCTAATGTTGTATTTTATGTTCTATGATGATTGCTTCTTAATATGATCTTATGCTTAATGTTGTTTGCTTTAATATTGAAAAAGCGGATTGAATTTCTACCTCAGGTTATTGAATTTCTACCTCAGGATCTTTTGTTAGGGATTATAAAAGACTGCACTATTACTGAGACGAAGTTAATTCTGAAGCGCGAATGAACAATATGTGATAGACTAGATACAGTAGATAGACCATATATAAGAGAAACACCAATCAAATAAAATGTATCAGGTGTATAGTTGAGGCTTGACGTGAGGAGCGAAGAATGTTTACCAAACCAGACGTTTACAAAGACTAATACCTCATGCTGTATTTTCATGTTTTATGAGGACTGCTTCTTAATATGATCCTATGTTTAATGTTGATTGCTTTAATATTGGAAATGCGTACTGAATTTCTACCTCAGGTTATTGAATTTCTACCTCAGGATCTTTTGCTAGGGAGCATAAAAAATTGCACTACTACTGAGACGAATTTACCTCTGAAGCTCGAATGAACAATATGTGATAGAATAGAAACAGTAGTTAGAACATATATAAGAGGAATGTTTACTAAACCAGACGTTTACAAAGACTAATCCATAGTGTTGTATTGCAGGTTATATGATGATTGCTTTTTAATACGATCTTATGTTTGATGTTGATTGTTTCAATAAAATAATTTTTTACAAAAAAAAAGAAGCAATGGATGGAAACTAATCAAGGAGAGAACCAACCTACAATCAAAGAGAATTTTTCTGATGTTTAGTACAATCAATCAGTGGAATGGCTTGCTGCTAGAAGTTGTCGGTGCACCAACACTGGAGGTATTTAATAAGAGATTGGATAAGCATTTGTCTCTTGGCCAACTAATCTCCCAGGCTTTGATGCTGAGGGGGTGCTATTTTAAATTACTTGAAATTCTAAAGAAAACAAACCCTAACCCTAACCCTTCCTCTTTTGGTAACATATTCAAGATGGTCAGTGATTAATATTTATATGTAAGGGTGAAGGTTTATGTATATATTGTATATAGCATGTTTAAATGTGTATTATGTATGTGTACACTTTTGAGAGCAAGCAACTAAATTTCATTTTTAATGTGTGTCAATGTGCCTACAGTAAAAAAAATGACAATAAAGGTTATCTCATCTAAAAAGTGGGCTATGAAAGCAATAATTAAATATATAAATGCATATAATGACTTACAGCATTAAGGCCACAAAGTTGATAGCAAGCCATAGTTACAATTACAGTGAGAATCTGCCACCGCTTAGTGTTGTCACACACAAGTTGAAATACAGATGCTACTTGAATATTTTTCTGCACTCGACTCTCTTCCAGAACTTCTTCTATTTCATGTGACACATCAGGTTTTCCAAGGAATTTCTGAAATGCTGCAAGCCCACAGTTCATATAATTTATACACAATTAGTTTTATTCATATCAAACTATTTTACATCAAATTGTACACCAATTACATATTTTACATATCAAATTGTAGTTTACACCAAGCATTTATCTTTTTATCTTTCAAAAACAGATCCTTCAGCAAAATATGTCAGCTTCATCAGTAACGTTTGGGTTTACTCAAATACATAGCAAATAGTGATTTCACTTACTATTCAATAATAATTCCACAAATATTTACAAGTTTCATTTCAGGTCCAACAATTCTGTAAATTCTAAATCTGCTGCTCTTGTTCATACCATTTAAAACAACAGCATATCGTAACTATCCTATTTCTAACTCTTTTATTCCAGTTTGAAGATAGAAGATATTTCTAACTGTACACAACTCATTCACATCTTTTTCATTATTATGAAACAATATAACATGATTTTACATCTTCATTTGTTGGCAGAATCAGGCAATATAATAGATAAGATGGTCCCTAGTACAGTGGTGGCGAACCTATGGCACGGGTGCCAGAGGCGGCACTCAGAACACTCTCTGTGGGCACGCGTGCTGTCGCCCCAGTCCTAGGCCTTCAGCTGGGTTTTATAAAACCTTTTTGTTTTAGGCCTCCACTGCCATATGCAAAAAAGAAAAAAAGGTTCCATCAGTCAATTTCAACTTCTGCGGGAAAAAAAAAGATCTTGCAAAGTTGGAATTGATTGATTGAACTTTTTAGTCCCACCCAGTCTGCCGTTACCACTGCAGCCACCCCAGCCAATGGGCCACACCCAGCCAATGGGCCACACCCAGCCAATGGGCCACACCCACCTGGCACTCGACGATGCATAAGTGGGTTTTGGGTTGCAGTTTGGACACTCAGTCTCTAAAAGGTTCGCCATCACTGCCCTAGTAAATAGAAATTTAGAAGCACAATGAAATCTAAATTGCAATCTTATATTTACTTCTACTGGAATCAAGTTAAAAACATTTACTTCTGACTAGTTTTATGTAGCGTTCTACTGGTCACACATCTAGTAAGAATAACTATATTTATTCCAAAATATGGAAGACAGAGACAATATATTCTCATTACAGCAAATGAACCAATCTTCCTTTTCTCCAATCTTTTCTGTCTGAGCTAGTTTATAGATAAATTATTTAAAAAATTTTTTTACTTGTTTTAAGCTTTGTTTTTCCTCTGGACAGAAATCAATCAAACAAACAACAGAACAACCATACCATATAATATTATTTCATTACGTGGCTAAAGATTTCAGGGAGTCTAGCCCTAAGTTTAGACTGATTGGGTCCACTCAAGGACTTTCGTCAGCTTTTCATTTGAGCACAAATGGATCGGCTGGACATTTGAACACAATGGTGGAACAATACATCAGATGCTACGTTAATTATCAAGAGACTAATGGCGCTGACCTCCTGCCTTTTGTGGAAGTGGCATACAACAATACAGTGCACAATAGTACTGGTCTTACTCCATTTAAAATAGCAACTGGCCGTGAATATCCTCAGGAACCACCTGTCTCACAAGCCTTGGATCGATGGGTTGCTTCATGGCAAACTGGACTAATGTGAAAAAAGCTCTGACACAGGTTGCTAAAACTTACAAGGAGCAAGACGATAAGATGTGGTCCCCTCAGAGACTATTTTGCGTTGGGGAAAAAGTATATTTGTCAACTAAACATTTAAGACTCAAGCTACCCAGTAAAAAGTTGGGACCAAAGTTTCTTGGCTCTTTTCCTATAATTAGAGTTATAAATCCTGTGACTTTTAAGCTGAAACTCTCTTGCTTGCTAGGAAAAATTCACCCTGTTTTCCATTGCAGTTTGTTAAATCCTCTTAGGGAGTCCTCATTGACACCAACTCCCAGGGAAGCCCCTGGTCCTCTTTTAGTAGAGGGGGAAACTCATTATGGAATTAAGCAACTCCTTGATTTTAGAATATACAAGGGGAAGTTACAGTATCTAATGCAATGGAAGGGATATCCTTTGTCAGAGGCCAGTTGGATAAAAAGCACAAACGTTAAGGCAGATCAACTAGTAAAAGTTTTTTACAATAAATATCCTCAGAAGCCTTGGGAAGATTCCTAATACCACCTTTTATTTCTCTACAGGATCTGTTTTCTCTTTAGGGGATCCAACTGTCAACCTTGCAACAGACCTGGCAGAAGCTATTTTCTTCATTTTTGGTTGCCACAAGATGGGGAGGAAATGGGAAGTTTTCTATTAGACTAAACAGTTTTCTGTCCCATGGGAACCAAGATCATTTCTGTTTCCCTCAGCTGGGGAGGATGATCCTAGTGTTAGAAAGCCCATCTGGGTGTATTATTGGGAAACATATTTGTTTGCATAGCCAGGGGGTGGGAACTGTAACTTTGTATTACTGTTGCTTTTGGGAGGGGATTTTAGCCTTGGTTTCACTTTTGATCATGCCGATACTTTGTATCCAATAAATAAATAAGGAAAACTCAAGCCTTGGAGTTCTGTTCTAATTGGTCTCATCTATTGGAACCATGACATAGACTTTACAACATAAGGGACTGTTTAGAGAATATGCAAAAACGCCATCATGCAATGATCCTCTCCTTTTCCTTTAAGCAGACCAAGGGTAATTTTAAAGCATGGTACTGCTGTTATGTTGTAGATATTGTTATCAATCCAAAAATTTGAGAACCACCCTACAGAACAGCTATCAGCATGCAGTGTTCCTGAAGACTGCCACCCTCAAAAATGTTGCATTTGTGCTTACAATTTTTGCTTTTAAACCAGGTGAACAATAGGATCAATTGAGATAAAAAATGAATGTGATAGTACCTTTTTCTGCTGCTTTTGTGTCATTTTTTTCAAGTAAGAGGAAGTGAGGACTTTCTGGAAGAAAAGGCAGGACTCCAATTTGGAGAGTTGATGGAACAATAATCATGGCAAACAGATAAGGCCACAGGAATTCCTGTAATCAGTTAATAAAATTAGTATTGGTATTGCTGCATTTCATGTAAAAATGCAATACTAAAAATACAGGCAAAATTCAGAGTTTAGTGACAGAACAGATGCTCTAATCTATAGGCAGAAGAATGACAATTATGTAACCTGACAATAAGTACATTTAATTGTGAATGTCAATACCACCAATAAGTGTAAAGTTAGAAATGCAGGTGACTGTAGTTTGTATCCTTACATTCTCTCTTATAAATTGACAATAAAAAGGAGTTTTTTTTAAAAAAAAAACACCTCATGTCTTATCAAGTCTCCAGTAAAAGTGAACAGAAGTTGTTCAGCTTCTAGTTATTTACACAAGGTTGCATAAGTGCCACAAATACCATACCTACTGGATGGTATCTCTCTTTTGATATTATAGCAAAGAATATCTGGGCATCATTTTATCTGTTCATAATTAATGGGCTTTCAATCTCAATTTACACAGAGTGCAAAAAAGAATAAATAATTCAGAATTATTACAGACCTTTCCAAATATCTCAGGTAGCCCCAAAATTTGTCCACTGAAAACACCAACACAGATGAATATTGCTGTAATTTGTCCTAGTGACCCACGGATCTGCTTGGGAGAAATTTCACTCAAATACATTGGGAGTGCACTCAGAGATACCCCTGTGAAAAAGAAAAAAGTGATAAAGAATATTTTTTTAATAAAAGGAAAAATTGTAGGCAGGCAATCAGAGAAATATTTGCAGCTCAGGGCTGAACTGTGGGATTCTTGGTGCTCTTGAGCTTGGTTGTTTTCTAGGTAACAATATCTATGTTAGAGGGAATGAGGTTTGCTCTCATTATATATACTAGTGGATTATCCTGTCAGTATTGGTGGGAGTGGTCTTGGTGATTCATTGATTAGGCTGTTGTTTACTGTTAGCTTGTGTTTACCTGAGTTGGTAGTTCCTTGATTGGGTAATTTTTATTTCTTGATTGTTAGTCTAGTGTTAACCTCTGCTCATCTGGGTGTTGCTACTGGTGAGATGTTTGGATCTTTTGGATTGTCTCTTTTGAATAATATATAGATGTTGAATAGTGTACCCACTGATGGCTGCTTTGTCTGAGTGTCTGGCTTCCAGGAATTCTCTAGCATTTTTGGATTTGACTTGTTTAGGATGCTCAGTTTCCCAATTGAAACTATGGTTAAGTCTGTCCATTGTGAAATTAAGGAGTTTTCATGTGTTCTGACTGCTAATTGGTATTCATAGATGCGCTCTGCTAGTCATCTGTTTGTCCTAAATAATGGCTCTTTGTTTTTTCTTCTGTAGATGCTGGGTCTTTTGGTATAGAACAGAACAGAACAGAACAGAACAGAATAGAATAGAGCTGGAAGGGATCTTCTAGTCCAGTCCCTGCTCAAGCAGGAGGACCTATACCATCTCAGACAAGTGAGTGTCCAGCCTCTTCTTAAAATTTGCATTAGAACTATATCCCTTGTGTAATAAAACAAGCTTGTGTATATATCAAAATAAAGCATTCAGCCTCTTGGTCTGAGGTTTCTAGCATACCTTAATTCATACATTACAAAACATTAAAATAAAATTAAAACAGAAAGTATTAATGCAATAATGGTCAAATTTCTATTTACATTAATATCTCTATTGTAGAGGTATGCACTTGTGTGGCAATAGGCAAGGATTTTTCTAGAGGCAAATGCCTAGATGGATCATGTTAAGGAATATTAATCAGGGACCCTGTGGTAGTTAGTGAAGAAGGCAATGCTAATGGGCAGTCAAATGCTGATTGTTTGTGCTGTGACTTGATGTGGGCAGAAAGAGTCATCCTGGAGCAGCATCCATGAACCCAGCCATTCAGGTTAAAGGCTTCTTTATCTTCTAGTAGTTTAATCCATTACTCATGACTTTATATATCTTCCATTTCCTATATAATCCTGTATGTAAATTACTAAAGGCTCTTGGCATCTTTTGATCAAGGGCCAAGTGATTGCTCTATTCTTTGAATGCTCAGTAAACAAACCTACTGCAGATTTCTAGTTGCTTTGGTTCAGTGGTGGGATTCAAATATGTGAACAACTGGTTCTCTGTGTAGATGCCGCTTCCGGAAGTCCATTCTGGCCCTGGGCAACAAAAAATTAGCTATCAGTTCTGCCAAACTGGTGCAAACTGGCTGAATCCCACCACTGCTTTGGTTCCTTATAAGTAGGATAAGAATTTTCACAACAAGATTTAACTTATAGCAAATAAAGCTATACGACATACCTTCATTTAAGAATTTTTTTTTCTTTGTTCAAACTGAACTGAAAGCTTGCCCATCTTTTTTCAATGTACTTTTTACACACTGATATGTGTAATGGACAATGTAAAAGCTGATGCAATCCATAATGATGACTACAAAGGCATTTACACAACAAGAATTTGCTAATATTTATCCTTAAACATTGCTGAAGCTATCATTTGCATTCTTTAAACTGTGAATGCTTGTCAGATTTTGTTCAAGATTATAAATACTTTCTGCAAGATGTCACTGTAAGGTTTCTATTTCCCCTACCACCCAAATTATAAAACAATTGCAACTCCTTTCATTCCACTGAAAAAATATTTAATTACAGTCAAGACTAAAAATATAGAAATAAAAAGCAAATAAACACAACATAATGTAAAAGTTATCTTAAAAACAGAAAGGGAGAAATGAATAAGATGCAATAAAGCATAAAAGAATTAGCATAAAAAATTAAAAAGACAATGACATCACATGAAGATTTTGACATTTTGCCCTGGGAATATTGATGCTTTGGCAAGAGCTCTAAGTTGTTCCTACTAAGTTCCAGAGGCTTGAAAAAAATTGCCACCATATTTCAAAGCTGGAACTTTTTCAATATTATTATTCCCAGTTTGCATTGATATTTGTGACAATTGAAGTTTTCTAAGAAAAAAACATAATTTGGGTCTTAAGAGTGAGTACATGCTTGTTCTTCTGCATCCTTGTCATACAGTGATATTGCAAATGCCTATTACTGAGTTTAGGAAGATAGGTGTTCTTTCTGATTAAGACATCTATCACTAAATTAAACAGTGGGGAAATAGAATACAATCCTATATTCACCCCTTAATAGATTACAAGTTCTTCAATCAGCCTAGTCACATCTGAATGACTGTAGCCTAATTAGAGCAGCTGCTGAGCAATTAATGTGATTTCTTGGAACAAAACAGAACTGAAGCCTAATTTTAAGTCAGTGAAAGCAACCTATAAGGAATGGTGTTGCCCATGTCTGAATTTCTCCTTCAGAGATTGTAATGAGGAGGTGATAAGCCACCTGGGAAAGCCAAGGGAAATCATCAAAACAATTAAAAAATGAAAGTTAGACTATTTCAGACATGTGCTGCGACACTCAGAAAATTATGGCATACTCCATTTAATCCTCCAGGGAAAGATTGAAGGCAAACGAGGTCCTGGCAGAAGAAGAACATCATGGCTTCAAAATCTAAGGGACTGGTTTGGATAAAACTCAGCAGCACTTTTTTGTGTGGCTGCTGATAAAAACAAGATCGCAAACATGATCACCAACATCCGATAATGGATATGGCACAAGAAGAAGAAGAAGAAGAGATTGTAAGATGGCACTCTGAACCAATGTGAATAAGCTCCCCTTGAATTACTTCATGTTCATTAGCTAAAAGTTTTTCCTAGTTGAGCTAATACAATTATTTTATTTTGTTAAATTTGTTTGCCACCCATTTTGCCATGAGTCAACTTTGGATAGTTTACATTAAAAATGGTAAAAACCATAAATATATACAGCAAGGTTTGTATATATTGGGCAATAATAGTCTTAGGAGTTAGAGAAGAATCTCCAGTAACCTTGTGCAAAACTGATTTTGTATGTTTCTAAAAATTTTATCAAGTGGGCATTCCACTCTCTCTTTTCTGCTCCAAACAACATCTATTCTATTCTGACAGAATAGTTTTTATGTAGAATCTACCAATCTGACTTCATTTCTAGGGCAACCTTTCATACCACTGCAATGCATTTTGCTTAGAACTGCCCTTGAAGACCATTCATAAGCTTCAGCTGGTGCAAAATGTGGTGATTTGGGCAATCATGTGCATTCCTCATTTGGCACATGCAACACCTTTACTCAGCAAGCTGCATTAGTTGCCAGTAACCTTCTGAGTTAAGTCTGAGATATTGGAGGTGGCCTATAGGCAAGAATTTTTTTTAATTTTCTTAGGCAAGAAAAACCAACTGCACAGGTATAGAATAAGTGGTACCTGGCTCAACAGCAATAACTATGAGAGGGATCTAGAAGTCCTAGTGAACAACCACTTAAGCATGAGCTAGCAGTGTCCTGCAAGTTGCCAAAAAAGCCAATTCAGTCCTGGACTGCATCAACAGAGGAATAGTATGAAGATCACATGTAGTACCACTTTATATTGCTTTGGTAAGACCACACTTGGAATACTGCATTAAGTTTTGGTCACCATGATACAAAAAATAATGTTGAGACTTCTAGATCTTAATTTTTGATGGATATGGAATTAGTGCACCATTATCTTTTCTTGCCCAACTACAGCTCTTGTGAAATAGCAACTTGTTTTCTGTTTTGCAGTAACAGAACTCTACAAATGGTCCAGAATGCCGTAGATTCAGTAGTTTCCAGCATTCTCCTCATAACACACTACTTCAAGAACTGCCAGTTGGCTTCCAGGTATAATTGTTGGCAATAATTTGTTTAGGACCTAGGTACTTTAGGACTGACTTTTCCCTTCCTTCTGCCCACCAAATGAATCCCCACTCAAAGATGGCCATTTTCAGAAATCACAGAAGCAAGAAGAATTCTCATGGAATATTCCCCTAAAAGTCAAAATGATCTTCTCTCTCCTGTTTTTTAGGGATCTCATTAAAACATGTTATTTCATAAGGGCTTGGGAACTGGAACAGTGTGCCATGTCCTGTTTGTTGCTATATGCTGCTAAATATTGCCATATTTTTATATGTAATATTTTATTGATTTTCTCATTTTACAATTGGATATTTAAAAAGCAGCGTGATGACTGGGTTACTCAATAGTTCAATAGTGTACATAAATCTTTAGTATAAATCTCATGTTACAACATCAGATATTTCCTCTCTTTTTCCATTAATATCTGTTATCTCATATTGGGCTAGTACAATTCTTATTGTTATCAACTAAATAAAAAAATCTTTGTTACAGTTATCAATAATTTTTAGCTTATACATATCTTAATTGCAATTGCACTTAATCCTTGTATACAAGGATTTTTTTTCAGGCTTTAATTTCCCATCAATATTCAAAGTAACACTATTATTTATGATTTCTAAGTATTTTATCTTCAGGTGACCAAAAGTTTCCCTTATCTCAACTTCTCCCTTTTTCCCTTTTCATACTAAAATCTAATATTCTGGTTACACATCTTATTTATTTGATTATAATATTGCTCTGTTTTTAATCTATTTTACACCATGTTCAATCATCTAATTGATAGTACGGTATCCCTTAATAAATCAAAACCATTATAGGTGTTGTCTGGGTTAACCAATAATTCAGTAATATACATAATTTTTTAGTTTAAGTCTAATATTAGAACATCAAATACTTCCTCTCTCTTTCCAATAATATTTGTTATCTCATATTGGGCAAACACAATTCTTATTTTCAACTAAGTAGAAACATCTTTGTTACATTTATCGATAATTTTTAGCTTATAAATATCTTGACAGCGTTTGCACTTAATGTCCTTGTATAAACAATATCCTGTTATTGCTTCCCCCACTCCAAACTTTAATTTCCCATCAATATTCAAGAAAACACTATTATTTATAATTTCCAAATACTTTATATTTAGGTGATCAAAAGCTGCCCTTATCTCAACTTCTCCTTTTTTCCCTTTTCATACCAAAGTCTAATATTCTAGTTACACATCTTATCTATTTAATTATAATGTTACTCTATTTTCAAAAAGTTATCTATTTTCCACCATATTCAACCATCTAGTTAGTAATATAATATCCCCTCTAATAAGTCAACACCATTATTTTCTTCAGCCTTACTCTGGCTTTCTTCCTTTGCCAGCTAACCTAACCTTCCATGTCAGTGCCTTTGAATCATCAAATAGTTCTCCCTCTATTTAGAAAGACCATTTGGTTGAAGTTTTTTTGGAAGAACAAGCCCATTGGTATTCATTAAACCTCCTCCCTGTTGCTCCAATTTCCCACAATTGTCCTGATAACTTTATCTTCCATTCAATCTGTTCTTCTTCCTTTTCCTCAAATATATTCTGATTTCTTGATTTGTGAAAAGTTTTTTCCATTTTCAATCACTCCATTTTCTGCTTTTTCAGTTGGCTGGGTCTGTTGGTCAGTTGGGTCCTCTGTCTTAGCATTTAGTTGTTCCAATTTTCCTTTTGTTTTCTGCATTGTTACTTCTTTGCTTGTAATCAAGATCTGGGTTTGTATATTTAAGCTAGAACATTGTTCCTTTGTGTTGCTTCTTATTTTATCACAAGCTGAAAGTTTTGTGTATTGATTTCAACATGGAAAGGATTTTTTCCTGATCTTCATCCATATTTTCTTAATATGTTAAATTGAAGACTTTAGAATCAAACGTTAAAAATAATTTTTGTCCTTTATAGCTGGGTATGGGACATCTGTTTCATGTTTTATAGGTGGTTTTATAGGTGGTCTTTATAATAGAAATTGTTTATCAAGTAAGAGTATATAATCCAAGGTGTTCCATCATTTTGTGTAATAATATATGCTTCTCATTCAGGGAAATAGGAAAACAGTTCCTCAAGCATAGCTCTGAAAGTCAGTAAAAGTTTACATTCATAGTTCAGGCAGGCCAGCTTCCAAAACAGTACATCATCCCTGCCACACAGATAAGCCACCCAGAAATCCCTTCTTTGCAGCTGGGTTTTTCAAAGTTCATAGCTGTCAAAGCCAAACAAATTTTATCTGGAGTCTTGGCTTCAAGCCAGGTTTCTTTTAGTCAATAACAAATTGTAATACCATAATTAGTCACAAGATGTCACCAACAATGTTTTATAACTTTTTAAGTCCAAAACGTATATGGTGGTTTTTCAAGTCTTTTTTTTAAACCAACACTCCAATAAGAAAAAAGAACACTTTTAGTCCCCAAGTTTCAAAAGAATATATATATATATCCAATTAGATTAAAATTAATCTTATAGTTGCTCTGTTTCCCCTGGGTAATTAGTCGCCGCTTTTCTTAGAGGGTGAGGTAAAAATTCCCTTCCCTCTCTCCTCACAGGGGGAAAATGTTTTGGGCACCTTTTTCAGGCAATAAAACTTAGAATCTTAAAGAGAGGATCAGGTCTCACCCAATTTCATCTGCATTGCTTGAAAGTTGCTTGGTGGTGCTTTTGACCTGCAACCAAACGGGGGTCCCCTCCTTGCTCATTGCCTCTATGGGACAACTTTCAACCCTTTCCAGGGTCCCCCAGTTGGAGCGAATTCAGGCGCAAAAGACGGAGCCCCATCTTCCTTTGTCTATGGAGCCGTGAAGTCAAGCCAGAAGTCATGTTGCCATATATTGTAATGAATTGTGGCTATGCTATTTTATTGTAATATATGGTTTGGGATATATGTGTGTGGGATTAATTAAGATTAACTAAAAAGTAAATCATTATTGACTGCATTTGATATAAGGCAGAATAATACAACTTCAATAGGGTTTCTACTCTTATCATGATTAAAGACTTAATGTATTAAATATAATGCATCAAAAAACTTCTTAAGAATTCAGCCTATTTTTCAGTTTCAGCTACTTCAGTTGAGATGTTAAAAGACTAGAGAGCAGGGAATGTGGAACATTCACTAAACATCAGTATCTAGCACAAATTAAATCATACCTCCATCAATGCCCATTATGAATCGGCCCAAAATAATCATTTCCAAGATTCCTGCCAGCTGTGAGATGGCCATAAACAATGCAGCCATAATGGCAAACACATTATTTAGCAGCAGAGTATGCTTTCTGAAAAGAAACAAATTACTTATTACATCCTTACATTGCCAGATAAATAGCTTTTCATAAAATAGTATAATTAAAGGTTATTACAACAGATAGAATAAGTCAAAAGTATACCTATAATGCCAAAATTAAGGGTATAAAAATATCCTTCAAACTGCATAGTAGAAGGCAATGGAAAACATTTCTTTATTTTACACAGACAAACTGGATAGACAGGATAAAGATAGCTCAAAATCTTGGGGAAAAAAGTACTGTAGATCAAATGAATCTTGTCAGGGAGTCTCTTCAGAATTTGTCTTAAATTAGATGGGACAACCAGTAGCCCCAGAACTGTGCAGGTTTCAGAATAACAGAATGACAGAGTTGGAATGGACTTTGGAGGTCTTCTTGTCCAACCCGCTGCTGACTAAGAGACCATATATCATTCCAAATAAATGCCTATCTAGTTTCTTTTTAAATTGTGGAGCACCCACAATTTCTGAAGGCAAGCCGTTCTACTGGTTAATTGTTCTGACTGTGAGAAAATTTCTCCTCAATTCTAGGTTGCTTCTCTCCTTGATTAGTTTCCATCCATTGTTTCTTGTCTTGCCTTCTGGTGCTTTGGAAAATAGGTTGACCCCCTCTTCTTTGTGGCAGCCCCTCAAATATTGGAACACTGCTATCATTTTCCCTTAGTCATTCTTTTCACTAGACATATTCCTGCAACTGTTCTTGATATGTTTTAGCCTCCACGCCCCAAACATCTTGGTTGCTCTTTGCTACACTCTTTCCAGAATCTCAACATTTTTTTAATAATATGGTGACCAAAACTGGATGCAGTTTTCTAAGTATGGTCTTAGTAAGGTCATGGGATCTTGATTCTATCCCTTTATTAATGCAACCTAGGATTGCATTGGCTGGTGCTGCACACTATTGGCTCATATTTAAGTGACTGCCAACTAGGACTCAAAGATTCCTCTCACATTCAGCAATGTTTGAATATAGACTGTCTGTTTTCAAATGACGCACTAAAATACAATGCAGATCTTCAACAATGGCCCAGTCTATTATAGATTACTCTGCAGGGTCTCTAATCCTGTTAGGTGCTAAGATAATGAGCAGGATTCAACAATATTGTCGTCAGTTCTCCTACAAACGTATAGAACAACTGTAACTTTCTTTTTTGTGATTTTAAGTTTTATGAATAAAAGAAGAAAACCAAATGTTACCATAAATTTCAATCCTTTACATTCTCACTTTTTAAAAAAGTGTCTAAAATTTGATAAAGTACAGGTAGTCCCTAGACCAGTGATGGCGAACCTTTTAGAGACTGAGTGCCCAAACTGCAACCCAAAACCCACTTATGTATCATCGGGTGCGGGGTGGGCATGACCTGTTGGGTGGGCATGGCCCATTGGGTGGGCATGGCCTGTTGGGTGGGCATGGCTGTAGTGGTAACAGCAGACTGGGTGGGACTAAGAAGTTCAATCAATCAATTCCAACTTTGCGAGATTTTTTTTTCCCGCGAAAAGTTGAAATTGATTGATTGAACCTTTTTTTTTGCACATGGCAGCCAAGGCCTAAAGCTAAAAGGTTTTATAAAATCCAGCTGAAGGCCTAGGACGTGTGCCCACAGAGAGGGCTCTGCGTGCCACCTGTGGCATGTGTGCCATAGGTTCGCCACCACGGCCTTACACATTCAATCTAGGGAGATATGTTGTTTCCCTGGAGCAAAAATCAAAGATGTGACTGAGAACCTTACTAAAATAATTAACCCCATAGATTACTACCCCTTTCTTCTTCACGTGAAGACTAACAACACAACAATGAACCTGAAAACAATAACAAGAGCAGCTAGGTAAGAAAGTTAAGGACTTAGGAGCAGAAGCATCTATATTTCTGACAAAAGGCCAATATCCTATGAGGGAGCAACAGATTTTAGAAATGAACCACTGGCTTAGGTGCCATCAAGAGAACTTGACCATGGTCTGGATTACCTACATGAAGGCTTCTTGCAAGGGATGGGCTGCACCTCACAAGAACCCAGAAAAACATATTTAGAAAATGATTGGCTCATCTTATCAGAAGGACTTTAAACTAAAATATGACTTTTAAGACCTAATTCCAAGCAAAAACCTCTAGACAACCAACCAAATACAGAGGTAGAAAGTGAAGGGAAAGAAGAGAAACTCAGATGCAAAGTAGGAGATGTAGGAAGCATACCCAGGGTCAGCCACAAAGAACTTAAAGACCTATATAGTAACGCTCAAAATTTAGGGAAGAAACAGGGTGAACTTGAAGTACTAGTACATGAAGGTAGGTATGATATAGTTACCAATACCAGAAACCTGTGATTGGAATGTACCGATTAAAGGATACAAACTATTCAAAAGAAACAAACCTAACAAAAAAGGAAGTGGAGTTGCATTATATATAAGAGATTACTTCCTCTCTACAGAGATGCATAAAACCAAGGATGAAAGCCTGCTAGAATGCATATGGGTCAACATAAAAGGAAAAAAGAATGACATTGCCTTATGTGTATACTACAGGCCACCCAACCAAGTAAAAGAAATAGGTGAACTATTTGCTAATCAGTTAACAAATATATGAAGGAAACCCACCAGAATAGTAATGGGGAATTTTAATTATCCTGACATCAATTGGGAGACTAACTCTGCAACAAGTAGGAGGTCGAACAGGTTGTCAACCTAGCTGACAACTTTGTCACTCAAAAGGTAGCGGATGGAACTAGAGGGGCAGCTATACTGGACCTAATTCTTACTAACAGAGAAGATATGATAGATGGGATTGACATTTCAGGAACTTTTGGGAGAGTGACCATGTCATTTTAGAATTCAGTATAATACAGACCCAAGCAACAGAACATAATCAAACCAATATCTTAAACTTTAAAAGAGCTAATTTTAAAAACTCAGAGAAATATTGGGAAGGAACCAATGGATAAAAATCTTAAAGGGGAAGTCAACTCAAGAAGCTTGGGGAACTCTGAAATATGATTATAAAAGCCCAGGCCAACATAATACCACTGAAAAAGAAAACCAAGAAAAAACCACCATGGTTGCCCAAAGAACTCTTAGACAAACTGAAAGGGAAAAAAAGATAAATACAAAAATGGAAAGAAGAACACATAACTAAGGGAGAATATCAACGAATAGCCAGAACCAGCAAAGATGAGGCGGGTAGAGGTGGGGAAGGGGTGCTTAGGGCGGGGGAAGGAATTGTTGGAGGGGAGCTAGAAGATAGGCCCGGCAACGGAAGGGGACGTAATCCTGTGGGTTCGGATGGGGAGCTGATTAAGACTGATTTAGTTCCAATTAGTACCGTAAGCAGGAGGGGCAGATATGGCGGGAGCAGGGGGCCATATCATAATAGGGGAGCGCGTACCCACTGTTTACGAGTGGTCATGCGCTCCAACCCCCAAGGCTCTACCTGTTCTCGGGGTTATTCAGAACCACAGGGCCCTGGCTGTAGGCTGATGTTGTGCAATGCCAGGTCTGTGGTAAACAAGGCCCCCCTCATCCAAGATTTAATTTCAGAGGGGGGAGCAGACCTGGCAGGTATCATGGAGACCTGGTTAGGACCGGAGGGCGGTGTCCCTCTGGTGGAAATGTGCCCACCGGGTTTCCTTGCATTCCATCGGCCGAGAGCACAGGGCAGGGGTGGGGGAGTGGCAGTCGTGATTAGGGAAGATTACAGGCCGAGGGAGGTCACTGTTCCTCAGACGGCAGGCTGTGAATCCCTCCTGGTGAAGTGGGACCTTGGGGGTCCGAGGGTGGTGTTGATTACGTACCTGGCTCCCTGCCACGTGTCAACCGCCCTGCTCGAGCTCCTGGACATTATCGCCGCAGTGGCGGTTGAGGTTCCCAGGCTAATAGTCATGGGTGACTTCAACCTGCCATCTGTGGGCGGGACGTCCGGGGGAGCTCTAGAGTTCATGGCTTCCATGGCAGCCATGGACCTGACCCAGGTATTTCAAGGCCCCACACATACAGGGGGAACATGCTTGACCTGGTTTTTGTCTCTGGACAGTGGCTGAGTGGTCAGAATATAGGGGATATAGTTATTGAGCCCCTGTCATGGTCTAACCACTCTCTCCTTCACTTGGACTTTCTGACCGCTGCACCCCACCGCAGGGAGGCAGAACCAGTGAGATGGTACCGCCCCAGGCGGCTGATGGAACCCGAGCGGTTCCAGATGGAACTTGGAGTACCGGCCTGGGATAGGGCTGCGGCCGGTACTCTAGATCGGGTCATGCCTTTGCGGCCTCTGATTCGACGTACGTCTCGATCGGCCCCTTGGTTTACTGAGGGGCTGAGAGAGATGAAACGCCGGAAAAGACGCCTAGAGAGCAGTTGGAGATCGAGCCATGCCGAATCTGACCGAACACTAGTAAGAGACCATATTAGGTCCTACCAAGCGGCGATAAAAGCAGAGAAGTGTTCTTACCTCACTGCTCTTATCGCGTCATCAGATAACCGCCCAGCCTCCTTGTTTAGGGTGACCCGCTCCCTCCTTCATCAGGAGGTAAGAGGAGACCCCTTAGAGGGTAGAGCTGAGGATTTTGGAAAATATCTGCATGACAAAATCGCTCAGATACGGGAAGGCTTTGATTTCAACTGGGTATGTCCGGTGGGAGAGACGGAGTCTGGTCTTGAGAGTGTTATCTGGGCTGAGTTTGACCCCGTGACTCCCGAGGACGTGGACAGGTTGCTCGGGGGACTTAGGGCGACCACTTGTTCATTGGACCCGTGCCCCTCCTGGCTGGTGTTGGCATCCAGGGAGGTGGTACGAGGCTGGTTCCAGGCAATTATTAATGCTTCTTTAAGTGAGGGTGTCTTCCCTGCCACCTTGAAAGAGGCGGTAGTGAGGCCCCTCCTTAAGAAGCCTACCCTGGATCCAGCTGTTTTATCAAATTATCGTCCTGTCTCCAACCTTCGCTTTTTTGCGAAGGTTGTCGAGAGCGTGGTTGCCTGACAGTTCCTGCGACACCTGGAGGAATCGATATACCTGGATCCACACCAGTCGGGCTTCAGGCCTGGTTACAGCACGGAAACAGCATTGGTCGCATTGGTGGATGACCTCTGGCGGGCCCAGGACAGAGGTTGTTCCTCTGCTCTGGTGCTATTGGACCTCTCGGCGGCTTTTGATACCATCGATCATGGTATCATGCTGCAACGGTTGGAGGGGTTAGGTATAGGGGGCACTGTTTTGTGGTGGTTCTCCTCCTTCCTCTCCGGCCGGATGCAGTCTGTGTTGACAGGGGGCCAGAGGTCGACCCCGAGACCCCTCATATGTGGGGTACCTCAGGGATCGGTCCTCTTGCCCCTACTGTTCAACATTTATGTAAAACCGCTGGGTGAGAACATCCGTGGTTTTGGTGTGGAGTACCATCTGTACGCTGATGATACTCAGCTGTACATTTCCACGCCGAACCACCCCAACGATGCTCTTGCCGTGCTGACCCAGTGCCTGGAGGCCATGCAGGTCTGGATGGGGAAGAACGGACTCAAGCTCAACCCTTCCAAGACCGAGTGGCTGTGGCTACCGTCGTCCCAGTTTAGTCAATTGATTCCTTCGTTGTCCGTTGGGGGCGAAACAGTGGCCCCCGCGGAAAGGGTTCGCAATTTGGGAGTCCTCCTGGATTCATGGCTGTCTTTAGAGGACCATTTGACGGCCGTGGCCGGGAGGATGTTCTATCAGGTTCGCCTGGTACGCCAGTTGCGTCCCTTCCTAGACCGGGACTCGCTATGCACAGTTACTCATGCCTTCGTCACTTCCAGGCTGGACTACTGTAATGCTCTCTACATGGGGCTCCCCTTGAGGTGCACCCGGAGGCTTCAGCTGGCCCAGAATGCGGTCGCGCGGGTAGTGACCGGAGCGTCATGGTGCTCCCATGTAACATCGCTCCTGCGCGAGCTGCACTGGTTGCCGGTGGCCTTCCGGGTGCGTTTCAAGCTGTTAGTGACCATCTTTAAAACGCTCCATGGCATCGGACCCGGATATTTACAGGACCGCCTTCTGCCAGCAAATACCTCCCGCCGTCCGGTACGCTCCCAGAGGGTGGGTCTCCTCAGGGTGCCGTCGGCCAGACAATGTCGGCTGGCGACCCCCAGGGGGAGGGCCTTCTCTGTGGGAGCTCCAACGCTTTGGAACGAGCTCCCCCCGAACTCCGTACGATGACGGAATTGTGTTCCTTCCGTCGAGAATTAAAAACATATTTATTCCAACAAGCCGGCCTGGGATAGTAGCTCCGGTTCCAACAAGGCCATAATTGTTTTTAGGGGATTGAGTTTTTAGATTATGTATTGGGTTTTTAAATGATTGGGCCAAATTATTTAATTTATTTTTAATAATTTTACTTTTTGTATGTTGACGTTTTTAATTGGGCTGTACACCGCCCCGAGTCCTTTGGGAGGGGGATGGTATAAAAACTGTAAAATAAATAAATAAATAAATAAAATGAAGTTAGGAATGCTAAGGCTCAGAATGAAGTAAAAGTTGCAATAAATGTCAATAATAATAAAAAACAAGAAAAAAGTCAAAGAAATAATTGGTCCACTAATTGGAAATGATGGCAAGGAAGTAATGAGCAGTAGAGAGAAAGCAGAACTGTTTAATTCATTCTTTGCATCTGTCTTCATACAAAAAGATAATACAACCCAACTTACTAAAAACAGAACCATAAAAGACAGGCTAGGAATGCAAATTAAAATAAGCAAAAATAAGGTAAAAGAACACCTGTCAGTTTTAGACAAATTCAAATCACTGGGTCCTGATGGAGTATACCCCAGATTTCTGAGGGAACTGGCAGATGTGATCTTTGAACCACTGATATATATCTTTCAAAGTTCTTGGAGCACCGGGGACTACCTGAGGACTGGAAAAGAGCTGATCTTCTTCATCTTCAAAAAGGGGGAGGAATAGATCCAGGAAGTTCCTCAAGTTCCTCTCCATTTGGGGAGGGGTCTTGCTCCTCACCTGAACTCTGCCTTCCTTGTTCCAAACTTGAAGGGCCCTGGCCTGCCACAGCCTGCTCCTCCCCACAGTCCTCCAAAGCCACAGACACCCACTCCTGGGCCTCAACAGGGAACTCCATGTCTTCCTCAGAGTCAGGCTCGGATGGAGGCATGACACCAATCAAGCTAACATCACTACCTGGAAAGTTCTTGGAAAAGATAATCAAGCAACAAAACTGCAAACACCTAGAAGCAAACAAAGTTATAACCAGAAGCCAATATGGGTTTGTCAAAAACAGATCAAGCCAGACAAATCTAATTTCATTTTTTAGTAAAGTGACCAAATTAGTAGACCAGCAAATGCTGTATACTTGGACTTCAGTAAGACATTTGATAAAGTAGATCACAATCTGCTACTTGAACCCGCGGTTCCGGAGCCGCATGCGGCTCTTTCAGCCTTCTCCTGCAGCTCCCAGTCTTCTCTGCCATTTGCACAGAGAGAGAGGGGGGGGGCACTTGTGCTTCCCCCCCTCTCTCATGCGGACTTGCCCCCTCGCGGAGCTCCTGATTGGCCCTGTGCCCGGGTGCCCCGCCCCCTGGGAGAAGCACGGCCAGGAAGTCCTTTTCCTGGGCTGTCCCTGTCCGAGGCGCACGTGGCTGGGGAGCCGCATGGGGCAGCCCCGGGATCCCCCCTGGGATCAGCTGGCCGGAGCCTCCGCTGAGTAGGCCAGCCCTCCCTCAAGCCGTGGCCCCGAGGGAGCACAGCCCCTGCAATCCCCAATCTCTCTCACAAACACACACACACACACAAACACACTGAGTGGGGGGAAGAGGACTGGCAGACCAAGGGCAGAAAGAGAGAGAAGGAGAGGAAGAGAGAGAGAGAAAGAGAGTGGGAGAGGAAAGAGACAAAGAGAGAGATGGAAAGAGGGAGAGAGAGAGGAGAGAGAGGGAGAGAGAGGGGGAAAAGAGAGTGAGAGGAGAGAGGGAGAGAGAGGGAGGGAGGGAGAGGAAAGAGAGAGAGAGGAAAGAGAAAGAGAGAGGAAAGAGAGGAGAAAGAGAGAGGGAGAAGAAAGAAAGGGAGAGAGAGGAAAGAAAGAAAGAGGGAGAGGAGAGGAGAGGAGAGAAAAAGAGAGAGGGAGAGAGAAGGAGAGGAAAGAGAGAGGGGGAGAGAGAGAAAAGAGAGAGAAAGGGAGAAGAACGAGAGAGAGAGGAAAGAGAGAGGGGGGGAGAGAAGAGCGAGAGAAAGAGAGAGGGGGGGAGGAAAGAGAGAGGGAGAGGGAGGGGGAGGGAGAGGAAAGAAAGAGGGGGAGAGGAAAGAGCGAGAGAATGAGAGAGGGAGAGAGAGGAGAGAGGGAGAAAAGAGAGAGAGAGGAGAGAGAGAGAGAGAGAGAGAGAGAGAGAGAGAGAGAGAGAGAGAGAGAGAACTCATGTACAGCAGCCTCTATTTCTTTTTAATTAAACTCTTCAATCAAGGCTTTTCCCCCCTCGCACACGCGCACGCAAGTTTTGCAGCTCCCAGTATTTTCTTTTATCTGGGAAACGGGTCCAAGTGGCTCTTTGAGTGTTTAAGGTTGCAGACCCCTGGTATAGGATATAAACCAAGCCTCCTGCACTTGCTTTGAGTAGAATTATGATTCATATATCAGGACAGTCTTGTAGGGCTTATTATAATTTTGTCACAAATAGGACTCCCATAACTAGACAGCCACTAGATGGCAGCAAAGAGATGCAAAAACTGTGATAGCTCAGTACCATAGACAGATTGCTACTTTAAATTTCTAAACAGTATTTTTAAAAGGAAGAGAAGACTTTTTCCCCCCCAAAAGCCCAATTTATACAAAATTACACTGCATACATTATTACTTGCTATTAATCACAACTGTTTTATCATGGGAAGCATTTTACTTTATATTTTAAATGCAGGTGCCATAATATCAGTTAGAGGAGCATTTTTTGTTTTATCACCCATTAAAAGAAAAATATATATTGCATAGTATTGTTTTCAATATAATGCTTACCGACCAAAATACTTGACAGCTGGAGTAACAATTAATGCACCCACAAGTCCACCAATAGCAAAAATGGAGACAGATAAAGTCCATAGCAATGTAAGTGACTGTTCAGTAATTGACTGGTTATATCTTCTTTTCCAGGTTTCATTGTAAAACTTCTTAATAAACTATAAGTAATTCCAATAAATACATAATTAATAAATACGGCACTTATCAGTGTAGACAAATATAATTACAAATTAGCATTAAAAAATCAGATTATTTCAATACAGCTATAAGGAGTCTTCTTTTAAAAATGGGATGTGCATTTTACACCAACTTACCTACTGACACAGAGCTTTATGCAATGTGTGAATGGAAAACCTCCTAGGTCACGGGTGTCAAACTCGCCATGTCACGTGATGTATAGCAACTCTTTGGTATGATGGCAGTTTGACACCCCTGCCCTAGGTCATATTTTTGAAAGTTTAAAGGTTGATATTGGTTTCCTATGTTTTTGTAGAGAAGCAAGCCTGTCACCACTCCACTAGTCATCAGGGGAGGGGGCAGAGGGGCAGTAGGCTCTGTCCTTCAACTCTGGATGATCATTACAACATTTGTAGAGGCTACAGACAAAAAACCTTCAAAGGTTCCTGAGTAGTACTTGCACTCTCCTTCCTAATTTTCTCATGGCCATTATTGCAGAGAAAATAGCAGCAGAAGCATTATATATACTATCTTGAGTTGAACAAAAAAGAAGAAGGAGAAGGAGAAGGAGAAGGAGAAGGAGAAGGAGAAGGAGAAGGAGAAGGAGAAGGAGAAGGAGAAGGAGAAGGAGAAGGAGAAGGAGAAGGAGAAGGAGAAGGAGAAGGAGAAGGAGAAGGAGAAGGAGAAGGAGAAGACCTATTCTCTTCAGTGCCATAGGTTTTCCTATGATCCTCTATTTCCAATGATCTGGAATAGTTCCTGGAATATTGAATCTGAGTGTTGGTCATACACTATGGCCTCAACTACAATCCTTCTCATGGACAATATTGACTGCTCTCTAAAAGTGCTCCAGAAATAATGCAACAAAGCATGCAAACACTTTTATCATTAATTATATAGTAGTACCTCAGTCCTCATCGGTAATCCATTTCAGAAGATGTGCCAAATACCAAAACCAATGGGTACTGAGAAAACCACGTTACTTACCATTTCATCTACAAGAAATAGCGAGTCACGAGG
This sequence comes from Bothrops alternatus, assembly GCA_034064705.1. Classification (NCBI taxonomy): domain Eukaryota; kingdom Metazoa; phylum Chordata; class Lepidosauria; order Squamata; family Viperidae; genus Bothrops; species Bothrops alternatus. The sequence continues at coordinate 12,641,106 of JARGCV010000085.1, forward strand.
CAGCTGACATCAGCAAGTTCTTCCTTGCATATTGACTATCAGGAGAAAGACAAGCACCAGGACAAGATTTCTGCTTCAAAACACATTGAATACCAAATTCAATGAGTTTTGAAGCACTCAAGTGCCAAACTGTGCTCAGATTGAGGGGTCCTTGGTGCTCCCTGAGCTTTCTTTCTTTCTTGCAGAGATTTCATTACCCTAACTAGGTAACATCATTAGTGCTAGTAAGCAGTGCTGTTTGAAGTTGATCTTGGAGCTAGTCTATGCTGATCTGAGTGCTGATTACTACGGTATTGTGTCTATCGATGGCTGATTTGTCAGAGTGCCAACTTGTTGCTGCAGCAACCACTGTGTAGGACAAACAGACAGAAGACTGGCAAAACGCATCCATGAACACCAACTGGCAGTCAAAAGGCATGACAAAAATTCTTTAATTTCACAACATATAGACAGATTTAACCACAGTTTCAATTGGGAAAATGTGACAATCCTAGACCAGGCCAAATCCAAAAATGCCAGGGAATTTCTAGAAGCCTGGTACTTTGACAAATCAGCCATCAATAGACACGAAGACATTAACAACATCTATAGACTATGCAAAAGAGACAATCAAAAAGCCCAAAAGAGAAAAAGACACCAGCACCTCCTCACCAGTAATCAGCACTCAGATCAGCATAGATTAGCTCCAAGATCAACTTCAGACCAACATTCAAGTAAGCAATACCCCAATCAAGAAACTACAACAGAGCCATTAGTAAATAGCCCAACCAAAGAATCCCTAAGTCTGCCCCACCCACCCACACAGACAGGCAAGACACCTGACTATAAACTGAGAGCAAACAGCACTCCTTACTAGCACTGATGTTACCTAGTTAAGGTAATGAAACATCTGCAAGAAAACAAGCAAGCTCATAGCGCACCAAGGACCTCTTATTTCAACCTGGAGTTGCAAATATTCTCCTTCATTGTGTACTCAGATTCCAGTTGGAATGTAGTGAATCTATCATTACTAAAAGCATATTAAGAAAATCCAACTACAAAATTGTTTATTGCTACATGAGTCTCAGACATGAATTTAGCTTTGTAGAGGCCTGGAATAAACAGAGCAAGTTATCCTCTGCTACAGTATGTCATCTCAGATCAGCTCCAGAGGGGCTTCTATCAATAAGGATCTGCCCAAACAGCCTAAGATCTGCATCACTGGAGCACATCCAACCAGCTTTGCAGACTTAAAAAAATAGTTGGAATCTCAATTGTTTTTCACATTTCACATGAAATCCCAAGATCTCCAGAAATACCCCGGTTGAGAAAAACCAAACTATTTGGAGCATAAAAAGATCAACCTATTTTTCTCCCTCTTCTCCTCTTTAATTTGTATTTATTATGTCACTGAAAATTTAGCATTTAACTTCCCTCGGAAGTGGTAATTTTTTTGGATGTCATTTTTCATTTGCAATGAATGTACAAATAGTTCTCGACTTACAACTATTCATTTAGTAACCATTTGAAGTTACAATAACACTGAAAAAAGTGATTTATGACCATTTTTCGCACTTAAAACCATTGCAGCGTTCACATGGTTATGTGATCAAAATTCAGACCTTGGCAGCTGGTTCATATTTATGATGTTTGCATGGCCTGGAGTCATGTTGCTCATCTTTTGTGACCTTCTGACAACCAAAGTCAAAAGGGAAGCCAAATTCACTTAGCAATTGTGCTACTAACTTACAACTGCAGTGATTTATTTAACAACTGTGACAAGAATGTGGCAAAATTCACTTAACAACTGTCTTGCTTAGCAATGGAAATGTTGGGCTCTATTATGATCATAAGTCAAGGATTCTATATTTTTCGTGGTTCATTTCCAAATTAAAGGGATGCAGGCAGCACACAAAACCAAGCCCGCTCCGGTCCGCAGAAAAACCATAACCGGTCCCTGATGCCCAAAAGGTTGGGGACCTCTGCTGTAAAGGAAGAAAGGAACTAAATTTGAACAAGATCCATCCATGTTAGATTATGTTTTAGCAGCGAGAGAATAGTAAGGTAAGAGACAGAGATAATTAATTGGTTCAATCAAGCTGAAGACAAGGAAACAAATCTTATTGGGAAAGACAGAAGTCAATGAGCAAAGCAATAGGTTTAGACCAGAGTGGAAGTGATGTATTTTTCTGCCTTCAGCACTTCTCCCTGCAATTTATTTACTTGCTCTACCTGGGAAGATTGAACTGGATGCAAATATCACAAATGGGTGCTAAAATTGGTTTCAGCAATGCAAAATTCCTTTGTGCTCCTAAAAGTGCTTTTAAAAAATCTTTTCTAAACAAGTAAATCCACTTTGATGCTTTTAATATAAAAAGTGGGATCAAATTACATAAATAAAATTCCCCCAAAAGTTCTGAAAAAAAAAAGTCAATTCCTCCTTTAGTTCCAGAAAAGCAGAATTTCTAAGAAATCAGGAAAGGCTGTGGGAGAGTCCTTTCAAAGTTCTCATTCCCATCCCTACTTTTCTTTTTCAATATACCATGGCTACATAGCCTGCCTTTGTTGATTCACAAAGGCCCCTTTAAAGACAACAAGATCCTGAGATTCTCCCATGAATCTGCAATTTGAACAGGTGGTGCTTGCTTTGCAGACTTAAAAAAATAGTTGGAATCTCAATTGTTTTTCACATTTCACATGAAATCCCAAGATCTCCAGAAATACCCCGGTTGAGAAAAACTAAACTATTTGGAGCATAAAAAGATCAACCTATTTTTCTCCCTCTTCTCCTCTTTAATTTGTATTTATTATGTCACTGAAAATTTAGCATTTAACTTCCCTCGGAAGTGGTAATTTTTTTGGATGTCATTTTTCATTTGCAATGAATGTACAAATAGTTCTCGACTTACAACTATTCATTTAGTAACCATTTGAAGTTACAATAACACTGAAAAAAGTGATTTATGACCATTTTTCGCACTTAAAACCATTGCAGCGTTCACATGGTTATGTGATCAAAATTCAGACCTTGGCAGCTGGTTCATATTTATGATGTTTGCATGGCCTGGAGTCATGTTGCTCATCTTTTGTGACCTTCTGACAACCAAAGTCAAAAGGGAAGCCAAATTCACTTAGCAATTGTGCTACTAACTTACAACTGCAGTGATTTATTTAACAACTGTGACAAGAATGTGGCAAAATTCACTTAACAACTGTCTTGCTTAGCAATGGAAATGTTGGGCTCTATTATGATCATAAGTCAAGGATTCTATATTTTTCGTGGTTCATTTCTAAATTAAAGAACCTAACTACCTCTTTGTTATCTGAGGGGAAAAAATTATTGACACAAGTAGGTTTTAGTTATCATTTAGGGACTGGTTTACACTAAGCTGTATATCAAAAATAATACACACAAATGCGTTTCCTTCTGAAGAAGTCATTTCTGAAGTCACATCTGAATAAAATGTCCTGTCAGTGTTTACTAGATCAATTGCTAAAGCATATAATAGATTTCATCAGTGACCAAAGTGCAAGTAACAGGGTCAAAGGTGCAAGATAAACACAATTTCAACGTGACTAATTCAACGTTCCAGTGAAAAATAACAACCTGCACTTTGTATGACTATCACAAATGACCACCAACAATATTGGAACACTACTGAAATAAATATATAACAAATGCCCATTTCTCCTTATTTGGTCATTGTATAATTGATTTCCTAAGCATCTTGTAATTTTTTGACTACCATATTGTGCTTGCATGCATTCTCTTGCACCTGGACTCAGCACAGCAAATTTGTAAGGGTTCTGCGAAATAGGGTTGCAAGGAACCTTGAAGGTGATCCATTTGTGGATAACTATGACACTGACAAGTACGTTTAGTGACCTCTTTCTTTTCAATCTAAGAAAAACTTCCTTAACTTTTTGTTCTCAGGATCCATTCCAACTTTTAAAAATGATGGAGGACCCAAAAAGGGCTTTTGTTTAATGGGTTATATTTGTTGATATTTACCATATTAAAAATTAAATTTGATGCTTTTGTAAAATATTTACTGAATCAATCATATTATAAATCCATTAGATGTGTCAGAACCCATTCTTTCCCTGGGGGGGATCTATCTCACTTCTTTCCTAATTCATTTCTTTCTGCCATTCTCCTGAGGGGGAGGGGGGAAGACTCTATGGTATGTTATTCTGCTTTGCTACAATGTATCCTTTCCAATGTTCCTACATACTTACTCTTTGAACTGTCTCTCCCTTGATGTTACCATGGGGTGAGAAAGGAATGTGCCTCTGGCCATCCGGCTTATCTCTTGCTGTGGAAGGGAAGGTGTGAAGACCCAACAACATCTTCACAAGTATGGGAAAGGACCCTGTTATCAGTTCCTTTTCCACGGTGGACTTAACACCTGGGGATTGGCCCATTCAAACTGACTGGATGAACCATTGGGGGGGGTTATGCTTGGGACTCTTTTAACCTATTGATCTGAGCAGGAAACTCTCAGATCCTGCCTATCATGCCTGCTATCAGCTTCTCCTAATAAAAGTTCCTTTTGGAAAGAAACTGTTCCAAGAGTCCTGCTTTCTTGGGATGAGGTTTTGAAGTGGGCCCTGACAAGATGTTAACATAAATAAAACCCCAATATTTTTAACAAAGAAAAATAACAAGAGCTGTTTTAAATTTTTGCAAATATCTGACAAATAATTTTGATTTCCTGGAGAGTGTTGTACCATACTTTAAGAAACATTTGTTTAATAGGCCTTTTCTAAAAAGTCATGATCAATTTGCTCAAATAGCTCAAATCTAAGTCTTCGCTTAATGACAAATTGAGGCCATAATAGCATATTTAAGTAATATTGCTTTGTTAATAATGTTTAGAGTAAGAGTTTATTTCAGCTTTCTTTTATAATTGTTTATATGTCAAATTGATAATGGAAGTATTATGAGTCAGAGCGATCCATGATCAGTGATGCTATATTAACCTCTTTGAACAAGAGTTGTTATATAGATAGTTCTATATAACTTACAACAGGGTCTTCAAACTTGGCCTGCTGTCTGAGGAATTCTGAGAGTTGAAGTCCACAAGTTATAAAAGGGCCAAGAATGAAGACCAATGACTTACAACCATAGTTGAGCCCAAGATTTCTATTACTAAGCAAGACAGTTCTTAAGTCAGTCTTGCCCGATTTTATTACATTTCTTGTCATAGTTGTAAGTGAATCACTGCATTGCACTGCAGTTAGTAACACAATTAAGTGAATCTGGCTTTCCTATTGACTTTGTTGTCAAAAGGTGCAAAAGTAATCACATGTTCTGAGGACACTGCAGCCATCATAAATGCATACCAATTGCCAAGCATCTGAATTATGATCATGTGACCATGGGAATGCTGCAATGCTGCAACAGTTGTAAGGTAAAAACAGTCATTAGTCACATTTTTCAGTGCTGTTGTAACTTTGAGCGGTCACTAAATGAATGGTTATAAGTCAAGGACTACCTGTAGCCACAGGTAGTTTAAGCCAATTTCATTGAGGGCTACATGTATAAAAACAATAAGGATAAACATATGGATGTTGATATGCAATCTTATGCAAATTATGCAAGCAAGGAAAAGGAAAATCAGAAGAATTAGTGCTTTCATTGAAGGAATAGATTCCCTCTTGCTCTTTATTAAATTTAAAAAGGGAAAAAATCAAAAGAAAATACCAATTGTGAGATATATTAATTACTTCAAAGTGAATTTAAAAGTTTTCAGTGATGGGGCATAGCTACAGAGGCCTCATTTTGGTCACAATTTTGAATTTCTAATGTAAATACCCTTTCTGAATAAGTTTGTTTTTGTGAAAACTTGCTGAATGAATGTTCGTACATGGGGGATGTAACTTCAGAGAATTTAATCAGGTTGCCTAAAAACATCTTCATTGCTCTTCTGCTGAGAAAGAGCCCATTTAGAGCTGGACAAGGAAACAAGGAACACAAGACAAGTGTAGACCTGTTTTCCAATACTGCATACACTTTCTCTTACTACATCTCATCACTGTACCAAACTGATTTTACACTTTAAAAAATCATTTTCTCACCACTGTTGGTGCATTCACCACAGAGAGATTATAACCATAGAGGAAGGAGGATCCAAAGGCTCCAACCAAAGATGCTGTTATAAGACTAATAGACCAGTCCTGAAATGAAAAGGGAATACTGTTAGAGTACAGAGAAACAATAGAAATTGCAAATAAACACTACTTGCAGAAATACAAATTGGAAAATCTTATTTTTCTAAACCAAAATTAAAGAGAAATTGTCTTCTTCAGGAATTTACATGAAAATTAACCAGTGGAACAACCTGCCTCCAGAAGCGGTGAATGCTCCAACTGTGGAAGTTTTTAAAGAAGAAACTGGACAGCCATTTGTCCAAAATGGTATAGGGTTACCTGCCTGAGCAGGGGGTTGGACTTGATGACCTTCGAGGTCCCTTCCAACTTTATTATTATTATTATTAAAATGTATTTAATTAGGGAACATAATAAAATAGAACAATTCCTTAGGAGGCACCTAAGAAATTGAGCAACCTATCTATTCAAATCTGTTTACTCCAGCCTTCTCCATCTTGAGGAACTGCTAATGTTCTAAGTCTACGATTCCAAAAAATTCAATTCAGGGTAGTCCATGATGGGCTGCTGGAAATTCTTGGAGTTGTACTTGGCTGGCAACATATGGGAAAATCTGAAATATGGGTCAGGATCAGAATTCCTGAAATACGCTGTTGATTCATTTCATTAGTGAGTTTTCCATAACATTTTTCTTAATCATTTACAGAGAACCATTTTCCTATTTTTTTTAATTCTTAAGGAAAAAGGGTTCAGTTTCCAGCAAGTGTGAAAACCTGCAACAATTCCTTTTATAATAATTTTGTCCAGCCTCCACAAAATGTAATGCCCGCATGTACAAACCTCCTCACTTCTAGATAGCCTGAACAAGTGTCACTCTCTCCTAGTATAATCAAAATCTAGAGCAATTACAGTAATGTAATCTTTGTTATAGTAATGGGTCTCATTAAAACAAAAACAGGATGGAGTAGACTTCTAAAAATAGCCAGAGGTAAATTAGCCTACAATTACAAAAAATAATGAATTGCCATATTCTGTGCTAAGCCTGAAGCCATCCTTGACATCAGATGATTATTTGAACACCCATTGGACGTTCAGATAAACAGAAGATAGGGTATTCTCTCCTAACAATAGTTGAGGTTTATAGTGAAGGGTGCAATGCTTTCTTGAAACACAGAACCTTGTAGAAAAATTTGAATCACAGATTTCCTGGTTCAGTCTCCAGAGTAATTACATTTGGGTAAAGTATGTACCTGGTACATCTATGCACTTCTATTTTGGATATGAATCCCATTAAGGTATTTTACCCCAGTTTCCTTGGGATTATTCCATCTTTTAGTCAACAAGTCTAGGCAAAAATTTTTACCTGCAATAAAAACTATTGAATGTTAATTTGGCAAAAACTGCATGTTGGAGAAACAGAAAAATATGAAAAATCCTTGTAGTGATTTATGTTCTATGCCATCACATAGCAATCTAATCTATGACAGTAAGAGGAATAAGTAAGTAAACAAATGCCATTTATCAGCATTATAACTGAATCCAGGAAAAAACTAGTAATACAGCTGCAGTAGGTTGGGTGTGAACACTAAGTAATGGTAGCTTCCAGAAACTTAAGTGCCCAATTTATCAAAGCTGAAAACTCTAGCTGCTCAAATAAGAAACAATGTCAGGAACCCCTTCAATGTCTCTTTTCAGAGCTCTGCCATTCTACAGGGAGGGGGAGGTTTTTCTTGGCTGGGAGGGGGTCTTATGATTGTATTTCCTCTACTTCGTTCTTTCTCAACTTTGATGTATCTTTTTGGGTGTGAAACGGAGAATGGAATGTGCCAGGGGCCATCTGCCTTATCTTCACTCTGTTGCGAGATCCAGTAAAGCGCCTGGGAACCGTCCCTTACCAGCTCCGGTTCTCATAACAACTTTGCACCTGGGGAGTGGCTGGATGTGAACTGAACAATTGGGCTCTGGGGTAGGGTTTTGTAAAATGAAAGTTTTAATGTAGCAATTCGCGCAGGAAAACTTTAGATCTTGCTTTGCTCTCTTACTATCACTATCTCCCAATAAAAGTTCCTTTTGAAACAATGCCTTTTTCAAGAGTTGTTTTCTTGGGAGGAGTAGTTGAGGCAGGACCTTACATTAAGCAAGATTTGCAAAAAGATCAACACGGAGAGGCAACCACTGTACTGTGAGAACCATGTATGATGTCCCTCCATGCAGCGAACAAGACAAGACCAAGTGCTGGGGAGAGTCCGCTGCAAAGACCCACCCAAAAGAAAATTCCTATGGTTAGATGGAAGAAATAGTAAATACAGAAAGCTCCATGAAGCTGAGATGGTCAGAGTAGGGAAGAGAGAGAAGAGTGGGAAGAAAAAGCCCAGCAAGTAACATTCACTCGAGGCAGCCAGAAGAAGGGCTGGAAGTGGGAGATGGAGCTGCTCTCCGATGATGGGAACAAATCTGAAGGAGAGCAGGAGTGACCGACCAGATCCTGAAACAAGCCATGCAATACATGGAGGAGGCCTTTTGGGACCTAAAGACAAAATCCAGGTGGCACAGGAGCAAAAAGAAGGATCAACCTGAAGAAACCGAGTATGGAGGGAGTGAATCAGGAGTGACTGAAGCCGTGGCAGAGACAACTGGATCTACAGGAATGATGGCAGCCTACAACCCCCTAGAGGGAGAGCCCCACCGGAGGAATCAAAGCTGGTTCACTTGATTCATGTGTTCACCTACATGTAAGTGTATGGGGGAACCCTCCCCAGTGAGGAAGCCAGAGTCAGGGTCATCACCCTAGCCCTGGAACTGCCACTCAGTGGATGGCTACCCTGCACTACTGCAATGCAGCAGATCTCTGAAACTCTAACAGTTTCTTGACCACCCTGAGAAGAGATGCAAAGACTACCTGGCTGATTGGAAGGCATGGGATCGAATAAAGACTGTGAGGCAGGGGCATCCACTGGTGGCTGAGTAGACAGAGGAGTTCCAAGACTTGGCATGCTGCCTCAACTGGCCCAAAGACATCCTAATCAGCTGTTTCCAGGACAGGCTGAATGATTACCTGTACAATGCATGCGTGGCCCTGGTTTGATTACATGACTGGTGCCTCCTGCCTGAGGAGGTGGTGGTCGACCAATACCGCAACCCATACCACTCTGGAAAAAAGTGGAAATGGTCCCCACTGGAGAAAAAGAGAGAAGCAGCAAAAACCTTGGCTACGCTCCCCCCCTCGACAGCCTGCTTTAAATGTGGCAAAGAGGGTCATCGTGCTGTGGAATGCCACAAATAAACTCCAACCAAAAGAGGCAATCAGCAATCTGAAGGAAAGCCGACTAAGCCCAGCCTATGCCAGAAAGACATGGCCCTGAGGAGCACAGAGGTCGTGGAGTTCCATCCAACCCCAAAACCAGGGAGTGGAACTCTGACCCCACCAGGAGATGAACCCAGGATGCCAGAAGGTGATTACGATGATGACCAGTTGATAAGTGGACCGATCGCACCAATGACCCTGCCCATAGAACTGTTAATTCCAGGCAGAGAAGGAAAAGTGACCCTGAATGCACCAGATGCCTGGTTAGCCCAGCTGTGGAAGGAAAATTAAGGGTCCAGTTAAAGAGGTTAAAAAAACCCATCGCCTTCTGCCATCTTGATGGGCCCATCACAGGGGGCATCCAAGCCATGCTAGCTACAGAAACCCCATGGGTTAAACATAGGGAGCCACTTTAACTTTAACCTTTAACCTTCATCTTGGCATCTGGAATGGAGTGGCTTCTCATCCTGGGGTTGGTGTGGCTGAAAAAATGGAACCCGCTGATAGACTGTAGAAAGGGACATTTGAAATTTCCCAGAGAAAAGAATCTGTTGCTGAGCAAACAAATCTGCCCCAGAAAAAAAAACAGATCAGGGAAATAGCGTCCACTTTGAGTGGCGAGGCCATGCAAACCATACCCAGGGTGTACCAGGATCTGGCTGAGGTTTTCAGTGAAAGGGGTTCGGATGAACTGGCTCCCCACTGCCCCACAGACTGTGCTATCGAGATCATTCCTGGGGCAAAGTTACCAAAGCTGAAGCTATATTCAGTGACCCCCAGGGAGTTGAGCGAACTACATAGATTCATACAAACAGCCTGTACCTGTGCTGTTCAGGGAGAAGAAGGATGGTTCTCTTCATCTCTGCATGGACTATAGGAGTCTGAACACGGTATGTGTGGAAAATGTGTACCCCCTGCCTCCCATGAAAGATATGCTGGCCCACCTATCAAAAGGAAAACTATTTTCTAAATTGGACCTGTTATAGAGTTAGGATTAAGGAAGGGGACGAATGAAAATCCGCTTTCAACTGCCCCCTCGGATGTTTTCAATTTAGAGTGCTCCCTTTTGTTCTGCAGTGTTCATGCAGCTAATCAACAAGGTGCTCATAAGCACCTGTATAAGGGAGTTTTTGTATACTTGGATGATATATTAATTTACACCGAAACAAAGGCCGAACACATCAAGTTGGTCAGAATGGTCCTAAACTAAGCTAAGCTCTATGCAAAACGATCAAACTGTGAATTCCACAAAGAGAAAATTGACTACCTGGGCTATAGGATTTCGCATGACGGGGTGGAGATGGACCCGGAGAAAGTACACACTGTCTTAGACTGGGCGGCCTCCTGCACCACAAAGCAGCTACAAAGTTTCCTGGGCTTTGCAAACTTCTACCGACAGTTCATACCCTCTTTCATCCAGATCACTTTACCTATCACAAACATGTTAAAAACAAAAGGGATGGATAAACCGAGACCCAGTAAGCCCCTGAAGTGGATATGGAACACCAAATGGCATTTAAAAATTAAAAAGACTTTTCCCGGCAGAGCCAATTCTGAAGCATCCAGACCCAGAAAAGGCATTCAGAATCCAGGCTGATGCCAGTGATGTAGCAGTAGCAGCAGTGTTACTCCATGGCAATGAACAGGAAAAATTGCAGCCCTGTGCTTACTCCTCCAAAAAGTTATCAGAGACTGAACATTGGGCAGTTTGGGAGAAGGAAGCTTATGCAACGCGCTGGGCCCTTCTATTTTCTGGAAGGGAATAAAATCCCTTTCCAAATATAGACTAATCACAAAAACCTAGAAGCTCTAAAAACAACTAGGAAGTTGTTCTCCAAAAAAACCACTGTGGGCTCAACACTTCCACCGGTTCAATTTTACTCTCCACTACTTGCTGGGGAAAAAAAAAATCTCTTAGCTCTATTTAGGACATGGGTTGGCAACCCACGGCTCTGGAGCCACATGTGGCTCCCAGTCCTCCTCTGCCATTTGCAGAGAGAGAGAGACAGAGAAACACTTGTGCTTCTCTTCTCTCCCTCTCCCCCTCTCTCTCTCCAATCTTCTGTTCACCTGGCCAGCTGGCCTCACGCTGTTCTCCAACAAGTTGACAAGCTTATTGGGCAGGAGCCCTGCCTTGCTGCGTCTCCACAGGAAGCAGCAGAAAGCAGCAGCTCTCTCTCACACACACACAAACACACACACTTTTACTTAATTAGTGGAGGAAGAGGACTGGCAGATCAAGGGCAGGAGAGAGCCAGACCAATAAAAATGTGTGTCAGCTTGTCGGAGAACAGCATGAGGTGAGCTGGCCAGGTGAGCAGAAGATCAGAGAACGGAAGAGGAAAGAGAGGGAGAGGAGAGAGAGAGGAAAGAGAGAGAGGGAGAGAGGGGGGAAAGAGAGAGAGAAAGAGAGGGAGAGGAAAGAGACAGAAAGAGAGGGAGAGAGGGAGAGAGAAAGAGAGAGTGGGAGAGGAAAGAGAGAGAGAAAGAGAGGGAGAGGAAAGAGAGAGGGAGAGGAAAGAGAGAGGGAGAGGAAAGAGAGAGGGAGAGGAAAGAGAGAGGGAGGGAGGGAGGGAAAGAGAGAGAGAGGGAGAGGAAAGAGCGAGCGAGAGAGAAAATATGAATATATGTTGTACTTACTGGACTTTTAGTAAAGAACATTTAATGAACTATTTTGATTTTTTTTTATTAAGAGCTGAGGTATGGGGATAATTATGCTGTATTTAAAGATGTAGATAAGCTACTAAAATTGTTTTCACCTGTTGGGATGAAGGAGAAAGGTTTTTTCTGTGGCATAAAAATTTGTTTTCTTTGTAGCAGTTCATTGATTTCATAAATGCAACACACTATAGTTTTTTTATACATAGCATTAAGGTAAAAAAGGATATATGCAGTGTTATCTTCATTTTAGATGTCAAAAGGGTTTTGTGGCTCCCAATGTTTTCTTTTCTCTGAGAAATGGGTCCAAGTGGCTCTTTGTTTAAGGTTGCCAACCCCCGATCTAGGATGCCACAATATAACAGCACCAAAGTGGAGGTATTCAAATCTCTATTACCAACCCAGCAATTGGCAGCACCAGTCATTATGATATCACAGAAGAGAACCTCCATCCAACTGCATGGCGCTGCCTCAACAGCATTCAAACAGGTTCTAGAGATAGATGAATGGTTCTTAGGGCACAAGAAGCTCTGCTCAAGGCAGGATAGACTGGCATGGATGAGAGAAAAACTGTATGTCCCAGCCATGCAAAGGCTAAAAACTATGCAGGCCTCCACGATTCAAAACTGACAGGACACTTTGGGTTTGTGAAAACCCTTCATCTAGTAAAGAAACAGTTCTGGTGGCCCTCGTTGAAAAAGGACATTGAAAGTTTTTGCAGCAGTGAAATGGAGGCAAGGAAAAATGTCTGGCCTTTTATAGCCGGTAGCGAGCCCTCCAGCACTTTGGAGAGAGATCTCTATGGGTTTTATTGTGAAACTGCTAGACAGTGCAGAAAACACAGTTATTTGGGTCGTGACTGACTTATTCTCAAAACAGGCCCACTTTATCCCATGCCAGAAGATCCCAACCACCAGAACCTTAGCTAAAATGTTCCTCCAACATATCTACCAATTACATGGAGCCCCCCCCCAACACATAATTTCAGACCAACTTACTTCAAAGTTCTGGAAGGCCTTTTTGGACCTCTTGGGCACAGAATAGGGCTTGAGTTCTAGTCATCATCCTCAAACAAAGGGGGGGCAGAACAACAAACTCAGTTCTAGAACAAACCTTAGATGTTTTATCAACTATTAACAGGACAATTGGACCAACCTCCTGCCATTTGCTGCAGTGGCATATAACAATACTATCCATTCTAGTACTGGATACACTCCCTTTCAAGTAGCTACAGGGCAGGTGTTTAAACCAATGCCAGAATTGCCTACTAATGAACCTGGAATCCCTTCTCTTAAGGAATGGATGTATTAATTACAAAATACCTCGCCGATAGTAAGGAAAGCTTTGGACAAAGCCAAGGACGCCTACAGGCAGATAAAATAATAATAATAATAATAATAATAATAATAATAATAATAATAATAATAATAATAATAAAGTTGGAAGGGACCTTGGAGGTCATCTAGTCCAACCCCCTGCTCAGGCAGGAAACCATATACCATTTCGGACAAATGGCTGTCCAGTCTCTTCTTAAAAACTTCCAGTATTGGAGCATTTACCGCTTCTGGAGGCAGGTTGTTCCACTGATTAATTGTTCTCACTGTCAGGAAGTTTCTCCTTAGTTCTAGGTTGCTTCTCTCCTTGATTAGTTTCCATCCATTGCTTCTTGTCCTGCCTTCAGGCACTTTGGAAAATAGCTTGATTCCCTCTTCTTTATGGCAGCTCCTGAGATATTGGAACACTGCTATCATGTCCCCCCTCGTCCTTCTCTTCGTTAAACTAGACATACCCAATTCCAGCAACCGTTCCTTATATGTTTTAGCCTCCAGTCCCCTAATCATCTTTGTTGCTCTTCTCTCTACTCTTTCTAGAGTCTCAACATCTTTTTTATATTGTGGTGACCAAAACTGGATGCAGTATTCCAAGTGTGGCCTTACCAAGGCATTGTGAAGTGGTATTAATATTTCATGTGATCTTGATTCTATCCCTCTGTTAATGCAGCCTAGCACTGTGTTGGCCTTTTTGGCAGCTGCAGCACACTGCTGGCTCATATTTAGATGATTGTCTACTAGGACTCCGAGGTCCCTCTCACAGTTACTACTATTGAGCAAGGTGCCACCTATGCTGTACTTGTGCATTTGGTTTTTCTTGCCTAAATGTAGAACTTAGAACTTTTTTCACCATTGAATTTCATTTTGTTAGATAGTGCCCAGTGTTCAGGTCTGGCCAGATCCTTCTGTATCTTAAGCCTGTCTTCTGGAGTGTTGGCTATTCCTGCCAGCTTGGTGTCGTCTGCAAATTTGATGAGTTCCCCATCTATCCCTTTGTCCAAATCGTTGATGAAGATGTTGAAGAGCACTGGGCCCAGAACAGAGCCCTCGGGCACCCCACTACACACTTCCCTTCATGTAGATGCGGTTTCATTGAGGACCACTCGCTGAGTACAGCCGGTCAGCCAGCTACAGATCCATCTGATGGTGATTCTGTCTACCCCACATTTTTCTATCTTATCAAGTAGTAGGTTGTGATCTACTTTATCAAATGCCTTACTGAAGTTCAAGTAAATTATGTCCACAGCATTCCTCTGATCCACTAATTTTGTCACTTGGTCAAAGAATGCAATAAGATTTGTCTGGCATGATCTATTTTTGACAAATCCATGTTGGCTTTTAGTAATGACTTTGTTTGCCTCTAGGTGTTCATTGATTCGTTGTTTGGTTATCTTTTCCAGGATCTTCCCAGGTATTGAGGTCAGGCTGATAGGTCTGTAATTTCCTGGATCCATTTTTTTCCCTTTTTTGAGGATGGGAACTACATCAGCTCTTTTCCAGTCCTCTGGTAGTTCCCCTGTGCTCCAGGATCTTTGAAAAATATAGTTCAGTGGTTCCGAGATCACATCTGCCAGTTCCTTGAGAATCTTGGGGTGTAATCCATCGGGTCCTGGCAATTTGAACTCATCTAGGCTGGACAGGTGCTCACTTAGCATTTTCTTGCCTATCTTAACTTGTGTTTCTATTCTGTTTTTTATGGCACTATTTTTGATAGGTTGGTCTGTTTTTTCCCTTTGTGTAAAGACAGATGCGAAAAACAAGTTAAATAGTTCTGCTTTCTCCCTGTTGCTTGTCATCTTCTTGCCACTTTCACCCACTAATGGACCAATCATTTCCTTCACTTTTTTCTTATTTTTTACATGTTGAAAGAAGCTTTTTTTTATTATTTTTGTCTTTGGTCGCAAGCCTTAGTTCATTTTGAGCCTTGCCTTTCCTCACTTCATCTTTGCAGGCTCGGGCTATTTGCTGATATTCTGCCTTAGTTATGTGTCCCTCTTTCCACTTTCTATACTTGTCCTTTTTATCTTTCAATTTGTCAGAGAGTTCTTTATGCAGCCATGCTGGTTTCTTTTGAGAGCTGTTGTTTTTGCTCTTTGTTGGTATTGTGCTAGACTATGCTTTTATTATCTCATTTTTCAAAATTTCCCAAGCTTCTTGAGTTGTTTTCCCCTTGAGGATTCTCATCCATGGAATCCTTCCCAAGCCCTCTCTCAGTTTATTGAAATTAGCTCTCTTGAAGTCCAAGATTCTAGTTTGACTGTGTTCTATTGCTTGTGCTTCCATAATGTTGAATTCTAATATTGCATGATCACTTCCTCCCAGGGTTCCTATGGCTTCAACACCTTCTATCATTTCATCTCTGTTAGTGAGAATTAGATCCAAAATGGCTAATCCCCTAGTTCCCTTCTCTACTTTTTGGGAGACAAAGTTGTCTGCTAGGTTTGTCAGGAACCTATTTGATCTTCCACTTGGTGCAGAGTTTGTCTCCCAGTTGATGTCAGGGTAGTTAAAGTCCCCCATTACTATTGTGATGTGCTTCTTACATACCTTAGTTAGCTGACTAGCAAAAATTTCATCTATTTCCTCTGTTTGGTTGGGTGGTCTGTAGTATACACCTATGGCAATGTCATTTCCCCCCCTTTTATATTGATCCAAATGCATTCAAGACAGTTTTTATCATTGTTGTGCTCTATTTCTGTAGAGATATAGTTATTTCTTATATAGAGAGCAACTCCACCTCCTCTTTTATTTGGTCTGTTTCTTTTAAATAATTTAAATCCCTCTAGCTGTGTGTTCCATGTGTGGGTTTCATCCCACCATGTTTCTGTAATGACAACAATATCATATCTGCCCTCATTAACCTGAATTTCTAGTTCACCCTGTTTGCTGTTCATACTCTGTGCATTGGTGTATAGAACCCAAACCTTTCCACATCAGGGACAGGGTTTACCTATCCACTAGATTCTTGTAGTCACTTCAATCTTCAAAGAAGCTGGGGCCCAGGTTTTTTTTTTCTACATGAGGGCTTTTGCCATCAAAGGAAAACAAAATAGCAATGTTAGCCTTCCAAATCTGGGAAATACTTTCTAGTCAAAACTAACTACATATAGTCCTTGACTTACAACCACAATGGAGCCCAACATTTCCATTGCTAAACAAGACAAATAAGTGATATTTTATTTTCCTTTTTTGCCACAGTTATTAATTGAATTACTACAGTTAAGTGAATCTGGCTTCCCCCACTGACTTTGCTTGTCAGAAGCCAGCTGGGAAGGGTACAAATGGTGATCACATAACCCCAGGACACTGCAACTATCATAAACACATACCCAGTTCCCAAGTGCCTGAATTTTGTTCACGTGACTGTGAGGATGCTGCAACAATTGTTAAGCGTGAAAACCAGTCATAAGTCACTTTGTTCAGTGCTGCTGTAGGTTTGAACAGTCACTAAAACAAATGGTTGTAAGTCGAGGACTATCTATAGTTCTTTCTCCTCCTCCAGTGACATCATCACTGCATTATTACACATGTTCTTGCTAAGCCTGGAGACCCTGACACTCCCCCCAAAGAAAGAAGTTTTTTTCCATAGTTGGAAGAAAATAGAAAAGATAAAGCATAGCTCTCCCATGGAACAATGCTGTTTGTCTCTGCTTTGATGCACGCTTTCTGAACCTGGGATTTATCAGGCCTCGCTTCCTCAACAACTACTGCCCCCAAAAACTGAGCAGGAACAAGTTTACTTTCTATTGAGAAAAAGGACAGAACACCTGTGTGATTTCATCTTTGATTATACAGATTCATTTTTACATAAAACTAAAAATGAAGAGAATGAAGAGAAATTGGAGTGCCATTTAGGTCCCCAATGAAGTTTATGTGGAAAGGATCTGGGGTTGATTTTGCAAGGCTCCCTGGTGAATTCTTGGGAGATATGAGCAAAAGCAATAGGTCTTGTAGTACAGAGACTGGCCACTTTTAGGGCTGTCAATGCGTGTATATCCCCTCCACTTAAGAATTATTAGGCCTAGCCAGGTCCATTCTCTTCCCTCTCTAACAATGAGTTGGGAGCTGAGAGGGAGGGGAGCCAGGGCTGCAGAAAGTGAAGCTGGAAGGTAAAATAGGCTGCTGGGATTTAGAATGGATGGGCAGGTGAGGTGCACCATTTTCATTTGCATGAAGGGCCAGGGGTGGGCTGACATTCAGGTTGGGATACGAGCTATAGGTTTCCACCGGTGCCCTGAAAAATGCAGGCAGAATACTTAAGGCAGTACAGGTAGTCCTCAAGTTACAATCACAATTGAGCCCAAAATTTATGTTTCTAATTAAAATATTTGTGAGTTTGCCCCATTTTACGACTTTTCTTGCCACAGTTATTAAGTGAATCATTGCATTTGTTAAGTTATAACCTTGTTGTTAAGTGAATCTGGATTCCCCATTGACTTTGTTTGTCAGAAGTTTGCAAAAGCTGATCACTTACCCCAGGACACTGCAATTGTCACAAATATGAACTAGTTGCCAACATCTGAATTTTGATCATGTAACCATGGGGATGCTGCAACAGTCTTAAGTGTGAAAAATGGTCATGTCACTTTTTTCAGTGCCATTGTAACTTTGAATGGTCACTAAATGCACTATTATAAGTTGAAGACTACCTGTATTCTGCTGGGCTGCATTCTCTTCCTTTCCATCTGCCTAATAATAACCCACATAATCTCCCTGGAGATCTCCAATACTGTCGGTTGGGCAGAATTTTTAGCTCTGAAACCAACAACTGCTGTACTAAAGTTCTCTTAAATTTTGCTGCTCCCTAACCTCCTTTAACCTCTCTAACCCCTTTCTCTTTGCACCCTTTCTAACCCCCTCCCCAACTCGTCTGCAGGAAAGAAACCCGATTCGCTCTGAGCGCTGGTCAGCGGGAACACCCCCCACCCCGCCTCTGCGCGCGTGCCAGAGGTACGCTCCGCAAAGCAATTGCTCTATCACGATTCCTCCCCGTTTTCTCGGTAATCAACTCCGCCATTCCGAAAGGGCAGGAAAGAGATGTCCCGGAATCCGAGCCGACACCAAGCTTGCTCTTCTCCTTCCTGGTACTTGAGAAACCCCGGCTCTTGCAGAGGAAGGCGGCGAGCTGTGGGTCAAGAGGAAGAGGCGCGACACCTGTCACCGGAGACTCGAGTTGTGTGGCCGAAGCTGGCGCTCTCGGCTTCTTTCTCAGGGAAAGGCGAATGCCGTCGGGCGCCGCTTCCTTGGGAGCGAGTCCTGGATGGGTCACTTCTAAGGAAGCGGGCGCGCATAGGTTGCGCTGCTGCAGCCGAGCCACGTGGATTGCTGAGCAAGATGGCTCTCCTTCCCCGCGAACTCGCGCTTAGCTACTCACGTTTCTCCCTCGTTGGCTACGCGCTGTGACAAGGGGCGCCAGGCTGGTCATGTTCGACGGCTGCTCCGGCCTCGGCGTGCGCGCGTGGGCGCCCGCGACTGCCGCCTCCTCTACCAGTGCCCCCAGCCTGCGGGCGGGGCGACGAAAAGGTGGAGCCCGGAGCCAGTTGCCGCGAGCTACAAGAAAGAGTGCGTCTCGGAGCCCAGGCAGAGGTTCAGGCCTCCATTCCCAGGTTGCTGGGGAGCCGAGCGTGGGGGACCTTTGGCAGGCAGCTTGGCCAGGTGGGGGCTTTCTCCACAGGACTGGGATTCTCCCAACTTGAAAGAGAGTTCTAGTGTCAGGATGAGTTTGCACTTGACTTCTACGTCCCTGTTCGTTCATCTAAAATTTGCCACTTTAAGGAGAGACTATAAGAGCATTCCAACTGTCACTTGTTCTTCGAATCCCAAAAATCTGGAATGTAAGATCAAAAACATATTTATGCTATCTAGTGATGGGTGATGTATCTTTACAAGGGAAAGTGTTTCTCTCAAATACCACCTCCAACTTAAATTTAGCAAATGGCCTTTCATGTGGGGGGATGGGAAGGGGGTAGGAGCCGTGCTGCATAAAAGATCTTACATCTTTTTGGGTGCCCTGCCATTCTGCTGGAGGGGAGAGGAGGATGCTCTGAGGGAGCACTTTGTGTGCTTTCGCTTTTGCTGTAACCACATGGGAATCCAATCCAAGGTTGTTGTGCCCTAAGGATAATCCATTATCTATCCTGTACCTCAATATTCTCAAAACAGCCTTGTTACATTGTATTGGCTGCTGGTGGACTGGTCACAGGGTTGGGTTTCAAAGTGGGAAGAATAGCTTGGTGCTTTGTGTGGGAATGTTAGATTCTGTTTGACCTTACTGTAACTACTGTTTCTCAGTCAAAGTCCTTTTGATTAATCATATGGCATCAAGAGTCGTACTTTCCTGAGAGGGCCAGTTGGGGCAGGTCCTTGCACACGGTCAGTAGAAGAAAGCAACAGTCTGAAGAAGGTACAGATGAGCTCAGTAGTCTTAAAGTGCTAAGGGACATTATCTCAGCCTTAGACTAGAATAGAGCTGGAAGGGACCTTGAAGGTCTTCTAGTCCAGCCCCCTACTCAAGCAGGAGAACCTATACCATTTCAGACAGGTGATTGTCTAGTCTCTTCTTAAAAATCTCTAGAGATGGATTGCCCACGATTTCTGAAGGCAAGCTATTCCACTGGTTGATTGTCCTCACTGTCAGGAAGTTTATTCCTTAATTCCAGGTTGCTTCTCTCTTTGATCAGTTTCCAACCATTGTTTCTCATCTTTCCCTCTGGTGCTCTGGTGAACAACGTAACCCCCTCTTCCTTGTGACAGCCCCTCAGATACTGGAATACTGCTATCATGTTGCCCCTGTTTCTTCTTTTCTTTAAAGTAGCCAAACCCAAGTCTCACAACCGTTGTTCGTATGTTTTACTCTGCAGGCCTTTGATCATCTTAGTTGCTCTTCTCTGAATTTTTTCCAGACTCTCAACATTTTTTTTGTGATATGGTGACCAAAACTGGCTGCAGTATTCCAGGTGTGTTCTTACTAGGGTTTTATAAAGCGATACTAATACTCTGTGTGATCTTGATTCTATGCCTCTGTTTATACAACCCAGGATTGTATTAGCTTTTTTGGTTGCTACTGCACACTGCTGGCTCATAGTCAAGTGTTCGTCCACTAGGACAGGGCTTTTCAACCTTTTCACCAATTGTACTACTTTTAGGATATGGCAGTATTCGAGTACCACCTAGCAAGGTGTCAAAAACTTGACCAAAGTACCCCCACCCCATTCAAAGTTGCAATCGTGACTTCCGGTTCCGGGTCGCGGTGCTTCTAGTCGTATGAGGAGACTTGTCTCCTCGTCGGCTAGTCTCCCTCCGCCGGTAGACCCTTATGCGGGTCTAAAGTCGCCCTGGAGGGTGCGACTTCTGTCGAAGAGGCTTTGCTCGGCCGCGGAGCAAACTGTCTGGGCCATACTCTGAGGGCCGACGGAGAAGAAGATCGGCCAGTAAAATGGCTGATCACCTAGCCGCTAGAAACCGCAAGTCAAAGAACAGCTAAGCTTTGAACCCACTGTGGTGAATCTGGGTGAGATCTTTCTTTTTTCCCCCTCTCTTTTTGCTTTTCTATCTTTTTTTGCCTGTAAGAGCCCTGTTGGAACTATTTCCCTGGCTTGGAAAGGCAGCTTCTACATGTCTGGGAAGAAAGGCGAACAAAAGAATAGAATGAAGCCTTAAAAACTACGCTTTCTTCATATAAGTACATTTTGGGGTACTGGAATTAAAAAAAAAAAATTCCCCTAAGAACTCTATTATCAGCCTATGTTGTTGTGTCTTTTTTAAAAAATACTTCTTCCTCTATTTTTCCCTGAAAAAATAGAAAAAAGGGATGAGGGAGGAAAAAAGAAAAAAAATAGAACGATGTTTGAAAAAAGATTTTTTAGCTTACTGAGGATATCTACTGGTTGAAAGCTAAAATGGCAATTGGAGAGGAGATGATTTCTTTATGAGAAAGTTAATTTGATGAAATTGAACAATTTTTATAAAATAGAGCTGCACTCACATTTAAACTGTAAACTTATTCTGGAAAAGATCTATGAGATTAAAGTGGAAATATGTGTTACAATGAAAGAGTTTACTACAGAATTAAGAACCAGAATTTCTTCTTCAAACTTCAAAATTGACTTTCAGACTACACCTGATTCTTCTATTAAACAGATTACACGAGGAGAGGACTTAACTGAAAATAAAGAGAACTTGATCTTGCCTTATAAACAATTTACTTATGATGCTGAGAACCAGAAAAAGCAAAGACTGGGACTTCAAATCTTAAAGCAACAAGTCTTCATGGTTAAGAAAATCAGAGGGCCAATGCAAAGATCAAGATGGCTCTTACTGATTGAAATACTACTACAAGCAATAAAAAAAGACTTATCAGCTGGAAGGGAAGCTCTGTTATGGAAACCCATTTGGCATTTGAAAAAACCTAGAATAAGACTAAAAAAAAGAGTGAAAATTAAAGTGTTATTTAATGGACTAAAGGCAATCTAGAATTATGAACTGATTTAAGGACTAAGATTATGAGTTAGATGTGCGATTAATGGAAGATATTTAAAACTTATCTATATGAAAATTACTGATGATTTATTTGTTTGATGACTAATGAACTGAAACAACCTAAAGTTTGATGCTATTTGGTCAGTTTAAAGAGATTGATTGATGGATTAGATAGCTTTAGAATAGATTATTATTTTAACTTAAAAAGGAGATATTTTTAGGTAATGGATTAAAGGTAATTCAGAATTATGGATTGATTTTAGGATTAAGATTGTGAGTTAGAAGTAAGAGAAAAAGGGACGATCAATGAAATATATATTAAATGGATTAAGAATATGTTTGTTTGTTTTTCTTTAGGATAATAGGGTTACTTGCAAGAAATTTATTATGTAAATTTGAGTTAATCAAATAAGATGATTTGTTTGTTTGATAACATGGATGTTATTAGTTATGATAATTAATTGGATGTAATTTGAATTCTGTTTAATGGATCGAAAGGACTTAAGGTTTGATTTTCTTTTGTTAGTAAAAAGAAATTGATTAATTGATAGACTAGATACGTATAAGATAGACTAATACTTTATTTTAATTAAGGGATATTAGTGGGCGAATTAAATGAAATTTATGAAAAAATCAAGGAACTAGAATATATTTGGAAGGGATACCCAAATTGATAAGGTTTGTATTTAAATTTGACTATGGTAGTATAAATTTCTAAAAGTTTTAAAAACAGGTATAGGTTGATTAAATTTAAGCTAGACTGAACTATTTTCAATAAATTATGTTATCTAAGGGAATAAGAGAGGGAATACTAGAGGTATTGATTAAAATATGTATAAATGTTTTGGTTTTGGATGTTCGTTTACCCTAACACCACGGTGTGCCTTGAGCATTTTTTTTGTAAAAATTAAAAAACCAATAAAATTTATTTTAAAAAAGTTGCAGTCGCACTGAGATGACTTATGACCATTCTTCACACTTATAACCATTGCAGCATGCCCAGGGTTATATGATTTATATTTGGATGCTTGGCAACTGATTCATATTTATGATGGTCAGTTTCCCAGGGTCATGTGATCCTCTTTTGCAACCTTTTGACAAGCAAAATCAATGGCAAGGCTGCTGGTGGCCAAGTGCTAAGGTGGGACTTCCCTCCCTCCCTCTCTCTTTCTCATGCCCACCTCCTTCTGAAGGAAGAAGTTGACCCCCCCATATTTTCTCTCTTCCATATATTCATCAAACAAGAAAAAGCCTCCAGAGACAGAAAAGGCAAACTGCTGAGTGAACTAGCTTAAAAAAGCACATTCCCCTTTAAGAATTAGCTACTGGCTAGAAAGGAAAGTTAAGGAGCTGGCAGCCAGCATTAAGGAAGAAAAAAAATGTAATAAGTGTTGGCTGCCAGCTAAGGCAGCCTCCCCAAATGGCTCCATTCATAAGTAAAGGAATACTACAGGTAAAATCCATTCAGGAGAAAAATACTTCAAAATCTCTTGCAGCAAAACTTACAGCTAACAATAGCAGAGCAACAGAAGCTAACACATCAGCCATCAGCCAAATAGAAATTGCCAAACACTCCTTAAGAACACAAAGGCCACATTGCACAAATCCCAGAACTTCAAAGTCATAAAAGCACATAAGAATCCTTCCACTCCATCTCCCTCCCTTGTGCCTCACCTCCAGCCATTGCTGCCTTTTTTCATTCCTCTTGGAGGGCAACCACTCCCCCACTGCATTTCTTGGCTGTTTGCTGCTGCCAGCACAGGTGGCTGCCACAGCAGTTGTAGATCGGCTCATGGCCGGTCTGCTTGATCTCCTCTCCCCTCCCACCACCCTCCTCCTCCTCCTCCTCCTCCTTCTTCTTTCCCTTCAGTGCAGCTGGAGCTGACTCCACCTCCTCCCAAGGCTGCTGCTTTTTTCTCTCTCCCTCTCCCACCCAAACTGCCTCCTTTTATAGCCTCTCCTGTCTTGGGGCGGTTCCTCGTCGTCCTCCTTTCTCATGGGGAAGGTGAGCCAGAAATGAGCCACTCTGCAGCTCCAGAGGACTCTCTCACAGTAAGTCCTTGCCTGCGCTGGCTCTTTCCCTCCACCACTATACTTGGCTAGGCAGGGCTGCATACCACCTGTCACTCATTAATGTACAAGTGGTACGTGTACCACCGGTTGAAAAACCCTGCAGTAGGAGTCCAAGGTCCCTCTCACAGTTACTGTTTTTAAGCCAGGTCTCACCCAGTCTATAATTGTACCTTTGATTTTTCCTGCCTAAATGTAAAACTTTGCTTTTCTCCACATTGAAACTCATTTTATTGGATAGGGCCCATTGTTCAAGTTTGTCAAGATCTTTTTGGATCCTGAGTTTGTCTTCTGGGGTGCTGACTACTCCTGTCAGTTTGGTGTCATCTGCAAATTTGATGAGTTCCCCTTCAATTCCCTCATCTGTTCATTTAAGAAGATATTGAAGACTACTGGGCCTAAGACGGAACTTTGTGGTACCCCACTACTGACTTCTCTCCATGTGGATGTAGTGCCATTGAGGACTACTCATTCAGTATGGTTTGTCAACCAGCTACAGATCCATCTGGTGGTGATGTTGTCTATTCCACCTTTTTCTAGCTTACTAAGCAGCAGGTTGTGGTCTACTTTATCAAATGCCTTATTGAAATCTAAGTATACTACATCCACAGCATTTCACTGGTCTACTAGTTTAGTCACTTTATCAAAGAATGAAATAAGATTAGTTTAGCATGATCTGTTTTTAACAAACCCATGCTGGCTACTTGTTATGACTTTGCTTCTGGTTGTTCACAGATCTGTTTTTTGATTATCTTTTTTAGGATCTTCCCAGGTATTGATGTTAAACTTTTTTAAGATGGCGGCGCCTTGCTTGGCTGCGGGTGCTTCAGCTCTCAGAAGTGTGGGGATTAGGGAGGGAAATGAACAATCCGGACTGAAACACTCTTCAGAAATAGGGACAACTAAGCAGAGTTGGGCTGCTAAACTTTCTTATTTATTTTTTAAAAAATATTTTATTAGTTTTATAATTATAAATATAAACAGAAAATTAAATTAAATACCACTCAACTGAATACACTCGTTTGCAACTTTTTCCAAGACAAAACAAAGCATATAAAAAAACTTACATAAAATAGTTAAAATAAATATGGGTATTGCTCGGCAGCACCCCCTCCCCACATCCCCCTCTCTTCCTCCCTATCTCCTACTTCTATCCCTCCACCATCACTCCCTCTCTCTCTCTCCACCCTCCTCCAACAACCTCCCTACTTCCCTCCACCTTCACTCCTCAATCTCCACCCCCTCCAGATGTGGTACTGAGGAACTACCCGAGAACCCCTCTCTTATCAAAAAGTATGTCATTCTTATATAATGCTGATATTGCAGTTGAGTACATTATAACACCCCCCAACCCACCCACCCACCCGTGACTTCCCAAAGTGAATACAGGGTAAAAACACAAGAAAACCCACTAAACTAAACCAAATTATTATATAAATCCTATTGAAAATTTAACTATATTTTTCAAACCAACATATAAAAATTTAACTATATGCTAAGTACAATTTCTTAGATTGATATTTCCCTTGTATATAGTCTATCCATTTTTTCCAGTCCAACAAATATTTTTTGTTTGAGTGATCCTTCAAATATGTAGATATTTTAGCCATTTCAGCCAAATTTATAACTTTCAAAGTCCATTCTTCGATAGATGGTAGTTCTGACTGCTTCCAATATTGTCCCACCAACAGTCTTGCTGCTGTAATCAAGTTCAAA
Organism: Bothrops alternatus; assembly: GCA_034064705.1. NCBI lineage: Eukaryota > Metazoa > Chordata > Lepidosauria > Squamata > Viperidae > Bothrops > Bothrops alternatus. The sequence goes on from JARGCV010000085.1 coordinate 12,666,753, forward strand.
ATTAAGTTGGTCTCTATGGTGGTGCAGTCTTTTATAATGCCTAACAAAAACAACTGTGGTGAAAATTCAATACGTTTTTTCAAAATATTTTGAAGTATCCACCATATTTTTATCCAAAAGGCCTTAATTTTTCTACAAGTCCACCATACATGAAAATAAGTAGCGTCCGTACATTCACATCTCCAACACTTAGGTTGTAAATTAGGGTACATATATGATAATTTTTTCGGATCCAAATGCCATCTATAAAACATTTTATAAAAATTTTCTCTTAAATGTTGCGCTTGTGTGAATCTTACATTTTTCACCCAGATCCTCTCCAAGTTTCCATCATGATTGGTTGTCCAAAATTTTGTCCCCACTTTATCATACAATCCTTAACTAATTCAGTTTCGGAATCAATTTCTATCAATACGTTGTACAATCTTTTAATATGCATAGACCTTTGATCTCTAATTTGTTTAATTAAATTTTCATCTTTTTGAGATAAACCCAACTTCAAGTCTTTTTGCCATCTAGTCTGCAATTGTACCTATGGAAAACCAAGTATGAACTAATCCTTCGTCTCTTAACATACTCAAGGGCTTTAATAATAACAAATTCCCTTCTTTAATTAGGAGTTTCTCATAGGGCACCACATCCTGAACTTGTGCTCTATTTATATTCTCTATTGCGTGTCTGGGAACCGTCCAAACAGGAATCTTATTTAATTTATAACGATATTTTTTCCAAACACGCAGCAAAGCATTTCTCAATAGGTGCTCTTTGAAAATCCTATCCACCTTTTTATCATAAACTAAATATGCATGCCAACCATATAATAAACCATACCCTTCAATATTCAGAATTCTATCATTAGTTAAATTAACCCAGTCGCTTATCGCTACTAAAACAGCAGCATGGATTAATATAACTTAAAATTGGGCATTTTCAAACCACCTCTTTCCCTTGTATCCTGAATAATTTTTAATTTAACTCTCAGTTTCTTGCCATTCCAAATAAATCCATTAATACCCTTCTGCCACTCCTCCAAATTCGCATCCTTTTTAAGTATAGGTAACATTTGAAAAAGAAATAAAAATTTTGGCAATACGTTCATTTTAACTGCCGCTATCCTACCCAGCATAGACAATTGTAATTTTTTCCATTTCTCCAATTCTATTTGTATCTTGTTCCACAAAACTTCATAATTATTTTTGTATAACTTCCCATTAGAGGCTTTAATATCAATTCCTAAATATTTAACTTTCTTAACTATCTCACAACCCGTTATTCTTTCCAAATCCTGTTTTGAATTAATATCTAAATTTTTAACTAACATCTTTGTCTTAGATAAATTTAACTTAAAGCCTGATACCCTACCATAATTTTTAATTATCTCCATCAATCTATTAGCTGACTGTATTGGTTGAGTCAGTATCACTAACAAATCATCAGCAAAAGCACATAATCTATAGTCATGTTGTCTAATCTGTATACCTTTTAAGTCATCTGCAGCTCTTATCCTATTCAATAAAACCTCCAAAGTTAAAACAAACAACAAAGGGGATAATGGACATCCCTGTCTAGTACCCTTCTCTATATTAAATGAATCTGTTAAATCCTCATTCACAATAATCTGACCTGTTTGTTTCTGATAAATTGCCAATATAGAATTAATAAACTGATCCCCCATTCCCATCCTAACAATTAATTTTTTCAAAAACAACCAATTCAGTCTATCAAAGGCTTTTTCCGCATCCAAAAACATAAGAACTGCGGGCACCTGGATATGCTTCTCCAAGTATTCTAATATATTAATAAGTTGTCTAACATTAGTTTTCATCTGTCTCCCTTGTAAAAAAACCAGTTTGGTCTGAATGAATTATTTGTTGCAGAACTGTCATTAGTCTATTAGCCATAATTTTTGCAAAAATCTTATAATCCGTATTCAACAATGAAATGGGTCTAAAATTTTCTGGTTGAACATTATCTCTACCCTATTTGGGAATTAAGGAAACATAGGCTGTTTTCCATGAAGGTGGAACCTGACCACCCTCTTGTATATTAACAAATAACTCTAAGAGGTTCCACCATTTCCATTTGAAGATGTTTATAATAAATTGCCGTTAGCCCGTCAGTCCTAGGGGATTTTCCCATTTTCAATTGTTTAATCACTGAAATTATTTCTTCTGATGTAATCAATGCATTTAATCTATCTCTTTGTTCATTGGTGATTATCAATACATTTTCATTTTACAAAAAAGTGTCTATCTCATTCTCTTGTATCTTCTCTTCAGAGTACAACTTAGAGTAAAATTCTAAAAAAGCTTTCTTAATAATTTCTTGTTGAAACACTTCCTTCCCTTTATATTGTATTTTCCAATTATACGGGATTTTTGTTTTTTCCTTAATGTGTAAGCCAAACATCTGCCAGGTTTATTAGAATTAAAAAATGTATTATGTTTTGCATACTGTATATTCCTGGCAACTTGGTCCATCATCAACAAATCAAATTGTTTCCGTAAAATCTTAATCCCCTCTTTAATATTTTTATTGTCTGGTCTCTTTATTAATAATTGCTCTTTCTTCCTTTTTTCCTCTTGTTTACGTCTATGCCTTTTATTCATATCAATTAAAATCCCATGCATGTACGCTTTACTAGCATCCCACACCATTTCTATTGTTGTATCCTTATGCAAGTTTAACGTAAAAAATTCCTTCATGACATTTTTACATTCATTCGCATTTATATCATATTTAAACAAATTTTCATTAAGTCTCCAAGATCTTTTAGGACTCTGTCCTACCATTAATTCCATCCAGACCGGGTTATGATCTGTTAAAACTTTTGGTAGGATTTTCACCTTCTTTAAACTAAAAAGAAGATCACTTGAAGTTAATATGAAGTCAATTCTAGAAAATGACTGATGTCTATCAGAAAAAAAGTAAATTCTTGCTCTTTACCATGCCTTTCTCTCCATATGTCTATCAAATCAAAATCATCCTTTATATCAAAAAAAGATTTAGGCAACTTAGAACGTGTTTGAGGAATTGGTAATATCTTCTTTTTGTCTAAACCAATATCTATGACACCATTCCAATCTCCCATTAAAATACAAGACCTATAATCAAATTGTAATAACTTCTTATGTATTAACTTATAAAATTTTCCTTGTAGTTGATTTGGTGCATATATACCCATCAAAAGAACTTTCTTCCCATCTTTTAAAATTTCAATTGCTAAATATCTACCTTGTATGTCTGATTCTATTAATTTAGCTCTTATATGATTTTTGACATAGATAACAATTCCATTCTTCTTGTCAGCAGCCGCTGCAACAAAATGTGTACCTAATTTATTGTTTATCAAATATTTCTGGTCAGTAATTCTAATATGTGTTTCTTGTAAACAAATTACGTCATTTTTACATTGAGTCAAATAATAAAATATCTTCTTCCTTTTCTGTGGAGAATTTAAACCATTGACATTACATGTCAAATATTTATTTGACATGACCAGCTGGAGAAAGCCTTTGCAAGACCAAATCAACTTTTTCATCCATTTTTTTCTTTGGTCGAGCTCCCATGGCTTCCAGACTTGTGGTAATATGTTGTTGTTGTTGCTTTTCTTGTTGTTCCATGCGCTTAGTAGTTGCTCTTGTTTGCCTTTGATCTTTAAACTTCTCTACTTCCAGAGGTTGAAAAATATCAATGGTCTGCGAGGGCAGCTCCATCGAAGCTCCTTTATCAACTCCTGTTGCTGCAAAGGGTTGTTCTTTTGGTACATCTGCACTTTTTGGTGTTGGAGATGGGGGTTTGCCAGCCTTCAACACATTTTCAAAAAAATCTTTTGCTTTCCCAACAGAATTCAGGCGGTATCTATTACCCTGATAAAATAGTGATAGTCCAGCTGGAGCCTCCCACCTAAATTGTAAAGCACGTATTTTAAGTTCAGCCACCAAAAATGCATAATCTTTCCTTGCTCTTAACATCTTCAGAGGAATCTCCTAAAAAACCACAACCTCCTGACCAGCAACACTTAATTTCTTGTTATAAGATACTGTAAGAACGTAATTTCTGAATCTCCTTGTAACAAAATAGATCACAATATCTCTAGGTAAATTTCTTTGTCTTGCAATCCATGAGTTAACTCTGTAGATCCTATCAATCTGCCAAGAGACATTTTGTACATCTTCTAAAAATTGTGCCAAAGCTTCTTCAAAAATTCTTCTCAAATCATCCTGGTTCTCATTTGCTACCTCCTTCAGCCCTCTGATTCTAATAGCCGACATCATATGATTATATTGTACCATGACTGCTTGATCTTGTATATCACTTTTAATGTCATCAAGTTTTTCCTCCATTTGTAGCTCAACCCCTTCCACCTTCTCTTCAACTCTCTCCCAGACCCCCTTGAAAGCTTCCACAATATCTTCTCTTATCTCTATATTGTGAGTCTCAATTTTTTCTTTAATTTTCTCCAATTCATCAGATAGACCTTTAACTTGTTCCTCAATCTTTTTCTCCAATTTTTACATACTTTTCTCTAAATTATCAGTCATTGTTGACAATGCAGCCTGCAAATCTTTCAAAATAAACATTTCTGGAGAAGATTGAGTAGACAAGGGGTTTTGAGGCTCTGTAGATGTTAAAGAAGCTGGGGGAGCAGAAAGACTGCTTGCTTGTAATTTAGAGGGCTGAGCCGGAGAAGATACTGCCACCTTTGCAGAGGCTATTTTTGTTTGTCTGGTAGCCATTCTATTCAATCCACTTTTAGCAAGTTACTTTAAATAAAAAAAGTCCTTAGAAATATATTGCCAAAATTTTTCCCCTCTTCTTATCTTCTTTCAAATCAAAATTTAATTGTAATTGTAATTTATAGGATTTTAAAGTTTAAATCAGAGCGGTCGCACTGGCTTTGCTCTGAAAAAAATCACTTTCACTTTCCAGACACTTTCTCTTTACAGTGAAAGCGATCGCCATCTTGGATACATTATGTTGATTGTAAAAGTATGTGGTCAGAAGTAAAATATAAGAAAATACTTGCAATATGAAACTCCTGTATTCACTCCGCCTGCATATAAATCTCTCTTAAAAGTTTATCTTGAGCAGGAATGGTCACGGCGTCTTTTCCTGTCTGCAGACAGAAGCGTCTCTGGGCAGGAGCGTCTTCGAGCGCCTGGGGAGCTCTCACTCTTTTCCCCTGAAAACTTTTTCAGGGAGTTTTTAGAGGAGCTCAACCCACGCCCGATGCTCTTCACCCCTTCTTCGCCCAAAGGGGGGATTTTTCACCGCAAAAAACAGCTGATGTTCGCTGTTTTGCGGCTTCACAAAACCCAGGAGAATAGAGCCTCCGAAGGAGGCTGTGGCGACACCAGCGGAGCCACCGGAAGTACCTAAACTTTCTTATGAACGTCAGCTGTCCAGGAGATTCTGCATGGGCTCGGATTACTACGGAAGAGTATATCAATGATGAAGTTGCCAGCGGCTGACATGGAGGGTGAGAGATCAGCTGGAGGAGCGGGGAGGAAGAAAGGACATTGCTGGAGGTAGAAACAGCATTGTGCTCAGTGTTTTGAGCAGCAAGGACAGCGTTTCATGCTGCAGGGGCTGAGTGGAGGAGCAGCCATTGCAGCTGGGAAGTTTCCCTCCATTCCTGACCATCTTCAGAAGAAAAGGAGGAGGTAAGAGGAAACATGGCAAACGCAGAGGCCTAACATCTAGGCTAAAAGCTAGACCTTAGAGAGAGTGTCTCTTCCATCTATTTTGTTTGCAAATGCTCGCTCCTTAGAATAAAAAATGGATTATATGAGGCTGGATTTAACAACAAACCGGGAGGTAAGAAATTGCTGTGTCATTATTGCAACAGAGACTTGGTTAAAACCCTCTGTCCCAGATAGTGCTGTTAGCTTGATGGGTTTTTCATAATTTCGGCTGGACAGGAGTCTTGCCCTTAGTGGCAAATCCTGGAGAGGGGGTGTCTGTTTTTATATAAATGACAGATGGTGTAATAATGCCAAGGTGGATTCAAGTCTGTGCCCCCCAGATGTGGAGCTTCTGACTATCAAATGCAGATCCTTCTATCTGCCTAGAAAATTCTTTGTTATCATTATCACAGCTGTGTATATCCCCCCTGATGCAAACAGAGAAGAGGCCCTGAAGGTTCTCTTTATCATACCATCAGTGACTTACAAACTACTTACCCAGAGGGTGCATTTATTGCAGTCAGAGACTTTAACCAAGTGGATTTGAAAGCTACTCTGCCACATATCCATCAATATGGAGAGTGCCCTCAACCCAGTAGCGCTGCCTTCCTCAACTGGAGCCACCTTAAAGCGTGTGGACATCAACTCCCCCCACCAGAATATGAAGACTTCAACTCCCAGAATTCCCCAGAGAGCATGTGTGGACTTCAATTCCCATAATCCCCTGGCCAGCGTGAGGTTCAAAAAAACAACAACACTGAAAAGGTTTGCAGAAGAAACTCAAAACAATCCCACAGGGTGTAAGAGGAGTAAACAAACTCGCAAATTTCTGTAATCGACAATAAACGACGTTTCTGAAATCCTGAATCTGTGAAATTTCTCAAGGTGGCCTACCTCAAAGGGCTGGCAGAGAGGTTGTGTTAAAATGAGACCATTCAGGTCAGTGATCCAGTTACAGTCAACAAACCAACAAGGATGCCATCTGTTAGGTTGGTTTGCAAGTCCCGGCTAATGTCAACACGAGGCTTTTCTCCCAAGTGAGCTAAACCAGGGCTTGCTTGTTGGAAGCAACAACGGGGAGAGTTGGGTATGTTCACCGTTCTGGGACTGATATCGCCTTGAAGAAGAAGACCAAGTTCTTTCTACCAGCAAATTAATTCGACTTTGAAAGAGAAAAGGAATTTTCGGCAGGACGTAAGCCAGCCATTGCAAAGTTACGCCTATTCTCTCTGCAGCGGAGGGAACCTGGCTTACTGTCTTGCCGAGGAAAGTTTTTGATATGGAGTGATTCGCTCTTCGCTCTTCAGCATGGGGGGGAAAAGTGACTGTGCTTCTGCCCTGCCAAGGTGTTGCAGAGGAGGTGGGATAGAGCGCAAAGCGCCAGCTGAGCGTGGGAATTCCTTGGGTGGTGCCGGCAGCGGCAGCGGCGACCCCAGAGCGTGCAGAGGAGGAAAAAGTATTGTGAGCATGCGGCTCTGGATGCCAGCGGCTTCCTCTCCCTCCCATGAGCGAGGTAGAGCTTGTGACTAAACTGGGTTCCAGCTGGGAGGGCGAAAGTTTGCTCCGAGCCTCCGGCGGTACCTGCTCTGCCTCTTTTCTCCGCCCCTACGCTGGCAGAGTGATTCTCTCCCAAGCGGCTTAGCCGGACTCGGCTTAACATCACCTTGGATCAGAGGACACAAACCATTCATTTCACCGTCCGGGAAACTCCTCAGATCTACAGCTTGTCCTCTTCTAACATGGAAGTGTTTAGCGCCCACATCTTCAGCACCTCCAGTTTGTTCCTCAAACTTTTTGGGTTCCAAATTTTGTTCCTCAATTTTTGCCTATATGTCTGTTTTAAATTCTTTCTAATTTTAGCTATTTAACCTTAATTAATTCAGATGTTTTAATTACTGTTTAATTTTTATAAATTTTTAATTTTTATAAATTATGGATGATTTAGGAAGAATTGGTTGTGGAATGAATTGGGTTGAATGGATGGATGATTGTATAAATTGGATGGATTATGGACCTGAGATAAATGGAAGGGCCGACCTGTCTGCACCTACGGAAGCTAGAGAAGTGGAGGAGCCTTGCTCTGAGGGGCCAGAGGTCCAGTCTATACCGGTCTTATGGGGAAGAGGCAGATATGACGGGAGGCCTGGGGTAGGCCACTCTCGGGGAACAAGGCCTCGCTGCCTGAAAGCAATCTCTTGTTCTGGCCCCTTGAACCTCTCCCGGGGTACTGGTAATGAGCAAAATCCGGACCCTGGACTCAGGCTGCTGCTGCTTAATGCCAGGTCGGTGGTAAATAAAGCTCTCCTCATCCAGGACTTAATTCTGGAGGAGGAGGCCGACCTGGTATGTGTGACTGAGACCTGGCTGACCCCAGAGAGAGGAGTTCCTCTCTCTGAGATGTGTCCAGCTGGGTTTCAGGTATGGCATCAGCCGCGACCCCAGGGAAGGGGGGGAGGAGTGGCGATTATAGCTAAGGAGTCACTCGGGCTCCGCAGACTCGCTCCTACTGAGATATCAGGTTGTGAGTCCCTCCTTATGAGGTTGGACCTAGGTTTACAGGTGGGCTTGTTGCTTACGTACCTGCCTCCCAGCTGCATTTTAACAGCCCTGCCCATGCTACTCGAGGAGGTAGCCGGTTTGGCGGTCGAGTTCCCCAGACTTATAGTCTTGGGGGACTTCAATGTGCCGTCACTCGGTGAGTCCTCTGGGTTGACGCGGGAGTTCATGGCCTCCATGGCAACCATGGCCCTGACACAAGTAATTGAGGGCCCAACCCACCAAGGGGGACACACACCTGATCTGGTCTTTCTCTTGGAGCAGTTGAGGTATGATCTGAAGTTAAGGGGCTTAGAAGTGTTGCCTATGTAATGGACAGATCATTTTCTGCTGCGGCTTGAGTTTATGACGCCAATCCTCTCTCGCAGGGAGCCGGAACCGATTAAATGGTTCCGCCCCAGACGCCTGATGGACCCTATGGGCTTTCAAAGGGCGCTTGGGGAATTGCCAGATTCGCTCGTATACAGTTCGGCGGAGTCCCTAGTGATGGCCTGGAATACGGCCACTACGGGGGCTCTAGACCGGATTGCGCCGTTGCGACCTCTCTGTGGTAGCAGACCCAGGAGATCTCCTTGGTTTACCGAGGAACTCAGGGGGATGAAGCGCCAGAAGAGACGTTTAGAGAAGCAATGGAGGGAAAGCAGATCCGAATCTGATCGAACCAAATTGAGAGCTTATATTAAGACCTATTTGGAAGCGATCACTGTATCTTTCCGCATTGATCGCATCTGTGGAATCCCGTCCGGCTGCCCTGTTTAAGGTGACTCGTTATCTCCTTGGTACGGGGAGGAGGGAGGAAACTTTGCAGGGCAATACCGAAGAATTTAACATCTTTTTCGCAGACAAGGTCGCTCAGATCCGGGCTGACTTGGACTCCAATTGGAATGCAGTGTCGGCTGACAATGAGTCAGTCGAGATGACAGAGGACCGTCTTAGTCCTGTTGAATGGGATGAATTTGACCTGGTAACTCATGATGTGGACAAGGCCATTGGAGCTGTGAGTTCTGCCACCTGCTTATTGGACCCGTGCCCCTCCTGGCTGGTTTCGGCTAGCAGGGAGGCGACACGGAGCTGGGTCCAGGCTGTTACGCTTCATTGAGGGAAGGGTCCTTTCCGGCTCCCTTAAAGGAGGCACTTGTGCGCCCCTCCTCAAGAAGCCTTCCCTGGACCCGGCAGTCTTAAATAATTATCGCCCAGTCTCCAACCTTCCCTTTTTAGGGAAGGTTGTTGAGAAGGTGGTGGCACTCTAACTCCAACGGTCCTTGGATGAAGCTGATTATCTGGGCCCTCAGCAGTCTGGGTTCAGGTCTGGCTACAGCACGGAAACTGCTTTGGTCGCGCTGACCGATGATCTCTGGCGGGCCCGGGATGGAGGCTACTCCACTATCCTGGTGCTTCTTGACCTCTCAGCGGTGTTCGATACCATTGACCATGGTATCCTTCTGCGCCGGTTGGAGGGGCTTGGAGTGCGGGGCACCGTTTTACGGTGGTTCACCTCCTACCTCTCTGGCCGGTCGCAGTTGGTGTTTGCAGGAGGTCAGAGATCGGCTCCGAGGCCTCTTCCATGTGGAGTTCCTCAGGGGTCTGTTCTCTCACCCCTGCTTTTTAACATCTACATGAAGCCGTTGGGTGAGATCATCCGTCGACACGGGGTATGTTGTCATCAATATGCTGATGATACTCAGCTTTATATCTCTACCCCGTGTCATTACAGCGAATCAGTGGAAGTGATGAACCAGTGCCTGGAGGCTGTTGGGGTCTGGATGGGTGCCAACAGGCTCAGACTCAATCCCGACAAGACGGAGTGGCTGTGGGCTCTGCTTCCCAAGGACAATTCCAACTGTCCGTCCATTACCCTGGGGGGAGAAGTTCTGTTCCCCTCGGAGAGGGTTCGCAACTTGGGTGTCCTCCTTGATCCACAGCAAGTCTAGAACATAATTTTTCGGCTGTGGCGAGGGGGGCATTCGCCCAGGTTCACCTGGTGCACCAGTTGCGGCCCTATTTGGACCGGGAGTCACTCCTCACAGTCACTCATGCCCTTGTCACCTCGAGACTTGACTACTGTAATGCTCTCTACATGGGGCAACCTTTGAAGAATGTCCGGAGATTACAGGTAGTCCAGAATGCGGCTGCGCGAGCCGTCTTGGGTCTCCCAAGACATGCTCATATCACTCCAGCTCTCCGTGAGCTGCACTGGCTACCAATTGGTCTCCGAACACAATTCAAAGTGTTGGTTATGACCTATAAAGCCCTTTATGGCAATGGACCAGGTTACTTGCGGGACCGTCTTCTGCCTCATGAATCCCAGCGACCGGTTAGGGCACATAGGGTTGGCCTTCTACGAGTCCCGTCTATTAGGCAATGTCATCTGGCGGGGCCTAGGGCAAGGGCCTTCTCCGTTGCTGCCCCAGCCCTCTGGAACCAGCTCCCCACAGAGGTTCGCACTGCTTCCTCCCTCCTAGTTTTCCGGAAATTATTGAAGACTCATTTATGCCGACAGGCTTAGGGTGTATGAACTGTACTCTGCCCCTGGGCCTATGAATGTGCCTCCATCAGTGGCTGTGTGTTAATTGTGATTGTATGCTGTATGGATGTGTTTTGGATTGAATGAATGTGTTTGGATTGATGGTTGATTGTCATGGTAAATTGTTTTATTGTATTATTGTTGTAAGCCGCCCTGGGTCTCAGGAGAAGGGCGGCATAGAAATTTAAATAAAGTTTAAAGTTTAAAGTTTAAATATGTGGACTTTGCAACAGAGGGGAAAATACACTGGATCTTGCTTATTCCAACATCAAGAAGGCTTTCAAAGCTATCTCCTGCCCGCACCTGGGCTCCTCTGACCATCTCTCAGTGCTGCTTATTCCAGCATATAAATCTTTGCTAGTCAGAGTGAAACCTACAGTAAAGCAGGTGAGGGTGTGGACAGAGGGAGCTATAGAAGCATTACAAGACTGCTTTGAATGCACAGATTGGGGCATGTTTAAGGAAACAGCTACTGATAACCAACTTACAAATGTTGAGGAGTAGGCCACCATGGTGTCTGCATATATCCAAAAAGTGCATAGAAGATGTCTGTGTCCTGAAAAGCATTGTTGTGAGGGCGAATGAAAAACCGTGGCTGACTTATGAGGTCTGCAAGATGCTGAAAGCACGGAATGTGGCTTTTAAATCTGATGTCATGCTGGCACTTAGAACAGCCAGAGCAGCCAGACTTCCTAAACAAACTGAATACATTTTTTGGTAGATTTGAGGCATCAAATAATACTTCTGTTAGGAAAGCTGTGCCCCATCTTGACGAGCAAGTGCTAAGTTTTGATGGCACCTCTGTCCGGAAAACACTGCAGAAAGTTAACATTCTGAAAGCAGCAGATAACATCCCTGGACGTGTCCTCAAGGAATGCGCAGAGGAGCTGGTTTGTGTTCTCACAGATATTTTCAATCTCTCATTGCAGCAGGCAGTGGTCCCATCATGTTTTAAGACAACCATCATCTTGCCAGTGCCAAAAAGTCCACAATTACAGGTCTCAATGATTACTGTCTGGTTCCACTGACATCCACCATTATGAAATGCTTTGAGAAGCTGATAAAAGACATTGTTGTATCTAGCCTCCCACCAGCATTTGACCTGCTTCAGTTTGCCTACCGACCAAATCGCTCTACGGAGGATGCTATTTCTTCCGTTCTCCATCTGAGCTTGAAGCGCTTAGAGGAAAGAAATGCTCTTGTGCGTTTGTTGTTTGTCGACTTCAATTCAGTGATTAACACGATCATTCCCCAGCATCTAGTAGACAAACTGGGCCTCTTAGGCTTAAACACTCCTTTGTGCAACTGCATTCTTGATTTTCTTACCAACAGGCCCCAATATGTGTGAGTTGAAACAAATACTTCTAATACCATTTCCTTGAGCACAGGTTCTCCTCAGGGCTGTGTCTTAAGTCTGCTGCTGTTCACCCTGTTGACCCATGACTGTTGTGCTAGGTTTGCCACCAACCATATTGTGAAGTTTGCAGATGACACAACAGTAGTGGGCCTTATTCATGATGACAAGATGGAAGCTTACCGCAAGGAGGTTGAGGGGTTGGTGAACTGGTGTAAGGAAAACAGCCTAGTTTTAAATACAGGAAAAACCAAAGAGATCATTGTTGATTTCAGAAAAGGCAGGCACAGCCACACATCTCTGTGTATCAATGATTTACCAGTGGAGATGGTTACCAGCATCAAATTCCTGGGTATGCAGCTAACAAGTAGGCTGGCTTGGTCACTCAACAGTGAGAAACTGGTAAAGCGGGCACAGCAGCACCTGCATTTTCTGCGTCACATGAGAAAAGCACATCTTCCTTCCCCTGTCCTGACCACTTTCTACAGGGGGACGATTGAGAGCATCCTGTCATACAGTATCACAGTCTGGTTTGGAAGCATCACTGCTTCAGATAGGAAGGCGGTGCAGAGAGTGGTGAGAATGGCCAAAAAGATCATTGGCAGCTCCCTCCCTCCCATCCAGGACATAGCACAGAAGCGCTGCTTGAGCAGGGTCTGTAAGATTATCTGGGACACTACACATCCTCTTCATGACCTGTTTTCCTTGTTACCTTCTGGGAGAAGGCTTTATGGTATCCGCAGCAGAACATCCAGATTCAGCCATAGTTTCATTCCATATAGCATTAACCTTGTGAACTCTCAAGCTTCCTCCTTCCATTATATATTCAAGATGGATATCTTGAATATTTTAATTTAATATTTATTATGTATAAGTAGGGGTGTGGGTCTATACATATGTTGTATATAGTATGTTTTTAAGGTGTGTCATGTATGTGTTTCACTTTGAGAGTGGGCAACTAAATTTCATTTTTGATGTGTGCCATTGTGCCCACAGTAAAGAAAAATGACAATAAATGTTATCTAAACTGATTGGCCTGTAGTTTTCTGGGTCTATTTTTTTCCTTTCATGAAGATGGGCATCACATCAACCCTTTGCAATCTTCAGGTACTTCCCTGGTGCTCCAGGATTTATGAAAGAGGTGGTGCAATTGTTCTGAGATAACATCTGCCAGCTCTTTCAGAACTCTGGGATGTAATCTGTTGGGTCCCAGTGATTTATATTCGTCAAGGTTGGATAAATGTTCTTGTTATGTTTGGCGTTCGGTGAGGCATCGATGAGGCAGTAGATGAACAAACAGCTCTTTATTGCAAGTTTAAAACAGAAGCCTGGCTAACTGCAGCTCCACCCTTATTTATACACTCAACAACTAGGTGGCAGCCAATAGGATTCAAGTATTATTTCCCTCTTTAACACAAGATAATTATCATGTAGACAGCAAGTCTGACTCTTAACTGCCAGAGTCTTATGACAGTTTTTTTCAACATTTACAAATAATCACCTCAATACATTACACCTCTTTCCCCTAGATAGTTCATAAGGTCATATGTTGAACATAGTCCCTTAAATACGATGGTGGCCTTTTTGCCCATTCCGAACGCCTTGGAACTGCTGGAGGCCCCTGGTCTGTCAGCTCTCCTGCCAGGCTTTGAAGACCAGGGCTATGAAACCCACCCATCACTGGTAGACTCGAGTCTATGTGGCTGGGCTGTCCTGGTAGGCCCGAGCCAGTGTCCACAGGTGGAACAGAGTCCACCAGTCCTGGGCATTGTCCATTGGTTGTGGTATCAGTGGTTGAGACTGACTCACCAGACGCTTGAGTCTCGTCCCTTAGTCTGCTAGCTCTACACTCGCTGGCAGAAACTGATGCACTACTGCCATCGTGTTGCTCCTGAGTTTGACTGTCACTAGAATCATGGGTTACTGGCTGGTTTGCCAACCTCCTCCGCAGTTGGTTGATGTGCCTGCGTAGCACATGACCATTTTCCAAGACCACTTCGTATGAAAGTGGCCCAGTCACCTTACAAACCACAGCTACCACCCACAATGCCCCTTGCTCGTAGTTTCTCACCCAAACTGGGTTGCCAACTTGCAAGTGCTGTGGTGCCTTTGGCTGTGTTGTTGTGGTTTGCAACTCTATCTGGATATAAGCGATCCAGCTTCGTGATCAAACGCCCGCCCCATCTTAATTCTGCTGGGCTTCTGCCCGTGGAAGTGCATGGGGTTATGCATTGGCAGAGTAGGAAATCTGCCAGTCTGTGTTGCCAGTTACCTGTGACTATCTGCTTTAAGGACTCCGTTGTTCAGACCATGTGCTCTGCTTGGCTGTTCAAAGCCAGGTGGAAAGGGGCTGATGTGGTGTATCTGATCATATTTGCCCTTAGAAAAGACTGAAATTCCAAAGCAGTAAATTGAGCCCCATTGTCTGAGACAATCACGTCAGGTAACCCGTGTACGGCAAAGATCCTGTGCAGCTCCTGGATGGTCCTGGCAGTCATCATATGGGGACAAGTGTGACCTACAACCCGATTACCCCACAAGGCATGCCCCCTGTGAGCTGACAACGTCCTTCCTCCTACTAAAATGATGGAAGTTAGGCCCTGGACTGGCCACCCTGTGAGCACCTAGTTTAACACACGGCTTAGCGTCGTGTCGGACGCAGCTACATCCCCTGTGTTAACGGGAGACTCAGGCAGATCCTGGATAGCCAGGATGTGCATGGCTGGAGCGGAGTCAGGCTCTAAATGCAGCATTGGCAGTCTGCTAAGGCCATCTGCGTGGCCCATTTCCCTACGTGGTTTATGAATCAAATTGAAATTATATACCGACAGGAATATTGACCATCTCAACATCCTAGGAGATATGATCTGGGGTGTTTGCTTGTTCATTGTGAACAACCCCAGGAGTGGCTTGTGGTCTGTGAAGACTGTGAAAGGCCTGCCATACAGGTAGTCATGAAACATCTTGATCCCTGCCACTGTGGCCAAGGCCTCTTTATCTATTTGAGCGTAATTATGCTCTGCAGAGGATAAGATCCTCGAGTAATAGACTATTGGAGTTTGCCTTCCATCAGCCATTACATGACTCAACATAGCCCCAACCCCATATAGTGATGCATCACAAGTGATGCAGACAGGCAGCTTTTTGTTAAAATGCATCAGAATGGAGTTTGAAGACAGCAGTGATTTGACTGCTGAGAAGCTCCTCTCGATGCTGGTCCACTTCCACTGAGCATGTTTATCATGCCACTGCGGCCTTGTGAGGTAGGAAGGCATGATAAAAATTGAGCAGTCCTAGGAATGCTTGGCGTGCCCCCTTCGATTTTGGACTGGGGGCCTGCTGAATTGCTTTGAGCTTGGATTCAGCAGGATGAATGCCTTGGACATCTATACAGAAACCGAGGAACTCAGTTGAAGCTACCTCAATCTTACATTTCTCCCACTTCAGCTTCAGCCCCACTTTGTGGAAGTGCTGAAGGATGGCCTTGAGCCGTTCTGCCAATTTTTCGACTGATTCCCCAGCTATGAGGACATCATCGAAATATGGGCACACGCCTGGAATACCCTTGAGCGTGCGCTCCATCACTCCCTGGAAGAAGCCTGGGGCAACACTGACCCAGAATTGTAGGCGCTTCACCTTGAAAGCTCCCCTGTGAGTAACTATGGTTTGATCTTCCGCCGTGGCATCATCCACTGGCAGTTGCTGATAGGCTTCAGCCAAATCTAGCTTGGCAAAGATGCGATCTCCCTGTAGTGATGCCAAAATGTGGCTGACTACAGGCACCGGATATGCGTGTTGTTGGAGTGCTCTATTGATAGTGCACTTGTAATCTGTGCATATTCGCATTTCTCTGTTGGCCTTAAGTGGCGTCACTATGGGGGTTTCCCATTGACTGCTATCAACTGGCTGAAGATGTCTTACTGCACCAGCTTATCCAGCTCTGTATCGATCTTCTGCTTGAGGGCGAAGGGCACTCTATGCGGCTTGATCCATATTGGAGTTATGGCAGGATCAAGCCGAAGAGCTGTGGCAGG
This sequence comes from Bothrops alternatus, assembly GCA_034064705.1. Lineage (NCBI taxonomy): Eukaryota > Metazoa > Chordata > Lepidosauria > Squamata > Viperidae > Bothrops > Bothrops alternatus. Next base: position 12,682,908 of record JARGCV010000085.1, read on the forward strand.
ACCTTTATATTTCCCTAAGTAAGGGTTAAAAACATCAGCAAACTCCCGGCAAACTGCCGCTAAGTCCACTGCTTGTGTGCTGTTTATTCCAGTTACATGGATTCCCAATGCATCAAACCAATCAAGCCCAGTGAGGCTTGTGCAGTTGCCCTTAACTACTATGACTTTCAGGGGGCCCTCAAATCCCTTGAATTGCACCCAGAGTGAAGCTTCCCCCTTGATTGTTACTTGGGAGTTTTGGAAATCTGTTAAGACAAGGTTTGATGGCTTGAGCTTAACCCTTTTGCTGCTGCGACTACAAATGTGTTTGAAGGTTCCCTGGGAAATTATGAATAATGCAGATCCCCTATCTAGTTCCATGTTGCATGGAACTCCCTGCAGCTTGACTTTGAGCCGCAGTTTTTTCTTAAGAGGGCGATGGGCACCTGTCTTAAGTATGTTCCTCCTAGTGGCACAATAGCCCACCCTGTGTTGCCCCAGGGGCCCGGTACCTTTCCAGGGAAACTCTTTTGGTGGACTCTCTCTCTGATGACCCTGACAGACTGGCGATGTGGCCTTGTTTGCGACATGCCTGGCACGTTGCTGTGTGGAACCTGCAATCCACGCATTTATGTTGGCCTCCACACCCCACACACCAAGAGAAGGGAACTGCCTTGTCAACTGGACATGGTGGCCTTCATTGTGGTGGCTGCTGTAAGCAATTGACCTCTTGATCTGATTCGGAGTCTTCGAGCCTCTCAGCACCCTCCTGGTGGATGGCCACTGCGCAGGGAATGCTCCTGGAGAGCCGTAAGGCCTTGATGGCTCCCCCGGCGGCTTCGATTGTGATCTCTCTTAGGGCATCTGGGAACAAAATAGTCTCTTTCGCGAACAATTTCTGTTGGAGATCCCTGCTTCTTAATACTAAGCGATCTCACAGCCTCTCTTCAAGATATTTGAACTTGCAGGGTTGGGCTGCTTGACAAAGGGCATCTATGAATTCTGCAGCTGATTCGCCCGGTCATTGGTCTCTTCGTTCAAAGGCGTGCCTCCAAGCAATGACTGATAGCTTCGGCTTTGAGAATCTTCTTAAGTTCTGAATAAGCAACAGATTCAAGCGGAGCTGGAGCGACTAAGTTTTTGGCGATTTCAAATGCCGCCTGATCACAAACGCACAGCAGCGTTGTGGCCTTCAAACAGTCCTCGCGAACTTGGTTGACTCTCAAATAATTCTCAACTCTCACGACATACGAGCTCCATCTCTCTGGATGTGCAACGTCAAATTCTGAGAGTTTTCCGAGTTTGGCCATGATGAGTTGTTTCTGTTGTTTTCGGCCTTGCAATGCCTTGTGCTGCCAAGGCTTCTTTTAAGCTTCCAGGGACGGTTCCTGGGAGCGCTTTTCCTCCAACATTTTCATACTGGCAGGAATGGGGGGGGATGCAGTCCAACCAAGGCATCATTGCTTGGCTTTACCCCCTTAGTGACTCAGCTCTTTGAATATGGCAGCACATCCCACCTTCATCGCCACTGTTATGTTTGATGTTCGGTGAAGCATCAACGAGGCAATAGGTGAACAAACAGCTCTTAATTGCTGGTTTAAAACAGAAGCCTGGATAACTGCAGCTCCACCCTTATTTATACACTCAACAACTAGGTGGCAGCCAATAGGATTCAAGTATTATTTCCCTCTTTAACACAAGATAATTAGCATGTAGACAGCAAGTCTGGCTCTTAACTGCCAGAGTCTTATGACAGTTTTTTTTCAACATTTACAAGTAATCACCTCAATACATTACAGTTCTCTTGCCATTTTCTTGCTTGTTTTAATTTTTTTTCTTTTTGTGTAAAGACTGATGCAAAGTATGAGTTAAGCAGCTCTGCTTTCTCCCTGTTGCCTGTTATTTCCTTGCCATCTTCTCTCTTTAATTGGCCTACAGTTTCCTTGATTTTTTTCTTGTTGTCAATATGTTGGAAGAAACTTTTTGTATTATCCTTGATTTCTGTTGCAAGTCTTTGTTCGTTCTGAGCCTTTGCTTTCCTGACTTCATCTTTGCATGTTCTGGCTGTTTGCTGATAATCTGCCTTAATTATGTGCCCCCTTTCCAGTTTTGGGGTTTGTCCTTTTTGTCTTTCAGTTTGTCAGAGAGATCTTTGTGCAGCCATGCTGGTTTTTTTATTGAATTTCTTATTTTTCTTTCTCAATGGTATTATGGTGGTCTGGGCTTTTATGATCACATTTTTCAGGGTTTCTCATGGTTCTTGGGTTTGCCCTTTAGGATTTTCATCCATGGGATCTTTCCTAGGTTTTCTCTGAGTTTGTTAAAGTCAGCCCTTTTGAAATTTAAGACACTGATTGGATTGTTTTCTATTGCTACTGTTTGCATTATATTACATTCCAGTATGACGTGATCACTTTCACCCAAGGTTCTGGCAATTTCAGTTCCCTCTATCACTTCTTCTCTGTTTGTAAGGATTAAGTCCAGTATAGTTTTACGTCTAATTCCCTCCTCCACCTTTTGGGTGACAAAGTTGTCGGCTAGGTTGGTTAGGAATCTGTTTGATCTCCCTCTCACTGAAGAGTTTGTCTCCCAGTTGATATCTGTATAGTTGAAGTCTCCTATTACCACTGTGGTATGCTTCCACATATGTTTGTTAACTGGTTGGCAAAGAGTTCATCTATTTCTTCTTCTTCTTGGGTGGCCTGTAATATACATCTATGGCAATGTCACTTTTTTTCTCTTTTATATTGACCCATATACATTCTGGAAAGATTTTATCTTTAATCATGTGCAACTCCCTCTCCTCTTTTGTAGACCTGTTTCTTTTGAACAATTTATATCCAGCAGAACACAGTGCTTATGGGAAATTATTTTACTGACAATTTCCATTTCAGAGAGTGAAAGGAAATTCAGATAACCTAGAGTTGAGACAAAGAAATAGGGAAGGCTTAGTCAAGAAAGGGGAAATTGGCACATAAGCCAAAAGTGATTAACTTGAACTTTCAATTTCTTGTGATCATTGACCGAAGCTTTATACAAATTTAAAACCTGCTCTTAATTTCCTTGGTAGTTTTTAATTTTAAATTTGTGTAAAGCTTTGATCAATGCTCACAAGAAATTTAAAAGTTCAAGTTGGTCACTTTTGGCTGATATCCCTTTCTTGACTACTACCAAAGAAATTAAGAGTCATAGGAAAACGTAAAGTTATAAATATTAGTATATTAAAGAAAACAAATCCTAACCACTCTGAACATCAGAGCTTCCATAACAACGTGGAACAACAACATGATTCTGTATCCCTGACTTACAGCCTCTAAGATTCCAAGATTCTCCTTCAACAGCAGTTCCTCATAAAACACATACTCCCTGGGCTCAGAATTAAGATCAAAGACTCTGGATAGGAAGGTCCCATAAAGATCATCCACTTAATACTCTTCCAGTGGAATTCAGTCTTTTAAAACATGTTTTGTGAACCCTTCACTCAGCTGTAGGATTCAGGATTTGCAGGTTCTGGCTTGGACTGATCCAATCAATTATAATTGCAGTAGTTAAATGTTTTTTCAGGTATTAGTTTCCCAGCTCTCCTGGTTTCCAATCTTAGCTAACTTTATTAACTTTTTACAGGATAGAGTTACATCACTACTATGCTACTCTAAGCAATATTTAAAAGTCCAAATGCTGTCTACTGCAAAATCTTTGAGCATAAATCACTGAGCTATTATCAACTGAGGTAATTCTCTGTTTCCATATCAAGCCTATTCAAATATTTCAAAATAAAAAGTACACTTGCCACTTTCATCATTATTGCAGAGTTGTCTTTCTCTTCTGTTGTCCCCTGTTTAATCTTCATTGCATTATTGTCCATGTTGTTATCTGTTGATGACATGGAAAATTGAATTTCCTTAAAATTAAGTAGCAATATAAGTTTATTCTTTGAGTCTGCTCATATACAGCCAACATCCCCTCTCCCCCCAAAATATTATCAATAATATGTTTAGCATCAGGGGATGACCAGTTTTGAAAAGTTTATAGCTCTTGGCTTTCAACTCAGAAGAAATAGAAATAATTTGCTATAGTCGCAAAAACCACTTCAAAGATCAGTGCAGTTTTGAAATTAGGATGATTTCACTCATTATGACTGGACAATGTGCCATCACTCGGTGAGTCCTCTGGGTTGGCGCGGGAGTTCATGGCCTCCATGGCAACCATGGACCTGACACAAGTAATCGAGGGCCCAACCCATGAGAGGGGACACACACCTGACCTGGTTTTTCTCTCGGAGCAGTTGAGGAATGATCTGATATTAAGGAGCTTAGAAGTGTTGCCCATGTCATGGACAGATCATTTTCTGCTGCGGCTTGAGTTTACAACACCAATCCTCTCTCGCAGGGAGCCGGAACCGATTAAATGGTTCTGCCCCAGACGCCTGATGGACCCTATTGGCTTTCAAAGGGTGCTTGGGGAATTGCCAGATTCGCTCGTACACAGTTCAGCGGAGTCCCTAGTGACGGCCTGGAATATGGCCACTATGGGGGCTCTAGACCGGATTGCGCCGTTGCGACCTCTCTGTGGTAGCAGACCCAGGAGATCTCCTTGGTTTACCGAGGAACTCAGGGGAATGAAGTGCCAGAAGAGACGTTTAGAGAAGCAATGGAGGGAAAGCAGATCCAAATCTGATCGAACCAAATTGGGAGCTTATATTAAGACCTATTTGGAAGCAATCACTACGGCAAGATCTCAGTATCTTTCCGCATTGATTGCATCTGCGGAATCTCGTCCGGCTGCCCTGTTTAGGGTGACTCGCTGTCTCCTTGATACGGGGAAGAGGGAGGAACCTTTGCAGGGCAATGCCGAAGAATTTAATATCTTTTTCGCAGACAAGATCACTCAGATCCGGGCTGACTTGGACTCCAATTGGAGTACAGGGTCGGCTGACAGTGAGTCAGTCGAGATGACAGAGGCCCATCTTAGTCCTGTTGAATGGGAGGAGTTTGACCTGGTAACTCCTGATGACATGGACAAGGCCATTGGAGCTGTGAGTTCTGCCACCTGTTTACTGGACCCGTGCCCCTCCTGGCTGGTTTCAGCTAGCAGGGCAGTGACACGGAGCTGGGTCCAGGCTGTTGCTAAAGCTTCACTGAGGGAGGGGTCCTTTCCAGCTCCCTTAAAGGAGGCACTTGTGCGCCCCCTCCTCAAGAAGCCTTCCCTGGACCCGGCAGTTTTAAATAACTATTGTCCAGTCTCCAACCTTCCCTTTTTAGGGAAGGTTGTTGAGAAGGTGGTGGTACTCCAACTCCAACGGTCCTTGAATGAAACTGATTATCTGGGCCCTCAGCAGTCTGGGTTCAGGTCCAGTTACAGCACGGAAACTGCTTTGGTTGCGCTGACCGATGATCTCTGGCGGGCCCGGGATAGGGGATATTCCACTATCCTGGTGCTTCTTGACCTCTCAGCGGCATTCGATACCATCGACCATGGTATCCTTCTGCGCCGGTTGGAGGGGCTTGGAGTGCGAGGCACTGTTTTGCGGTGGTTCACCTACCTCTCTGGCCGGTCGCAGTCGGTGTTTGCAGGAGGTCAGAGATCGGCTCCGAGGTCTCTTCCGTGTGGAGTCCCTCACGGGTGTTCTCTCACCTCTGCTTTTTAACATCTACATGAAGCCGTTGGGTGAGATTATCCGTCGACACGGGGTGAGTTGTCATCAATATGCTGATGATACTCATTTCTATATCTCTACCCTGCGTCATTACAGTGGAGCAGTGGAAGTGATGAACCGGTGACTGGAGGCTGTTGAGGTCTGGATGGGTGCCAACAGGCTCAGACTCAATCCCGACAAGACGGAGTGGCTATGGGTTCTGCCTCCCAAGGACAAATCCAATTGTCTGTCCATCACCCTGGGGGGAGAGGTTTTGTCCCCATCAGAGAGGGTTCGTAACTTGGGTGTCCTCCTCGATCCACAGCTAAGTTTAGAACACCATCTTTCGGATGTGGCGAGGGGGGCATTCGCCCAGGTTCACCTGGTGCATCAGTTGCGGCCCTATTTGGACCGGGAGTCACTCCTCACAGTCACCCATGCCCTTGTCACCTCGAGATTCGACTACTGTAATGCTCTCTACATGGGGCAACCTTTGAAGAATGTCCGGAGACTGTAAGTAGTCCAGAATACGGCCGCGCGAGCCGTCTTGGGTCTCCCAAGACATGCTCATATCACTCCAGCTCTCTGTGAGCTGCACTGGCTACCAATTGGTCTCCGAACACAATTCAAAGTGTTGGTTATGACCTATAAAGCCCTTTATGGCAATGGGCCAGGATACTTGCGGGACCGTCTTCTGCCTCATGAATCCCAGCGATCGGTTAGGGCTCATAGGGTTGGCCTCCTACAGGTCCCGTCTGTTAGACAATGTCATCTGGCGGGGCCTAGGGCAAGGGCCTTCTCTGTTGCTGCCCCAGCCCTCTGGAACCAGCTTCCCTCAGAGGTTCATACTGCTCCCTCCCTCCTAGCTTTCCGAAAACTCTTGAAAACACATTTATGCAGACAGGTTTGGGTCATGTCAGCTGCACTCTGCCCCTGGGCCTCTGATTGTGACTGTATGTTGTATGAGTGAAATTGAGTGCCTGGTTTTTACACTGTGAATTGGTAGTTTTAATTGATTTTGTGTTATACTTGTATTTTTGTTGTGAGCCGCCCTGAGTCTAGACTTATATGCCGCCCTGAGTCTTGGGAGAAGGGCGGCATATAAGTCTAATCAAATCAAATCAAATCAAATCAAATCAATAATTTTACAAGGGCTTTGACAAAGAATATTAATTATGTACCCTTTTTTCATGTCAATTCAGAAAATCAGTATTTTTGGAATACTTCTAGCAACAGTTACTGCAAAGCCTGTCTTTTGAAATATCAGGATTCTAAATCCCTATTTTGATAATGAGGTTAACTAAGCAGAGGCTTAAGAAAAGTCAGGTCAAGAAAGTTATGGCATTGTCTGACTTCCGGTTCCTGTTCGCGGCGACTCCGGTCGTGTGAAGAGACTCGTCTCTCCACCAGCTGTGTTTTCTTCGCCGATAGACCCCCTGGTGGGTCGAAAGTCTCCCTGGAGGGGTGACCACTGAGGAGGAGGCTTGCTGGTGACTGTGGGAGGGTGGCAGCTTCTTCCACGGCTCCAGCTAACTCCTTAGGGCCGATGGAGCAAAGATCGTTCTGCAAGATGGCCAATTCCTTAGCTGCACCAGCCGAAAGTCACAGCTACATCTAAGCGTGAAAGACCCACCGCGGATGATCTGGGTGAGACCTCTCCTTCTCCTCTCTTTACCCTATTTTATTTTTTGCCTGTAAAAGCTTTGTTGAAATTAATTCCCTGCCTTGAAAGAGTGGCGTTTATATGCGTGGGAAGAAAAGTGTCTAAACAAAAGGACAGATCAAGTAACTTTAATGACTATATTTTACTTTCATTTACTTTGGGGTACAGAAAAAAAGGGGGAATTTTTTTTTAGAGCTTTACTATCACTTTATACTGGAAGAATATCTCTTTTTCCACCTTTTCTTTTAAAAGAGAGAGAAAAGGGAAAAAATGGTGTCTGGAAAAGATTTTGTAACCTACTGAGAACATCTTGTGGTGAAAAGTTAATATTGCACTTGTCTGAATGAAATTGTATTCCTCATAATATTTAATGTATTTACTTGGGTTATTTTATGTGGTTTTGTTGTTGGATATTTGATTCCCCCAGCACCACGGTATGTCTCAAGCACTTTGTTGTAAGTCAAAAAAACTAATAAAACTTGTTCTTAAAAAAAAGAAAGTAAGTAAGTTACGGCATTGTCTGACTTCCAACTCTATTAAAGTGGACAATATATATTATACAAATACTGTATTTATCACTCATAACTCTTTGTGTATTCTAGATTTGACAATTCTTGGTTGAAGCAAAGGAAATCTCCAAGTCTGGGCATTGCTCTTGATACAGATAGGAGCCCCCATCCAATTTAGCTGTTTTCATCTCAGCGTGCATGGAGAGACCTTTGGCCCATGCCCTCTGTAAAGATCAATAAACCACAAGTTTGGATTCTGCCCCTTTTACCTTGGACTGAGTCAGGGATCCAACTGAACTACTCTCTTCTCTGTTTGTTACAATTGAAGTCATAATGCTTGTAATTATTATTGTTAGCAGCTCTAAGTATTCTATTTATTAATGGATGAAGTATTCAGGAATAATAATCTGATATTATATTTACTAAAGTTAAAATAACAACTAAAAGGAATGTTGTAATTAATTCCTGTGATTTTTAGTAGAAGTGATTAAATTTGCCAGCAATTCTTGGGAATCATATCTCTAAAGTTTCAAGTTAATAGGTTTGTAGAGGGATGTATAAAAGTAGTATTTACATTTTGGATGGGCTGTATCTTTTAATGCCTTTGTGATCATTTATTCATACAAAGAGAAACCAGCAAAACTTCAAAAACCTGTGTGGATGGGGATATAGAAGGTGAGCCATTAGGTTTTACAAAAGGAAAACATTTGTTTTCTCCAGAATATTTTTAAAAAGTCTCTCACAAACAACGTTCAAGTAAAATGTGTGCATACTTTATGAATTTATAACAGGTGCAGTTATTTTGATATTAAAAAAAACATTGACTAGGAAAAATAGATAACCTCAGAAACCAATCTGGACACCCAAGGATTTTAAAAAATGGTAATTGCAAGGTTTTATATATTAATGGGAGGGGAAAACATGTATGCAATTTGCATGAAAATAAGCCTGTACTTGCAAAACTATTATAGGTACAGGAGTAAGATTGAAGGATCAATTTTACATTTTTTTATTTGCCAAAATGTATATGCCATTTACTTTTCCAGTTCAGGTGGTTTATTTCATATTAATGAAATTGGGGTGTTCATTCATAAAATAATGAATAATAAACATAAATATTAAAAACTATTAATCAGCCCGCTGCTGCCACTGAGTGGTACTATAGTCACAATGCCAAGACAAGAATGACTGCAGAGTCAGCTAAGATAGTGACAAAAGAACAGATAATTCATCATCCTCTAAACCATAATCAAGCCCATCCTACATCCCACAGACTTCATCAAATCTCTATGAATGTTCTTGAAACTGAGAGAATTGATTAGCACAGAGAAGAACAATGCAATAACTTTTTCACTGTTATTCAAATCTATCTTAAGATCTGGATGACCTCAGAGTGAAGAGAAATTCAGGCTGGTACTACCTATCCTATCCTATGTACAGGGGAACATGTTGTGCCTATTGGTAACATAAATACCATCTTTTGGGCCACATTCTGCATTGTGGGAGATCAAACAGGTTCGGGGCCAACCTCGCCGACAACATTGTCATCCAAAAGGGAAGTAGATGGACAGCAATACTGGACGTAATTCTTACAAACAGAGAAGAAAGGATTGCAGAGGTAAAGTTGCAGGAACTTTGGGTGAGAGTGACCATGTGATATTAGAAGTCAACATAATGCAGATACAAGCAAAACAACATAATCAAACCAGCATCTTGGACTTTAAAAGTTGATTTCAAAAGTGTAAAGATTGCTTGAAAGGATTCCATGGATGAAAATCTTAAAAGGGGAAAACAACTCAAGAAGCTTGGGAAACTCTGAAAAATATATTATAAAAGCCCAGTACAGCACAATGTCACCCAAAAAATAAAAGAAGAAACAAAGAACTGTCAGATAAGTTCAGAAAGACAAAAAAGGATATGGAAATAGAAAGAGGGACACATAAATAAGGCAGAATACCAGCATATAGCCAAATCTGCAAAGATCAAGTCAGGAAAGCAAAGGCTCGGAATGACCTAAGACTTACAACAAAAGTCAAAAATAACTTTTAAAAAGTTTATTTCAACATATACAAAATTAGAAAAAAGTCAAACAATTGGTGCACTAATGGCAAGAAGTGCTGGGCAGCAGGGAAAAAGTAGAGTTGCTTAATTCTTTATTTGCATCTGTCATCACACAAAAAAATAAAATAGCCCAACCTACCAAAAACAGAACCTTAAAAGACAGACTAAGAATTTAAAATTAAAATAGGCAAGAAAATAGTAAGAGAACATATGTCCACTCTAGACAAGTTCAAATCACTGGGACCAGATAGATTACATCCCAGAGTTCTGAAAGACCTGTTGTGATTCCTTGCCAGCCAGTGGACCCAGCAGCTGAGTCTGGGGAATCAGAGGAGGAGGAGGGGCCTGGAGTGACATCAGAGTCAGAGGAAGACTTACAGTCTGATGAGGAACCTGGCCCCTCTACACGCGCTCAGGCTGAGACACAGCTGTGCTGGGAGTCTGAGTTGGACAGTGATGTCTCATAGCTGGAAGATATCCAGGATGCACATAAACGCCGGCAAGAAAAGAGACAGAGGAATGCAATGGGGCGGCTCCAAAGGCAAAGGAGAAGGCATTAGGAAGCCACGCCTTGGCTGCATAATAAATGGGAAGGTGTGAGAGGTGCTGGTTGCTGAAGGCAACCGTTTGTGTTAAGGAATCGAGTTTCTGTGAACTGTGTTTTTTTTTAACAGTGACAAAAAAGGATTTATTCGTTTAACAAATAATGCTACCCAAGAAAAGCTGCTACTGAGGTTCACACAATCCCAACCCCACAATCCTTAAAGATTTTCTTTTTTAAAAATGACTTTCCCCCAACCTTTTTTATATTTTTATAAGGTTTTTATTGAATACAAAAAAGAGAAAAGGATTAAAAACATTGAACATGGTAAATCATCTTTGACTGACATATCAGTCCATATTGTACATTGATTGCATATAACTTATCTATATACAAACTATACATTTCTAATCTCTATTTTAACATCTCTTTATTTGTGACCTCTATTTTTTTTCCCTCCATCTATAACATTTATTCCATATCCGATAAAATTCTGTGTCTTCCTGGTTTTTTAATCTTTTAGTTAACCTATCTACTTCTGCGCAAAATATAATTTTCTTTATTAGTTCTTCCTCACTCAGTGCTTCCATTGCTTTCCATTTTTGAGCAAATAGTATCCTTGCCGCCGTAGCCACGTGAATAAATATGTTTCCTCTTTATTTACATTTTTCTCTAGTATTTCCAATAGTAATGCCTCAGGTTTGTATAGAATGTTTTGGCTAGTCATTTCTATTGCCCATTCCCAGACCATACGCCAATACACCTGTGCTTCTCTACATGTCCACCATATATGAAAAAAGGTACCCTTTTCTTTTTTACATTTCCAACACATAGAAGAATATCCTTTGTACATTTTGGCTAATCTGGCCAGAGGGAGGTGCCATCTGTAAACCATCTTATACAAGTTTTCTTTACATGATGTCGCCAATGTGATTTTGTTATTTCGCTCCCATACTTGCCATTGATCCATATTTATATTATATCCTAAATCTATTGCCCACTTCACCATTGTTTCTTTAACCTGCTCCTCGTATAGTTTATGTTCCAACAGGTCTTTATAAATATTCTTTATTTGTTTTTTCTCCGGGCCTAGCAGTATCTTGTCTAACCCCGTATCTTGTCTATTAATACCCCATTCTTGCTTATCCTTCATGTATCTTGCTTGTATCTAAAGATAAGACCACCACTTCATGTCTATTCCTTGTTGCTTTAGCTCTTGTTTTTGTTTTAAATAACCTTCTTCTGTCAGAATGTCTTTGTATATAATAGTCTTATCTTTGTTTGCCTTGGACATTTACTCAGGTCTGTAAATAATAAAAGGGGATTGTGTTTTTCCTGTGGTTCCAGCCTGCTTGTTGGAAGAGAGGTTTTTCCTTGTGAGCTTAACAAGGACTCACGTAGGCTGGGACAGAACAGTTTTCCTTCAGCCTCCCACCCCCTACTATTATGGAGCAGTTACATGCTGAAAATGCCCAGCTCTCCCATCAGCTGGCTTTGCTGGCAGCTCAAGTGGCTCAGCTTCAAGCCTCCGCTCCTGCTGCTCCACAACTCAGAAGGAAGTGCCCAGTCACTGTGCCTGACAAATTTGATGGCACTCCGGAGATGTTTCCTGCTTTTCTGGGCCAAAGCCAGCTCTTTATCAGCTTGAGAGCTGCTGACTTCCCCACTGACCGTAATAAAGTGGGGTTTATGATAAGCCTCGCCTCTGGTGATGCAGCTCATTGGGGCACACCCCTGCTAGTCCAACCTAGTCTGTTGTTGGATAACTTTGGGGGGGGTTTGTGACTATATGCGTCTGATGTACGAAGACCCCATTAAGATGCAGACTGCTACCTGATGCCTGAAGGCTCTGAGACAGGACCAATGCCCTCTACAGGGCTATAATAGTGAGTTTTGGCTGCTTAACCAGGATTTAGCTTGGAATGAAGCTGCACTCGTGAATGCTTTCCAGGATGGCTTGTCGGAGGAGTTGTTGAATCAGCTGGCCCAAGTAGATGTTCCCCTGGACCTCAATGGGTTGATCCATCTCTGTGGATCGACGCTCGGCTGCAGCGGTGTAAGAGTCGTTGTGCCACCCCAGAGACCCGGGTGGCCCCAGTTGTGCATGAGACTCCGGCTCTGTAGGAGGAGCCTATGGAGTTAGGTGCTGGCAAACCTCGCGTATTTGGTGGCAGAAATGAATAAACGATGTTTGGGGGTTTTGTGTTTCTATTGTGGGGACCCTGGGCATTTGGCCACCTTCTGCCCCAAGAAGTGACAAGGGGTGTCCGCTGCCGCGCCTGCCCCATGAAAGCAACCTCATCTGTCAGGAAACGCCCTGAGCCTGACTTAAAAGGCATTTTGGGTCGGGCGTCCCACAACAACAAGCGACGTCCTTCAAATGCTGCACTTGGAGCTCCAAAGCATTTGACACTGGCAGCATGCTTGATCCTTCCAGGCAGCCACAGGGGATTCCGGTACATGCTTTGGTCGACTCTGGGGCCACCACGAACATTATGGATGCAGCCTTTGTGGCCAAATGGGCTGTTCCCCAATGCCCGGTGAAATTGCCTCAGTTAGTGGAGACTATTGATGGCTGAGTGTCCTGTCTTGGCCAATTAAGGCCGCCATCAGCTTGCATGAGGAGGCTATTCAGTTTTACATAACCTCCGACCTGCATTTCCCCATGGTCTTGGGACTGGCATGGCTCCGGATGCATGACCCACAGATTTATTGGTCCCAGAACCTGGTCACCTTTCCAAGTTTACAGTGTGTGGACCACACTCACCAAGTCTGTGCCAGCCAGGTGGTGAGTCCCCCAGGGGTCTCCCTGCCCTCCGAACAGGGGATTTACACTGATGTGTTCAGTGAGACTGAGGTGGATCAATTGCCCCCGCACAGGCCATATGACTGCCCTATCGACTTAGTCCCTGATGTACCTCTCCCAGTGGGGCATTTGTATTCCATGTCGAACCCCGAGTTGGCTGCGTTACGGGACTTTTTGGATAAAAATTTGGCTCGGGGTTTTATTCAGCCCTCATCTTCGCCAGTGTCTGCACCAGTGCTCTTTGTCAAAAAGAAGTCCGGAGAATTGAGCCTTTGCTGTGACTATCGGAAATTAAATGCTATTATGGTACATAATCGATACCTGCTGTCTCTCATCCCCGAACTTTTGGAACGGCTTTGGGAGGCAAAAATCTTCACAAAATTGGACTTGAGAGGAGCCTACAACCTCATCAGGGTTCGGTCGGGTGATGAGTGGAAGACCACATTTGGTACCCGGTATGGGCACTTTGAGTATACAGTGATGCCATTTGGGCTGACCAATGCCCCTGCAGTTTTCAACACTTCATGAATGACATCTTCTGGGACCTGTTAGATCAGTTTGTAGTGATCTACTTGGATGACATTCTGATCTACTCCCCTTTGCGGGAGGCACACCACCAGCATCTCCCTCAGGTCCTGCAGTGGCTCCGAGATAATCGTTTGTATGCCAAACTGGAGAAGTGCCAGTTCTATCAAATGGCCATCGATTTCCTGGGTCACTGCATTTCTCCTGAGGGCATTGTCATGGAGCCGAGCAAGGTCCAGTGTCATGTCTCTGTCTGAGCCTGAATCTGCAGAAGAAAATGAACTGGAACGGGACCCTATGGAAGCCGAAGGAGAGGTGTCTGTGGCTTAAGAGGAATGTGGGGAAGAGCAGGCTGAGGCAGGCCAGGGCCTTTCAGGAGTGGAACAGGAGGAACAGGAGAGGCAGAGTTCAGGCGATGAGCAAAGCCACCCCTACCTGATCCTAGAGCATGGAGAGTGGAGAGAAGGAGGGAACAATGCAGGCAGGCTCAATTACTTGGGAGGAGAGCATCCCGCCCTTCTCCACAAGGAACACCAGACACTGTGGGGAGGGGCATTTGTTCGGAACAAACACTGATTCTGGGAGTGTTGTGTATTGTTGCTGATCTCTTATTCTGTGACTTCTGTTTGGAAACCTGGAAATTCGGACTATTGGATTGACTGACCATGTTACTTGAATGTTTAAAGACCTCAGACTGTATTTCGGATTCTCTCTTTTGAAAACTGCTCAAGCAAGCTAGGTGTCAAAGCAAGAACATTAGTCATCCAACTAATGAAACTAGGATTCAAACAGATTCGTTAAGTTTATGTTTTCTTCCTTGTTATCTCTATGACCTTGAGTACTTTCTTATGCTAATCAGACTGTATTTGAACCTACTTTCAGCGAGAGTCAGCTGAAGAGGTGTGTGGGTTTTCTTGGAGGCTTGCCAGCAAATGTGGGAGCATTTGGGGAAAATTTGGAGCAATAAAAGAACTGTTTGAATTGCCAGCTGACTGCATTGCCTCTGTGCTGTGCCCTTGATCATCACATCGAGTCTCTGCATAGTTGGCAACCCACACATCACGTTAAAGATGTCCAGCAACTTCTTGGGTTCGCCAACTACTATTGAACCTTCATCCACGGTTTTGCTTCTATGACTGCGCCCCTCACTTGGCTCCTGCAGAAAAAGACTCAGTTTCAGTGGGATGCCCCAGAACAACAGGCCTTCCAGGCTTTAAAGGAAGCCTTCACAAAGGAGCCCATCTTGAAACATCCTGACCAACAACAGCCATTTGTTGTGGAGACGGATGCCTCTGACACTGCCATTGGAGCGGTGTTACTCCAGGCTACAGTGCCCGGCAGTGCCCTCTTCCCTTGCGCGTACTACTCACAGAAACTGAATCTGGCTGAGTGCAACTACACCATCTGGGAAAAGGAGCTACTGGCCATCAAAGTGACATTCAAGGCCTGGAGACATCATCTGGAAGGGGCTTGGCATCAAATTGAAGTCCAGATGGACCATAAGAATCTGGAAAGCCTGCAGACCACCCAAAAAGTGAACCAACAACAGATTTGGTGGCCTCTCTTCTTCGCGAGGTTCAATTTCTTTTTTCTTTTTTTATTTTTTTATTGGTTTTTTAATTTTTAACAGAAAAAGAAAAATGCTCAAATCAAATCATAATGTTAAAATAAACAATAAACATAATCACAACATAAATACATATTTCAAAATCATCCATAAACAAAACATAAGTACTTATTTCAATACATCTAATAATAATAACTCAACTGAAAATAATCATAGACCATATTTACCAAACAATTAACATTACTGCTCGGTACCCCCACCACCACATCCCCCTAACCCTAACCTTCCCCCCTCACTTACCAACTAACTACCTACTCTCCTCCCTCCTTCTCTATCTCCCTCCTTCTACTCCA
The DNA here is from genome assembly GCA_034064705.1 of Bothrops alternatus. Lineage (NCBI taxonomy): Eukaryota > Metazoa > Chordata > Lepidosauria > Squamata > Viperidae > Bothrops > Bothrops alternatus. The sequence continues at coordinate 12,698,547 of JARGCV010000085.1, forward strand.
CCCAACTATCCCTACTCTTCCCCCTTCTTATCAACTTTCTACTTACTTAAGCCTTCACTCCTCCTTCCTCTTTCCATCAGATGTGGTGCCCAGAGGCCACCTGAGCAACCCCTTAATAACAATAATTACATATCCTTACATCAACCCCATTGCAGTTGAGAAAACATAGTATATATATATAAAATTATAAACCCTCCCTACCCCCCCTGACTTCCCAGAGTGAGTACAGGGTAAAACAAAAGAAAACCCACTACTTCAAACAAAGTTATTATATAATCCTAACAAGAATTTTAAACTATATACTAAATACAATCTCTACTTAACATTTATTCAACCTTATCAATTCTAATACATATCTAATCCCTCAATCAGTATCTAATATCAAACTTTAAATCATTTCAATCCACTAAACCAAACAGACAAATCATCTTGTTAAGAGTATTAATTTTCATTTACATATCTAAACCATCAATCTAACAATCTTAATTTTAAATTTCACTTCTTCAATCGACTTCTGGGCTTTCTCATATGTCAAATAAACCTAAATAACAAATACAATCTATTTAATCCATTTCTAACTTAGATTCCTCCTTATCAAATCACATAATGCTTATCTATCCCATCAATCAATCAATCTAATGTCAAACCTAGATCATTTCAAAGCAAGTACATTCTTCTTCAATTTAATTATATCTTCCATTAATCATCTTCTTTAACGTCTTACTCATAATCTTAATATTATATCTTCCGTTAATCATCTTCTCTTACATCTTATTCATAATCTTAGTGCTTGAGTCAGTCCATAGTTTTGAATTACCCATAATTCCTTGCATACAATTTTAAATTTCACATCTTCAATCGTACTCTTGGTTTTTTCTTCTGCCAGGTAAATCTCCATAACGAGGCCCCCCTTCCAAATAATAAGTCTCTCTTTTTTACTTGCAATATCATTTGAATCCATAAAAGCCATCTTAACCTTTGCATTAGTCCTCTATTTCTCTTAACCATAAACTTTCGTTGAGGTAACATTTCAAATCTCTGTCTTTGCTTTTCCTGGTCCTCAGCACCATAGATAGATTGCTTCTTAAACTGGATCAATTTCTCTTTTTTCTCAGTTAAATCTTCTTCTTGCTGCTTGTCTGAGAGGAGTAGCCATCCCCTCCTGTCTTGGAACAAATCCTCTTCCTCCACTCCGTAAATGAACTGTTTATCAAGCAAAATCCATTTCCCATTATTCTCTTCATTCTCAATACTGTCTTCTTCTTGTTTGGATTGTTGTATAAAATGTTCAACAGTCGGTTGCAAATCAATTTCATTTGGAAAAAAGGATCTAATTAATTTTAATATTTCTGTGTTAGTCTCTTTCAATATTGCAATCATTTCTTCTTTAAATTCATCAATGCGATCCAAAATAGGTTTGACATTAAAACGTAAATTCCACTCCATTTTAAATT